>CM052705.1:17930879-17946620 GCA_028551405.1 Uromys caudimaculatus
TTCTTCTCGCTCCAGCCCCACTCGCTGTAGCTGTCTTCAGACACCCCAGAAGAGGGGGTCATTGTGAGCCATCATGTGGTTGCTGGAATTTGAACTCACGACCTTCAGAAGAACAGTTGGTGCTCTTAACCACTGAGCCATCTCTCCAGCCCCACCTGTCTTCCTCTTGATGTGAAACTGCTTGGCCAGGCTCATGTCTCTTGCAGACAACCTGAGCTCACTACAGCCAAACTGATCGTAGCTGCCTGAACGCTGGCTCCCTCCTGTCATTTGTACACCTCACACGGAGACTTGGGGATCTTCTGGACTCTTCTGTACATTTAACAGTTGCTTAATTAATTCCAAATGCTTGGACCCGCCCTCTTGTCTCTCCATCCCTCCCTATGGTCCTATGTCTCACCCACACCCTCTCTAGAGGTCTACAGTGACTTCTTAACTGGTCTCCCTGCTTTCAGGCCAGACCCTTCCAGTCTATCCTCCACATGCTTGTAAATCTGGCTGTTTCATCTCTATGCCTAAAATATTCTGCATGCTTCTTGTCTTTCTGAGGATAACATGTTAGCTCCTTAAACACGGCACATAAAACACTTAAAAAAAAAACTTTTTTTGAGACAGAGTCTCACTGGAACTTGCTATGCAGACCAGGCTGGTCTTGAACTCACAGAGATCTGCATGCCTCTGTGTCCCAAGTGCTGACGTTAAAGGTGTGGCCATCACATTTGGCATGGTTTTGTTTTGTTTTGTTTTTTCTAGTTTTACCTCTTCCTGCTTTCTCTTTACCATTTGGGTCTTTGTTCCTGGAGACACTCTAGTTTAGAACCTCCCACAGACTACTTCCTTCCTTCCTAAGACTCAACTCAGACATCAGTGTGATCAGTCACACACTGACGGTCTGGCACTCAGTTCAAAGCGCTCTCTGACCCCACCAACCTAAACCACTACCCCTATGTCCTCTGTGCCTCCTCTCTGAGAACATGGAGACAGTTTTGTCACCTTTGATCCCGAGGCCTAGTGCTCTGCCCAGCCTCTGCTGCAATGCACTGACAGGAGCCAGCCCTGTCAGGAAGATGGGCTTGTGAGGTCAGGCGAGAGAGCACATGCTGTTCCAAGAATGCCTCATCTTGCAGGAGGGGAGAACCAGCAATGAAACAGGCTTCTAAGAGTCCTAGTTTGTCAAATTCCAGATGACAGAAAATGGGTGAGTTGGAAGGAATGACAGATATTAAATGTGGTTGGGGAAAATCCCCAAGTGCTGAAAATCCCCAAGGTAAAAAACTTGCTGGGCGGTACACCAGAGCCCGGGTGATCTTGCGAGAGTGATGTCAGTCCTGAGGCTTCATCTGTTAGGAATCTGGACCCACACGGCATGATTCAGAGGCCAAGCTGCCAAGCCACTGAACAGAGCCCCACATTCCTCCTGGGTGTCTTCACACATTCCATCTGACAAGTAGATACCATTTTCTTTTCTTTTCAGGGCCCCTTCCTCCATCGAGCTATTCAGAGCCCACACTGTAGGCTGAATTCCTCAGTCTGCTGTGGTTTCAGAGGCCAGAGAGCAGCAAATGGCTGAAACATGATGACACACCATTTCTTTTTCAAGGATTTGGCCAGGGGCTCGGTAGAGAGCAAACATAAACTGTCAGGGTCCCTACTTCCTTCCACATGGTGCTGGGGGCCCAGATTTGCTCTAGAGCACTCTGGGTCAGCCCTGATCTCTGTACTTGGTTCAGAATGGAATTGCCTTCCAGGGATCACTTTAGGGAGCTGTCTCAATTTCGGAGTGACTCCCTCTAGGCTGGCCTGTCAGTCAGGCCTACCCTCCTGTGGCACTGATATCTAAGCATAGACTTCTGTCCCCTTCCCCTGTAGGAGCTGAGGCATGAAAACCTGGTTGGGCTTAGGAGTTCCAAACTTCAGGGACACCATGCAGAAGGATCTTTTAATCTCTCTTCAGCCTCTTTGTTAGCTCTGTCATCTTTTAGGGATGGTTAAGTGGATTGCCTTCTCACTTGTATTGAAGCCTCTCTGCCATTTGAATTAAAACTCACAACTGGGATGTTTCCTCAAGTGGAATCATGTGCAACTCCCATTTGACTAATGTACTAGTTGTGTGATCTCTGGCAGGTTGTTCAGCTTTTCTGTATCTATTTACCTGAATGATGGGACTGCTGTAATTCAGACAATGTAAGGGGGTCCAGGAGAGCCCAGCAGAGTGGGTGTTCAACACAGCAGGACAGACTAGATGGCATCATGTCAGAGGCCATTTCTTTTGCTCAATGTTTTGTAGTGGAAAGTCATGACCTAGGTGAGTGGGGTCAGACAAGGTTCCAGGGACTGAAGGGGTCACCATCACAGGGAGGCAATCTATTGAGTGTTAGAGCAAGAGGATTCATTTTCTGTTCCCAGCTCAGAGGAGTAAGGAGGCTGGGAAGCCAGTATCCCAGAGTCCCTGATTTTGCAGGCCAGGATGTAAAGAGCTCCAGCAGTGGCCATCAGAATCTCCTAGGGGCTTTGACTCTCACTCGGCTGTGGGCTAAGTGAGTTTCTCCATGAACCCTTTAGTGAGTTTATAAGATTCAAGTGACAGGAATAAAGAGTGAATAGTCCTGGGGTCAATGCAGAATTGGGGAAGCCAGCAAGGCTCATGCTTTCCTGTGGGAAAAGGAGCAGAGGCTCTAGGAAGAGTCAAAGCCAGGAGAGTGAGTTCAAATCCCAGCAACCACATGGTGGCTCACAACCATCTGGAATGAGATCTGATGCCCTCTTCTGGGGTGTCTGAAGACAGCTACAGTGTACTTACATATAAGAAATAAATAAATTTAAAAAAAAAAAAAGATAAATGTTAAGTTTCCTTCTTAAAGGTCAAGACTCCAGTGTACAGATATGAGATGGAGGTGTTAGGTGTGGGCCACACTGGGCATGAGAGCTTTAGTTTCCACCTGACACTGCTACCTTCACAGACTAGAACAGAACATCCCTGGGAAGCCATTAAAAACAGCATGTCTGAACAAGGGTGTAGTCCCTCAGATTTGGGTGAGCCACTAATCAGGAAATGGTTTTCCTTAATGCCAGATCAACTTGGTGAAGCTAAAAGGCAGAACCTGAAACACACCCAGCAGGCCATTGGCCAGACAAAAAAGTGAGTTGGGTCAGGGAAACAATAAACACAGGCCCTTCCGCCAGTCCCAGACACAATGCTCAGTCATGATATAAACACAGTGCTCACTTACAGTCCCAATCCTGGCTGAAGAGTGAAGACTCTTGCTTTCTTTTGTCTGTCTACAGGGTATGTTTACAGATGTGATTCAAACAAGTCTCATTACAATCCTGAGGCAGGCTGGCTTCCATTTTTCAGAGACTGGTGAGGTGGCAGCTTGGATGTTTGTGGTTGAGCCCCAGTACATGGAAAGGCTTTGGCCTTTGCCCATAAACATTTTGAAACTGTTTTTGGAATACCTTCAGAATATATGGTGTACCTTTAGATAGCTTCAGTGTAAGCAAATGTACATCTTCTAAACTTGGAGTTTTCAATCTTGACCTTGAATAGCCTGGAGGGCTTCTTAAACTGGGGATTGCTGTGCTCCGCCCTCAAGCTTTCTGATCCATTAAACCTAAGGTGGGGCTTGGGATTTGCATTCCTAATGAGTTCCCAGGTGGTGCTGAAGCTGTGGGCTGAGACACTCTCTGAAGGAATTTACTTCTAGAAACAGTGAATAATTTAAAAACCAAGTCTAGTCTTTTAGGCCAGGGATCACACTGCAGAATTCCACCATTTGGTCAAAAACAATGGAAGGAAATTGGATAGAGAGCTCTAAAGGGTCTCTTTTGTTTTTACTCTTTTGAGATAGAGCAGGCTACCCTGAACTCTGTGACTCTCTGCTCCCTGAACGTCAGATGTGCTGCTGCACTCAGCTTGTTTGAGGAAAATTGTGACTTTTCTTCACCGGACTTTAGGAAAGGGAGGCTCTCCTGGATGCGCTGACGAGTCTGGAGTACATTTGCCCAGCTTCACACTGTGAAATGTTCCTTATCAACCTTTAGTATTTTTTTCGGCTTCAGATAAAGAGAGCATGGAGGGGACACGTTAGATCGGTGTCAGGGAAGAGGTAAGAGCTGAGTGATGCTGAGCAGGCAGGGGGCCTTTCTCTGCTGCTAACATGAAGGGTGTAGATTGGAAGACAGGGAAAAGTCTGAGTTTTGCTATTGTGATCAGAACAGAACAGGTGAAAAGGTCAAATTTTAGATGCCAGAGACAAACATGTAACGTTTCACCCAGAGAAGAATTCCAGTAGGAGAAAAAAAGAAAAAGAAAAAGAAGAAGAAGAAGAAGAAGAAGAAGAAGAAGAAGAAGAAGAAGAAGAAGAAGAAGAAGAAGAAGAAAGAACCCCCCCCCCAACATATGACATTAGTGCTTAGACAGAGAGAAAGTCAATGCTTTGTGTCACAGCAGGGGAAAGGGAGGCGAGGAATGCCTAAATATTGGCTCTATTTTAATTTCCATTCTACGTTACATTAAACTCCCCTTGTACTCCTCTCTAATTTACAGCGAGTGCTGACACAAATTGGTGTGCCTCTTCTTTGACATCAGTATTTCTCTTGAATTATGTATTTCTATCTGGAGCGGGGTCTATGGGGCTGAAGTTTCCTTTCATTTAGATGGGTGTGGAGGGTCAATGGGAGGTCAGGTGTAAGATCAAAGGGAGGAGAGGCTCCAGTGTGATCAGGCCAGAGAGGCTGTGGTCACTTGAGATTAAGGGGGACACTGGTCTCCCTCTTCACTACATTGATTAAACTTCAACTACTGTGAAGCAAAAAGCTCTAGATTCTCCACTTGATGGTGTCCTGCCTTTATTTGTAAGACAACGGGTGATAATAACAACCAAATCACTGGTATTTTATTTAAAACTGAGTCACAGCCAAGAGTAGCCCCTGATGGAAACAGCGTTCTTGGAGATCTCAGGTTTCCCTGTGTACAGGGCTGTGGTGTTTAGGCTAGCTGCGCTGATTGGTGACACAGGGCTCCTGGACTGACAGGCCATTTGCTGGCTCCCCAGGGGCCTGCTGGTGCATGTATCAGGACTCTCTTTCAGCCTCACCAATCAGTGATGGCTCTTTCTGGCCAGTCACACCAGTTCTGGAACATCTTGATGGGGTGTGCTAAGTACCACTTGCATCCAAAGGATCTCATATAAAATGCCGGCTTACCCAGTAATGCACACAGCAGACAACCCTGCCTGTACACCTCTGTGCACCTCATTCTACCTTGAGTCCAAGCTGGAGCCCATCCCTTAAGTCACACTCAGCAATCTCTGAAAACCCTTCTCTAGTGTCACTTTCTACCTGTAACCTACTCTGCGCTGGGGGTGGAAATTTGGGGAAAGCTGTTTTGCTTGTTGCCTAATAATAAAATTAGAGCGTTTCATATTTTACCTACAATTGATTATGTTATTAAAGCTGTTGGGAATCAATACAGCCTCAGTAAAGTAGTTCTGTCACACTTGCTGGTTTGCTGGGCCCAGCAGCCATGCCTGGCTGTCGCTCACTCAGCAGTACACTTCTTATTTGATGAGCGTTGGCCAGACTGCAGAGCCGAGACATCCATGGTCAGCCTTGGAGTGGGTGGGCCATGGGTTGCTGTAGCCCCCTCAGGCTCTGGGGTGGGGCTGGCTTGGTTGTATCCAGCAGCCATGCACTCTCCAGCCTTTAAGGCTCTGCAGTCTGGGAAGCCATGGAGAAAAATGGCTTATGGAGACTGAAAATAGGCCAAGACCCTATTTGCCCAAAAATGTCTGTGGTAGATGAATTCATTCTATAATTCTGAAAGAAGGAAAGGAATCCTGAGTGTAAGCTAAATGTGGAAGAAGAAAGGCCCTATTCTTCTTGCACTGTTAATAGGCTTTGTACATAAACAACTTTACATATCTGTGAATAAATGGCACTTAAAACCAAAGCATCCGTTAGTGACTCATTGGACTCAAAATACTGGCCTTGCCTTCTGTGGTCAGCAATCTTTCTTCCCTGTGACTCCACCATTCTAGACAGAAAACAGTTAATCCAATATGACGTGGTATCCTACAGGAGACAGTCTCTGCCCAGTGCTCCTCTCCAGCTGCTTTCTTCTCATGGTGAGAGGTGTTTGAAATGCTATCATTGTTCTCTGAGAACTGTTAACCGGCACGGAGCCATCGGATTAGCACACAGCAAAGGCATCTGATAGCCAGAGCAGCCACCGTGGTCCTACCTCTGCTCATGCACAGGACTTAGAGTAACAACTAGTCATTGCACAATGTTGTATTTATGCCCGTTCTGTGCCTGAGCTCTTAGGCCACAAGCTCGGCAGCAGTTGCTGTTAGGAGAGGGTTTCTGGGTTATTTATAACGCCCCACTTCCTCACAGTGACTGCCTCACTCACCCCCTGCTCTTGAGCCAGGTCTACACTGTGAGGACCGTGGAGGGACAGAGCCAAATTGTTTGCAGACTCTGGCTATGCTGAAAGCCAGTGCAGGTGATTCACTGCCAACTGCTTGTACCTTGGCTAGACTACCTGGTTCTGTTTACACAACCCAAAGCCAGCATGCCCTGCCTTACAGTTCCTGTCAGGAAGAGGGAATAGTTATGTGGAGCCTGTTTCAGTCCTGAGTGAGCTGGTCTCTAAAGCATGCATGGTAGGCAAACTACCTGAACTACTGTTGTGTCATTCAAATAATGGATATTTGTTACTTATTATTTGTATGCATTATATGTCATTCACTTTTATTATATTTATTATTAATTTTCAGCTGGTATTTTAAATGAAGGTAGGTTTCTGTTCTCAGTGCTTGTCTGCTGAAGAGATCAATTACCAGAAGGCAGGTACACATGCTAATGAAGGACACATGAAGCCACTTGAGTTTTGATTGTTTTTGTATGTTACACTTCTGCTACTATTACCACGGATGGGTTTACTCTGTGGAAACTGGCTTCAGCCATAAGGTGAATCAGGAGCCCAAAACATTTGAAAACCACTGAGACTAACAGAATGAAGTTTGTTTGTCCCACAAAATGGCCATCTTGCTGTCCTCTGCCATTCACAGGTGGAGTAGGCTGGCCTGTGAGCACTAAGGCTCTGCCTGTTTCTGCCTTCCTAGTACTAGGATTGCCAACGCACACTTGGCTTTTAAAGCATAAGTTGGTGAGAACCACTTCACAGACTGAGCCATCTCCCTTGTCCCTGTTGTTTGATTTCTTTTTTTTTTTTGGTTTTTCGAGACAGGGTTTCTCTGTGTAGCCCTGGTTGTCCTGGAACTCACTCTGTAGACCAGGCTGGCCTCGAACTCAGAAATCCGCCTGCCTCTGCTTCCCAAGTGCTGGGATTAAAGGCGTGCGCCACCAACTCCAGAGTCAAATGGAATTTCAATACATTTTTTGTTTGTTGGTTTCGGGGTCTTATATAGCTCAGACTGGCTTTGAACTCAGTATGCAGCTGAGGATGACCTTGAACTCTTAATCCTCCTGCTTCTACCTCCCAAGTGCTGGGATCACAGGTCTATGCCACCATACCTAAGTCTATGTGGTTTTGATTAGCATTTCCCTGATTGACCTTAGTAGTCTTTTTTTTTATTTTATTTTATTTATATGAATATGAGTACACTGTAGCTGTCTTCAGACAGACCAGAAGAGGGCATTGGATCCCATTACAGATGATTGTGAGCCACCATGTGGGTGCTGGGAATTGAACTCAGGACCTCTGGAAGAGCAGCCAGTGCTCCTAACCGCTGAGCCATCTCTCCAGCCCAACCTTAGTATTCTTGGGGGACTTAGTTTAAGTGGGATGCTGAAACTAAGACTCTTTTGGAAAGGAACCTGAGGAAATTAGTCACAATTAGGGAATAGTAAGAAATCCCATCTCTATTGAGACTTTGGGATCTGGATCCTGTCCATGTTCAGTTAGGACTTCAACATTTACATCATCCATGTGTTTCCTAGCTTTATAGGTCATGAGAACTAATACTCAGTTAGGGCCAGACCTCAGGTGGCCAGTAGAGTTAAGAGGGAGTGGGGAGGTAATGATGTAAACACAGCACTCATGTTTGAAATTCTCAGATGTTTTAAAAATCAAAACTACTCGAAGAAGCTAAAATAGCAAAATGTTTAGGACTAATAAGGCTGCACGGTTTTTTTTTTTTTTTTTTTTTTTTTTTTTTTTTGAGACAGTGTCTCTCTGTGTAGTTCAGGCTGCCTTGGAATTTTCTATGTAGAACAGGCTGGACTTAACTCACAGCAATCCTCCTGTCTGTGCCTCGAAAGTGCTGGAATTAAAGGCATGTGCTACCATGCCTTTAATTTTTAAAAATATCTTTAGTTTTTAAAAAATACCTTTTAGTGTTACTGAAATTATTTCCTAACTTTAGGAAGTAAGGGAGAGAGGGAGAAAGGGAAGAGGCGGTAAGGCAGTAAATATACGTATTTGATGCACATTATGTCACAGCCGATTGATCAGACTTCCACAGGCTCAGCTAAGGGTTAGGAGCAGACTCCGTACAAGGCAGGAGTTCTATCCAACCCAGAGCACTCACGGGAAAGCTGTGTGGCACCCAGGACTTCGGGGCCCCGCCCTAACTGTGCTTAGTTTAGACTGAGAAAGAAGGACATAAACTTCAGTTCGTTAGTTTCTGGAGAATACACTTCCTAAGAAGTCTTTTCTGTCCCCAAACCACAGCACTTCCCTCAGGGGACAACAGTATAGAATCTTACTCTTTTTAAAAAGCTTTCTGTGTTATTATCATTAATTTGGTGTTTATTTTGGGCTTAGACAGCCCAAGGTTCACTTGCTGACTCTGTCACTGGGACAAATCTCCCTCCTTTATGGTTTTGAAGGAATGCAGTAGGGAGAAGGACAGGAGAGAGGCATGCTGTCCAGGGTTACTCCTCCTGGGCCCGGGCGAGGGGGGGACATGCCTGTGATCTAAGTACTTGAGAAGCCAATGTAGGACAACTGCAAGTTTGAAGCAGCCTGAGCTACATAGGAAATTCTTGTTTTGTTTTGTTTGAGAGAGTTTCTTTGTATAGCTTTAGCAGTCCTGGAACTAGCTCTGTAGACCAGGCTGACCTTGAACTCATAGAGATCTGCCTACCTCTGCCTCCTGAGTGTGGGGACTAAAGGCATGTGCCACCACCTTCTGGCTAGAAAATCCTGTCTTTAAAAAAAGGCCAAGCATGGTTTGGCGGTGTACTATCTTTAGCCCCAGTACTTGGTAGGAAGAGGCAGGTGGGTACCTATGAATTCGAGGCTGGCTTGGTCTACACAGTAAGTTTCAGGATAGCCAGAGTTACACACATAGTGAGACCTTGTCTCAAAAACAAAACAAAACAACAACAACAACAACAAACCCAACCCAACCCAACCCAACAAAACCAATCAACCAGCTAACCAAACAAGAAACCCAAAAAACAAAAGTGAAAAAAAAAATCTGGGTATGGTATCATGTGACCACAATCCCTGCAATCCTGGCCCTTGGGAGATGATGAAGATAGGAGAATCTTGAGTCCCACTGTAGTACAATATGTGTACACACACACACACACACACACACACACACACACACACACACACACACACACACACACAGTGTCTGTTCATACCATTAATAGTATATTTACACAGAGTGCAACCTATGGTGTGCAGCCATATTTTCCTACAAAAGCAAGCAGATGTCTATGACACACACACCTGTCTTTTGACTCCCCTGCTCACCTGCATCAGCAACAGTGGCCAGTAAAGACTGTGGACATGGCAGGCTCAGCTTTCTGGGATTTATAGTTTAACAGCATTTATTTTATTTTTTTATTTCAAATCTCTTTCCAGTTTCAGGTCATCAGGAAAGCTCTCTGCTCTGCAGGAGGCCCTTTGAAGACCTGGGTACAGCCCTGCAGGTCTGCCCTGGAATGCCAGGACAGGAGCTTAGAAAGAGAAGCAAGGGAGCTGACCACAGGCTCCTGCTTTGTTATAGCACCAGTGTTCAGGGTACTGAGCAGAGGGTGATGGTAAGTAGACATGACGTGTAGGGTGCTCACTGGACATGAATACACTTGTCCTCTGCCATCCCACCCTGACAGAAGGACCAGCTCCCTCCTGTTGCTGAAATGACTGCTCCTTCTCCATCCCATGCCACTCTTCTTTGTGACCACACTTTTAGTCTTGGGCCATCTCTGAGACAGGCCTGGTCCTGATGCCCTCCAGGGCTGCTAAAGTATAGCGCCCTGGGGCACTGTGTAAACTCCGTTCCACTGTATTGGGAAAACAGGAAAAAAGCCCATGCTTGGCCCTGGTTCAGTTCTTCAACAAGAACATGACATTTCTGGTAAGCAATTACAATTAGATTTTTAGAGCCCTGGGTTTTCAACTGATCACACGCAGGACTAGGAAGGATATTTTCAAGTACTGAATTCTGCCTGATTAGCTAATAAATGAGGTGATCTGCTGATGCAGAAGTAATACAGCTCATACAGCCTTCAGGGCATGACAGATGTCATGTGTCCTGTCTGTCCCTTGTCCTTTCCTCACAGCCAGGGAAGGAACTCTTTTTGTCTTCCTCATTTTTAAAGCCAGCTTCTTGCAGCAGAGTCTTCAGAGAGTTTTCTAGATGTCATTCTTGGGACAAGGAGAGCTGTTTAACAAATAGATTTATTTATGTGTATTAATGTTTTGTCTGCATGTGTATATGTGTGTGTGTATGTGTGTGTGTGTGTATGCATGCCATATATATATGTCTGTGGAGGCCAGAGGAAGGTGTTGGATCCTCTGGAATGTATGAGCCCCCATGTGGCAATCAAACCCAGGTCCTCTGGAAAAGCATCCAGTGCTCTGTACTACTGAGCCATCTCCCCAACTCCAAGGAGGACCATTTTAAAGGTTTATTTTAATTGTAACTATGTGTATGTGTGTGATGCGTGCGTGTGTGTGATGTGTGTAGGGAGCCAAACCCATGAAATTACCCGCTGTTCTGTGAAGCTTAGTCAGTTAAGGTGCAAGGTTAGAAAAGACAGGGCGTCTGAGGTCTGGGGTCCCAGAAATTGAAAGAACATCTGGTATTTCCTGAAAACCGGTTATGGTAGTGGGTTGGCCTTGGGCGATGTGTAACCTTCCCGCCTGCTTGTCTTTTTAAGCTGCTGTCCTGAAATAAGCTTCGAGAGCTTGATCAGAATATAGACTTGCTCTCCTTCTTCTCATCTCCTGTCCCCCATTCTTTCGCCGCCTCCCCAGGTTCCCGCTGAACCCCCGTAGGCTGGGGCAATGTATGTATGTGTATGATGTGTGTATGTGTACATAGTAGGTGTTGTGTCCCTGGAGCTGACATTTCAGGTGGTTGTGGGCTATCATATATAGGGGCTGGCTTCTCTGAAAGAGTAAAAGTACGTGTTCTTAAACCACTGAGCCATTGTCCAGCCCCTAAGGACAGCTACTGCAGAACTTCAGTGGGTTTTCTGCATTTCAGAGACACCTTTCACTCTCAGTGACGTGGTATTTTTAGTTGTAGCCTTTGTTAAATGAGGATTGTTAAAATGGAACACTAGGTAATTATTTCATTCTCCAATAACGTATAAGGAGTTAACGCAGCTCTGACTTCATCTTTCTCTGGATGTTTTCACTGTAGACTGAGGAGGACAAGTGCTCTGGAGAGCAGTCCTGGAGCCAGATGACTGGAGCTACTCGTGCTCTCCACGGTGACACTCGGGCCTTTCAGTTGTCCTCACTGGGCTGCTCTTATATGCTGAGGTTGGCCCTGTCACAAAGGACCTTTTAAGCCAGGTCCCAGGCATGCGGGTGTTACTAGGCAGGACAGTAGGAGTGATTAGCTCATCTTAGCTACAAGGCAGTTGGGAAATGTTAAAAAGAGGGTGAGCACCCTCAACATGAGGCTTAGTAGTTCAGGCTCCTAACAAAAGATGTTTACTGTAAAGAAAATTTGATTATAATCTGTAAGAGAATGCTTATCTTCTCCAGGAATAGTCACTCAGGGAAAGGGTGAGTGGGTGTGAGCCCTGCCAGAAGCAGTGTGACCTTGAACGGCCTAGTCCCACCACTCTCCTCACACAGCCCAGCCCTTGCCTGTAGAGGAAGCAGCTATGTAGCAACGGTGGTGGTGCTTGGGTTCTCCGGACCAGTGCACAAAGCAAGCTCCAGGTATTTGTTATTTAGAAACTGCCAACCTGCATACATAGACAGACAGACGCAGAGCGACATCCTGATTAACGAGTGCTCTCTTTCTGAGGGCTTACAGAGCTGGACAGTACTCAGGGTCTCCGGGGGTTCTTGCCTTACATCGAGGCTGCAGTAAACTGTACAAATATGCAAGGCCTTTTCAAGATCTGGAGACAGAGGGATTGTAGAGTCTGTATTCTGACATGTGACTTGACGGTCAATGCTAGAATGTCAAGGCAGAGAGGTGGACTGTCCTCAAATCAAAAGGTAGAATTTATTTACTACAGCAGTCTAGTTAGCAGATCCTAATGCAGGATTAGAGTCATCATCAGCCACAGGCCATGGCACTGTCAGCGGCTTGGCCGTGTGCAGAAGCCTTCACCTCTCAGGACAAGGGGATCTGGCTCCTCCTGCTGTTTTGCTGCTCATCATTTTCTCCTCATGGACACCCAACTTTTCTGAATTTATTTTAGGTTACTTCTGAGCATATTCACTTGCTTGTGTGTATTAGTCTGCCAAAACAAACCATAGATAGTGGCTTACACAACAGAAACTTCTTTTACATAATCCTCAAGGCTAGGGGCTCTGAGATCAAGGTACCCCAGCAGACATCTTTATTCTAAGACCCTTCCCTTGGCCTGTAGGTAGCTCCTATCTGCTGGTGCTCACAGGCTCTTTCTTTGTGTGTGTGCTGAGGGAGCTCTCTGGCGGGTAGCTGCTTCTGAGGACACTCAGACTTCTGGAGCAGGAGCTCAGGCTGAGACCTCACTTCATTGTCTCCCACATGCTCTGTCTCCAAGTATGACTCCACTGGGGAGAGGTTATTAGCATGTGGGCACCATTCAGCACTCATCACAGTCACATGGTCTTCCACTCCCAAGAGTATTTTCACTCACGACCTTTTGTTTCTTTCCTTTTTTGAGACGGGGGTCTCACTATGTAGCTCGGGCTGTCTTGGAACTTGATGCATATACTAGGCTGGGCTTGAATTGACAGAGATCCACTGGCTTCTATGGGGATTAAAGGTGTGCAACACCACATCCTGCTTTAGGACCATTTTCAAAGGAGAGCAAGGAGGGTAAGGCGCTAGAGTTCTAGGTGTATTGCACCATGCTCAGCGTTTTATGGGATCCTTGCGTTCCAAACTCAGATACTTTGCTTGTGGCTTGTACAACAAATACTTTATTGACAGAGATATTGCATAGCCTTGCCTGGTTCCCTTTACAACTCTCCCTGGTGACCCAGTAACTAAATCCAAGAACTGTGACAAAAGCAGAGCTGGGCTTACTAGGTGCCCTTTTGGGAGGGAGGTGGCTGAAGAGATATACTGTCTAACAAGCATTCATTCAGAAGGGAACTTGGACATGCTTTGAGGATATGCAATACATTTGAATGAGGGACAGAAGTGGCAAGCTTTGACATTTACCCTGATATTTCCAAGGGGGACGATAGGGCCTACTCTGTTTGCTAGATGTGGCTGTCTCTCAGCAGCTCTTGGCTATGCCCCGAAGAAACATTTATTTCAAACAACAAAGTAATACACTAAAAACACAGGTTTATGGACAAGATCTCAAATAATTCAGAAGGACATGATGCAGAGAGTAGACTCCACTCATTATCACGCCAAGCCAGTCCCTTTCTGAGCAGCCAATAGAACAGCTTGTCGAGCTCACTCTGGATGTGAAATCTATATTTACACACAGAGAGCTGTGAGCACTTTCCAGTAACGAGCACAGAGGAGCACATGCCACAGTTGAGATACACATGTTTGCATAACTATTTGTATGTGAGCATACCTGTGACATAGACTCCTGAAAGGGGATTCACTGCGCTGAAGAGAAAGTCTACTTTAACTGGTCCACTCAGGTCACCCTGGAAACACCGTAAGAGTGTAAGCTCTCAGTAGAAGAATGTGGGTGAGAAGCACAGGAGGAGGCTTTGAGCCGCTGGAGTCTGGGCATTATTTACCTTTAATATTTGTCAACCTGTGGGCCAAGGTTCTCCCAGCTGTTTAATGGGCATATTTCTGGCATCTAGTGAGGTTAAGCACGGTCTAGTTTCTTTATTGTTTTGTATTTCTTCTTCTGAGAACTGCCTGTTTCCATCACCCAGGAGGAATATGTATGTGCCAGCTGCAGAAGCTCCAGCACCAGAGTGGCAGAATCACAGGGACTTGCTTTCTCCTCTGCTGGCTTAGTGCCCTCTCCATCCCCAGTGCAAAGCAGAGGGGAACTGAACAAAGCACTCGGTGGGGTATGGGGGGCACTGAGGCTCTGAACCCAGGGCCTCACCCATGCTATGTAAATCCTCTCAGATGAGCTATGTCCCCAGCCCTGTTCCCGGCATGGCAGGTGTAAAGGCAATCTCCGAAGGTTCTGTGATTGATGGTGGCATCCACATAGTAAATCTCCCAAGGCCAAAACCCGAAGGAAACAAAGTTTCTTCTTGCATAAGAAAACATAATATAACAAAACACAACAACAAGAAACAACACCCCAAACCATGCTGCCAGGGGTTAAAATAAGTCTTAATTGCCCTGCAGCTGCCTCTTTATCACCCTGCAGTCTATTATTCCTAACCAACAATATTTTATTCTCCCAACTCTTAGTGTTCAACAATGAAGGACACCCAAACACTCTGCTTCTGGACAGGGATCTATGAAGACGCTGCACAAACCCCACATATGCAAAACAGAGAGAGGGATGAAGTGTGTGGACTTCTGGGGTCACACAGGCCAAGGTCAGAGGCTGTTTTGGCAGTGGGCAGGGCCTCTCTATGGGTAGGGAGCAGACAGCACTACACCGAGAGCACCTGGGCTGTGAGCTGCTTCTCAGGCTGACCTGCATTCATTGGCTCTCACTGCATTTAGCATTAGCTGTTGGACTTTGCACTGGCTGTAGTGATGTGGCAGGAAGGGACAAGGTAAGAGGAAGGTTTGTTAAGGTGGGAGTACTGACCCCCAGACGCTGCAGGGTCACTGAAGCCAGACCCCAGGATGGAGAATAGTCCCAGAGAAGCCACCCTGTAGGCATCTAGCGAGTCTCAGCAGTCACATCCCACTAAAGTGCTTCCCTGATAACTTTCACAGAAGCTTTCCTGCCACCAATCTGTACTTCCCTCCGGGGCCATCTCTAGAACAAATTCTCAAGCCCTGAGTCATCAGAGATGTCCACGCAGGTGGGTAGATGTGACTGGAGCCTCATCAGCAACTCTGACTGCTACCTGACTCAGACAGACAGACAGAGGAAGGGCAGGGAGGGTGATCTCCTGTGACCCTGGCTTTCGTTTACTCTTGGCTTAGTCATCTGTCCTGATTTATGGTGCACTATAGTAAAGCAAGTGATTCTGGAGGACTTAGATTTAGCATGTGGCCTGCATCTTTGAAATGACAGTGTGAGGGCAGATTCTGGGACTTAAGCATTTACATAAAGGAAAGCAATCAGTGCATAAGGATCTGACAGAGCTTGCAGAGTCAAATAATAGGACAGCAATATAATGTAACATTTCATCACACTACCACGATAATCCTTTAGTATTGCTCATGTGAGTGTGTGTGTGTG
>CM052705.1:17947120-17969939 GCA_028551405.1 Uromys caudimaculatus
AAAAAAGGCACTGGATGAATTTGACTCAAAGTGTATAACTAAATTCTCTTTTCCATATTGTAGTTTAACCATATGCTATATAAGACTGCATGTAAGCCCTGCTTGTAGTTGCTGTGACTATGCCCAAATTAAACACATTTGTTCCATATAAAAGCACTGTGTGTGTGTGTGTGTGTGTGTGTGTGTGTGTGTGTGTGTGTGTAGGCTGCTCAGATGGCTCAGTGGGTAAAGGCACTTGCCATTAAGCCTAATGGCCTGAGTTCAATCCCACGACTCACCTGGTAGAAGGAGAATATTGACTCCCTCAAGTCCTTGACAGTTCTGTGTATGTGCCATGGCATATGAGCATGCATGCACACACACACATCCAATGTATAAAAAGCTTTTAAGGTACATTATCAATTCTGTCTTTTCTATATTACAATTTAATCGCATGCTGTACATTCCTAAGACTGAGACTGAGTCAGCATGGTCATTTGGGCAGCTCAGATCATGCCCAAATTAATCCTTTTGTTGTACAGAAACCATCCCTTAAGTGCCTGCTTGTTCGTCTGTGATCCCAATAGCAGACGCTGCCTGAACCTTGTCTTTCTGTCTTCTGTGTGGCCACGTTCAGTCTGGGTTGGTTGTACTCTGAGGCCACCTTTTCATTTTAAGTATTTTCTTAATTTTATGCAGATGTGTGTGTGTGCCTGAGTGTATATCTGTGTACCCAGTGTGTGCAGGAGCCTGAGGAGACCAGGAGAGGGCACTGGATCCTAGAACTTGAGTTATAGATGGTTGTGAGCTGCCACATAGGTGCTGGGAACAGACTGTGAGCCATCTTAATAAGGTTTGTGTAAATCTGTATTATGGGAACCATTTCTTGCAACTACTTTCAGAGACACCCTCACTGTATCTTCTAAAAACTCTGAAATCTCAACATCCCTGACCCTGTGTGTGTGTGTGTGTGTGTGTGTGTGCGCGCGCGCGCACACGCGCGCATGTGCGTGTTTTGGTGTGTGTGTGGTATGTATTCAAGACAAGTCATGGGTAAGTATTCTGGTCAACAGTTGCACTATGCTCCAGGCAACACCAGTAGCAACTAACTTGAGTGAAGAATCTCTCAGCCTTGGAGGTTTTCAACTCTTGCCTCAGGCACCACAGAGCAAGGACAAGCCATGCCAGGCCCTTTCTGAATTCCTTAGGCATAGAAACTGGGAATGGCAATAATTATAGCTGCTTTGGAGAATGTATTATATAGAAATAGGTAAGTATGTAACAGAGACAGGATACAATAATGTGTCTTAATGGAATTTGTAATTTAATGGAGAAGATACATGAGCAGAATAAACAGTTTGGGCTGTGGAAACTGTCTGAAGAACAAACAGTGTCCTTTAAGCTTCTACCAGGGAATCTAAGCCAGTTTTGGTGGTTGAGGTTAGTGTAGCCTCATATTGTGCAATGGTCTCTATCGCCCACAATTCCTTTTTCCTAGCCCAGTGCCTGCCCATGGTGGTTGCTCAAAAATGTTGCATAAACTACTGTGGTTTGTTAAAATTAGTTTCCATGTAGCAGCCTTCTTTGTCCTGTACGTCCTGACAGATGAAATTATCAAGTAGGCAGGTTAAGAAAGCCCAGACTTTCACTTACCTTAGAGCTAAAGGAAACCTAGCCTTTACTGATCGTCAGTCCGTTTCTCTGTGTGTGTGGCATTTCAACGACGGATGAGAGAGAGTTCTAGTCTAAGGCCATCTTTCTATAAAAATGGTGACTGATTGAGGTCTCCTGCCTAAGGTACTTACTAAACTGACAAGTGTGTTGTGCAGATGTGCACGTCATGTCCCTTATGTGAGACACTGCTTCCCTTTTTTTTTTTTTTTTTTTTTTTTGGTTTCTTGAGACAGGGTTTCTCTGTGTAGCCCTGGCTGTCCTGGAACTCACTCTGTAGACCAGGCTGGCCTTGAACTCAGAAATCCACCTGCCTCTGCCTCCCAAGTGCCAGATTAAAGGTGTGCGCCACCACTGCCCGGCTCACCGCTTCCCTCTTACAGCAGGTTCAGTAGGAGCCTGTGTGTCCCTGCCAATGCTGTCACAGGATCTATACACTAGAAGGAAGTACAGAAGCTACTCCAGAACTTGTGCACTAAGTACAACTGCCAGATGAAATACAAAAGCTCACAGGTAAATTTGAATTTCAGAAAAAAAAAAAAACAACCAATGGTTTGGTAGTTTTTTTCACTGAATATTTGAAATTAAGATTTTTGATTTTTTTGTTTGTATTTTTATTTGTTCAACTTGTCAACTTTAATATTAATTAGTTCCCCCACCCCCCCACACACACTTTACTCACAGCACTCAGGAGGCAGGGACAGATGGAGCTCTGTGAGTCTGAGGCCAGCCTGGTCTACAGAGTGAGTTCCAGGACAGCCAGGGCTACACAGAGAAACCCTGTCTTGAAAAACCAATAATTAATAAATAAATAAGTCTAGAAAATGTGAAATACTTAAAAAAGAAAACAGTTGTCCATGTTTGGGGACTAGAGCATGCTAAATGGGGAGAGCTTTAGGTAGTGTCACATTATGGGGCATGGCTCAGAATCCTTTATGGCCACAAAAGGCTTAGTAGTTTCCTTTCCTCCACACCCCAGTAAACTGAAAATCTCTTTTTATTGAATTGTATGTGCTTAAACTGATGTGGCTCATCCTGCCTCTGCAAGTTCCTCACAGGAGAAGCAAGTCAGTTCTCCGTACCTCGCTCTCGTTGCAGCAGAGCACACTGGAGAGGGCATAGAACCGTGGGTCCAGGTCAGCCATGGCAGGAGCTGGGTTGAACAAGGTTTTTACTGCAAAGGAATGGGAAAGGGGCTCAATAGTTATCATTTAAAAATATTGATTTAAAATGTTACTTATCTTTTGGTTAGGTGTAAAGTAATGGGGTTGGTGTGCGGACAGACTCTAAGGGAGAGAAAGCTGAGGGCCGTCATCTTCACACTCACCAGACTGATCATCTGTTAAACCACAGATACAGAAAGGTTTGGGACCTCAGTCTTCACGACAGCCTAGTCTCAATCCTTTCTTGTATACATTTCCTCTAATTTTTTACCTTCCCACTTCAGCTTCAAGGGTTAGCACCATATTTATGACTAACATGGGTCTATAGGTCAGGGGAGGACAACAAGAACATTAGAGCAAAAGTGTGGTGTGGAAGGACTTGTGTGAATTTGGATGGAATGGTGAACACTTCTGGAGGCCAATTTAAGTGCTTATCTGTGGAGCGGGTTCACAAACTCATTGTTCAGGGAAGAAAAAAGTGACAGGAAAGAAACAGTAAAGAATAGAGACCTTCCTGGTAGTAATAGCATGGAGGAAACTGAGGTAAATATTTGTATTTGGTAGACCCAGGTATGCCTCCAAAATAGATGAAAATCACTCATGCCAACACACACACACACACACACACACACACACCCCAGAAGGCATGGACACACCACACACACGCCCCCCCTTCCATTCTTGGCTTCTAGGAGCTCTCTGGGAACACGATAAGATTGAGAACAGGGGAAATCTCCTTCAGAGACTTCGGTGCTAGCTCAGACTAGATAACGACAAGAGAAGAATGGGTCGGGGCAGCAGAGCAAGAGCGGGAGACCGTCACAGTGTTAGTACACTGACAGAGAGAAAGTAAAGCTTAGAGACATGAGGACAAGTGCAGGATGTCACACTCATACTACTGGACATGGGGAGGCTGGGTCCTAACCAAGAGACCCTTGGCTTTGATTTGAGGGTTTGGTCCTCTTTAAAGTAGCAACTTATGTAGACCAGGGCTGTATTCAGAGCAACACATTCCTCCAGTACCAGTGCATAATATTATACAACAGTTTTTGGTGTGAAATTCTGCCAGTTACTCTAAAGGCTTTAGAAATTCCATTTGCAAGCCGCTCCCGCTTTGTGACAAAACAACTAGGTTGGCCAGACCTCTGTCCTCAGCCTGGATCCACGGCCTCACAGGGCAAATAACCCACCTGACTAGTCTTCAAGAAGATCCTTTAGCTGCAGTTCTTAGGGACTGTTCTAGAACAATGACTACAAATTTGTTTCACAACAGGAGAGCGTGTTCAGATGTAGGGCTTCTAGGTTCCATTTCCAGCCCACTGAATCAGAATCCTAGGGTATGATCAGGGAACCCACACATTCACAAGCTCTCTAGGTGGCTCTCATAGCTGGCTCTGCAGTGGCATATACCCCTGTCCTGGAGAGATGCTAATCTGCTCATGGCTGATAGAGACCTGGCTGCTGCAACCCTGTGAGGTCCAGCCTGCTTCTGTATCTTCCTAGGTCTTAACAGTTGGGTCAGTCAGTGGTCTCGGCTAGTAGGCTGACAGCATCACCCACATTTGTGTTAGTTTAGACTTTACAATGCCCTCCCACATAAATTGTATGCTTTTTAAAAATTCCTGCTCAGATTTTTATGCAGGGCAATTGTTTGTCTTAAATTAGAAAATGCATGTAAACGCCCTATGTAAACTATAAAGCGATGTCCAAACATGGAGGATTATTACTGTTATTATACTGTCCTTTCCACAGCTGACACCTAAGCCTGTCCACCCCTCTTCCTCTTTCTGATAGTGTAGCCCACCAACAACCTCTCAGTGGGTTTCTCATGCCTTTGAGGGGTTAGAGATGTCCATTATGCATGAAAGTCCTGAGGGCCCAGCATTTGAATGCAGCCAGGCTTTAGGTTTTCTGAATAGCACTGGGGTGGTCTGAATGAGAATGGCCCTCATAAGCTCATATGTTTCAATACTTGGTTCCCAGTTGATGGAACTGTTTGGAAAGGATTAGAAGGTGTGGGCTTGTTAAAGGAGGTATGTCATTGGGTGGACTTTCAAGTTTCAAAAGCTCTGTTATTCTCAGTTAGTGATCTCTGCTTCATGCCTGTGTCTAAGATGTCAACTCTCAGCTATTGCTCCAGAACCATGCCTGCCTGCCCGCTGCCATGCTCTCTGCCATGATGCCCACAGACTCTAAACCGTGAAACTGTGAGCTCCAAATAAACAATTTCTTCTATAAGTTGCTGTCTTAGTCAATGTTGTATTGCTGTGAAGAGACACTACTCTTATAAAGTAAAGCAAATTGGGGCTGGTTTACAGTTTCAGGGGTTTAGTACATTGGCATCATGGTGGGAAGCATGGTGGCATGCAGACAGACATGGTGCTGGAGAAGCAGCTGAGAGTTTTACATCTGGTTTTGTAGGCAAAAGGGAGAGAGAACCACTGAGTCTAGTTTGGGCTTCAGAAACCTCAAAACCCACCCTCAGTGACACACTTCCTCCAACAGGGCTATGTCTCCTAATCCTTTCAAATAATGCCATTCCCTCATGACTAAGCATTCAAATCTATGAGTCTATGGGGGCCACTTTCATTTAAACCACCACAGTTACTTTGCCCATGGTATCTTACCCAGCAAAAGAAAAGTAATTAATACAAGCATATTGTGCTGTTTCCCTCAGCATTAAATTGAATGCAGTTGCTCATCTACTGTGCTCTTCGAGCCTGAATTCCGAAGCGCTTGAGCACAGGTACTGTATCAGGCTACTAGTAACAAAGATGCAAGATGAAGTCTTTCTTTGAGAAGTTCCCTTTGGTTCCTCTAGAGATCCAGGACCTAGCAGGTCCTTTTCTATACTGGTTTTACAGAAGGTGACAGGCATATGTCTATGAATACAGTGGTGCTCATGCTGCTGATTATGGTGGAAAACCAAGGGAATTCCACACATCTATCTGAGGAGTTGCTTTAGGAAATTGCACTGGCTGGTCTCACTAGATTGGCTGGTCCTCTTTTTCCTTGGTCTATGTGATCAATACTCTAAAGACGCTAAAATGAATGAGGGCATCGATGCTTTATCAGATAAATATCTCTATTCTTTATTAACCGAAAAGAAGGCAATCCTTCCTTCTAAAAGATAACAAAACATGACTATATGTGTATATGCTTGTGTAGAAGTCTGAGAGGTCACTCACTGAACTCATAAATGATCCGTTATGAAGTCTGCTGGGACTAAGTCTGACAGTAGATCCAGTGCTGTACTTCATGGAAAGACCTCATTCTTTGTACCTGCACAGTATCTTCTACCAATGAAGAAATGGTACTCGCTTAGTAGTGAAGGATGGTGGATAATAAATTAGGAGCCCACTGAAATGCCATCAACGGCTAACTGATGGTATTATATGGGTTTACTACGCTGCTCTTCCTGTCTCTTTATTTGCAATTTTGACAATGAGAACAAATGTTAAAGAAAATCACATTGTGTTTTAAGTATCAATAGTTGGAATGAGAAACTGTATACATTGATTACTATAAATATTGCATAAAACCAAGCAAATCCTCTTTGCCTGTATTTCACTGGGGGGGGGGCATTCTTTCCAACTGTCACTGGTTATGTAAATGCAGCATCTGATGTGTGGTTTATAGTCCCTAAGCTTAGGGGAGACGTGAAACACGCTATAAGGAAATCATTCTTGGTGGGTTCTGCTTTCCCAGCATGAAAAAACTTGAGGAACTAGTGGACACAGGTAATTAAAGAAGTACAAATGTGTAACAACCTAGATGGAAAAGATGACGTCATCCTGGGACCAGGCAAAATCAGAGAGCTACAGAGAGGGTGACAGCACACAGCAGAAAGTATCAATCATTGCAGAGTGAGACGCACCAAACTCCTGGTTATCTTAAGCACACACCAATCTTAAGCTGACACAGTAATGTTGATGAGGAGCTGGTGGAGCCTAGGGGAAGCTGGCAGGCTGGAAAATGGGGTGGAAGAGAGGATGGCCAGTTAAGAATGCCCTGAAAACTGGCTCAGAGGGACAGAAGACTAATGTCACCCTTAAGCAAAGGAACTGTGAGGAGAGTGGGTACCCCAATGCTGGCTGGGCTGTCTCTCCATTGAAGGTTGTTTTTTGAGACTTGAGCTGTAAATCAGCTCCAAGTTTGGCCTACGTGTGGGACAATGTTATTGCAAAAGTCTGCACGGCCAGCCAAGAGGCTCAGCTTGCCAAATGGAAAAGGACTAGAGTGGCATTAAAAGACACTTTGTATCCTACCTGGGATTTAATCTTGGCCATCTGACAATCTCAGTTATTTATAATTATCCCTGTAATGTTCCATCTGCTTTGAAATGGATATAAAGACCAGACCCAACACGAACAGTCTCACCCAGCAGCCACAGTGTCAGCTTGTAGCAGGTCTACCTAACTGCAGGGTGACCCACCAGGGGCTGATTCTGTTGTTTCTTTGTTTTGACTGTTAGCACAGTGTCTAAAACTGCTTTCATTTGGGTAAAGCCAAGTAGAGTTTTGAGACAGTGTACTCAGTATAAAAATTTTGCTCTGCATTTCAAAAACTGACAGATCATCAGGTTCATCTGTTATAAATTTCACAGCATTCTGAGCATGCGTAAAACCTCATGCAATCCCAATCCATCTCCCCGGGATCTGAATCATCCTATCAGCTTGTATATTGAACTTGGTTAGCTACAAGATTGGACTGTTCAGGTACCAAAGTGCCTGTGTCCAAGGGACCCCTATTTTGTTTAACAATGGCTCCACAGTATGAGAGTGTGAGGTTGAAATTCAGATATGCCAACACTTTGATTTTTGGTAAAGAAGTCTAAGTTTTTTATCCAATGAGGTAAGAAAAAACTGTATGCAGACGGATTTCTGGCCAGCCTGGTCTGCAGAGTGGGTTGCAGGACAGCCAGGGCTCTACAGAGAAACCCTGTCTTGAAAAACCAAAAAAAAAAAAAAAAACCAAAAAAAAAAAAAAAAAAAAAAAACCAAAAACCAAAAACCAAAAACCAAAAACCAAAAACCAAAAACCTGTATGCAGAGGTGGCTAAGATCAAATATACCCATATGATTGGTAGGAAGGAAGATAAAGTAGTCAGTTCTGACATTGTACCTCAACATGCAAAAGTTATGGCTCTACCATATGTAAGAGCTTATCAAGAAGATGCAGAGGTTATGGCTCTGGGATGTGTAAGAGCTCATCAAGATGCAAAGGGCATTAAAGTAGTTCAGCTCGGAGGCAGGCATCTACAGAGGCTCTGGAATGTGCATTCTCCAGACAAGATGGGACTACTGCATAGGAAAGATCATGCAGAATTAATCTGAAAGTTCACTGATCTTCTTAAAACTATGAAGTAGGAAGTCAGGCATGGTGGTGAATGCCTGTAACCCTGTGCTTGAAAGACAGAGGCGGTAGGATCAGAAATTCAAGGCCAACACAGGACGTTGTTTCAAAACCAAACATAAAAACCAAAGTTAGAATAAGCCATGCCCATTGCTACAGCACCCACCCCTCCTAAGACCCTCAGCTTCTGAAGAAGAAGAGAGCTGACAGGTGACAAAGGGAACATTTCTGGACCCCATCCAAATGACAGCTGGAGGTTGGTCAGGCTGATGCTAGCTGTCCCTGTGGAAGGCTAGGGTCTCACCGGTGCTGGCTGTATTGTCTTCCACCAGCTGGGCGGGGCTGCCAGGAGCTAGAAGAGGAAACAGTGCTCTCTGAGAAGCAGGAGGAGAGTGCTGAGTGCACTATACACAGGCAGGAGACAGCAGATGCACACAGTAGTCACTTTGCCTGCTTAGAACGAGTACAAGGCACAGGCTGGGCTTTTTTTTTTTTTTTTTGACATTGGCTCTCAAATTAGCCCTAGCTGGTCTTGAACTTTCTGTATAGTTGAGGATGATCTGAACTTCAAAAATTATTTTCAAAAATCCAAATTTATTCATTTATTGTGTCTTTGTGTGTGTTTCTGTGTGTTTGCATGTATGTTCTTACAACAGAGCATGTATGGAGCTCAGAGGACAACTGTGGTTTATATCTAGTCCTTTCCATGAACTTACTGTGCAGGTTCTGGAGATGGAGCTTGGGTCACAGGCTAGGCCCTAAGTGTCTTTAGCTTCTGAGTCAAGCCATCTATCTCTCTGACCTGCCCTTGAACTTCAGATCCTCCTGCTAGCACCTCCCAGGTCCTGGGTTGACAGGGGTGCACCAGCACCCTTTGTTTCTGTAGCACCAGGGACCCAGCAGTGATCTGTATGTGCTAGGTAAGTACTCTACCAGCTTGGCTACCTCCAGCTCCAGACTGCTCACCACGAGCCTGGGACTCATCTGTGACTTTGAGAAAATGCAACCGAATGAATTTTGGCTTAGAATTCTTTCTGACAGCTTTGAGTCCATTAAAAATACAGTAAATGTCAGTGAGAATTTGCCACAGTATATTGTTTTGCCAAAAGGAAAAATTTGTGAAATCAGTATAAATACTGTAAAATTCTCCACAAAGTCATTTTAGAGATTTAGTTTCCTTAAAGGAGAACCAGATTGATTTATTTATTGTGGGGAGGGGTGTATACCCGCCATGGTACACAGGTGGAGGTCAGGTGACAGCTTGCAGGAGGTGACTTCCTTCCAGCGTGTAGTTCCCAGGTATTAACTTCAGGTCGCCAGGCTTAGTGGCAAGAGTCTCTGCCCAGTAAGCCACCTTGCCAGCCACCCCCCACCCCGTGACTTATTTTCCACTTATTGCTATATAGACCATGAAATGTTTTAAGAGAAATCATGTATATAAAGCACACATCCAAACCCAGATGTACCATACACATATATTCTGTCCCTGTGGCCAAGGCTCCCACCCAGCGGTGTCTGGCAGTGTCTGTCTATACTCTACTGCTGTCTTCATCTTCTTTATTTCACAGCTTCCTGGGATATTTTAGTAGGGAAAGTCAATGAAGTTCTCTATATTATTTTTATTATATATTGCATAACTATTGGCACAACACCAAACAGAGGCCATGGCTGTAACAGCAGCTACTTTTTGTTTTGGGCAAATGGTGATTCATCAAGGTATTATCCTATTATTTTGGAGACAGAGTCCGGCTTAGGCTGGCTTTCAACTCCTTATGCAGCCCAGCTGATCTCAAGCACATGGTCTTCCTGCTTCTGCCTCTTGGAGCCAGGGTACCAGGTGTGCACCACCTCACTAAACAATTCCAATTCTAATTCAGAGAGGAAAATGGGTAGGAAGGAAGAAAACTGGGACTTGTTGCAAGTATGGTGTCTTATATCACTCTATCCCCAGAATAAGTCTACAGGACCCACTTCTATCTGGATTGTACAGACAGGCTCAGAAAAATTAGCTAATTTTCCTAATACCCCAAACCTAACAAGGGGTAAAAATGAGATACTTTTTCTCATAGGCAGTGAAGGGGAAAAAAAAAAAAAAGAAATAAATTACCCAGATTAAAAAGACATGCTCACAAATTATTGTTGTGAGGTCAAGAGAGGGAGAGGAGAAACCTAGGCTAGCTGGCTTGCTAACCCCTGAGGGGACCTCATCATACAGTGCTGTCTGCTTGGGTCAGTTTGAATATTTTCAAAATCCAAGGTAAAGCAAAAGAGGCTGATAACAGACACTGACAACCTAGCACCCATTATATACAAATAGGCTCTTGTATATTGAAAAGGTGATAAAATTTTAGAAAAAAGAGAAAGAAGGAATCTTTGCTTTTGATTTTTTGAGACAGGGTTTCTTCTCCGTGTAGCCCTGGCTGTCCTGGAACTCTCTATGTAGAGCAGGTTGGCCTCGAACTTGCCGAGGTCCTATTGCTTCCGCCTCCCCAGTGTTGGGATTAAAGGTGTGCACCAGCAAACCTGGCTAAGGATGAACCTTTGACTCGTAGGCAGGAGACAGTAGGCAGTGGGAACATCCTACTTTCTCTGTTACCTTGCTGTGTGCTTCAGAGGCCCCAGTTATGCCTTAGGTCGAGTCTGCGAACTAGACTCCAGGTTTTATATTTAGGGATATCGGATATGCTACTCATGTTATTTTTATCCCATTTGTGAGTTTTTCTTAACATTATCAAGAACTACAAGCCGGTGAATCTCACAGATGGAGAAACGAATATTTTACTACAAAGTAATGCTTTACTCAACTTGAAAGGTTAGGTTAGCTTTAATTAAGACAGCGATAAAAGCTCTCCCAGAAAGAGTGACAAATCTGTAACATTACCTCCACTCCTGTGGGCCATTGTCAGAGCTTCCAGAGAAGCTGCTGGGCTTATTTCTAGCTGGCAGATCATCACTTTGGCTCGGCTAATGACACTGGCTGACTCCTTCAAGTCTTCAGTATTCAAAAGCAGATTTGCTCCAGCCACTATGACGATGATATTCTGGCCTATGAAGGAATTCTACATATTTATACTAAACCAAGCAAAGCCAAGCAGTGATATGCAGCACTGTAAAACCATCCTCTGAAGGCATTAGACAGAATGTGTTAGAAGAATTAATCTTAACATTTCCAGGACATTCGGGTTTAGTTATTGTGTTCCAAATGTGTTTTTTGGCAATGTTTTTTGTGAGATTCATAATATTCTGATTATTTTTATTTTTAAAGGAGATAAAGTCTTGCTATGTTTTCTGGGCTGGCCTTGAGCATCTGGGCTCAAGAGCCCCTTCTGCCTCACCTTCCCGAGTAGGAGGGATTATGAGCACATACCACTATACCTGACTTACTATGAACACTGAATTATTTTACATGTGTTTATTTATTTTGTGCATGTGTGAATGTGTGTGTATGCATGTGGGTGCATGTGTACCATGGGCATGCATGTAGAAGCCACAGGTCTCAGTTCTTCCCTCCTACCATGTGGGTTGCGGAACCAGAACTCATGTCTCCAGGGCTCGGCCTGCTGAGCCGTCTCTCCAGCCCAATTATGATGACCACTTTGAACAAAAATTTAAGTACATTTTCCTTATTAATATTCTTATATACAAAGAATAATAGATGAGAAATGATGCATAACATACTTTAACAATTTCTTTTATGTGAAATGGCTAACATGCATATGGTAAATACTGTGAATTCTAAGTGATTATTGGTACCTTATAGATGAATATACGTAGGAACAACCCTGCAGAATGCTCAAAACAAATGCTCTACTGTAGACGAGCAGTTCATGAGCATGCCACGTTCTTCCCAAAAGTGATCCTGCCACCCCAACACATTTTTAAAAAGTATCTAAAAGACAGAAAATAGATGAGATAGGTAATCGCTTACTTTATTTGGTTTATACTGTATAGACCAAACAAAGAAATACAACTAAGGATTTGATAGACTCTCATGACCTGAACCCACTCTCTATAATCCTTTTTATATCCACACAGGGGGTGGTGGTGATGCACCTTATCTGCAGATGAACTCTCTCTTCCTCTGTCTCTGTCTCTGTCTGTCTCTCTCTCTGCAGGAGTATGTGGGGGAGGCAGAAGGAAAATTTAGATATTGTTCTTCATACACCAGCTACCTTTTTTAAAAGGTCACTTGTTTTGAGTCAGGGTTTTTAACTGGCTTGGAGCTTGTCGAGCAGGCTAAGGTAGTTAGCCATGAAGCCACAGGGATCTTCCTGTTTCTGCCACCTCAGAGTCGAGATTGCAAGCATATGCTCTCATAGCCAGATTTTCTCTCCCTCCCTCCTTCCCTTCCCTCCCATCCTTCCTTCTCTCCCTTCCTTCTCTCCCTTCCTTCTTTCTCTTTCTCCTCTTCCTTATTTTCTCCTTCTCCTTCTCCTCTTCCTTCTTCTATGTGGGTTCTGGGGATTTCACAGTTCTTTCAAAGTACTGTGGTGACGGAGCTACCTCTGTAGGCCTGGAAAAGAACTCTTAGGAGGTGTGCTGTCCACTGTTAGGTCCGTGCTACTACACGGGCACGGACACTGAGCCACTGCTCGTCTACACTGGGATGCACTTTAAGCATATGCTCACTATTAGAAAGTGTGGCCTTGCTGGAGTAGGTGTGTCACTGTGCTGTGGGCTATAAGACCCTCATCCTAGCTGCCTGGAAGCTAGCTTCCTCATAGCAGCCTTCAGATGAAGATGTAGAACTTAGCTCTGCCTGCACCATGCCTGCCTGGAAGCTGTCATGCTCCTGCCTTGATGATAATGGACTGAGCCTCTGAACCTGTAAGCCAGCCCCAATTAAATGTTGTTCTTATAAGAGTTTCTTTGGGGGCTGGTGAGATGGCTCAGCAGTAAAGAGCACTGACTGCTCTTCCAGAGGTCCTGAGTTCAATTCCCAGCAACCACATGGTGGCTCACAACCATCTGTAATGGGATCCGATGCCTTCTTCTGGTGTGTCTGAACAGTTACAGTGTACTCATATACATAAATAAAGAAAATAAATCTTAAACAAAAAAAAGAGTTGCTTTGGTCATGATGTCTGTATATAGCAGTAAAACTCTAAGACAGAAGTCAATACACACTGGGCTTCAAATTTAGTACAAAGAACAGGATGAAACATATCTCACTATTTTTTAAAAGATGTATTTATTTTTTATTTTATGTGCAGTGGTGTTTTGCCTGCCATGCGTGTCTTGTGAGGGTGTCAGATCCCCTGGAACTAGAGTTACGGATAGTTGTGAACTGTGGGTGCTGGGAATTGAACCTGGGTCCTCTGAAAGAGCTATAAGTACTTTTAAGCAATGAACCATCTCTCCAATCTCCTATTTTCCTATTTTAAACATTTATGTATTTATGTGCTGTATGCATTGGGGTATGTGTGTGTTACAGCACACATGTGAAGGTCAGAACAAACCCTCTCCTTCTATCATGTAGGTTTAGGGATCCAGTCACGTTGGTAGACTATAATATATATATAGTCAAAATTAGATTTACTTATTTCCCTTTTTTCTTTAAAAAACATTGTTCCTGGACAATTTAAAAATTGCATGTGGCTTACATTTTATTTCTATTGGACAGCACAGCTCTAAAGGAATGAGTTGCAGCAGGCACTTTTTAGTGCTTCAGGCTGCTTGTGCAGATCTTGTATAGACATGACCTAAAATTACCTCTCCACACAGAACAAATCCTAGCCTATCGTCTTACCACATATGTGTTTGTTGGCCACGGGGAAAACTTAATAAAGTGGGGATGGTTCCGCACAAACCCAGCCTCAGACCTGGAAAAATGCAAGGCGCCCACTTGCTGAAAGACTGCACCTCCTTCCTTCTCCCGGCAGTGAGCTCATCCTCAGTTGGAGTCAGCTGTAGCATAACGTAATATGCATTTCTGAACGGGCTTTGGTGGCTGAACAACAAGCCTAAGACCAAGGCTGTCCACAGACAAAGCAGCCATGGACATGTGGCTAGCTCAGTCATGCCTTAATTCTAACATGCCAGAGTAACACTCGTCACACTGTCAGCACTGGTGCCTTCATTTGAAGGAGCTGATTGTTTAATTTCTCTGTATTTATTATTATTTTTAGACAGTCTCACTCCATAGCCGAGCCTGGCCTTGAGCTCCTTGCAATCCTCCTGTGTGAGTCTCTTGAGTGCTGGGATTATAGATTTGTGCTGCCATGTCCTGCACAATCTATACTCCAGGATATTACCTTACTATGAGCCAGGTACAGCTTACCATAACATTTTGGTTCACAGGAAAGGTAGAAGGAAAAACTGAAGTCATTCCTAGTACATAACATGAGGTTTTGGCAATAATCATTATTGACAACATAGCATAATATAATAAATGCTGCATTATATTTTTATGTTGTCTATAGCAATATATGATTAATAATTATATATGATTAATAAGTTTTCATTCTGTGGTTAGCTTAGTGTCTTTGCTATTGCAACTTTAGATTGGTGAGGGTGAGTTTAAAATGTCCATGCAGAAATGCACTGTAAGGGGCTTGAGGTGGGACTCAAGTTGGCCAAGTGCTTGCCTGGCACACAGATCCAGGTTTGGTCCTTAGCACTGCATAAACTGGGCACGATGAGGCATACCTGTGATCCCAGTCCCTGAAAGATGTAGGCAAGAGGATCAGAAATTCAAAGCCATCCTGGAATCCATGAGACTTTAGTCTCAAAGCACACTAATAAACAACTAAAGAAACAAACCCCTAATGTGCACGCAGAAGGCTGGACAGGACCGTCAGTGAGTTCAACACCAACCTAGGCTATGAATAACTCCCCTCATGAAAAAGCATACATGTAGTCAACATATTAAGTGGAAAATTATTAAATATTATGTGTAAATACTGGAGAAAATGAAAAAAAATCAATGTGTTTCACATTGCATGCCTTTCTGGGGAGCACAATGAAATCTCATGCCATCTGATTCTGTCTCACTTGGGATGTGAGTCTCCTCTTTATCCAACATATCATGTACACACTGCCTGTGTGGCCCTCCTGATGATCAGATGGGCTGATTAGATGCTGCAGTGCTTGTGCTCATGCTCACCTCTACGCAGCAGCCTAACGCAGGGCAGAATGCCTGTCCTTCAGCTCATTTGATCTCATCACGTCCGGGCTGTGTCATCTCAGTCACAAGGAAGCTGTGTACAGGCCAGATATCTTTTGATGTAGATTACACTGACATACTATTTCTTACACTATGTTGTTATGATCATTCTGTTTTATTATTACTAATGTAAATTTCTTACAATCTCTAATTTGTAAACTAAACTTTATCATAGGGCTATACATACAAGAAAAAACCACTGTATAGAGAGATCATGACTATTGGTTGTCTTAAATTGTATTCTCTATGGATGAGGAAGAACCACTGTATGAATCAAAGCTATATGGTAACAGATTCTAACACAGCCCACCAAACGTATTAAGTTCTATTCTACATACCAAGAGATGCCTGGTCTTTTTTAATATTGACCTTAATTTAAAATAAAAAACCCAGTGTAGATATTTTTACACTTAGAACAGTTGGTAGATAATGACCCCTCAACTTGAAAGTAGTTACTGTTGTGTTTTGTTTCTTGTTTTGAGATGGGGTCTCACTATGTAGCCCTGGCTGTCCTGGAACTCTCTATGTAGACCAGGCTGGCCTTGAACTCACAGAGATGTGAAGCCATACCCAGCTGTAGTTACTGTTTTTAAAGGCAAATGTTTTAACTATGGTAAAGCCTCATGGTAGAACTATGCCCACTGACTTTTGAGGTTTGATTGCCGCTTAAAGAGCAGACAAAACTGAACACTAATGATAAGTTAGAAGTAATTATTGGCCGCCATTTGCTCAGTAAATAATCCATAAATACGATTCATCAAGCTTTGCTTTGCAGCCTTTTACATTTACTTACTTAGAGGAAGTGTAATGGAAGTGGCAGGTGAGTACTTGACTGTTTTTTTGAGACACACACACACACACACACACACACACAGCTCCCTTGAAGGACACGGGATAGGACACAGACCGTGTTTGGAAGCATCCACCGTGCTTCGCATATATTAGACGGGGCATCTTACAAACGATCCAGGAGGAGAATATAATTTGAGGTAAATGTTGTTATTTGGAGCAGTGGGTGGGGTGAGTCTGGTAGGACTGGGGAAACATTCTAGTTCTGGAACGCACAGTCTGCTCAGGGTGGTGGCTCTTGTCCATGAGGCACATACCTTCATTATTGACAATTATGGAGGCTGCTCCTGTAGCTGCATCTCTGGTCTGATATATAAACTCTACCAGAAAAAGAAAGCCACAATTGAGTAATACAGCCTGGCATGGATAGTTTATTTTAACAATTTTTATGTGACACAATTCTTGGAAAAACTTTTTAACCTTTAACCATCTGGAATGAGTTAAAAAAGTAAGTAATTAGTGCTAATTTATACCCATCACCTATACAGTGAGGAAATGGGCATCTTTACATCAGTGGCACCTTTTCTTTGCATTAGTAACAACCTGTCAAACTACCCACACATTTTACTCTTAAAATTATTCATAGTTGTATACATATGCATTTTTTAGAACAACATATTTCTTTTCTTAACTATAAAAAAAAAGACAGATGAGATAAAAAACAAAAGGTTAAACATATAAAATGAACTTGTTTGATTTTCTTCATTTTCATAAGCTTTGCGTTTCATCCAGAACTGCGGTCTGGCACGGACACAGATGTTGATCAGCCAGGCAGCCTCCGACAGCAGCAGAGAGCCTCCAGCTGGAGGCAGAGGCCCTGTGTTCCAGTCCTGGCTGCAGCTCCAGCTGGCTGCGTGCTCTTGGGAAAGCCCCAGAACCTTTGCTTTCCTCTTCTGTGATTATGTTCTCAGCCTTGACAGCCTTGGCCGCAGCTGTATCAATCAATGACTTTTCTTAAAACACCCTTTATGAATATAGCACCTGTGTTTTTCTTGTTACCTGCCTCTTAGCCATTAAATGAAGATTTGTAACCTCCAACGATTTCATTCCCGTCTGGAGGAATGTCCATGAAGAAATTAAACAAAGTAGTGCTTATGGCCTCTCTGGCTACCAAAGGAGGAGCTACTATTTATGCTTAGCTTTCAATTTTCCTGATAACAGGATCACAGAAGAATGTTAGAAACAATAAGCCAGGTGTGGTAGCACTTATCTGTAATCTTAGCACTCGGGAGGTTAAGGCAGGAGATCTGCTTTGAGTTTGAGACCAGTTCAGGCTACATAGTGACTACCAGGTCAGCCAAGGCTATATAGTGACACCCTTTCTCAAAAAAGTAAAAACAAAACAATATAAACTCCATAAAGAAAGTTATAAACATTAATTTAAAAAAGATGAAATGTTACCTGTAGAAATATGATTTTGTTTTAAGTTTTCTATGTAATCATTACCAAAAGAATCGTTGCCAACCTGTATCAAAGAAATGATGAGCATTAGATCATTTATGTTTAGTAAAATGTTACAATGTAGCTTTTAGAGTATTTAGCATTTTAAAAGGGCATATATGCATGGTACTTCATAAGACTAACTAATTAATCTTCTTAATGTAAGATGCTAGACTATATTTTAGCCCAAAGGATGGTTATGTTCTCTAACCCTGTTTTACTTACATCCTACCTAAAGCATGAAGCATGTATGTCTGTGCACCCCCTTCATGCCTGGTGCCTGAGGGGACCAGAAGAGGCTTTAGATCTCTTGGAACAGAGATTGCAAATGGTTGTCTGCCTTGTGGATGTTGGGAAATGACCTTGGGTCCTCTGAGAGAGCATCCAGTGCTCTTCCTGCAGAGCCATCTCTCTAGTCCAGTATTAGTTTCCTGAAGGCAGAGCTGCACATGAGTGGTACACACTGCACAGGCAAAGCTGTGTTGTTTCTAATTCTTCACCTTCAAATCACGTGTGCATCCCCATTCATGTTTCTGGACCTACTTCTAAAAAGGTTAAGATCTCATGCTAATGTGGATGCAGAAACGCCCACAGGCCTCAATCCTCCACAAAGAACTAGGGGCAGCTATTAAGAATGGAAAAACAGACTTCCCCGGGGAAGAGCACGATAACTAACCAGTTGGTCAGGCTTGAAAACATATACATACAAGAACAGTACACACACTGAGCAGGTTGTATTTATGAATTTAGGAATACACACACACACACACACACACACACACACACACACACACATATGTACAAACAATGAAAAAAGAGGTCATGAACTTGAAAGAGTTTATGGGAAGGTTCAGAGGGAGTAAAGGGAATATAATTATAATCTCAACAAATTAATGAGCTAGTTAAAATAAGCTTGAGGTCTGTGCATGGCGGAGCTTGCTGAGCACTCAGCAGGTGGAAGCAGAAGACAAAGTCAAGGGCTGCCCAGGCTACTCTGAAGCCCTGTCTCCCCTCCCCCTACAGCCGTAGAAGAAGCACACACTCCTTAATCCTTTCTGTTTGTTTCTGCACTCAAACTGAAGTTCTTAGAAATTTTTAAAAAGTCACAGTAGAACCTTTGAAAAGGTTTTTGACTACTTCCTGCCACTGAGCACAGTGAATAATACAGATGAGATCTTCACAGAGGAAAATGGGACTAATAAAGACTATGACAAAGGAATATCAGGAGGCTTCTGTTTCCCAGTCACACTTTGGCCATCAAATTGACGAGAGAAATTTAAATGTAAGCATCTTGGCCAGGAGGCAACTGCTGCATATGGGAGTCAGGGAACTTGGAGTCTTCTTTCAGTTCTGCCATTATCAAGCTAATTAAAATTCTTTGCATTTTGCCTCAAATTGTTCCATCTGAGCCAGGCTGGAGGATGGAACTGGGTGAGTTCTCTCTGGCAGACAGGAACCAATGGTTCTCAATGCTGGCTGCACAATAACATCGCCCAGAAGCGTTAATCATCACAATGCTCTGGCCACACACTCCCTGCTAAAGCACACTCCTCAGTGGACCTGCGTGGGGGGCGGAGCCCAGTGTGTGGTTCCCGGGGAAGACTGCTGGGTTTCAGGAAGAAAGGGCTGGGGAAGGGTTGGAAAGCTGTGTGTCTAAGAGATGGGAATGAGAGCTAACACTGAGCTCCCAGGCCTGGGCATACTAAGAGGAGAGGGGGAAGCACAGTCTGCAAAGTCCATTAGGGCCGCCAGGCTGGACCCAACACTGGGATGAAGCCACAATCGAGCAACAGAGATGTCCTCGGTGTGTGTTTGCTGAACCCTGCTCAGAAGGGCTGTGGGGTTGTTCCCACATGGGTTTTTTTGTTTGTTTGTTTGTTTTGCTTTTATCTTTCTAAAATTCCATTAGGCCAAAATACCTAGAGTTCATTTTTGGAGTTGAGAGTAGAGTCATTTTTAACTTGACCTGGTGACCTCATCACTTGACTGTGGCGGGACATGGCGTGTGTACATATGTTCCCGTTTATTTCCTTGCCTTCACTTCTGAGAACGTAGGAGTTCATTCTTCTCTCTCCACCTACTCACACTGTACCTGTTTTTCAAGCACCAACTTACGTCTACCTTCCCTCTTTTGGCTCTCATCAATCCTCTCATTTCCAGAACTCCTACACAGCATTCCTGATCGCTACCATAATCCAGTGCCATCTCACACTGTGTGCAACTCCATATTTGTCCACTGAGGCTTCCTGCAGCCTGGAGAGGCTAGCCTGAGATCTATTGGCTCTTCCCACAGCCCTGCACATGGAAGGTGTCCAATTAGTATCACATCATCTTAGTCACTCTACAGTTGGAGAGGACCCTGAGCACAGGAGTTCTGCAGACAAAAACAATTCTCTTGTTTTGCAGGCACTGTTTTTGAAACTGTGTATAATCCAAGGCAGTTCTATCTGCGTGAGCCTGTTCCAGCTGAAAGGGGCAGGCCAAGGGCAGCTCCCACAAGGATTTACACCAGGGCAGTTCACACCAGGGCAGTTCACACCAGGGCAGTTCACACCAGGGCAGTTCACAGGACCCAATGGTCTTGCATAGGAGGGTCTTCTGGTGATGAAGGTACTCTAGCACTGCTGTTCAAGCTCTTACACGAAGCCCTCCCTCCTGCCCTTACTGCTTCCCTTGTTTACTCACAGTGTGGATTAAGAATTTGTAAAATACAGAAACAATGCAATAAAAGCAAAAAGAGGATCATAAGGTACTTATGTTTATTACTGTGGCTAAATTCAGTGGCTGTAAAAATCTTCCGTCATATTGCTATAAATCGTTCTGTTTACTTCTGGGTTCTGTATTGTCTAGACCAGGGACAGACTGAGCACAGCACTGGCCTGACACAGAGGCTTTTGAGTTTATGTCCTAACCTCCTGTGTCTTTTGTCACTGGACTTCCTGTCTGACCTTCCTGAAGAGAACCAGGTGCTACCTGCATTAGAGGTGAGACAGTTTTACCTTTGTAGGAAACAAGACCATATTATTTCCTCAGATTACCCTAATGTGCTGGTCCTGGTGTGGTCACTGAGGTTCATGTCTGCTGTGGTTTCTGTTCATCTACACAGGGAGCAGCTGTGGGCTCACAACTGGGTGGCTACATCTTGGGCTCTTTATTTAACATGGTTCTTAGCTGCCATGTTTGATGTTTCTTCTTTCTCTTCTTTTGTGTGCACATATGTGTCTGTGAGGGTGTATACACGTATGAATGTTCATGTGGGTATGTATGGGTGTCTGAATGGGAAGGTCAGAGGTCAACTTCAGGTGCAGTCCCTTAGGGACACTATCCATGATATCTGAGATAGGACCTTACTGGCCTGGAACTCTCCAGTGTGGCTAGGCTGGCTAGTGAACCCTACTCCTCCTGCTTGGCCTCTCCAGTGCTGGGATTACACATGTACACACATCACCAGAATGCCCCACAGGTCCTCTGCATTGAGAGCAGTTCCTCATGCTTGCCACACTGCCATCTCTAGTCTCCTGCTATTTTTTGAGACAGGGTCTCAGTATGCTGGCTAGGGAGGACAGCTTCACACTTGTGGTGGCTCTGTGCTAGCCTCCAGAGTGCTGGGACTGCAGGCATTCGCCAGTGTTTGGTGTTTAGAAAGAACTTTCTTCTCATAAAAATTTGGCTTCAATGGAATACAAGTGGAGAAAGCATTTGCATGAGTCAGAAGTCTCTGAGAAAGGCCCTGGCCGTTTGCCTTGGGACGAAGACTTCCATTTTCAAAAACAGTTATCTCCAGTTATCGCTGGACATTAGCCTGGACACCTGACGCAGCTGAATACCAAACCACGAGTGCTCCATTATCTGTTTGTCACTCTATAAACACCAACGGAACCCTGCTTACTGCTTTTGTCACAATTACCTTAACAAATCACTCCTTCACGGTTCTGCCTGTGCCACCAATCTCCCCCACCAGAGCCTGATAGCTAGTGTGCTGTAGCATAGTAGAACATAAGTTACCATTGCGTAGAGAATGACAGGGTATCCTCTACGAGTTTCTTTTTTGCTCCATCTGTTCATTTTTATCTTGATTAATGTAATGATTTGGGTTTTGATTTGGAACTTGTCATCTTTAAAAAAACTGCTAAAAAACAAGTGTGGCTAATTTGTCTGACAAGAATATACTGCAAGCTGTGTGTGCAGGTGCACACCCATGGCCCAGCTTTAGACAGGTGAAGGCAGGAGGAATGGAGGGCTTTCTATACCACACAGCAAGGGCAAGGCCAGCGTGGGCTACACAGAGCTATGAAACCCCATCTCACACAACCAAAAAGAAGCACATCACAGGGTAACACACACAATACTCCACAGTGGAGGCTGGAATGGCGATGGGCATCACTTGTATAAACGTGTATTATTTTCTCTACAAGAATGCTAAGAGGCGCATACCATACCCCAGCAGATCAAGGCAGGAGTATTACAACTTGGAAGCTAACAGGGGCTACAAGGAGAATCCCTTTATTAATCAATAAGAGAGGTTTCCACCTAGAAGTGACGTTTAGAGGCAGAAGGCATTCTTTGGATTTGGGAGACCCTGTGTTCCTTCCCCAACACCAAAATAAAGTAAAACAAGGAGACTAAGAATATCACACTATTTTCTTAATTTAATGTTTTAAATAAATCCCTGCCTTAGGGTCCCAAGGCACAAAAGAAAATTATCCTGGGCAGGCTTTGCTTGAAATCTGGTTTTGTTTTGTTTTGTTTTTTCCTGTGCAGAGTCTTGGACTAAATTGTGCAGAGCAAACATGGATGACTGAAGAGCTCAGAAGATGCTCTGGAAGCATGAGGTGCTGGCAGGAGCCATCCATCCCACCGAGCAGAGGGAGGCAGACAGCCCCTCCCTTCAACCACCCTCAGGACCGGAGCACAGCCCCCTCCCTGTTCCTCTCACCTCTGTCATGTGATTTCATGTCTCACTTCCCCAGTTCAGTTCTACAACTCAAATATTTCTATTTTGTTTTTCTATCTTTGCCTTCCATCCTACTAACCTAAAATAAAAACAATCTCACATATTCCATGACAAAACCAAATTTACACAATACGTTTCCATAAATCCTGCCCTACAAAGGATACTAAATGGTAAACGTCAACTCAACGAGGGAAACCACACTCTAGAAAACACAAGAAAGTAATCTTTCAACAAACTGAAAAG
>CM052705.1:17970439-18002683 GCA_028551405.1 Uromys caudimaculatus
GTGACTCACAGGACAGTCTGTGCTGCACTGGGGTGACTCACAGGATAGTCTGTGCTGCAGTGGGGTGACTCACAGGATAGTCTGTGCTGCACTGGGGTGACTCACAGGACAGTCTGTGCTGCACTGGGGTGACTCACAGGACAGTCCCCTGGCCCACACCTGAGCTTTTCTCACAATGACACTTAGCAGGCAGGCTGAAGTAAAGTATATGGGCTTCTCTGCCAGTTTAATAAGGAGCAGGAGGTGTATCACGATTCTGGTGAGTGTCAAGTGGGGGACTTGAAGAGGAGAGGAAAGCAGGGATTTCTGGCACTAAAACAACCCTCTTTGTTTCCTTGAGGGTGGAGCAGGAGCAGACTCTGTCCTGCATATGTGTCATTTATGCACGATGTCAAAAAGAACATATATTTAAAATGATGGAGCGCTAAGTACTCAGTTTGGCTTAAGTTTCATTATGGAACATAGCAATCATACAAAAGGAGACCTCCCGTGTCCTACCCACTCACCACTGAGATTCAGTTATCAACTCCTAGCTCATCTTGCTCCCATTTCCATTGGTGTCTCAAGAAGCTAAGCATGACTTCACCAGAATGCTACAGCCAGTGGTGACAGTATTATCCAAGGGAAACATGACATGAGATTTGTTCCAGGTAAAGGTTTTCATGACTTTAAAAGACAAGATTTGAGGAAACAACATTTCTGGAGGATGAGAGGAAATGACTGACTTCAAAATGGTAGGCGTTTCAAACAAGTGAAGTGAGAATTGGCTGCCTGGCCACAAAGAAGGGGGCCAAGGATGGCAGGTGGGACCAAAGTGAGTCAACTCCCTATGGGAAAGAAAGGCCAAGAGTAAGTTCACAACGAAGAGAGGATGAGAATCTATGCTGTTTTAAGAGGCTACAGCTTTGTGTTCATTAACAGCCCATGATGCATCTGAAAGCAGCACCTATGGTATTAGAAGAGAGTAACAGAACAATGTCAATTCCTCCAGGTCACTAGCAGCTTACCAACAGCTTGTTTGCAGTGGTCGACATGAACTAATGCCAGAATGCATGTTTATTTCAGTAAAGACTAAGATCAAGCCGACAATCAGACGACACGGCCTCACTCCCCAGCACCACGCTGTCAAGTGTGCCTGAGACTCAAGAGACTCATCAATAATGTGCAAACATCCCACTCCTCGCCTCAGTGCTATTTTTATCTAGGATTCTACATGCATTTATAGTACTGATGAAAAAAATATACATCTAAAAGGCTCGCTTCTGAAAAAGGTACTCAATCAAGAGAAAAATGGTTTTAATGTAATGTTATTATCCTGTCATTTAATTTAGCAATGACAGTGATGATGGGATTTTGATTTGCATCAGAAATCTTAAACATTTTAGGATTCTGTTATGAGTAGCAGCGGTGAGTAATCCATGTGACGGAGTAACGATGTGAATTCTTGGCTTATTGATTCTTCTACCAACGACTCTCGTAAAACCTCAAAAAGCAGAATATCTATCTAACATGGCTAAAACAGGTATACTAACTTCACTAGCAAGATGATAACTTAGAGAAACTTAGGACTTCTGCTGTATTTATCTGGGTCATAAGTCACCGCTTTGAATCAAGTGTCCCTTTACTGTCAGCTGTGGGGAACCATGAGAACTGCCAGGTTACTATGGGATGTATATGTACAGATGGTGAAGGGTGAAACTATGGCAGCATGCATGTGCGCCATAGTGATGCAGGGTCAGATATGGCTAGGATATAGAGTAATTTCTTTGAAAAAATGTTATTTGTGTGTATATTGATGTTTTGCCTGCATGTATGTCTGTGCCTTATGTGCATGCAGTGCCTATGAAGGCCAGAAGAGGGCATCACATCTCCTGGGACTGGAGTTACAGACAGTCCTGTGCTGTCACGTGGGTGGTGGAAATTGAACCGTGGTCCTGTGAGAGAGCAACAGTGCTCTTTACCACTGAGCCATCTCTCCACCCCCTTAGAGTCATTTCTAAACAAACAATATTAACCCGAGCCAGCGGATATTAGCAAGCGTGGAATTAATTCAGCAATCATTGAAAGGCTCCACATCTTTGGCGTTTTACTATTTTCTTTTTTCTTCTTTCTCCATCTTTTCTCTTTCACTTTCTTTCTCTAGCTGTTAACTTTACCTCTCCGGGAACAATGATCAAGTCTACTGTGTTTTCCACTGCACCCAAAGTGTCTGCCAATAAAAGACTTAATCTCTTGTCTCCTCTGTATGGTATCCAATTTTGCTTCTGAATTGGGGGTATGAAGGTGCTGATTATGGGATGGAAGAGGAAACTAGCAGCCATGGCTAGACAACTGTCTGACAACACCAATTCTATGTTTTGCCATATCTTGCCCACTGCACTCCAATTTTTAGCATGTTTTTTTTCTTTCTCTTGCCCCACTCCTCTCTCCCCCTCCTCTTTGAGACAGTCTCACTTGGCCAGGCTGACTTGGAACTCACTCTGAGGATGGCCTTGACATCCTAAGCTTCCTGCCTCTATCTCCCAAGTGCTAGAATGACAGGCGCATGCCTCCAGGCCTAGGTAGGGTTTTTCTTTTCCCCTTTTAAAAATATTTCTCACTTTAAAAATGTGTGTGTATATGCTGGTGCCCTCAGAGGCCAGAAGAGGGTGTCAGATCTCCCAGAGCTGGAGTTACAGGTAGTTGTGAGCTGCCAGATGTGGGTGCTGGGACAGACTCAGCCCCTCGGAAAGGGCTGCAAGCATTCTTAGGCTCTGAGCCTTCTCTTTAGCCCCCAGAATTCCTCTCCTATAACCAAGAATTATAATTATAGAATACACCATTACTTATACATTCAGACAACAATTCAGTAAGTGTTGTTTTCTGCTGTACTTTCTATAGGGCAGAATCATCTTGCTGATAAGGCTCTAATTCAAGTTGGATAAAAGTGATAGATGAGTGAAACTCATGTTACAGACCCAGGATCGTAGGATCTGACTCCTATCTTCTGAAGAGGCTGAAGATGTAGCGCAGTGGTAGAGCCCTTGCCTAGTATGTGTGAGGCTCTGAATTCAATCCCTAGCACTTAAAAAAAAAAAACTCATCGTGTCTTTTAAAGAGAAAAAAAGATAAGTGTGCAGGTATGCATTGCTGAGAAATGAGTAATTTTGTTGTTTGTCAAATATCAGCATATACTTATACTAACCAAGATAAGGACATTTTATGAGACATCACACACACACACACCATCTATGATTGACAGCAACAGCTTCATTTACTATGTGACTGTTAAGTTTGCATACAAGAGGATAACACACAGAAAATGAGCTTATGACTGGCACCTACAGAGAAGGGAGGGGAACAAAAATGTCATGTTCTATTGGTGTCTGTTTTTAGCACAGGATTGGACACAAGGCCTCGCACGTGCTAGGCAAGTGTTCTGCCAGACTCATGCACAGTCTGAGCTTGTTCTATAGTTGAGGGAGTCCTAGAATTCTCCCGCTTTCCGTGCTCAGGTAGCTGGGGTTATAGCCTGTACCATCAGACCTGGCCTTCATTTTGTATGTTGGATGCCTATGCGCATATGGTATTACTGAAGTTCAGACTCATTTGTCCGTCTCCCTTATCTTTTAGCTAACTGTTCTTTGTTGGTAGCAACTAGCTCCTTGTGGACACAGACCAATGGAGCCTTGCCTAGAGCTGTATTATTTCTTCCCTAGAGCTTCTCCATTTCTTTGCTATGATGCTTCAGGACAGCCCTTGGAGGTCAAAGGTCAGTTCTCTTTTTCTAAGATGTGGGTCCCGAGGATTGAATTCAGGGAGTCAGGGCTGGCAGCAAGCACCTCACACCCAGCATTATCTTTGTATGGGCTCTTTCTTCCCTGTTCTAACCCCCTTGTCCTTGCCTGTGCTTCCTCCATGGAGGGGGAACCTGCAGGTAGGTGTTCAGGCAGGCACACAAACCATACTGCAAGAGGTGAGAATGGAAATTTGGTTCAGATCGACTTTGTCAACTTGAATCAGACTTGGGAAGTGTGATGGTACGCAGTTCATTGGCAGCATATTTAAAACACAGAACAATTTGGGAAAAGGTTTCCAGGCAACAATCATTCTAAGCTAGACATACAATAAAGCTTAAAGTGTGACTTAGAACAGTGGTTCTCAACCTTCCTAAAGGTGCAACCCTTTAATCTAGTTCCTCATGTGGTGACCCCCAACCATAAAATTATTTTGTTGCTACTTCATAACTGTAATTTTGCTACTATTGTGAATTATAATGTAAATATCTAATATTTACAATAGTCTTAGGTAGCTTCTGTGGAAGAGTTAGTTAATTTTCAAAGGGGTCATGACCCATAGGTTGAGAAATGCTGACTTAGAAACTGCTTTACAAAGTACATGTGATCGTGAGGGTGTGTTCTCTAATGAAAAGTCCTAGAATCTACTGTGGTTTCAGACTGAGATAGCATCTGAGGTCAGTGGGCCATAAAACACATGTAATGGCCCCTTCTCCCCAGTGATGGGTTCTATTAATTGGTAGGAATAGACAACAACAGTCCAGGGAGGGAAGAGACTGGGATAAGTGCTTGGGGGAGGTCTGCCTCCAGAAAGCAAAAAGGTTACCAGGTTGTTAACAGAATCCACTCCCAGACTTCTGGGTGGGAAACACGCATTTTCTCCTTTGGGACAAGGGTCCTGTGTGTTTAACATTCCTTGTTCCCTAGTGCACGGTGGGCATAAGAACCTTTGTGTCCCCAACACTCCTTTACAGTGATCATTAGAGTATGTGTTCTTAATCCTCTGTGTTGTGCTTTGCTCCTGTGTAATCCAGGATAAGATAGTTTACTGTGCATCTGAGTGTTTCTTAAAGAAATAAATTTAAAGAAAATAGAGGAGGAACTGGAACATTAGTTATAAATAGAAGTATTCCTAAATTGTAAATTCTACTTCACTCTGAATTAGGCTTTCCTAATTCATCAGTAAGTTATGCCAAGTTTAAGAAAGTACCCACACACAGCACCATCGACTGGACACAGGATGTCTTGTGATTTTTCTTCTTGTGATAAGCAACTTAGAGAAAACTGCACTAATACTGGTTCACGGTTTGATGGTGAGGGTACAGTTGTCCATCAAGGTGGGGAGACGTGGAGGCAGGAGTGTGAGATAGAGGCTCACATATGGAAGCAGAGGAAGGAGGCCTGTGGCACATGCTGCCCTTTTTCTTTATTCAGTTTAGGGACCAAGCCCATGGGATGGTCTAGCCTAAATTCAGGGCGGGTCTACTTCCTTCATTCAATCCTCTCTGGAAACACCCTCACACATGGGCCCAAAGGTGTGCTGTACTAATGCCCTATGCTTTTCTTAATCCGGTCAAGTTGACAATGAAGATGAACTATCACAGCACCATCACATGGATTCCCTTTAATTCAAACACAAGGCTTAGCTAGATGCCAAAGACAGATAAATTAAGATTCTTGATGTGGGGGCGGTGAGAGTGTGTGTGGGGAGAAGACCAAGAAAAAGGGAAACAAGGTTGCTACCATTTAAAAATTAAAATAGTATAAACTTTTGATTGAAAGAGAAAAATCTCAACAGACAAAAACATGCACAAGACATATTTAAACTGAGAACAAATTCATAGCTTGCAAAATGTTGCATTTTTGAATTGGACAGAAAGGAATTTGGCCCTGGCCTCAAGAGGTGGCTTTTAGAGTGTGGTGCTTGAAGCAGGAGGCCTGACCCACTTACTGATTTCATTATCCTGACAGCTCTCCCCTCTTTGAACCAGCTTCTTCTCTTGCAAAACAGTTTAATAATACTTGTCAACTCCTGAAATGCCAGGGTTTTGTGCTCACAGTGAATTCACTGACAGGTGTTACCAGAACAACTTATCAATTGCTTTTAAGTTCTTGACAATGAGGTGGTTGTTACAGGTTCTCAAGAGATTATTTGAACCAAAGGAAGGGATGACCTGGTGATTGGAAGATGACAAGTCTTCAACCAAAGAAGTCACACTAATACCTGTTTCGGCAAAAATCAAGAAACATGTTGCTTTTTGGCTTTTGCATTGACCCTTTCTTCTGGCTGCAAGCTTTTGACATAAGCTTCTATGATAAGAGATTGTACATTAGTTAATACCTAATTAAAATTCATACTAATTATTCCTGCTCCTGTATTTTTCAGCCATTTCTCTTCTCCTCAGCATTTGTGTATGTCACATTTAAAGGTTAAGCGTAATTTCAAAATCAAGTTGTCACTCACAAAAACATGAGTGAACTTAGAGGGTGCTATGGTAAGTGAAATAAGCTGGGATAGGTGAGAAACACCATGTGAGCTCACTTTATTTGTGGAACCTAAAAGCTGAACTCATAGGCATAGAGTAGAAAGGACGTTAGTTACCAGAGGTGGGAGGGGAGAGGTGGGATTTGTTACAAAGCCACAACTGCATAGGAGGATGTGGTGGTTTGAATATGCTTGACCCATAAGGAGAAGTATTGCTAGGAGGTGTGGCCTTGTTGGAGAAAGTGTGTCACTGTGGAGGTGGGTTTTGAGACCCTTCTCATAGCTGCCTGCAGTCAGATCAAGATGTAGAACTCTCAGCTCCTCCAGCACCATGCCTGCCTGGATGCTGCCAAGCTTCCCACCATGATGACAATGGACTGAACCTCTGAACCTGTAAGCCAGCACCAATTAAATGTTGTCCTTATAAGAGTTGTCTTGGTCATGGTGTCTGCTCACAGCAGTGAAACCCTACAACAGAGGACTAACTGCCTGTGTTCTACCCATAATATGGTAATGACAGTGAAAAGTAATACATTGTATACTCTAAAATAGTACCCTGATAACTGCAAAATCAACACATATATTGAAACATTACAGTGTAATGCATAAATATGTATATTTGTCAATAATTTAACAATCAGATTAGTAACATATATTTCTCTCTGTGTAAAAAGATCCTAATCTACTAATTAAAATCGCATTCTGCTGGGCATGTGGCACATTCCTTTCATCCCAGCACTCAGGAGGCAGAGGCAGGGGATCTCTGAGTTTGAGGTCAGCCTGATCTACATAGTGAGTTCCAGGACAGCTGGGGTTACATAGGGAAGATGCTGTCTCAAAACAAATTGCATTTTTTCTAATCTGAACTTGTAGACACATATATGATTTTTTTAAATAAATAAAATATCAATTATGCTTTAAGTGGTTAACTGCTATTGACAATGGTTTGTCTAACCCTTATCTTTCCAAACTAAGAGTCATTTGCTTTAAGATGCAGCTACCTCAAATTCAGAGTAGATAATACTCCAAGCAGAGGTGGCCAGTCTTTTAGTGTTACTTGTTTGACCTCAACTGATTTAACTGGTTATGTGTGGAAAAAGCTAGGTGATCAGAAAGACAATAAAGATTAATGTGTTATGGTATTCTCCCAGGTCACCATGTGACAAATCTTATTACACTCTCGAATCTCTGATCACATGCTACCTCCTGTTATTATGTTAACCCCGTCCAATTAAAATTCTTATGAAATAGTATTCATTCTGACAAGAAACACTAAATTTCTGATCAGAAGTCTTCTTTACATTTTTCTTTTTATGTTTTTAAGATAGGGCCTTACTATGTAGCCTCGGCTAACCTGAAACGCACTATGTATATCAGGCTGGTCTTGAACTTGCAGCGATCCTCCTTCCTCTGTTTCCTGGGATTACAGGTGTGTGCTCTGATGATAGGCTCAGAGACATTATTTGGACATAGTAGCCCTTCCTTACTCATAGGGAATCAGTAAGCTGTTTTCTTAAAGACTTACTTTTATTTTTAATTTTGTGTATGTGTATGCCTACGTGAGTGCCAGTACCCACAGCCAGAAAAGCTTGTATTATCCTGAGGTGAGTGTGACAGGTGGTTGTGAGCTGCCTAAGATAGGTGCTGGGCACTGAACTCCGGTCATTTGTAAGAGCAGCAGTCTCTGTTAACCACAGAGCCACATCCAGAACAAGTTCTAAGACATCCCTGCCCACACTGGATGCTTGCAACCATGGACAGAACCAGACCCAACTCATACATACTATGCTTTTTCTATAGTTAATACCTATAGTAAAGTTTGGTTTGTAAATTAGGCGCAGTAAGAGACTAACAACAATGCCAAAATAGAAAAATCATCATAGAATTCTGCAATAAAATTGCCATCACCACCATTTTTGCCCTTCAGTGCACAAAGGTTAACTGAACACAAGTACTTTTAGGCAATGATAGTCAGTTTGCTCAACAAGAATGACACTAAATGATTACTGGCCAAACGATACATAGATAACGAATATGATGGTCAAAGGAATAATTTCTTTGATGTTTTAAACAAATTCTTACCAAGTAGCTCAAGGTCTGGCTTCCAACTTACTGTGTGGTTTGGCCTGTTTTGAGCATGTGACCTTCCCAGCTCTGTTTACTAAGTGTTGGGATTATGCCATGAGCCACCATATCTGGCCTCTGATTCTTAAATATGGAGGACATAGAAGTCTATGTCAATAGTTTGTTTTTTCAAGCACTTGAAGGTTTCATTTCAGGAGCTGAAAAGGTGGCTCAGTGGGTAAGAGCTTGTTCTGCAAGCATGAACACTCGAGTTTAAATCCTTAGCATCCACACACAAAAAAATCATTTTGCCTGTGCCTGTGACCCCAGCATTGGGTCATGGGACCAGACAGGCAGATCCTGAGGGCTCACTGGCCAGCCTTCCTCACTGAAATCGTGAATTCAGTGAAAGAGCCTGTCTCCAGGCAAAATGATGCAAAGTAGTAGAAGTCTTATCTGGCCTTTGAATGCCCACACCCAAGCTCATACACCTGAACACACATGAGTATATCTGGCCTCTGAAAGCCCACGAACAGGCTCATATACTTGAACATACATGTGCACTCCACTCCACCCCACCCCATACACTACAGCCCCCAGAGTTTCATTTCATCGTCTGCCTGTTTCTGACAAGAAGTTGGAACAAAACATTTGTTTTTTCTTATGTCATGTATATTTTTCCTCGGATGCTTTTTGTTTGTAATGGGTTTGCACTGAGTTTCATTAGAATGTGCTTTTATACTGTTTATCCTGTTTAATCTCTCAATTAAAATATCAGGTTTTCATAAAACTTGGAAAAATTTTAGCTATCATTTTTAAAAATACTTTCTGCATCTCTCTTACTTTCTTTTAGACTATAATCACACTTATTTTACTGTCTCCTGGGCACGAGAGGCTTGGTGCCTTTCCCTATTCCTTTGAGTTATTGAGCATATTTATGACTCTTTTAACATCTATATTGATTGCTATATTTCTGTTATTGTTGTCTTCTGATTGCCCTTTTTTCCTCTCTTGGTTATAAATCACATTTACTTCATTCTTCGAAAGTCTAATGATTTTTGATTAGATGCTAAGATTTGCAGATATCACAGTTTATCTTAATTTTTTTGTTTCCCCAAAGGGCATTTAACTGCAGTTAAATAAATTGTGGATTAGCACGATCCTTTCTCCTATTGCTGTTGAGATGTTACGCTGGGTCTACAGTAGTCTTTACTGGAGGGCGGATTTAGCCTTTAACTAGGTTGTGGTCCTGGGATCTCGAGTGACTGTTCCAAAGGTTCCACAATGCTTCTGGGTTTGGACAGAGTTTGTCAATCTCCTATTCGTGTATAGAAAATGATCAATTTATATCGACTGAGGAGTGGCTGGCTTTGTTGTGTTCTCTCTGTACATGTCTATTTGGCATTTGCAGTAGATTCTATGGGACTTTAACAACTTTCCTTCATTAGCGCCTTCCTTCCCCAGTATCCCGCCCTACATATTCTAGTTTTCTTAGTCTCTCCAAGCTAAGAACCCTGTTTTCTTACCTCTCTGGGATTATTATTTTACATATTCCTCGAGTTTTTCCTCTCTGCTGGGGTCAGGAATGTGCTCACAGGACTAACCGTGTGTTTTTCTCTCCCATGATGCTTGCTTTCACTATCTGAAGAAGTTGTTTTTTACTTATTTCTATTGATGTTGCAGGGATAAGCTTGGCAGTCGTTATTACAAAAGGGTGAAGAGTGTTTGGGGTGAACAGTCTCCACCTTAAAATAAATGTACAGCAAAAGTTCGGATGACAGATGCCCCTGCATGTAACAGCAACACAATGGCATGCAGGAGGGGGAGTCTGCAGGGAAGTGGCCCAAGGAGAAAAGAAAGCCAGTAATGAAAAGTTCAAGATGGAACAGTAGTTATGAGATGGGCCTTTTAATCTCAGTCCAGAAGTAATTATCAGAATAATGGGAACAAGAAGGACATACTGATTTCACTCTTCTAAGGTAGCATGGAAGATTTGAATAGATAGTGTGCTGGGAGAGTCATGTAGCTCAAAGCATTAACATACCTAAAAATAAAACTACTTCCCAGTGTCATTTTTGGTGTATGTGTACAGAATGTGCATGCATGTGCATGCATGTGCATGTGCGTGTGCGTGTGCATGCATTATCTCCCCCCACTCCTTACTTTCATCCAAGAACAGTTCTGGAGAAGTAAGAGAAGCTCAAATACAGAGACTAGAGGCCGTAAGAGGAAGAGAACAAAGGGAATAAATGTGCATTTGGGAGTTAGGAAGTAAGAATCTGACAGCTACAGATGGCAAAGGTTTCTATGAGGGTCCTATACAGTAAGAAGCTAGGAGGCAGAGAAAACAGAAAGGAGATTAGCAAGACACAAGAATCTCACAAAAGGCAAAGTTAATGATGCTACTTCTAAAGTAACTGAAAACAAGAACATTTTATTTATATATAACAATTTGTATATTTATATAACTTATTGACAATTTACACATTGTTATATGTATATGATCTTATACAACAATATAAAGGATTATGACACTTCTTGGTATAGCCTCAAAGAGTCAAGTCAGCTTACCATCTGAATATACATGCTTACTTCTGTGCTATTTACAAGTGCCAAGTGAGGGTGTCATTTAGGTGCCTGTCAGTAGAAGAATGGATTAATATAATGTGGTATATATACACAAAAAAGTTTCCTCAATCCCAAAGAATGATATACCATTCTTAGGAAAATTAATGGGTCTGGAAACCGTGGTGGTGTTGAGTAAAATAAGCCAATCTCACAAAGACATGTGGCCTTTGTTCTGTTCACGTGTAGAACTGGGGCGAGGGACTTAAGGTAAAAGGAGACCGTATGGAGAGAGGGGAGTTAGACCCATGTACACGAGGCACCTAGGAACAGATACAGCTAACAGACACTGAAACACAAGACAGAGGCAAATAACTACAGAACCAATGCTTTATTTTCTATTTTGCCAATTAATTATAGTAAAAATTTAAATTCCAAAATGACTTCTGTCACCATATTATAATTATCTGGGCTACATCTTCCTGCCATCTGCTGGTGTAGTTTAAAGCAATAAAAAATGGCTTTTTAATTTCATCCTTAACAAAATATAATTAGAAGTATAAATCATGAGAAAAATAGTGTATTTTATAATTAATTATTAAATTTTCATTTACCTACTATTCTGGTTTTGGGTGATCATGCTTTCCATTATTATAAGTAAGCAACAACTGAAGCTAACGAGATATTTGAAAACAGGTTGAGTAGGCATTGTGAATAATCAAGAACTGATTATATTTAAGTTAACATTAACCATTTGTAAAGCAGATTAGATGGGCATTATCATTGCCTCTGTTTTAGGGAGGTTAAGAATTTGGTAAAGTACTTGCTTATCAAAAAGTCTCATAGCTGTCATAAGGGGCTGAACTAGACTCAGGTCTTTCAATGCTAAATAAAGTCTTTATGCTATTGTGCTTTGACCACTATCATTTTAAAAATTTTGATCATTATAGTAGATATTCAGAATACTGACCATGTTAAGTAGCAACTATAATTGAACACCAAGAGAAACAGGCTCTACGCTTACAAAGACCTGTGGCTTATTCCATCTTACAACCTCTTTGGCTTTATAAATTCATGTTCTACTACAGGAAGACCTACAGAGTTAACTAACCGGGGCCTATGAACCACCAACCAAAGAGCATATGTGGGCTGGACCTAGGCCCCCTACACGTAAGTAGCAGATGTGCAGCTTGGTCTTCATGTGGGTCCCCTAACAATTGGAACGGTGGCTGTCTCTGACTCTGTTGCCTGCCTGTGGATCTCTTTCTTCTAGCTGGGTTGTCTTGTCTGGCCTCAGTGGGAGAAGATAAGCTTAGTCTTTCTGAAACTTGATATGCAGAGGTGGTGGTGGTGGTCGAGGTGGGTGGGTGGGTGAGGGCTGGTACCCATGAGGGGCCTCCCCTTCTCCTGAGAGAAGGGGAGGGGAAATAAGGGGTGTGAGGGTGGGACTGGGGGGTGCAATCAGGATGTAAAGTGAATAAATTAATGAAAATAAATAAATTCATGTCCTAGAGGCAGTGTCCACCTCCTTCTCATAATGGTGGTATGTTCCTAGAGTTTTATGTGTATATTCAATCTTTTTTGCACAGCCTATTGCCTATGCCTGGAAGTTCTTCCCTCTGCATCTTGACTTTTGCTAAGACATCCACATCCTTTAAACTGAGTGCATTATGGCTTCCCTCAGAAGTTGTAATGCAGCAGCCTGAGTGGGCTAGGTACTGTGCCTGTGGTCTCTAGTCATCTGTGAAGTTTCTTTCATGTCACGTGCCACACTCACTTCTGTATCCTAACAGCTAAGATTGCTCCCATATACATCCTGCCTCAACAACCTTTTGTTGAAGCAATAAACTGCAGATACTATTTCTTGAATCTTATCATATAGGAAGTACTGCACTAAATATTTTTTTATGAACATTAATTCAAGTAATCATTACAAAAAGGCCATGAAAAATTGTTTTCATCTCCTTTCAGTAATAAGAAGAATTAGAATCACAGGCATTTCAAAAACATCCCATGTTTGCTTAAAAGATGGCAAAGCTAGGATTTATTTGCTTATTTAAAATTTTTTGAGACAGGGTCCCGCATGGTTAAGTAGGGTTCAAAGTCTCTATGTAGCTAAGGATGACCCTTCCGCCTCTGCTTCTCAAGTGCTGGTGTAACAAGTGTGTTCGTTCCAACACGCCCAGCTTAGAGCCGGAGTTGAACATACAGCAGGGATGACTAAGGTGTCCACAGTACACCTTCTGACCCTACGGCCTATTTACACTCCAGAGTGTTATCACTTTTTGCGTAATTCTGGCCATTATAATTTGTTTTTTCAAGCCTCAGTATAGTCTAGGCTATATAGTCTAGGCTAGCCTCACACTGACGAGCCCCTGTGACAGTCCCTTATACCATTACGACTGGCTCGTCAGACCTCCCCATTTTGCCACTCTCTCATGCTGAACTATGTAGACATTTGACTTTTTATTCTGAGATAGGGTCTCGCAAAGCTGCCCAGGCTGTCTGGCTCTAAAGTTACTCTGTAACCCAGGTGGGCCTTGAACTCACTATCTCCTGCCTTAATTGATGAGATTACAGGTCTAAGCTACCAGGCCTACCTCCAGTTACACTTTTAAAGAATCTAAATTCTGAGATGAAAAAGCCAAATAATGATTTTCTTTTCTTGAGTTCAGAGAAAAAAATTGCAAATGGACAGAATTCTATGAAATATATGTTTCTTTTTAAATCTTTGGATGTACCACTTTTTGTATAAAATATAGTCCATCAGAGGAAATCATTTAACTTCATGTGAAATATGAACACAGTTAACTTAATCTTAATATTCTATGTTATTCCACAAAAATAACTTAGTTGTTCTGTACAACCTTAATATAATTGAAAACAATATTTTACAGAGCCGTTTATGTAAAGATGTTTGAAATGAATCTGACATTAAATAGTTAATGTGCTTGGGTTAGGTACCTTGACATCTTTTTTTGTTGTTGTTGTTTTTTGAGACAGGGTTTCTCTGTGTAGCCCCGGCTGTCCTGGAACTCACTCTGTAGATCAGGCTGGCCTCGAACTCAGAAATCCACCTGCACTGCCTCCCAAGTGCTGGGATTAAAGGCGTGCGCCACCACTGCCTGGCTGACATCTTTTAATATTTCTATTGGAGCAGTTTATGTAAAAATATCTGAAATGAATCTACATCATAACATAATAAATGTGAACTGATTATATTTACTAGTACAAAGAGAAAAAAAATCATAGTTACAAAACCCCCCACAAATTCACAGAAGACTAAACTCTGGGTATGTGCTATTATGGAACACGTTTAATGGCTAAACTAAAGGTTCGAGAAGATATACCAGGCAGATATCAATTATGATAACTCTGGATAGCTTTATTAACATCAGCCAAACAAGAAAGAAAATAGCTTAGAGCTGAGCAAGAGAAGATAGCAATTCTAGACTGAATAATAAAATAGCATCAAATACATCTATCATAAAATCAAAATTACCATGACTATAGTTAGAAAGACAAATCCAGCACATATACATAAGTAATTTTAATGTAATTCTTAAGTATAGAAGGTTTTAGGCACATGAAATCAGCTTGGACTGGTGAACTTGTACAGAACACCACAGCTTCAGACCTTTCAAATAGGAGTGAGGTGAGAAGGGAGCCCGTTTCCTTGGGAATCACCCAGTTTTAGGTAATCTACTATGGCATCACAAGCGGGTGAGGGTGTGATGTGCAAGTGTGTGTTCCTTTACTCCACCCATGTTCACTAAGTGGCTATCTTGAGCAAGGAGCTGTGATATCCCAAGTATAAACAGGGTACTTATTTTATTATCCTTATTTTAGGGAACATATACCATCTATTTTCTTTTGGCTTTAACAGAAAACCAGAGGAATACTTCTCTTTGAAGACAGGAAAATGCACTTTATGATTATCACTCATGTTTGAGACATGAAGATGTCTTACTATGTACCTCTGGCTGATTTGGAACTCATAAAGAGCCTGTGTCTGCCTTCCAAGTGCTGGGATTAAAGGCGTGCACCATTGCTAGTTTTTATTGTTTAACACTCTTGAGATAGAACTTCATTGCCTTGGCTGTCCTCTAACTTGCAATATAATGGACACTGACCTTGAACTGTTTTTACCTCTCGTATGTTGGAATCTTTTAAGATTCCACTTGAAGGCATGCACCGTCCACGATGGCCCTGATGAACTTTAAAGCTAAGATTCTATAAGATCTTTGGTTGAAAACTCAGGTAACTGAAAAACATACCTTTCTTTCTCACTTGAAAATGAAGACTCTTAATCAGGATCCCTCCCCCAATATTATGGTTTTGACCAATGGTAAAAATCTGCTGTAAGATATATGTCCATATATAAATATATGTAAAATATAATTTGTACTGGCTGTGGTAGCACAGTTCTAGTTAGTTTGGAGACTGAGGAAGGGGCACCACTTGAAATAAACCCTTGAATCTGAGGCCGGCCTGGACAACATACTTAGCACCCCCCCCCACACACACTCTCTCTCTCTCTCTCTCTCTCACACACACACACATGCACATACACAAACAATTTATAGAGCACATCTAGGAGACTATTTATTGTACCAATTACTTTGTGCAATATTACAGAATTGTATTTCAAGATTTTTTCCAACCACAAAAGGAAAGGGCAGTATCTAAAATGTGATGTTTTTGGGAAACAAACCAAACACCAAAGTAAAACAACATATCCCAAACAAAAAACCCCAGACCTAAAACAAAACCAAAGAAAACTCTCAAGTTTTATTTAGACAACAAGCGAACCATATTCAAAGATAATTTGTAGTTGACTTTTGCAGCTGTATAAGACATGCTTCAAGTCAAACTAGTCAGAGAATAACTGTGAAGGCAAAGACATTAAAAGTTTTAAATGCTCATATGAAAGTTTTGAATGCTTATTTATTTGAATGCTCAAAGATGTTCTTACAAATTTGTCATGGCCTCTAATATAATATAAAGAAAGCTTGTCCTCCAAGGCCATAAAAATAGAGATTAAAGCTATATTCAATTCGGTAACTTTTAAGTATGATGAAGAATGGAAGGACTGTACTGGAATCATCTCAGATCATTTTGGGATTCTCCATCTTCAGCACCTTTCTCCTTTTGTAAGGTTTCTCTACTTCCAGAGAACCTGTAGGTACTTGCTCCAGAGTTTGGATCATGATTTACTAACTGCAGTATCCCAAGTGTCTAGCATATTTCCACTCTCTCTTTTTAAAAAAGATTTATTTATTTATCTATTTATTTATATTACCTTAATTTTTTACAGCCCAGTCATTACCCCCTCCCGGTCTGCTCTCCCACAGTTCCCCCCCCCCCCCGGCCTCCCCACTCCCTGGGGCCTCAAGGGTTAGGCGTGACTTCCCTCACTGAGGCCAGACCAGGCAGTCCTCTGCTGTCTATGTGCGGGGGGCCTCGTCCCAGCTGGACTAGGCGTTTTGCTTCCATGTATGTTTAAAGGTGCCAGATCCCCTAGAATTGGAGGGATGGACAGACATGTGGGTGCTGGTAATTGAATCCAGATACTCTGGAAAAGCAACCAGAGCTCTTAACTGCTGAGCCATCTCTCCAGCACCCTCACTCTCTTATTATATACAAATCATCAAAATACTGGAGCAAAACTCACTGGAGTTCACCTTTGTTCTCCCCAGAACACAGAAGAGTTACAAGGGATGATGGATGGACAGCTTGGAAACAGCTCACCCTCCCTCCCTACTGCCTCCTCTCTCCTTTTTTGAGATAGGGTCTCATGTAGCCCAAGCAGGCCTTAACTCCCTGCATAATCAAGGCTAGCTTTGAACTCCTGTCTCCTGCTGCTGAGATCACAGGTGTGTGCCATCACACCTAGCTTCGCTCTTGTCACCCAAAATTTACTTTTTAAAGCATTTCTTTTCACCGAAGGTATCAAAATTAGCAAATTTCTCATGGATGATTTCTTTTGGCATTACAGAATACAAGTGACAGGAACATATTTAAAAATACTGATTTTAAAATATGACTTACAACTTAAAAGCAAACTTTTAAAACTAAAAAATTAGAAATGATGAAGAATGGCATGATATTCCTCAAACACTGGGAATTGTCAGATAATTTTGGACCAATGTTCCTTTGATTTTTACTTTACTGAAAATGTGACCTAAAAGAGATTTTCCTATCTAAATATGATAATATGCTTTAGTCCAACTCAGACTACAAAGTGGGCATCAAAAGGAAATTTCTGTTAGCTTTCCCTTTACTTTCCCTGAACACTTTTATTAGGCTTGATGTTACAGCACCAGAGGGCAGGGTGGGAGAGTGTGCTTTCTAAGTTTGTGTGCACCTAGTGTATGCCTGATGCACAGTGGAGGTGTTAGACCCCCTGAAACTGGAGTTACAGGCAGTTGTACGTGCTGGGAACTGAACCAGGGTCCTCTGCAAGTGCTCTTAATTGCTGAGTCATCTCTTTAAGCCAAGATTTTTTTTTCCTTTTCTTTCTTTCTTTTTTTAAAAAATTGTGTATCTGGGTTTGTGCAGAGGAGGGTGCTGGTTCCCCTGAATCTGGAGATGCAGGTGGTTTGTAAGCTACCTAAATTGGGTGCTGGGAACTGAGCTTGGGACCTATGAAAGAGCAGTATGTACTCTTCACTGTTGTGTTTTTAGAGTAATCTAGGTTCACTACTTCACTTTTCCAGTAACTACTTAAAGTCTTTTGAGAATTAAGCAATCATCTTCTGATTTGCTAAATCTCAAAGTTACGTTTGAGTGTTTTTTCTGAAGTCACTTCTTCTCATTGGCAGCACATAAAAAGGTATCATGGGTGTTAGCTGACATCACAGTCAATTACTCGGGAAACGTGTATCAAGCTTATCTTTTTGGGAGTGCATAGGCTGAAAGGGAGGCAGTAAATAAAATGTATCTTGGAAATGTTGAAGTGCTCCTGGAGTTCAGAGCTCAGTGATCTCATCGTGTCTCATAGCTTTAAATATTATTTATACACCAATGACACATTTATAGATTTGTATCTCCAGACGGTGCTTCTCTGAATGCCAAACTCATATCTGCCCTTTTGACCTCTTCAATCTAATAGGTCAGATGTCTAATGGGCACTTCAACCCTCACATGTCAACCCTGAGCTCCTGATCCATCTGCATCCTCTGCAAAGATCAATCCCCCTTGCAGCTGCAGTCACACACCTTGGAGTAATCTCTGGCCTGTTACTCTCAGCAAATCCTTTTGGCTCCACTCCCTTCTAAATATAATCACAAACACCTGCTGCTCCTCACCTACAGTGCTTCCAGGCTGACCTAGGTTACTTAGATCAACTCCAAATGGGTCTGTTTCTTGACTTTGCTTTCACTCTTGTCCTCAGTCTCCACGGACCACAGTCTAAGACAGATTATGTCACTCTTCCACTCAAATCCAGTGGCTTTTTATCCATCCAGAGTATGATACAATGTTCTTTAAGAGTCACTGTGAACCCTGACCCCCAATCTGTTTTTCTTTAAATACTGCAATCCCTTGTGTTAACTGTTCAGGGCCTTTGCATGTGCTATTCCTCTGCCTGGAGTGTTCTTTAGTTAATGTATGGCTCACTTCTTTCCTACTTCAGAGGGGCTTTCTTTGGCTAGGGATCTATACTTAGTATTCCTACCCCTCTGTGTGATTTTCTTCTCTAGCATTTAACTTAGAATATCACATGATTTGCTTATTTTCTTTGATACTGTCTCTCTGTAGCTTTACAAAACAGAAATTTTTGTCTGTGTAGTTTTTCTACCTAGGGCAGAAACTGGTACATAGTGCAAATCCAATAAAATTCAGTTGAATGACTGAAAAGAATGGGTGATATACACATCTTATAAAAAATAGGGACTTGAAGTATGATTAATGCAGGTCTGTAAACTGAACATAGAAAAAATTACCATGTATTTTCATATCTCCCCTAAGACCAGATTTGATTTCTCTTTTCTTTGTAACATGAAACCTTTTTTTAAATACAGGGAGGGTTTCATGTAGCACAGACTGACCTTAAACTCCATGTGTGGCTGAGGATGACCCTGACATCTGAATTTTTTTTGCTCCCACTTCCCAAGTGCTGGATTCCGGGCATGTGCTATCATGCTTGATACAACATGATACCTCATGAAACCTTAGCCATGAGTGTTTAAGAAGAAAGGATAATGATAAACACAGATGGGTATTACACAATGTCAGCTGGATGAGCTAAGGAGTTTTAAGAATTATTACTGCATAAAGCTTACTACACAGAGAAAACTAAAATTAAAAATTAAAAAAAAATGCTCATTGATTGAATTAGCAGTGTCTGGCACACAGCAATATATAAAGTGAGTTGGACTTGGTTGCCTTCCAAAAAGGCTTAGTGAAGCAGTTTTACTTCTAAAGTGATTCTATAGTACAGGCATGGTGTCTAGGCTGGCTACACTAAATGCAGGAATAAAATGAGAGTAATGAAGTAATGAAGATGCTAGTTTTAGATCTGAAGATCTTTAGTTATTCTTTATCAGTGTCCAAGATAAACAGTGAATGCAGAGACTACAAATTTCCACATGGACTTTATACAAAAGGCAGTATTACTGGTCTCATAGAGGCAGAATGATAGGAAGGAAAGTCTGGGAGTCCTGGGTTCCAGACTTCATGCCTCTGACTGACTGTGTGATCAGAAGTGAGCTATTTAAGCTCTTGGTCACCTCATATGTAAGTGTGAGTGAGGATGGACTGAAAAGGACCAAAGGTTCCCTAAGTGATAGTGTAAGGCTATTTGATGCTTATATACAGTATGAGTAAAATGTTCTTCTTTTTTTAAAGATTTATTTATTTTTATTTTATTCATATTGGCATTCATTTTGCCTACATGCATGTATGTGAGTACACTGTTGCTGTCTTCAGACACATCAGAGGAAGACATTGGATCCCCATTACAGATGGTTGTGAGCCACCATGTGGTTGCTGGGAATTGAACTCAGGACCTCTGGGAGAGCAGTCAGCGCTCTTAACCGCTAAGCCATCTCTCCAGCCCAAGTAAAATGTTCTTAAAAGATACTCACACTGTAATCTCTCCAATTTAGAAATATATTGTGTACAGCAAGGGAGTACTTAGGTAGTGAATAGTCAATAAGATATAATAAGAGAAGGAGATTATCTTAAGTTATTTAGCTGGGATCAGTGTAATACAAGGGTTCTTACAGTGCACATGGACTGAATTAGGCTGATGCTATGTGAGAAAGACCCAACCAACCATTGTTTGCTACTAAGATGAAGGGGACTTGACTAAAAATGTAACAGAGAAGCTATAAACATTAAGAAAGCATCCCCTAGAGCAACAGTGTCAATTGGCCAAAACCCCCGGAGCTCCCTGGACTGGACCACCAACCAAAGAATACACACGGAGGGACCCATTGTGCTGGCCACATATGTGGCAGAGGAGGGCCTTATTGGCCATCAGTGGGAGGAGAGGCCCTTGGGCCTAAGGGTGTTAGATGCCCCCCCCCCCCCCCCCCGTATAGGAGAATGCCAGGGAGGGAAGATGAGAGTGAGTGGGTAGATGGGGGAATACCCTCATAGAGGCAGGGGGAGGGGGAATGAAAAGTGAAAACATTTGGAATGTAAATAAAGTATCAAAAAAAAAAAAGAGAGAAAAAAAAGGAAAGCATCCCCTAGAAAGGAACCTTAGCTACTGACTCCTTGATTTTAGTTTAGTGATTACTAAGCCAGACTTATGACCTCCAGAGCTGTAATAACATTAAGTCAATCAAATCTATGGCAAATTGTTTTGGCCATAGTAGGAAATTAATCTAATCATGACACATATTTAACAAACAGAGACAGACCAAATTATATGCAGGGTTCTGAATAAAAACAAGGTATTTTTGTAGACTTAAAAAAAAAAAAAAAACAGATCATGAAAACATTTTAAGAAAAATATATGGAAATTAGTAGTCTAGGGAATAGTTTTTAATTAGTGACTCATGAAAAATGGTAATTCAAATACTTTATAAAGAAAATGACAAGGGAAATTAGGACATGTATCCATAATGTAAGTTTCTAGGCCCTGGCTTACTTATCTATAAACTGAGGGGCTAGGATCAGTAGCCCCTAAAATTTCTCTATTTCTGAAAATTTAAAACCCTGACATCATAAAATTAGGCTTTGCCTTGCTTATTCCTCATATCCTAAAGTCTGAAGAATAATCACCTTAGAAGACGTTAGGCTGTCTGTAGTATGTGATAGTCAAGCTTCTCAGAAGGTGGTGGACTGAGCCTAGAACTTTGCACATGCTAAACATGTAGCCAACAACTAACAACCCCTAAACTTTGTATGTTCTTGATGGAACTATTTCGAAAGTTAAATATACTCCCTTTTTTTTTTTTTTTAAAGATTTATTTTATATATGTGAGTACATTACACTGTCTCTGTCTTCAGACACACGCATCAGATCCCATTACAGATGGTTGTGAACCACCATGTGGTTGATGGGAATTGAACTCAAAACCTCTGGAAGAGCAGTCAGTGCTCTTAACCGATCAACCATCTCATCAGCCACCACACTCCCTACTTTGATAAAAAATGAACACCACATTTTATCTTTTCTTCAAGAAGCACCACTGGGGTTAGGTTAACTAGGATGGGCTGTAAGAGGATGGCAGCCTACACACACACAGGGATCTGTAGACAGGTCAGTCTGCAGCCTTTCTGTAGCACTTGGGAGGAATGATGAGACGGTTTGCATATGCTCAGCCCATGATTAGAAGGTGTGACCCTATGGGAGTAGGTGTGTCACTGTGGGTGTGGGCTTTAAGACCCTCATCTTAGCTGCCTGGAAGCCAGTATTCTGCTAGCAGCCTTCTCTCAGCTTTGCCGGCACCATGCCTGTCTGGATGCTGCCATGCTTCCTGCCTTGATGATTATGGACTAAACCTCTGAACCAGCCCCAATTAAATGTTGGCCTTTATAAGACTTGCCTTGGTCATGGTGTCTGTTCACAGCAGTAAAACCCTAACTAAGACAAATGACTTTTCACACTTCAAAATGTGACCTACCAAACTTAGAACATTTTCTATCTGGAGCTTTACAGAAGACGTGCTGACTTTTCCCCTAGAAAAACATAGCCTCCTCATCAAAGGTCTCCAACTATATTGTCTGCCACTACAGAAAATCATGCCTGCCTTGGCATAAGTTATGACAAGGTAGCAGCTCAAATATTTCTGGGAAAGTAAAATTTAGACAGAGACTTGGTGCTGTAGGCCTGTAATCCCAGCTACAGCACGGTAACAAGGTCAAGTGCCTGAGTTACATAGTACAAGTTCAGCATGGGGAACTTAGTGAAATTCTGTCCCAAATAATAAAATTAAAGGTTATAAGTGTAGTTCAGCAGTAAAGTGCTCACTAGCCATGCAAGGGACCTGAGTTCAATATCCAGCACCACATACGAAATTATATAAAATTTAATTATCTGTAGCTATTCTGTTATTGCTACATTTATAAAAATGATTTTTTATTTTTAACTCTGTGTGTATGTGTGTGTAGGAAAGTGATGCACTTGGAGGTGTGGGATCCCTTGGAATGGGAGGGAGTTACAGGTGGTTGTGATCCAATGTTCTTAACTATTGAGGCCATCTCTCCAGTCCCTACAACATACCAAGGTTTTTGTCAATTACACTTGCCTTTCCCAGTCTCGATTTTAATTCCATCTTTTATGTTGTTTGGTAATTTGAAAGCATCTATCTTGTCTATCCTATCTATCTATCTATGTATCTTTTGTGTACATATGTATTCATCACTTATGTAGAAAAAGTCAGAGAATTTGTTCCAGTCAGTTTTTTGTCCTTCTACCACACTGGGCTCCAGGAACTGAACTCAGGGCATTAGGCTTAAGTCAAGTACCTTTACCTCATAGCTATCTTGATGAATCTGATAACAATTTATAAATGTTTTAAGATTAAGTTGGATATATGAGGACTCTGGAGCTGTTTTAAAAGTAGATATAGGTAGTTTGGTGCAAGGATTTGGTTGTTTTGATTACCCCAAGGCCTTATTTCAAAGTTTTCTGTTATCTTTTGGGAAAAAAGTTTAGGGGTCGATGACATTTAGTTGCTGAGAAATATGATTATTCACATAAACAGAATTAGATGGGAATTTTTGGGAATACCTGAATTAATTTTTCTACATATAGCTTTTATGTTTAGAAAGCCGTTTTCATAAAAACAGACGACAAAGCAGAAGGATCTTTCCTACAACCTCTCTGACCTAACTCAACTATTCTCATTTAGCATTAGTTGATCAGTGTTTTTAGTGGCTGTAATTCTGATGTTTATTTGTTTTGTTGTTGTTGTTTTGAATTCACACTTGGGTTGTCACAAAAGTTGACCCATGGTTACATTTCTACATAAAAGTAAACTGTAAATAAGGAACACAGCAGGAATGCCAACAAATTGAGTGAAAAGGTGTTTGTTTGCCTCGATGCATTATTTCACATGTGTTCAATCCAGTAAAACCTGGTCTAGTGGACAAAACACTTCTTGTCTTCACAAGAACTCTATGAGGTAGATACATCACGTTCTCAGGTTAAAATGTCATGGGGCAGCCTGGCCCAGGAAACAGGTGCAGGTGTTTGGAGGCGCATGGGGATGGGGGGGGGGTGTCTTTACAAGCATCAAAGCTTTCATCCAGTGTCCTCCCGCCCCCCCTTCCCCTGTCATTGATCTCCACAAACTTGAATTCTGCCTTTCCACCTCAGAAGTCGTGCTGTGGAAACCTGAAGCTTACAGCAAAGTTCCATGGTAGGTGTCCACAGATCCAGGCCCGGGCACCCACAGTGTGGCTCGCCCTCCCGAGACCTTGCGCTGCGGCCCCGCACTAACCTGACCAGGTCGGTCATGCAGGAACCCACCACCACCACTGCTGCCGCCTCTTCCTCCTGACAGGGCCTCCCGGGCTCCCCAGAAGCCGCCATTACTAATCCTCGTTCTTGCTCAACCCGGACGCTGCCCTTTGCCCTTTGCCTGACCCCGTAACCAGGGACGCCGCTCCGTCCTCCCTAACGACGCGAGCGTTCCACACGCCTGTGCGGGTCGCCCACCCTAATGCCCGAAACCTCCCCGGCCTTCGGCTGGTCCCGGTTCCTCTGGGACCTGTGTTCCCGCCCCGCCTCACGGCACAGAGCCCAGCCGCCACGGCGAGAATTACAGAGCGCGCCAAGCTCAAGGCCGGAGCTACGGGGAACCTTCAGGCGCTACCCGGCCGCCCTCTTCAGCTTCCGGCTGGGCTCGGCGCGGGAACGCGCACGCCCGGCCGGCTTCGGCGAGGGCGGGACGTCCGGGGGAGCGCGCACGCATCCGGCCTGCGGTTCGCGCGCAGGTCGGTGCGTCGGTCGGGGGCGCGCTCGGGTAACCTGTACCCCGTCTAGTCGCCGGTTACTGATCGGACTTAAGTTCCAGGTACCTGGACCCGGGCTGGTGCGGGGAGGTTGGATCTCAGTCGCACAGGTGGCGCAGAGAGCCATGTTTGAGTATGGCCAGAGAGCTAGCCTCTTCAAGAGAAGGCCCGCGTTCCAAAGATGCCCCGCTCGCCCCACAGCACGCGGATTCCCTCAAGAGCCGGCCCCCAAGATCCGAGGCTTCTCTTTCTCCACATATCTCATTCAGTCCTGGTCCCTGATGAAGTCCGCCTCTTTTTGCACTTGATGAGGGGCATCATACAATTTGGGAGAAAGGGTTGGATCCTTTTAGATTTTCCTCAAGAATGGGTGGCCATTCTTTGGATCTGAACCAGTTAGCTCTCCCCGCCCCTTCCCGATGTTGCCCAGTGGAGAAATTGCTCCCCCACAGTAACTTCCCTTGTGCGCCATATGACGTGGACGTGATGCAGCAGGAGGCCACCCCTTTCCGTTCCATGACGTCAACGGGGGCACATGTTTCCGTGTTTGTCATCCTCTTCTAATTGCAAGAGCCTGGATGGTGCTTTATACGTCTTTGTGTTCCCCAGACAGCCCGCCTACTAAAAGATCTCATGTGACCTTATCTTACGGCAGCAGATTTTTATAAGAATTATATATTTGCATCTTCCTTCTTTTATACGTCAAAATCAGGAAATACAAATTGCAAAACAAGCATTCAAGAGAGGCTGGTCACCAAAAAATTCCTTGCCTCTCTGGAATCTGTTATAATGGTGCCTTATGTAAAGGAGAGGGGTGTGTGTGTGTGTGTGTGTGTGTGTGTGTGTGTGTGTGTGTGTGTGTGTGTTCCTCCATAGCCCTACATATTGTACCAAGGAATCATCTTTTTTTTTTTTTTTTTTTTTTCAAATTCCTGATTTTGGAGTCAGTATAGTTGTCTCTCTTTGTTAGTAAAGTCACACTGAAACATCTTGAAGCTGCACTAAATCTTGTGTCAAAAACTTGTATTATCACTGTTCTGGAAATAAAGACAGAAATCCATTCCCTCAGGTGTGACCCTAAAATCTTGACAGTTGCTGAAGTGGAATAGGTTTTCATAATCACCAGTGTGGTTTGGCATCTGGAGAAGGTTGTTTCCTTTGGCATTTAATTGCTGAATCATTCAGGCTAGCCCCAACACTGGGTCAGCAGAAGCCTACCTAGTTGGTGTCTAGCTGTAAAGCAATTATGTATATGACTTTGTCTTCATATTTAGCAAGGTGTTTACTTTAAAAATTCACCTTGATGCTTTCTTTAGTGGCCACTGTAATTAATGCTTGAAAGGAAAATAGGAATAGTGGACTTTGAGAGAGATCTGGATTTGAATTCCAGTCCTTCTGTTTGTTCTGTGTGTGACATTAAGTAACTTGGTCTGGCTGGTTTTAGCTTTTGTGTTTACAAAATGGAAACAATATTCGTTAAGAAACTATGGGGGGGAGTGGATGTCTGTACAGAGAGAGGTGAGTAACAGCTCATGTGTGATGTGCTAGTTTGGTTTCTCTTTCTTCCAGAAATTTGGGGTAAAATAATAGGTACCCTGAGAAAAAAAGCATGGAAAAATTTTTGTCATAAGAGAGCCTTCTAGCCAGGCAGTGGTGGCACACACCTTTAATCGCAGCACTCTGGAGGCAGAGGCAGGTGTATTTCTGAGTTCGAGGCCAGCCTGGTCTACAGAGTGAGTTCCAGGACAGCCAGGGCTATACAGAGAAACCCTGTCTCGAAAAAACAAAAAAACAAAAACAAACAAACAAACGAAAGAGATCCTTCTGCTTGCTTCTCAGATGACTTTGTGTTTTGAATGTGAAGTACATGAGCATCCCCTTCAGGAACTGTGACATAGTGGGCAGACATCAGGCAGAACTGCAGAGTTTAGAAAAGTCTTCAAAGTGATCGTGTGGGTGAGCCTACTGTTCAGAAACAGTTACCCACGTCACCTGGAAAATGGGAATTAGAAACCTGCCTTATACCATGACGATGAATGGCAGCGCTGCATATGGAATTGCCTTATAAGTCATGCGATGCTCTAAAATATATATGTTTTTATGATAGATACTATATATAGCAAAGGAGACATTTGCTCATGTTAGATGTATTAGAATGTATGGGGAGATCAGCTCCCAAGAGTCAGAAGACAACCATGTGGAGACTAAAGTATACTGTATAAAGCTTAAGCACCTCACAAGTATTTCTGGGGGGGGGGGCATCATGATGTCACTGTGGTTTTTCTTAACTATCTAAAATGATAAAGCAAGTATTCAGTTTAGCAGAGCTAATAAATCCTTATGTGCCACAGTGTGTAGAAACCAGACCAGAACAGCAGGTATCCCTAGTTGTACTCTGATGGAACTGAATTTGCTTTCAGTGTGGGATTAACCTTTCAGATTGAGGAAGACAATGATCGTTTGAATTGACTTACTCACCTCTAAAGTGGTAGCGTTCCTCGTTCCTCTAGAAGTCTATTAGGAATTCATGCACTCTCTCCTCCAGCTCTGTGAATATCCCAGTAACATAGCTGTGATTTACTGCTTTTGTAGTATCAAGCATAAAGAGTTCATAGTGCTAGAAACCAAAGACTGAAGAGATTCAATTTGTCTTTGTTGCTTAATATCTGGACATGCTTTAATATCTGGCCTGTGTTTTTATAATTTAAGTGTCAAGCACTTTTTTTTTTTTTTTTTGCTTCATTTACTCCTCAGATTCTGCTGTATTTAATCCCCCCATCATTTGTGTGAATGTGTGTACATGGTATGTGTGTGTGTATAGTGTGTGTGTGTGTGTGTGTGTGTGTGTCTGTGCATATGGATTCACCTTGGTGTGTGCATGTGGTAGATAGAGGTCAGTGTTGAGTATCTTCCTCTATCATCCTTGACCTTAGATTTAGAAACAGAGTCTCTCACTGACTTTGGGCTTCACCATTTTGGCTAGACTGGTTGGCCCATGAGCCTGGGAAATCTGCTGTGTTGGAACCCCCAGTGCTGGAGTTAGAGATGTGTGCCACTAGGCTGGCTTCTTCCACAGCTGCTAGGGGTTGACTCGCGCATGCTCAGGCCAAGTGCTTTACTCACTGAACCATTTCCTTTGGCCCCCTCCCTTCTCAGATTTTGAGGATATATTATCTTCTTCATCGATAAAATTTTCTTCAGCTTTGCTCCCCTTATTCATCTCTTTAAAGTTATTTTAAAATTAATTTTTTAAAAATTAAATCTATTATTTGAAGCCATATTCTGAACATGGGTCTTGGGTATGGGCCAGGCCAGTGTCCATGGTCCTGGCCGGTATTTAATAAAGCTTGCTTCAAATTTCGCTCAGAAAAAAACCCATTATTTGACTTTACCACTTTATTTATTATTAAAATGTTACTGAATACTAAGTGTATGTTAACTGCATTTGTTAAATGTGAGAATTTCAAGTTACAGTCTTTGTTGGGGAGAATTAATATAAATAGGTAATTATAATGCGCCATGGAAGGACTTATTAAGAAAGATATATGGGCCGTATGTGATTTCTAGTAAGTAACAATTGGTTGCGTTTGCTTTAGAGTGTTGTATGTTATCACTGATCAAGCTCTTAGTCCTGGTGGGGACACAGGTGGGGTCCCTGACTTAGTGGCGTGTGTTTTGTGTGTTATGGTTACAGGACTGTTAGTGAACCTTCTCCAGCTCAGCCAGATTAGAAGGAACAGTTGTAACATGGAGCCATGCAGCTTTAAGGAGACTAAGCTGGTGTGGGATTGTCTTTAGAAAGGAGGAGGAAATTATACTTGCAGGATTCCTTTCATTCCTGAAAAGTATGGCACATCCCATGCCCTCCGTAGCCGAGCTGCAGGGATCTGGCTCCTGGAAGACTTAACGGAAGGCATGTTACTGGGTCTTAAAAAGCATATGCTCATACAAGAGAAAACGCTGAGCGCTGTGCTTAACTTCCAGCAGCTTGGTATATCTATAGTTCTATAAGGTGGTTTTTGCTTGTTTGTTTGTTTGTTTTTTGGTTTTTTTGGGGTAAACTGATCACTTTTCTTTCTTTCTACTTTCAGCGGTAACTCATACCAAATTAAAATGTCTCCAGAAATTGCCTTGAACCGAATTTCTCCAATGCTCTCACCATTCATATCAAGTGTGGTCCGAAACGGGAAGGTGGGGCTGGATGCTACCAACTGTTTGAGAATAACGGACTTGAAGTCTGGGTATGTACCAGAACTAACTCAACTTTTATCTTACAGTAAACCTTTCTCACCAGATTCAGGAAAAGTGACCATCCCAGGAAGCTTTCAGGTCATGCCCTTACCATCCGCTGATGTGTGTGTGAGAGTGTGTGTAGTGTGTGCATGTGTGCGTGTGCGTGTGCGTGTGTGTGTGTGTGTGTGTGTACACGTGCACACACGCACGCACGCACACACGCACTTGTGTGATTAAACTCAGGGCCTCATACATTCGAGACAAAACTTGACCACAGAGTCACATTCCAGTGCCAGATTGATTTGGTTTTATTTAATTCTTGACATTTTATGTTTCTTGTTTCATAAGTGTGTGTGTCCACATGTGGGCATTATGGGCATTTTATTTCTAATGGGAATGCTAATATATTTTTTCTGACATCTCTTTGTGACTGATGTGCTGTATGGGTTTTAGCATGTATGTTTTCCTTCATTGGCTTTCTCTCTTGTTTACTGCCGTCTAACATATACTGTAAGAATTGGGTTTAGAGATGCTGTGTCTGACATCATTTGATGATCTCCCTTAATACAAAAATTACAGTAGCTAGCCAAAATGAGTCACAGTGGGGTTGAGACATTCAGTCTCACACCTGGATATGCTGTATTAAAAAAAATACAAGACAAAAAAAAACCCAAACAAACCAATTAAAAAAAAATAAAGAAAAAAGAAGTGAAAAAACCTGCCTCACATTTCATTTGGAAATAAAATTAGAGCTACAGAAAAGATAGAAAAATACTATAGGAAATTGCAGTAGTGATTGTGGTTGTCAACTTGACAGACCTAGCAAGAGCAACCCTCTGTTGAGGATTTGCCCCTATCAGATTGGTCTGTCGGGCATTTTCATGATTGGTAAATGATGGAGGAAGAGGCTTAGGCCACTGTGGGCGTTGCCATCCCTGGCCATGGGAACATGGACTGTGTAAGAGATGTAGCTGAGCAGTAGTGTGGAGGAGCGAGCCTGAAACCAGCACTCCTCCCAGGTCTGTGTCAGCCCCCGCCTCTGGGCCCTGCTGGGTTCCTGGCCTAGCTCCTCCCACTGATGGACTAGACCTGTGAGGTGTAATGAGCCTTCCCTTGTAAGTGTTTTTGGATCACAGCATCAGAGAAGCAAAGTAGGACAGAAATTAATATTGTTTTGACATTCGTAATCATTCTGTACGTCTCGAGATTTGCTGTTTTCCTCTTTCATGGACAAGAGTAATCCAGAATACAAATTGTACTTAGTCATTAAGTGTCCTCAGTTTCCTCAGCCTGTCCTTAGTTTTTCTTCGTCATGAATGACCTTGGCATTCTTAAAGATTATTGGCTAGCTACTTTGTGATATGTCCCTCTCTATGTGGTTGTTAGATGCCTTCCTCTCATTCGAATCAGAACTGTATCTGCTCCCCCATGAGCACGATAGCTGTGGTGTACCACCTCAGAGCATCCGATGGATGGCTCCTGTCTTCTTCTCTGATCCTCTCGCCTCAGCCTCTTGAGTAGCTGGCACAACAGACACTATACCCACTCAGCCATGCAGGCAGGAGGTGAAACCTCAGCACCACAGTGCTACCTGTGGCTGGCATGTTAGGCACATTCCATGCATTTTCAACATACGATCTTTTTAAATTTTGATAAGATTATTGGGGTGTAACCTCTTTGTAAGTCAGGGAGCAAATATCTGTTGCCATTTGTTTTTGTTGCTTATTTGTCCCTGGCTTTTGTCTTTGGGAGGTCTGTCAAGTGGCTTTGTGACCTTTTGACATATCTGCACTATATTTTTTTCTCACTAGAAATGTGTGTGTGCGAGAGTGTGTGTGTGTGTGTGTGTGTGTAAGAGCAGAGAAGTGGAGTAACAGCATCAGCATCATAGAGAGGACCAGGAGATGGGTGGCCCAAGATGCTGCATTCTTGGCTCTCTCCTAGTTATCCTTGTTAGACTCTCTTACCTTTTCATCTTTTGTCTGTGTGTGTGTGAACATGCGTGTGCCACAGTGGACCTGCCAATATCAGGACAGCCTACCTGAGCCATTGCTCTCCTTCCACCGAGTGCGTCCTGAGGACTGAGCTCAGGTCATCAGGCTTGGTCTGCAAGTACCTTTACCTGCTGAGCCTTTGCAATGACCTGCATTTCTCTTTTAGAGCGCAGTGCTCAGGGTTATGGGTTGTGATTGAGATCCATAGTTTCTGTTTACTCCTCCATGTAGGGCAGAGTACACACAGGAAGTGCCCTCTGAGGAAGCAGTTTGGAAGTTTCTAGTTATTCTTGAAGAGATGCTATTTACGACCCATGTTCCCTATTTTACTGATAGGCTGAATAGTTGGCAAGAACCAAAGCATAGCAAGGTTTTTTTTGTTTTGTTTTGTTTTTTAATGTGGCAATTCATTGTTCTTTCCCTTATGGACCTTCGCGGTTTCTGTAGCATTAGGACTATGTGTGCGTCTAAGCTCCACTGTTAGGCCTTCAGTCTCCTAAGGACAGAGAACTTACTCATATACTTGTGTGAGGTTGCTGTGGCACCCCCCACGCATAGTGTAATAAGTAGGGGGCTGAGTGAGTGGGTGAATGGGATAGGTGTCTCACAGAGAAGGTACTTAGTTTGAGGATCAGAGCAGTTTTGTTCTTGTGGCTTGGCAGGCTTTTTATTGTCGATAACATATTGTTTAAATTCTATTACCTTGGATATTCCCCGACAATTAAACTGATACCTTTGAAATTACAGCAAAAATATATTACAGGATCAGATTTATTCTTTAAAATAATTTACATTTATTTATATATTTTTAGATTTATTATTTCATTTTATGTGTATGATGTGCATGCCTGGTGCCTGCAGGAGTCATAAGAAGGTGGTGTTGGATCCCTGAAACTGGAGTTAACGTGTTTGTGAACCACATTGTGGGTGCCGGGAACGGATCCTGGGTTCTCTGCAAGGACAAGTGCTCTTAACCACTGAGCCATCTCTCTAGCCCCAGATGTATTCTTTTAGGTAAAATATATACTGAGACCTAAAGGGGTTACTGTTTGTTACAGTGAACTTTCTGAAGGTTTATTCTCTGCTGTTTGGTAACTTGCTCACAGGTTTGTGCTATACGCAGGATGTTGTGTTTTGTCAGTTTTAGTGAGTTTTGTAATCTTGATGATGTCTCAGTGTGTGATCAGCACTCTGTAATGATGCCTGGCAAATGTAATGGGCGTGGGGGAGGCAGAGCAGCTCACTGCAACCTGTGGCAGCCCAGCCTTAATATCTTTCTTTGGCATATTGCGTGACTCAACCTCACTGGCACATGGCTGCGTTTGGGGCATCTGCTGTGACATCTCATCCACCCACAACTACCTGTTGCGTTTTTGGGTCCACGTTCTAAATTTTGTTACTTGGTTAAAAATAGATACTCAGTGTAAGTACTTTGATTACTAAAGAGTGTAATTTTAAAGATGAGCGGTGCGCGTTCTTATGATTGAGCTCAGTTGAGCTATGTCTGTCTCTAGCTTTCTTTCTTGGTCTGTCTGGAAAGAAGCTGCTGTTCTGGGAGGCAACAGAGTAATTTTAAAGATGGTAGTTTGAGTACTTTAGTATGGAGATGTTCACTTGACTCTTCATACTGCTTTTTTTTTTTTAATCTCATTCTTTCTCCCTGTACATGACTTCATTCTCTCTGTCTATCTCTATCTCCCTGTCCCTCTCT
>CM052705.1:18003183-18025340 GCA_028551405.1 Uromys caudimaculatus
ACCCTCAGAAAAATGGACATAATACTACCTGAGGACCCAGCTATACCTCTCCTGGGCATATACCCAGGAGATGCCCCAACATGTAATAAAGACACATGCTCCACTATGTTCATAGCAGCCATATTTATAATAGCCAGAAGCTGGAAGCAGCCAATACTCTTAACTACTGAGCAAATCTTTCCAGTCCCTGACCTTGAACTCTTGATCCTCTGGCTTCTACTTCTCAAGTGCTGGCTTTTAAGTAAATTTTCAATTCAGTCTTTCATAAACATTGTATTGAATTGCCTTGAACTGTATTCATTCAGATTTCCTTTTTATCAGAATATCATAAAGATAGATTGCACAATTAGCAGACTGAGGAAGGAGAGCCCCAAATTTGGGCTGTCCTGGGCTACCAAATCCAATCCTGTCTTAAAAAGCATACCCCCCCCCAAAGCACCCCCAAAGTAGTAATAAAAGCATATGGAGCCCTTGGTAAGTGCGAGACACTGTGGAAATGATGAGCATAAGTAAAGCGCGTGGCTTGGGAACTACTCACAGAAGCCGCCCAAAGCTTTGGAGTTGTGTTCCCTCCAAAGCGAGCTCCCAGAGCATGCCATGGTGCATATTCTCTATAGAGAAATGCTTGCCCATAAAGACAGCGGTTCAAATAGAGTGTGTATATGATGCAAAAGCAGAATCTCCAGAGTTTACGGTTAGGGTGGGCATCCACTCAGGGTAGATGGATGTTCTGGGTGAGGGGATGAAAATGATCTAAAATGGTTATAAGAATACTTTTACTAAAAATGGCTGATTATAAATATTTTTACACAATTACACTGTACGTTAAATGCCGACAAAGCACATGTAAGCTAACCCTAGCCTTTATATTTATATGTGGGAGAGTTACCAGCAGTTGCTCTGTGACATTTGTGTGGCTTGTTTAAGGTGTTCTTTGAGTGAGTGTGTACCGTCCACCTCCAGCTAGTTCTAGGAAAGTACTTCTGCCATCTTGTCCAGTGTGTGCCCAGAGAGTCGCTTGAGACAGAGCTTCAGCCATGCAGTGAACTGCATGGGCTCTGTTCCTGCTTCTGAACAGTTGCAGGGAGGTATTCTACATTCCCTTCTTGACCAGATCCAACTCAGTTGGAGAGGCCATTTTCTCAGAGCCTTCCTTGATTATACCAGCTGAAAACAGTGTCTCCACTCTCTTAAAATCTAATTGTGCTTATATTCTTTAACCACTAATTTGGCAATTAATCATGTTAATTGCTTTGTGCCTTGTATCTATTGTTGTCTTGACTTGTTATTTAAATTGCATCTTGACTTTCCTAGTGTGATGTTTTTCTTCTGATTATAGTGCAAGATTCTTGTAAATAGACGCCTTTCTATAACTCTGAGAGTGGTGATCTCCAATCTCTCTTTGTTCCAAGGGCTATGACACAGACTTTACAGTGGGCAATTTATTAACAACTGAAGTTTCTTTCTCAGAGTTCTGGAGACTGGGAAGTCTAAGGTCAGAAGCCACCGGAGTTAGTATCTCTTGAATCCCCGTTCTGCGTAAACGGTGTCCTCTGTACATCCTCTCATGGCACAGGGCAAAGGAACAAGCAGGTTTCATCTGGCCTCTTTCATAAAGGCACTAGTCCCATCCACAGTGACTTAGTTAGTTTATGTCTCTTAAAATCAACACCTTGGGGGATTAAATTGTATTATATGAATTTTTGAAACTATATAAACATTCAGACTATAGCATAGTCCAAACAACTTGGTTATGAATCTTAATACATACATTTTATTTAATTATAAAATATATGTATAGATTATAAATCACACAAAATCTGGATTAAAATGGAAAGTAAAATAAGCAATACTTATAATTTATATTATTTATAATATGGTATTTTCACCAGGCATACTTGACAATGAAATCTAAAAAATTATGGGGATACTAATGGAAGATATGCCAGATTAGCAACTTAGGTTGTACCCTCGAGTAGTTTCCGGTTCTATTCCTTAGCCATATGAAAGGTTTTGTTGAGAACTGCCTGTACTGACATTGTTAGCATTACATCCATTACACTGGAAAGCACCACTATAAACCATCTGGAGCTGTGTGAGGCGTCTTCTTCCCCCAGGGTGCTGGGAACCAGCTGTGAACATCTGGGTCAATCTACATCTCATGTAGTAAGGATTCATTTCTTCCACATTCATATTGAACACTTTTCCTTTCTGTGGGTTGTCTGACATGCTCACTTGAACACAGACTACTTATCTCTAGCATTTTCTATAGCTGCTTGTCACAGAATGTTCAACAAATGGTTCACAAATGTCTTGAAAACTTTCTAGTTCCATATGAGTTAAAAAGAATTCTGTTACAGAGGAATGAAACACAAGAACAAGTTGTTCAAAATGATTTACTATCACTGAAATGAAAATATGAACTGTGTGTGAGATTGCAGTGCTAATCCAGTGACCATAGAAAATCCAGCGCGAGGGGGCTGGGCAGATGTGGGAAATGCATTCACATTCAGTAGATACTGAAACATGGCCATCTTAAACGTCTAAGTCAAGAAATAAAGTGTTAGGGGATGGGAGATGGCTCAGTGCGTGAGAGGGCTTGCATGGACAGATGAGGACCTTAGGGTTCCAGCACCCAGGAGAAGGTCAGCCACCGCTGACGCAGGGGGAGGTCGGGCACTGCTTCACATGTGCTGTAACTCCAGTGTTGCGAGTGCTTGGTTGGACAGAGAAAGGTAGATCGCTGGGGTTTATGGCCACAGCTTAATTTCAGGTTCAACAAGAGACCCTGTCTCAGAGGAATAAGTTGGACAGTGATAGAACAGGACAGTGGATGCTCTCCTCGGGCCGCTGTACTCCCGTGCATACACACCACACACCACTTGCACACACATGGACCCACACCCCGCACACAGCCCACCTTCACCCCCTAACCCCCCACATATACCATACACACACATACACTCACATCACACACTATACACACATACCAATCACTTACACGCACACACACACACACACCACCTTCACTCCCTTACCCCCTATATACCACACACACACACACACACACACACACACACACACATTACACCCACACCACATACACATACCACTTACATATGTGTGCGCGCACACACACACACCACACATAACCGCACACACACCATACATAACCACACATACCACACTCTTACACACACCACACATAATGACACACACACACACACACACACACACACACACACACGCTACTGGAGTGGAAACTTTAGGGTTCTTTGAAAGTTGGTTGGATGGTGTTTTGCTGGGGCAAACATGTTGAAGGAATGGTTCATTAAAGTGGACACAGGTGTGAAAGGCTAAGACACACTTGTGAAGGAATGTTTCACTGAAGCAGACACAGGAGAGAGGATGTTCTGCTAAAGCCAGCACGTGAAAGGACACGTGATCAGAGATTCTTTGCTAACAACATGCATGTATTGGTCTGCCTTCCATTGTGTCATTGAGCTGCATTTGTCGGAACACTATAGAGAGAAACACACCAAAAACCTTCTGGTGGTGTGTTCTGTGGACTTCGGCTGAGTGGCAGAGTGAAATCAGCTGAGACCGACACACTTGCTGAGGCAAGACAACTAGGGACAGTGATGGAGGCTGAGCTTGACTTGCTTATAGAACTAGCTGTGCAATGCCTGTGAGTCTCGCAACTTCGCTGATCTTTGTTTCCCTGAGAGAGGTACAGCAGGAACTTCTGTCATCCCTTCAGGTCCCTTTTGTTGACTCAAGCCAAGGCTGAGGCCTGGCTGTCTCTGCTAGGTATTGCCACTGCTATTGATTCGTGTTTGCTATCCCGACACTACCGAACTGGACTGCTGGTGTGTCTGTGAATTGCTTGTGAGTGTATTGAGCTGCCACTGCCTGGTAACCTGTAAACTGAACTCTGACTTCCAGACAACACAGACGAGAGTTGCTCCAAAGAACCTTTCTAAACGGGTCCGAATCTTCCCCCGCCCCCCACCCAATCCTTTTCCCCTACTATCTCTGGTGGGTGGTGGAAGCATAAAAGGGAGGTTAAAGTGTTTAAGAACCATCATTAAAATTAAGGTTTTAAAAAAATTACACACCACATATAACACACACACAGCACATACCATACTCTTACACACACACACACACACACACACACACACACACACACACACACACACAATGTCAGCATCCTAGAAGTCTTCTATGTGTTCCTTCCCACTTTTTTCTTTCCCCATAGTTAAACCATTTTGGTTTTCATCATAAATACTTTTCTTTTGTCACTTAGGACATAGATAATTACTTTTTATGATTTTGACTTTTACATAATAGAATCATATAGTGTACATTCTTTTATTTGGTGAAAGTAATGTTTTTCATAGCTATGAAAAACATTACTTTCACCAAATAAAAGAATGTACACTATATGATTCTATTCTAAGGTAGAATTGAAAGTGTTGAGGGCAGACGTCCATATTCTAAGGTAGAATTGAAAGTGTTGAGGGCAGACGTCCCTGTCTCCATCTCAGGGGAGGAGAGTATTTTGCTATATTTTGCTTAATTAGTTCCATTTTTCATTATATCTTAATTTATCTATCCTTTGGCCAATAGACATCTTGTGTTGTGTTTGAAATTGCATTTAAATTGTTCCATTTGGGACTAATTAAAGAATGCTCCTGACATGTTTTCTCATTGAGTCTTTTACCATAAACATGATTCCTCTCTGTGTTTTATTTTCCTTTTAATACAGTAATAGGTTTCTGCATAACGATCTTACACATCTGTTGTGATAATTATATCTATACTTGATCATTTGATATTTATTTTTGTGCTGTGTTGGGGATTGAACCCAAGTTGCTGCACACACTAGGTGGGCACTTGGCCCTATGTACTACTATTTTTGGTGGGATCTTTGTAGAAGTTTGATTCATTGATTATTGATGGTGTAAATAAATACAGTTGATTTTTTTCTGTCTTTGCCACTCAACTTCGCTCATCTTGTATGTTAACTCTAAGAGTGCACTTGAAGATCTAAAAACTTTTTACATGCAAATATTATCTCCAAATAATAAACTTTGACTTTTCCTTTCCAGCCTTTGGACTCTCCCCCATGTTTCCCTGTCCGCCTAGTACAATGGAGAACGAAAGTGTTGAGGGCAGACGTCCCTGTCTCCATCTCAGGGGAGGAGAGTATTTTGCTATTAAGTTTGAGGTTAGTGTAGATTTGTTTTTTGTAGGGGTCTCTTTATGAAATTAAAGTTACTCTTTTTATTTGTAGTTCACAGAGAATTTTGAAAATCGTGGGTATGTGATTTTTATCCCTTACTCTCTACTTCCTGAGATTAGTCACTTTTTTCTTTACCGTGCTTACAGTGAATTCCCTGACATAGTAGAAGAGGATTAGCAGTAAGTGAGCTTAGCATCTGTCTGGAGAAATTAAAGGACTTTCCCTTTGTCTTAGTTTGGGTTTCTATTGCTTCAAAGAAACACCATGACCAAAAAGAAAGTTGGGGAGGAAAGGGTTTATTTGGCATATACTTCCACATCACTGTTCATCACCAAAGGAAGTCAGGACAGGAACTCAAGCAGGGCAGGAACCTGGAGGCAGGTGCTGATGCAGAGGCCATGGAGGGGTGCTGCATTCTGACTTGTTTACCATGGCTTGCTCAGCCTGCTTTCTTATAGACCTAGGACCACCAGCCAAGGGATGGCAAAATGTACTGGGCCCTCCCCCTCACTCACTGAGAAAATGCCTACTGCTGGATCTTGTCGAGGCATTTCCTCAACTGAGGCTCCTTTCTCTCTATAGACTCGAGGTCGTGTCAAGTTGACATAAAACCAGCCGCTACACTCTTCCTTGTTATCTTTTTTTGTTTGTTTGTTTGCTTTTGTTTTTGAGACAGTCCTGGCTGTCCTGGAACTCAGTGTGTAGATTGGGCTGGCCTTTAATTTACCTCGACAGAGATCCACCTACCTCTGCCTGAGTGCTGGGATTAAAGGCGTGTGCCACCATGCACTCCCTTGTTACAGATTAAGAGTAGTATTCCAGCCCAACATTCCTACTAGAATTACATTGTAATTTAAATTAAATTTGTCAGAGGAACACTAACCAACATTTATTCTCCATATTCTAAGGTAGAATTGAAATTCATTATTTATGAATGGAGATACTATATAGAAGTTGGGAATAACAGTTGATGCCACACGAACTGGCAGTATGTTTTCTTGAATATTTTAATTTTGTAATGTTTAAAAAAACATCTTTGGATGAGTCACCTATTTTGGTAATGGTTATTTGGAATTCTATTCTAGGAATTAAATGCATCATTTTCTAATAGATTCTAGAAATAGTTTTTAGATTTTAGTGATACAGAGAGATACATGTGGTATTTCAAGAAAATCATGTTATCAAGTGGATAGTCCCATTTCCCTGGAGAACAGTGTAAAAGATTTGCTATAGAATAACCTTGCTGCTTTCTTTTGTTGTAATTCATGTATTTCCTTCAAAGGGGAGTAATACTTCACCTTGCTTGGTTTGACTTAGTTGGCTGTATGGGCAGTAATTGCATTAAAGGCCTGAGTCCAATGATTTGATTGCCCTTGCATTTTTCAGATTATTTAGGTAGAGTTAAGATGTCAGTCAGTCTAGATGCCTTGACCATTTGGAAACCAATTAGTTTAAATAAAGTTGTTGATGCCTGATTTAATGCAACTACAATTACTCACTGCATAGTGTGACTCGACTTATTGGGGCCTGTTCGTTTCGCTGTCACCTGTTACTTGAGGTTGCCAAAGCTTTAGGCTTCCGTCTTAGCGGATGTTAAGTGTTGTTGGTGAAGCACAAACGTCATTATCACAAAAACAGGAAGCCATGGAGGGAACATGCCAAATGTTGAATTAATAGTCAGGGTAAAGGAAGCTGACGCACTTTCAGGGAAGGAACCCTGAATTCATCTACTTTGTTCTTTTTAGGTGGCTTAAAGACAGAAATGGCAAACTCACTACTTTTTTCAGGCCATATTGTGTTAAGTAGGTTTAGCCTTAAGCCTGAAAGCATGGTTTCTTGTATTTTGCATTGTCTTAAAAATGTTGATGTTCTAAAGACATTGAGATGTATGCATGGAACTTGATTAATCTACATTAGTGTTTGGCTGACTAAAGTCTTGTAAAGTATAGTAAAATTGACCATTTTCTCTGTTTATATAGAAAACTTAATGATTTGAATCATATCTCAATAGCTAGGAGTAGATAATTTAAAGAGGAAACAAATAAAAATTACTTTTTACCATTTTTTTGATTTTCATGAATAATCTGCTTAGTGAATCAAGAGTATCAGCATTGTAGGTCCTAAGAATCAAGTATCAAGGACGTCATTTTCTTCTATGTCATTGGTTGATGTGTGCACAGACAGTTCTTATACATATTTATAAATTATCTTCATTAGTGCACATTATAGAACTTTTTATTATTATTTAGTTGGCATACAGAGCAGCGGATTTTGTTGTAATACTGTCATACATATATATATATATATATATATTTAACTGAAAAGTTACATTTGGGTATGTGTGTGGGTGCACACATGTTGTATATTTGTGAGTGCAAGCATGCCACACTGTATGTGGAAGTTACGGGACAACCTTCAAGAGTTGGATATCTCCTTTTCTACGTTCAGTCAGGCTGACAGGCTTTGTGACAAGTGCCTTTACCCTCTCCGCTATCCTGTCAGCCCTCAAACATATATAAGTATTACACTTAGTTCTCAGCTCCCTTTTCCTTCCCTTCCCTCTCCTTGACAGGGTGACATACCCATTCAGCAAAGCTCTCTCTCTCCAACAGGATCTCTCTGTGTAGTCCTGGCTGTCCTTTGTGTGCAATTACTCTTTCTTCAAACTCACAGAAATCCACCTGTCTCTGCCTCCCAAATACTCAGATTAAAGGCTGGCTCATTCAGCAAATCCTTATCTGTGTATACGCTGGTTAGAATGCCCACCTGTCGTACACAGTGCCTTTCCCAGTGCCTTCTCTGAGCACCCAGCATGCTTTAGTGACAAGTGGCCATCAGTTGTACACACTAAGATTCCTCTGTGCCGGTGCCCGGCACTGGGCCTGGCATGCTCTTTTGCTCTTTTTAAAATGTGTGTAACAGTTTTCAGCACCAGAATCTTACAGTTGGATTGAGACAAGAAGCCGCAGTTTGGAAACAGCTACATAACAATTTTAGAAGTTATGAAAGAGACTGTAAGAGTGAGGGTATGGCAAGCTGCATTATGCTGAACATTTTTTAGTGTAAATTGTTCACTGCAGAAGTTTCCCTAATGAAGTGTTAGTAGAACAAACTACTTTTTGATGTTATCAAGAATTCCCACTTGAGGGGTGGTGGGATGGTTCAATGGGTGTTGTCCCTGGGGCTCACGTGGTAGAGGGAGAGAATTGACTCACAGTTTGCTCTCTGACCTTTACACATGTGCCATGTCATGACCGAGTGCCTGTGCACAGCTGCACACATGACAGAACAATATAATTTTATGTAAAAGAAAAAAAAAAGAGAATTCCCAGTTGATATTCTTTGGATTTGTAGAATTTGTCTATCTTGGGATTCCCATCTTAAACTTCAAACCAGCACATTTCCAGTTTTGGGAATGATTTAAAGTGGGTAAAAGATACATCTTACAGCACAGGTCTCCATCCTGAACCACTCTTCCTTTTGCCATAGCCGTGTTTAGTCCAGTGTCTACTTTGTTTATTTTAATTTAGAAAAGATTTACTGAGCATTGTTCTGGGTAGTGGGACAGTGGGCAGATAGACAGCCAAAATCTATAGTCAGTTTCCAGTGAGGGAGGAAGCAGTAAGTAAGAGACAAATGTATCAAGACTGAGCATCCTAGGTGATATGGAGAATAATAATAATAATAATAATAATAATAATAATAATAATAATAAAAATAATAATAACCCTCCAAAAAACAAAAAAACAAACCCTGGGTGCTGCTTCACAGTGGAAAATCAAGGAAGAGCTCTGGAGGAGATGAAATCAAAGCCCGAGTAACAAAGAGGCCCAAGCAAAGTCCTGGGAAGAGCTGTCCAAGCAGGGAAGAGCCCCTGCAAAGGCATAAAAGCGAGAATAGGCTGGTGGGTCACAGTGAACAGGGCGAGCCCCTCAGGAGACGATGATCAGGAAGTGAGACAGACTATTCAGGGTCCTGCAAGTGGTGGCAACTGAGTTGGTTTTTCCACTAGTCACAAAGGAGGATTTTAATGAGAAGAGTCCTATTATTGAACCAAGTCTGTTTTTCAAAGGTTGCTGCCTCTACTGTGTACAACAGAGAACATGGAAGATAAAATGAGAAAGTTGGGCATGGTGGCACCAATGTGGCACCCACCTGGAGTCCCTCCGCCGACCTCCTATGAATGTTTTATTCAGTTAAGAGGTCAGGGGTGTGTCCGTGCAGTTAAGCTCTGACTTGTAAGGTCCTGAGATACCTTACGAAATCAATACATATGAGAAGCAGAGGCCATTGTCAAGCCTCGTAAAGCCATAGATTTCTAAAACCCACAAATGCTGAGACCTGGCTGACTGACTCATCCGCCTCTTTTGCATTTGCATTTCATCTGAAATCAGGTAGCATGCTTTGTGCTTCCCTGCAGATGAATGGTGTGGCGTGCCAGATCAAGAGACAGCATCGCACCTTTGGAGGAAAAGGGAGCCATCTGCCGCTAGGGAAAGCTAAGAATCCATGTTTAAAATATGACCATAAAATTTCCCTGTGTTTATAGTTCTTGGCACCAGGGATTAGAGGCCTGTTTTGGATGATATACATGGTTTTAAAAGTCAAGATACACTTCTATGCAAGAGATACTTGAAGCACTTGGGGTTCGTTGTTAGAAGGCATGGAAGTTTTCTTGCAAGATACATAATTTATCTCAGATCAAGGCTCATTTATTGTCTTGGACTCCATGAGCAGTCAAGGCTTTCATTTTCTTCATTAATTATTTTTCGTATAAAAATTACTTTTTATTTACTTTATTAAGTATCATAAATATGTGGGCCTTTCAATTTTGTTCTTAAAAATCTTATTTTTCCCTCCCCTGGATTGCTGAAGCTGTACATCCTTGACTCCTGGACCCAACTGTGATCGCTTCAAGCTGCACATCCCGTACGCTGGAGAGACATTAAAATGTGAGTAGATGGTGACCACCAATTTTTGCAAGTTGTGGTTTGAATTTTACTTCCGGCTGTTCAGAGCGATCTCTGATCCTGACAACTAACAGTTCCTGTTTTTGTTATCTATCATCCGGCCCTGGTTCTGTTCAGAGTGAGGGAGCGGGCTAAGTTTAAGTCGCAGAGGAATAGGCCTGTACAGAAACACAACAGTGCATGTGTATGTATCTTTTCTTGGAGGGAGCTCTGATAATACCCCAACAGAGAGGCTTACTGCTTTGTGCCTGCAGGATGGTTCAGTGAGTGGGTAAAGACACCTCCCGCCAATCCTACAACCTGCATTCCATACCTGGACCCAGAGGAAGGAGAAAACTGAATACTGTAGGTTGTCCTCTGCTTTCCATATGTGTGATGTGCCCCACCCCCAATAAAGTAAAAAAAAAGAAATGTAAAACAGATGTACCACTTAAAATACCTACTTAGAGTAATAGTTGTTTTAGGTAGGAATGGCTGATGTCCCACTGCTGTCAAAACCCATTGTCATAGTTCTTTCTCTAGGATTCTGGGCATGGGGTACATGTGTCAACGGACTACAACCTTTATAGAAAGAGTTAGAAATGCAAATGGCCAACACAGGCCAGAGTGATAATATAAACAAGGAAAGCAGACCGAATGTGACAGCTTGGGACACCCTGTCTCTGAGGAAACACCTATTGACTCAGAAAGTGGAAGTCTGACATTTTACATCATTTTTTTTCTTTTTTAAATCAGTTTTAAATGTTGTCTATCTTTCCAAAATTAAGGACAGATGTCAGCCATTCAGGTAGACTGAGTGTGTGTGAAGAGTAGCCTGAGTTTCTGCACTGTTGTTCCAACACTGCCTGGATGTTGTACGAGGTGCATGCCTGGGATGCAGGCCAGCATCTGCAGCATCTGTCTAGGTCGTGTTAGCTCTTCCTGTCACCAGCACAGCACTGAACCTCTTGCCTACTGTGAAAGTGATAATAGTTTGCTTTGTTAGTGTCAGTAATTGCACCTGGCATTTTCTTTCTTAGACCTATTCTTGTGAACAGGGTATTAAAATCTATCTATTTGTAAAAAAGAGGAATAAATAATGTGGTTATTAAAGATCAGATGGATGGGTGAGGGAGATGGCACAGGCCATAAAGTACTTTCAAGGTAAAAGGACCTGGGTTTGATCCCCAGAATCTACACAGAGAAAAGCTTGGCAGGAGCAGACGCTTATAACCCCAGTTATAAGTTGGGGACACAGAGACAAATAGATGCCTGGGCCTTACAATGATCCAGCTTTGCTTACTTGGCAAGTCCCAGGCCAGTGAGGGACCTAGACTGAGGAAACAGTGGATGGTGACTTAGGAATGGTACCTAAAGTTTCCTCTGGCCTCCACGTGCACTTGTGTGTGTGCGTGTGTATGCGCACACACACACACACACACACACACACACACACACACACACACACACGATATGGTGGGTGGAATGGGTAGATAAACTGTGTTTTTTGTACTATTGACTGTGTTTTACCATCATCAACTGGGAGGTACCACATCCTGGTATTCTCTAGAATAGCTTTGTATTAATTTAGCAAATGCAATGTTAAATGAGACATCTAGGCCAAGGTCATTTGTACCCTTGCATTATTAGACCAGTCTCAGGAAACCACAAAAGTACAAAATAGTGGCAGGATTAGATTGCTACTTTTTTTCAAAAAGAAAGTATTAACTAAATTTAAAAGAAATGATCCAAGTAAGTCACTGGTGGATGAAATGGAGCTAGTGCTGAGGTTACACGCAGAAGGAAGCACTGGCCTCCTGTCCCATGTTTCCCCTCCTACTTCTAGTTTCTGAGGAAACCATTATAGTTTTAAGAAATGGTTTCAGTTTAGTTCTTCTGAGGATTCCCGTTTCTCTCAGTACTACACTGCCTGTTTCCTGACTGGCTAGTTGTAGGTGTTATCTTTTGACTTCCTGCCCTGCTATAGAGGCATCAGCCTATTTTCCCCCTTTACCTTTCTCTTCCTCTTTAATAAAAGTCCATCACTGCTATTGGTTCTTGAGTTCTTTACCTTGTAGCTTAAACCTTTGTTCTTTTTTCCTGTGCCGGGGATCAAATTTCAGGGCCTTACAAAGGTTAGAGACAAACTTTTCCAAGGAATGAATCCATGGCAACTCCCTCCATAGTCCCCCTCCAGGGTCACTTTAAATACTACATCCTACAATTCAATGAACTGTCCCCAAAAGTTCTTGATAAGAGCATGACTCAGCTTTGTTATCAGCTAGGACGGTCTCCACGCAGTAGTGATGGATGTTTCATTTATCTGGAGTTCCTTGAACCACAGATAGTGTATTTTGGCTTCACACTTCACTGGGTAAGATTAGCCTCTGCTTCTTTCTTTTTTCTCTTGCATTTTCCTGCACTGCTTTTACGTGTCTTCTGTTTTCCCCTTTGCATTCTTAAGATTAATAATTTGTTGTATATAATAGTCTCCAGGGCATTGTTCATAAGTTACACAGTGGCTCCATAGGCCTGCTTCTGCATTAATTATCTATCATTAGATTTTACCTTGTTTTGTGGGCCTAAATAGTAACAATTCTATACATTACTGGATGGTTTCTTAGGAAACAGGCCACTTGCTTAGGTTATTGGAACCCAGGCTCAAATAACTTGTCCAGATTTTGTTCTTCCCTCTTTTGCCTTTGCCTTTCCTATATCTCTGCCCAACATTTTTTATTACCTCCATTATAATTAGGTATCTTACTTAAGATCTCTTTCTTCCTCTCTGTTCCTCTTTCAGATGTCTTGTTCTTACTTTATGACTGCAGTATCTGTTACACTTTCAAATAACAAAAATTAGAGATCTAAAATATTTCTGGGACCAATGAGATGATTCATCAGTTAAAGGTGCTTGCTGATGACCTGAGTTCAATCCCTGGGATCTACCTGGCAGAAGGAAAGAACTGTTCTAGTTTCCTTTCCATTGCTGTGATAAAACTCTGACCAAAGCCCTCCCAGAGCAGTTAGTAACCAAGACAGCCCCTGCAAACATGCACATAGGCCAGTCTGTTCTAGGCAGTTCCTCAGCCAAGGCTCCTCTCAGCTGACGCTAGGGTGCAGTTAAAACTAGCCAAGGGGTTGAAGAGATGACTCAGCAGTTAAGAACACAAACTGTTCTGTTCCTGTAGAGAACCCTGAGTTTCGTCCCTAGGACCCATGCCAGGCAGCACACAGCTGTCTGCGAGTTCATTTCCATGAGATCTGATTCTTTCTTCTGGACTGTGAAGGCATCTGCACATACATGTACACATACATGTACAGTTACAATTGAAAATAGAAATCTTTAAAACAATAAGATTAAACAAAACCCCTGCTAACCAGTTCAAGAACTGATGCCCACGAGTTGTCCTCTGACCTCCAAATGCATGCTACTATACACACCATCACACACTCACAAACACACCGTCACACACTCACAAACACACACACAGAGATACATAAATGTAGCAGTCATAAGATTTTTAAAATGTTTTCTTTTTAACCACCATTATTTTAGTATCCACACAGAGCTTCATATTTTATATTATCATTTTTCTTCCTGTTATTCTATAATGCTGAGGCCCCATAATACAGTTCTTCATGTTGTAGTGACCCCCAACCATAAAATCATTTTCATTGCTACTTCATAACTGTAATCTTGCTACTGTCATGAATCTAATACAGACATCTGTGTTTTCTGATGGCCTTAGGTGAACACTATAAAAGGGTTGTTTGTTTCCCCAAAGGTCGAGACCAACAAGTAGAGACTTACTGATCTATAAGCTTTCCTCGACTAAGTGTGGGAGTACACACTTGGCCATTGTCTGGCCGGGAGGTGTGTAGACTCTTCCCTGAAGAACTTTTAATTAATCTCCCTGCTCATAGCCCTATGTCTCCTCCTCTCATGTCCTCACTGGGTATATGGAAGGACAATGGCTTCTCTGTGATCATCTGTGTTCTCCTTATACTCCTGTGAGAGCCACAGAGCATCCTGCCCTGCCAAGCACCAGTTCCTGGCTGTCTTCTGCCTTCTAGACATTTGTTGAGATTTCCCCTGTGCGGATTGCTATCTCTTCCCTTCCTCTTCTTTTATGTTTTTACTTTTTTTACTTTCATTATTAGAGGGGTGGTTAGAAGGAAGAATAAAAATCGCCTCCAGTCTTTTTAGGTGTATGAGTGTATTAGTCAGGGTTCTCTAGAGTCACAGAACTTATGGGTAGTCTCTATATAGTAAATTTGTTAATGACTTACAGTCTGTAGTCAAACTCCCCAACAATGGTCGGCAGTAGCTGTGAATGAAAACCCGAGGATCTAGCAGTTGCTTAGTCCCACAAGGCTCGCTGGTGAAGAAGATTGAATCTTCCTCCTTCCAATGTCCCTATGTAGATCTCCAGCAGCAGGTGTGGCCCAGATTAGAGGTGTGCGCACCACCACACCTGAAACTTGTGTCTTCCAGTCTCAAGATCTAGATCACAGGTGAGCCTTCTAATTCTGGATTGTAATTCACTCCAGATATAGTCAAGTTGACAGTCAGAAATAATCACTACAATGAGTTTACGTTATACTATGCTATATTTGCTGATATCCTGAATTTCCTCATTACTATAAAATTTTCACACAAAACCTGGCATTCATCGTTGTACTGGCTGGTTTTGTTTGTCAACTTGACACAAGCTGGAGTTATCACAGAGAAAGGAGCCTCAGTTGAGGAAATGCCTCCATGAGATCCAGCGGTAAGGCATTTTCTCAATTAGTGATCAATCCTCATGCTTGAGTGGCAGTCACTACCGAATGAGCCATTTCCCAAGCTCTTCCTCAACTTTGTGTAGAAACCTTGGAAGGATGGTGGTGATGTGTTAGGTTTAGTGTTAGGACCGGGTGTGGCAGGAGGTACAGAGCTAGGAGATTTACTTGAAAAGATGGTATTATGAATAAGTTCCTTCCAGACTTTAGAAAGGTACAGGGTTTAAGGTGCCATTTACCTGTTGCCTTAAAAACCTATTCTAATTCTCAAATTTGTACCCTGTGGGGTAGGTAGCCTATTGCTTCAGTCTGGACGCCAAGACAAAAACCTCTATAAGTTTAGGGATGGAAACTTTTTTTCTTGTTTTTATTTTATTTTATTTTATTTTTTGAACCATCTCTCTAGCCCTGGGAATTTATTTTTTTAAAGATCTGTTGAAAATGCAGTAGGCTTATCAAAAATAAATGAAATCAACTATATAAAATCCGGTGGATAAGTCTTAGTTTAGAAACTCAGAACAAGTATGTCCTTTGCACATGCCGTTAAAGCTCAGGTAGAGATGGTTTGTGCTCATCACTGAGTACCATGTCCCCACCTGCAAACATACATTTGTTTTTGTCAGCGCTTCTGAGGACAAACGTGTTTGACTTTGTGTGATATTTAGGCCGTGGCCATTAAGCTTCCCTTCTTTGTAGCTTAACTGAAAACTATTTCCAAATTAATTCTGTTCATAATATTTTAAACTAGAATTCTCCCTCTCCTTCTCCCTCTCCCTCTCCCTCTCCTTCTCCCTCTCCCTCTCCCTCTCCCTCTCCCTCTCCCTCTCCCTCTCCCTCTTCCTCTCCTTCTCTCCTAGATCCCCTCAACCTCCCCTCAGAAAAGAGCATGATCTTAGGGACATCAACTGGACATGGCATAACAGGTACAATAAGACCAGGCATATATGTCACATCAAGGCTGGACCAAGCAGCATGGTATGGGGAAAAGGGTCCCACAAGTAGGTGGAAGAGTCAGGGACAGCCTCTGTTCCCACTGTGGATTCCCACAAGAACACCAAGCTACTCAACCATGCCATCAGGCCAGACCCTACAGGCTCCTTGGTCCTGGTCAGTTGGTTCTGTGGGCCATGTTCTCATGGTGTCTGCGACTCCCCTGCTTCTTCCAGTCCTTCTGCCTTCTTTGCAGAATTCCCAGAGCTCCCTGTAAGATGTACTTGTCTGTGGGATTCTGCTTCCATTAGTTGCTGGATGAAGTCTCTCTGGTCTCTTCGATGACAATTCTCTTAGGCTCCAATCCCAAAATACTTGACAGGACAAACTGTAGGCAGGATCTTTGGTGGCTGGGTTGGTGTCTCGAACCCTCCACTTTAGAATAGCCAGTCTCTTTAACACTGAGCAGTCTTCCCAGCCGGAAGCTCTTTGACTTTAGTCAAGGCTAAATCAAAGTATTTGGAATTTATAGCTATTTGTTTTATGTTAAGCTCACTGAACAGACCTGCTTTGTTTATTAAATTGTACCTTCAGCTCCTAGCACAGTAGAGATAGATGCTCAATTAAATACCTGTGGGAGGAGTGGATGGAGTGCATGTTGGGTACCTGAGTTCATGAGTCCTAGTGATCAGATCTGTGCTGGCTACAGGGTTAGAGAGAATGTGGTATTCTGTTGCTGTGTCTGCCTTGTTACCAGCAGACACTCAGTCTTCACAAGTTATTTATTATACAATGAATTATTAATTGGAGCACTGCCCTAACAATTCAGAAAAACAGGAAGCCATGTACAGTATTTAACAGATTGGGAATCTGAACCTGTTTCATCTTTATATATTTTACTCTGCCTCCTGCCCCTGGAATCAGAATAATGAAAATAGGATGCAACTACAATTTGTACTTCAGAAGCTAGCTTTTACATGTCAGAAAGCAGCACTTAGAGAAATCTGCTTCACCTGTAAACAAAGGGGACTTGGTGCAGCTGCTGATAGAAGGAAAGGCCGAGGAGAGGACGCGCTTCTTCCTCTCAGTGCATTCCTGAACTGATTCTTAAGTACAAGGGTGCCAGGAAATTACAGGACGGTGGGAATGTTATTGTTTCTGCAGTTCCTTTAATGTGAAGAAACAACTACTGGCTAATGAAAGAGTTGCCAATTTGTGTAAGAAATTATTGAAAGTTGTCCAGGGACAGAGATATTAATTAAAGAGAAGCCCTTGAGTTTGACAGTTGTGGATGACACAAACCATCCTTGAATAGGAACAGAAATGTGCTTCTTCAGTGATCAAGAGGGACTGAATAAAGTGCATGTTGGAGTCTTAACATCCCCTGGAGTGGTAGCAGTTTCTGAGCTATAGTAAAATTCATGATGGGCCAGGAATTTATTATAAACATGGGTTTATAAACAGATAAAACAGTCATTCTGCACAGCATTTAATTCTAAAGTAATTATTGGATTATTGAGGAAGAGAGGGAGGGGGAGACAGAGAAAAGAAGAGAAAGAGAAAGTAAATGAGAAATGTGTGTGTATGCCCACCCTGTTAAATAGAGCAGGGAGCATCCTTTTGCTCATGTATTATTTCTAGTCTCTCGCTTGGCGCCTAACATGTAGCCTGAGAAGCTTAGTAAGTGTTTGTGGAATGAACCAAGTATATTCTTTCTCTAGATCTAGCAATGATGGGTTTGATGAGGAGGTGACAGATCTTAATTCTGAAAGCTCTTTGAATCATATTGTTTATGCCACTATGAAGAGAGATTATTGAAACATTGTAGGTTATATTGAGCAAGTCTGTGGCTAGCGAATCAGTTTCAAATTTGAAATTATCTTTTGTTTGACGTTTTTGTTTCATACCAACAATTTATGTTAATCAAGGACTGTTTGGTTGTAAGAAATTCATTGGAACCAAAATAAACCAAAGGATTTGTTTGTTTGCCTTTATAAGGAATCGAGTGAGTTTTGTGGTGCTCAAGGGCAGGCATGATAGCAAGACTTCACTGGGACCGGAACCAGGGGCTGCAATGCTGGTACACATGCATGATAGTAGCCGCTTGTTATCTGTGCCCTTGTGTTTTGGCACCTTATTAGCTTTATCCTTTTCCCCAGATTTCCCTAAACATTGGGTAGAAATGACTTCCTGAACCTCCTGTAGGTGACTTGATTCCAGCCGTTAGGGAGGAAGTCACTGAGCCTTCATTCTTGGGAAAGCTATGTGTTTGAAAGTCTACTTGATATAAACATGACAGGGCTCTCTAGGTTAGTTATTCTCAGTTTGGTTACTAGAAGATAGGCTCTAGTGTCCTTCCTTCCTTCCTTCCTTCCTTCCTTCCTTCCATCCTTCCTTCCTTCCTTCCTTCCTTCCTTCCTTCCTTCCTTCCTTCCTTCCTTCCTTCCTTCCGTGTGCGTGTGCGTGTGTTGGCATGCCCATGAATGTGCAGGTGTGCTGGCACCCATGCATGTAGACAGAGGAGGACTCCTTCAGACTTTCTCTGCCACTCTCTTCTCCATGAGACATGTCTCTCATTGAACCAGAATCTCACCATTTTTCTCCTGTTACAGCCATGTATAGCTGTGCTGGGCTTTTTAGCATGAGTGCTGAGATTTGAACTCATGTACTTATACTTTCAGAGCAAATACTGTTAGGAATTATCTTCCTACCCCCTAGAACCAGTGTAAGCACAGGTAAGCATGGTCTGGGGAGGTCCAGAGTGGTCCATTACTTTGTTTCTCATGAAACTGTAGACATGTTCACTTTGTGTCTAACAATGGAGCAGTATTGTTGCTTATATCTGAGAGGAATGTTGAATATTTATTAAAGCCATTTGCAACACAGTAGAGAAGTTGTGCCAAAAAATGATCTCAAAGGGTTTCAAGTTGAAATACTTTCCCTTCAGAGGAAAAAGCCTGGGAGAAAACATGGATCATGACTTGGATAATACACTCTCCCCCATGTCCTCAGAAGTGCAGTGTTAAGAGTCACTCTTCATTTCTAGGGATTCAGTACTGCATTACTAAATTTAAATATATAATTTTTGGACAATTATCCCAACAGAATGAAACCAGCTTCAGAACTGTTATTTAAATGGAATGCACTATTCAATTAAACAGTGGCCAGACAAACTGATATTTTTATAGAGAAGTTACAAATACTGTTCCATAAATTCTGCTTTATTGAATCAGCTCAGGATTCAGCTTCAGTTTTTGATCCATACCTTCTTGATGATTTGGCTCTCCTCCTCCTCTCCCTCCCACTCCCCCCCTCCTCCTCTCCCTCCCACTCCCCCCTCCTCCTCTCTGTATGTGCATGCACATTTACACACACGTCTGATGCATTTTACACTGCTTTAGCACCTCAGATCCATTATATGTTCATCGTTCCAGCCAGTCAGTGTAGTAAGCTCAAGTGCTTATCTTTTTCTGTTTACTGTTCTCTAAAATCTCACTTAGATATTGCACCGTAGTTGTACTGAAGGTCTCCGCTCTGATGCATGTTACATAGAAACTGGCCACTACCAAGTTGATGGCGTCTGAAGGATCTGGCTATCAGTGTTGTTAGGAAATTTGTCAGCTGACAGCATTGACTCTCTCTCCATATATATATATATATATATTTGTGTGTGTGTGTGTATAAGTTTTGTATTTTGTTTGCTTTGTTATTGTGCCATAAGTTCCTTAAAAATTAAAAAAAATGTTTTGGCACACCTATATGTGTGATGTTTGTACGGAGGCACTGACGTGCCATAGTGCAGGGGAGGAGACCGGAGAGCAACTTTAAGGAGTGCGCTTTCCCTTTTCACTTGTGTAGGTGTTCCAGGCATTGATTGCACCACAAGTGTCTTTGCCACTGAGCCTTTCTGCCAGCTACATGCCTCTGAACTTTGTCCAAGTCAGTTCAAAAGTTGGCTGCTGTGCCCAAAGCTGTTGGCATTTATCTTTTAATTTCAGGGTCTCTAAGGATCTCAGACTAGCTTTAAACGAACTCTGTAGCCTGGGAAGACCTTGAAGCTGCTATTTTACCTCAGCATCCCTGGTAGCCAAGATCATAGGGCTGCACTGCTCTGTCCAGTTGCTGCTGTTGGCTTTTTCTTTGTTGGGGTGACAGTGTTATTTTATGAAAAATTTTTTTGTGCTTTGTGAAATAAAACCTGCTCAGAGAATGTTAACTGAATAATCTTTCATTTTTTTTTTTTATCCTTCTCACATCTCCCTTTAGTGTTTAGTGGACTGAATCTCTTAGCCCAATCTTCAAGGTCAGCCATAGGCTTGCATTCTGGCTTTCCAGTCTTCTTCAGTTGGAGCTCAGCTATGGGAGGCAAGGTGATTTGCTCGTTTGTGGCTCTCTAAGTCCTGTGGTTCCTGCTTCTACTGTTGTTTACGTTTGGCTTTTGTGGAGCAAACCAGGCAAATAGCAAAGGCCATCCTCCTGTGCTGTCTATGTGGGTTCTCTGCACTCACACTGCTGTCACTAGGCTCCTCTGTCTCCAGGATCCCTTGTCAGGATAATAGGGATTAACCACTCTTCCTGTGACTGCAGCACTGGCGCTAAGTCAGAAGCTGGGCACTGCATCTTGGGACGCAGCATTTGGTTGCATGCTGAGGGGCGTTGTCGTTTTCTTGGTAGCACAGTCCATTTTACTTTTATTTTTATCTTTTAAAAAAGATTCATTGTCTTAAAGATTATTATTATCCACCACTCAAGGTATTTTTGGAGGCTAATTAGGGAGGCAGGTCACCTTTGATTTACTGAATGGTCTAAAAGAGTGCTCACTGAAAAGCCAGAAGTGCTAATTTTGGGGATTAGACATTCTTGCTCCCTTAGATTTTCAGGATTCCTTTGTCTTGGTGTTTCAGAGTATTTTATTTCTTGAGATCTATGGAATACTCTGCTATCTTAAGAATAGCAGCTGATACTATTAAGTTTATAAAATCATTTTAGTTATAAATAATAGTAGATATATGCAATCTGGTTTTGATGCTGATTATAATTTAATAATAAACAACTGACAGACATAATTCCCAAACTTTAAAAAATTTCATTTATACAAAGCAGACTTATTATACAGAATTTTACTTATTTTCACAATTCTCATGTAGGAATTTATATACTGCTATTTTAAGTTAACTTTATTTCATCATAGTTTACAATAATAAAATATATGCATTTTAAGTGAACTATTTTGCCTATTTTGGCAGTTCTAGATATCTGTAAGGAATCCCTCAGTCCAGATGTAGAGCGTTCCGTTCTCACAGGTCAGGCTGCTCTACTACCGTCCCTTAATACTCAGCCTCTTTTCTCTGAGAGTTTGAAGCTGTTTTGTCCACTTGAGAGTTTCACAGAACTGGACTCACGCGGTCTGGGTTGTTTGGTGGATAGGTGGCCAGCTTCTTTCTCTGAGCATTGGAACTTTATCCATATCATTGGTGTGGGTCCTGCTCTTCTTTATTCCCTGGCTGTAGTGACAGTAAACTTCCTCAGCCTTCAGGTGATGGGACTACAGGCTGCACAGCAGAACCTACCCACTTCATTTTTTTTTTTTTTTTTTTAATTTTTATTTCTGAACAGTGCAACATGGTGTGAATAGAATCCCTTTTAAAAAGTCATTTGTTGAAGAACACTTGGGCCACTGCCAAATTTTTGACTGTTTATAAATTGCATTTTGATTTGTTACTTGTTTGTAGATACCTCGTAGAAATAAATTTTCCTTTTTCTTTTGTTCCTTATGTTGTAAGCTAAACGTTGATTAAAGTTTATAAGTATGTGGTAAACTGTTCTCTAAAGCAGGTATATCCTTTTACAGTTTGGATAACAATTTGTGAGTATTCTAATTACTCCATGTTCTGGTATTGTTGATTCATTTTGAGCTAATTTTAGCCATATATTTATTATTTAACCACTTAAGTAGTTTTCACTTCTGGATTTTCTATTGTGCACTCTCTTGAGCTAATGCAACATTCTTTTAATTCCTGTAGCTTTATTGAAGTCTTTAAATGGGAGCATGTACATCTACCAGTATCTTTCCCACAGTTGTTTGGGCTGTTCCAGGTTATTTGTATTTTCGGATCAGCTTTTCACATGTTGCTGAAGTCCCATTCAGTAGGACCTACTGGGCTCTCATTGAACCCGGAGACCGATCTTCAGAGAAGTAAATGTCTTTTTTTTTTTTTTTTTTTTTTGGTTTGTTTTTTTTTTTTTTT
>CM052705.1:18025840-18053380 GCA_028551405.1 Uromys caudimaculatus
GGCTGGATTTGTGGAAAGATATTGTGTAAATTTGGTTTTGTCATGGAATATCTTGCTTTCTCCATCTATGGTAATTGAGAGTTTTGCTGGGTATAGTAGCCTGGGCTGGCATTTGTGTTTTCTTAGGGTCTGTATAACATCTGCCCAGGATCTTCTAGCTTTCATAGTCTCTGGTGAGAAGTCTGGTGTAATTCTGATAGGTCTGCCTTTATTTGTTATTTGACCTTTTCCCCTTACTGCTTTTAATATTCTTTCTTTGTTTAGTGCATTTGGTGTTTTGATTATTATGTGATGGGAGAAATTACTTTTCTGGTCCAGTCTATTTGGAGTTCTGTAGGCTTCTTGTATGTTCATGGGCATCTCTTTCTTTAGGTTAGGAAAGTTTTCTTCTATAATTTTGTCGAAGATATTTTCTGGCCCTTTAAGTTGGGAATCTTTGCTCTCTTCTATACCTATTATCCTTAGGTTTTGTCTTCTTATTGTGTCCTGGATTTCCTGGATGTTCTGTGTTAGGAGCTTTTTGCATTTTGCATTTTTGTTGACTGTTGTGTCAATGTTTTCTATGATATCTTCCACACCTGAGATTCTCTCTTATATCTCTTGTATTCTGTTGGTGATGCTTGCATCCGTAACTCCTGATCTATTTCCTAGGTTTTCTAACTCCTTGTTTGACTCCTTTTGTGATTTCTTTATTGTTTCTGTTTCTACTTTTAGATCCTGGATGGTTTTGTTCAATTCCTTCACCGGTTTGGTTGTGTTTTCTGTAATTCTTTAAGGAATTTTTGTGTTTCCTCTTTAAGGGCTTCTAGCTGTTTACCTGTGTTCTCCTGTATTTCTTTAAGGGAGTTATTCATGTCCTTTATAAAGTCTTCTATCATCATCATGAGAAGTGATTTTAGATCTGAATCTCGCTTTTCCGGTGTGATGGTGTATCCAGGACTTGCTATGGTGGGAGAATTGGGTTCTGATGATGCCAGGTAAACTTGGTTTCTGTTGCTTATGTTCTTGTGCTTGCCTCCTGCCATCTGGTTATCTCTAGTGCTACCTGCCCTCCCTTTATCTAACTGTCCTTCCTGTGATCCTGGCTGTGTCAGAACTCCTCAGAGACCAGCTGTCTCTGGGATTCTGTGATTGTGGGATCCTGTGATCCTGAGATCCTGGGTATAACAGAGCTCCAGGGAGTCCAAGAAAATGGTCCCAAGAAACAAGCTGGAGTAGCCATTCTAATATCAAATAAAATCAACTTTCAACCAAAAGTTATCAAAAAAGGTAAGGAAGGACACTTCATACTGGTCAAATAGAAATATTTAAGGGGTAACTTCAGCAAGTGTTACAGGTATCTGATGAATCTCAGTGTGTTGGCCTTGGGAAATGAAAAGGAATGTTGCTCTTTGCTCAGAGTGAAACTAACATATCTTCAAGGGAGAACATTGGAGGTATTTGAATTTTATATTCACATTAGGGAGGTGAGTCCTGTATATTTTAGAAGACTAGTATTTATTTTCTCTGAATTTAGCCAGGAGTTGACAACTTATTTCTAGTTGAGTGTGACAGTAGTAAGGTTTTCAAAACCTACTGAAAACAAATAACATTAAATGTGTGATTTATGAGATTAGGTTGTGTGCTATTTTGACTGAAGTCAACTTTCTTAAGTAATTTCAAAGGAGAAAAAAATGAATGGCCTATAAAACTGTAAGAATTGATGTGTCAGAAATAATTTTCAATTACATAGTGTTTTTACAAAGTGATTTAATTTATTTTAATCATATTTATAATGTGAAAGTATAAGATGATGATAATATTGGCTTCTAAAGTTTTAGCCAAAAAATAGCATTTTAATAATTATAGAAATGTTTACATAATTTATTAATTCTGTATTTAATTTTGACATGTTTCTCAATTCACCATTGTATATAATACTGTGATAGATATCCCACAGTCCATACATATTTTTGTCAACATAAATTCCTAGAAATAAGTTTACTAGATAAAATTTTATGCACAATTTAAAAAAAATAGATAAGCTTACCCACCTTATTCATGACTTCAACTCTTCCCATTGATACTCTGTACTCACAAAGACAACTGACAGTTTACCAACCTTTGGCTAGAGAGTATCAATCAGTAAAAAGTTATCAATTTGTCAACAGGAATGCAATTACCATTAGAATGCATTAAGCAAAAAAAAAATTTAAGTATTTTATGTTTAACAGATTATAGTCTAACCTCAGACAACTAGATGAAAAAAAGAAACTTTCACAATAAGCTGAGATCTAGTTCAAAGATCACTGACAGGTTTTTGTTTTTTTTTGTTGCTCTGGGTTTTTTTGTTTGGTTGTTCTTTTTGTTTTTGTTTTTGTTTTGTTCTTGCTGAATTTAATGGATAGTTTTCACCTGAACGCAATAAAGCTACTCTTTGAAGAAAAAAAATTCTGTTTGGTCAGTTTTCGGATCCTTCCTTTACTTGCCTCTGGGTATAGCACGCTGCCTTCTTCAGTAGTTGTGGGGTAGAAACGGAAGCATCATGTCCTTTATATTGAGTGCTGTTTCCTGTGGGGACACTGAGTGAGCAAAACCAGCCCAGAGGCGATTGTGAAAACTCACACAGGGCTGTGGTGTGATATTAAATTCTGTTTTTCTAAGAGGAACAGATATTCTTTATCAAACAGCCAGACTTCCTGCTTTAGATTGGATTCTAGAAACAGGAGACCCCAGACAAGGACTTGGGTGTATGTAATTTGTCTGCGAGGTGATTTTTGAAGGCGCAAGAAGTACTGCTGTTCTGTTTGCTTCCTCTCGCTGTGATAACACCAGGACCAAAAGCAGCTCAGGGGAGGAAAGCATTTTTATTTGGTTCACAGTTCATCATGAGGGAAATCAGGACAGGAACTGAAGAAGAGACCCTAAAGGAACACTGCATAATTGGCTCACCCATTGTCTTATGCTTAAATAATTTCCTTGTGCAGGCCAGGAGCACCTGCCTAGGGATGGCCCTGTGGCATGGGCTAGGAGCACTGCCTAGGGATGGCCCTGTGGCATGGGCTAGCTCCTGCATCAGTCATCAATCATAGGCCAATGCGATGTGGATAATCCTCAATTGATGTTCCTCTTTCCCAGTTGTTTCAAACTGACACTAAATACTACCAGTACAAATGGGGAAGAGAGGAAGGAGAGGGGGAGACACCTCTATAGGACACTTTCCAGAGTAGCTTGTTGCTGTGGGTGAGATCCAATTTCTTTGGTCACTTTGTAACTGTGTAGGACTTGCCTGCAATTTTCCAGGGTAAAGAAGTTCATGTATCTGTTCTTAAGGCCTTCACTAATCCAGTCTCAGACTGTCTGTCTGTCTCTCTCTCTCTCTGTCCCTTCCTGTCCCCCCTCACTAGCTAGTGTGTTCTAAGCCAGGGAATGTCCTTTGCAGGCTGATGGGGTGCTTGAGCTGACTGACAGCTAGCTCCTAGCAGCAGCTTTTTCCTAAGCAGAAGGGTACAGTGCAGTGAGAGAAGGATGGGACTTTGTTCCCGAGGGACCATTTGACAATGTCAGTTTTGATTATTACAAGGGAGGGAGGAGAAGCGTTCCCGCTCAGCATGTGGTTGATGGAGGCCAGGGATGCTACTAAACTTCCCACACTGTATAGAGCAAGCTTCTGCAGCACAGGCATATGTACCCCCAAATGTCAGCTGTGGCATGACTGGAGACATCGGTGATAGAGCTAGTGAGCTCACAAATTCCACATAACACCATTGTCTTTCACCCCCCCCCCATATACACACATACATACACAGACACACACATACACACACTTCTATATTTATAAATTTAAATCTGGACTCTGCATCTTAGAGAAAACATGCAATATTGTGATTCTGGCTTGTTTCACTTAACAGAATGGCCTATAATTCCATTCAAATTCCTGAAAATGTCATAATTTTATTTCCCTTATAGCTGAATACAATTCTATTGTATATATGTACCATACTTGCCCTATTCATTCAAGTGTTCCTGGCTGTCTAGACTAGATCCTTTTGTTTTGTTTTGTTTGCCCATTGTCAGTAGCACAGGAGAAACATGGATGTGCGAGGACCTCTATGGTGTGCTGACTGGCAAGCCCAGGGGTGGTATAGCTGGATGGTATGGCACTGCTAACTTAGGTTTTGAGGGCCCTCTACACTGGTGAATGGTTTCCAGAGTGACGGCTCCAGCCAGTGTTCCCACCAGCAGTGTACAAAGCTTCTTCTTCCCTACATCCTCACCAACTCTTCCTGTCGTTTGTTTTCTTGATGATAGCCATTCTGACTGGGGCAAGAAAGAATCTTGCAAAGCACTATGAATTTGCATTTCTCAGTTTTAAAAAATGAAATCTACCTATAAAAAACTGAAACAATTATACAACAAATATAAGTTTTATATAATTTATTGGTTGTTAACATTTTGCCATTAAAATCTCTGTGCTCACAGATATATATTTATAAGCAGATATGAATATACAGTTATATCTGTGTTTTTTCACAGAACTGTTTTTAAAGTAATCTGAAAATATGTTCATATTTCACCCCTAAATACTTTAGTTTGTATTTTCCAAAGAAAGAATAGATTTTTAACCTGAAAAATCTCAGGGCTGGTATCATCATAAAGAAATTTTAAATAGTTACAGCAGTCTTTCTTTCTTCTTCTCTGTTATGTTTTTATTTTATTATTTTATTTATACAGGGTCTCACCATATAGGCTATACTGGCATCAAATTCTAGAACTTCCTACCTCAGCTTCCTGAGTGTTCGATCACATCGGGCTCAGTAACAATGTTAGCTCCCCTGGAGGTGATCAAACAGTACCTATTGCTTATATCTAGTTAATATTCTTTAATTTAGGGTAGTTTGTGTATCTTAAACTTGTGTTTTGTTCCTTACAAGGTTAGCCGCTTTAGACAGTCTGAGCTTATAGCTTTCTTGGCTCTCTCAGTTTGATGTGGGGTTTTTCTCTGCAGGGTTTATTTAGGTGAAGCATTTGGTCACACATTTATCAGCAGACCATAGTGCACCCTTCAGTGCTTGGCCACATGCTTCAGTTTAGATGGCTTCTCCCAAAGTTTTCCAATACAAAGATACCTCCCCCTTTATAGTTAATTAGTAATTTATGAAGTGATTTTGAGATTGTATATAATCCTCTAGGAACATTTTGTTGAGTGGTTTTAGTATGCTCTGATGAGCCCATCTTGAATTATTTTTAGTTCTGTCTGTTTATAGCTGTTTTTTTTTTTTTTTTTTTTTTTTAAAAATCTTGTGTCTTAAGAGCAAATCTCCTAGATTACAAGGTCTATTGGGACTGTATGGTATGGTCCGAAGTGTTCCCTAAAAGGCTCCTATGTTGAGGCTTGGTCCCCAGCTCGTGGTGCTATTGAGAAGTAACTGGATCATCAGTGGGCTGGTGTGTCTGTGAATCCTCCTGGAGGTGGTGCCTCTGGAGGGCCTCTCTCGTTACATACCCTTTTCTTCTGGCTCTGTGTGCTTACTGGTTCCCACAGGGAAGTAGCTTTCTCCTCTGTACCATTCCATCTTGTCTCTCTCTTGCTTCAGTCTAAAGCAGCGGATCCCACTGACCATGGACTGAACCCCTGAAAGCATAAGCCTGACATGATCTCTTCTTCTTTATGCCAATTTCCCAGATATGTTGTCACAGGAAAATAAGGCTCACTAATGAGGGCAAAGTCTCATAACTCTTTCCGTGTCACTGATACTGCCTACCATAGTATATATGCTTCATATGTTTTGAGCAATTGAGTGGACTTACAAATGAAGACTCTCTTTAAGAGATGAGCAAAAAGTCCTGCATCCCATCAGTTTAACCTAGATTTTTCTATTTACATTTTCCTTTTCTTCATTTTCCTCAGGCACAGAGTACTTGATTGCACAGAGTACTCCCCGCCTCCCCACCACCCCCAATTGCTTTCCATTTCAAGACTGTTTTCAGAGTCTACTGAATGGCAATGTCTCTTTCTTCCCTGTAAATGCAAAGCTGCTTGGTATGACTTTCCTATCCCTATTTGTAATCCATATTAGACCATTAGCCAGGCACGAACCCAATACTAAGGGAACTGAGGTGGGAAGGTCTAGACGTAGATGCCAGTCTCGGTTACATAGTGACAGCCCGCCTCAGAGATCTCTTTCACAGCGATGTTTACCTTATAGAAAGTGAGACATAAGTGTGGAGTGGTCCAGAGGTCGTACTGAGGTCACGGGTTTCTGAGAGTGCATAAGCCCACATTCACCCTGTGCTCACAGGTCCTAACCTTGATCCTTAGCACAGCATAAAGAAGATGACAGCAGCAGCATCTCATTTGCCACTTTCCTACAGTTTTGTTTTCCCAAATTCTGTTGTTTTAAAAATAAGTTTAATTCCTAACTAGTTTTTAAAACTACAGCCATCATAGAAGATGGAGACAGTTTCTTTTCTTCTTTAATGAGGTCAGTTGCATTGCAGTCATTAAAGAAGAACTGGTAATAAACTGCACTAATGACACAGCTTGTGAATATGCATTAAGAGATTACGAGACTAAAGCTTTCTGCAGTAGAATATTCATTGCTTATTAAAGTAATGCTAATTTATAGCAGTTGGCTTAAAATATTGTTATTTTATGCCTTGAAATAAGTATACAAAAATAGGGGTTAAAAGTTCACTTAAAACTTAGTTTAATATCTAAGGACAGGTCATTCTACGCCTTCCGTAATTAGGCTGAATTTCTTAGAATCAGTGACATAGTAGAATCTCTCAGACACTCCTAAGGGTCATGTAGCTTAGTTTTCTGACAACTTCTTTCTTCTCTGCACCAGGCCTTATACACGTTAGATGTGCGCTTTGCCACTGAGCTACTTAGTCCTCTTTTTATTTTGAAACAGCATCTTGCTAAATTGTCCAGGCTGGCCTTGAACTTGTGATCCTCTTGCCTTGCCTCCTAACTGTTTGGGATTGCAGGCATACATCCGAAACCCTGATTCTGTAAACTGCTGAAAGATCTGGTTTTTAAAACTTTTCTTGTTATTATTAATTATTATTTACCAAATGGAACTTTGCTAGGTATCGTTAAATGAGTTAGGGCCACGTGTAGAATGTTGCTAACAGTATGTTTAGCATCAGTGTAGAAAGTTAAGGAGGAAAGTGATTTATAGGTCTGTTTCTCTCTTCCCTCATCTCTTCAAGGTCTCACTCTGGTCCAGACTGGCCTAAGACAACAATTCTCCTGCCTCCGCCTCCCAAGGGCTAGTATTTCAGGCGAGCAGAACCAAATTCTTCTTTTTCAATATAAGAAAGAACCTTCCCTAGCCACTAATAACTGCAGTGAGCAGAATGTGCTGATGGACTGAGCACATTTCCCTGAACCTGGTCATGGAGAGCTGGGTGACTTTTCTCTTGTTCCTTCTTTCATTCCCTTTACGATCTTTCTCCTGAGTCAGGGTTTGCTCTTGTACTGTTTAGATATCACTACTAGCCACATGTAGCGGTAGACTCTACATGTGACCCGTCTGAATTGAAACGTAATGTGTGAAATACATGGCAGCTTCTGAAGTGTTATTATTAAAAAGAATGTCATCCATGTCATAACTTTTATATTGATTATCTTTTTATATTGATTATACTGACTACCTACTTTTATATTAATTATACTGTTTCATTTTATATTTGACTATATATATATATTGTTTTATTTATTATTTAACCCTTGGAATTAATTATCTGTTCAAGATAGGGAAGAGTAAACACCCTCTACCTCATCTTTCTCACCATTTGTAAGTAAATCCCCCAGAATACAGGACGTGGCTGGGGACTCTGAAGACGAAAAAGCTATTGACACATGCAAGAGTTTGGCTCAATCTCGCACATCTTAAAGCTAACTGAGAGAAGCCCAGCTGGAAGCTTCCATGTAACTCCATTTGTTTGGTGTTCTGGAAACGTAACTTTGAAGGGACAAGGAAGAGAGCAGAGGCTGTTGTGGATGAGAGGAAGTGTCAGAGTCTAGTCACAAAGGGATGGAGGAAGGCTGTTCTGGAAAAACAGAATTAGTTAGTGCCCTCATGTTGGTGATATTATACCCAGGTCTATGTGTGATAATGCAGCTTGTGTAACATCTAAAAAGCAAATTTACTACACATAAAGTTAAAATTAAATTTCATTTGTTCCTATTTTACTCTGTGGTGTGATTGCCAGTGAGTCCAAGCCGGAGGCTTGCATGATTTTTTGTGCCATGCGTTGCTTCCCATAGTGGAAATGCCAAGTCTGGAGAGCAGGATTTGCTGGGAGGAGGTCCCGTAAGGAAAGCAAAGACATGGAGATGGCCTACGCCTAGTTGCTTCTATTTTTGTTTTTTCCTACAAATATATTTTCAGTGTCTAGTACATGAAGACTATATTCGTCTCACATGCAATTCCTTATAGTCTGTTTTCTTTCATAGTAGAAAAGACACAGTCTTTCAGGACAAAACACTCCATGTACAATAAAATCATTACCATATTAATTATTGCTCATCAGTGATGTCTTCCAATTTGTAGGCAAATGTTACTTGACAAGTTTTTCAACATATTAATGATGATATCCTTGGAATTCAGGTTTAGTTATTGAGCTGATATTGTTTTTCCCCCAAGAGGCACTGATGAATTGATCTATGAATGTTGTGAAGGTGATGTCCTGGTGGGTGGCCTTTCTTTTTCTCCACTTGATGCAAGCTAGAGTTATCTGGGGAGAGGACCCTCAACTGAGAAACAGATTGTCTGCAGACAAGTCTGTGTATCAGCTTATTGCTTGGTAATTGGTAGAGGAGTGTTGCCGAACCCTGATAACTCTACTCAAATCATCCCAGCAGTGGCAGTGGCGCTCCTCGCTACCCGCCCCAATGTTCTGGGTTCTCAAATGAAATACACACACACACACACACACACACACACACACACACACACACACACAGACATACACACAGAGCCTTGTATTTTAATTTTAATATTCCTTAAACAGCTCAATGGCTGGGCCACTTCCAAATCTCTACATGGCTAAAACACTCCCCTCCAGTATTCCTGAGTTATTGCTTACTAAAACCTGTATTCCATCTTGGCTGTCCTGGACCCAAACCTACAGCCCTCTTGGACTGAGTTCCCCAGCACCTACATGATGGCTATGTTCTCTGTCCAGCACACCTCAGATGGGGCTTCTACTCCTTTTCCGGTGGCGGCATAGTGGCTATCTCCTTTCCTGCTCCTTCCTCAGTCCCTTGCCCAGGAATCCTAAAGTCCTGCCTCTGTCTCTCTGCCCAGCCATTGGCCGCTGGCAACTTTATTTACCAATCAAAACCAACTGGGGGCAGGTTCACTCAGCATCTTACGTGTGGACGTGGGGATTTTCATGCAATTTTGGGGACCAAATTAACATAATACATGCATCATTAGACCAAATCAACATTTCCCCCTTTTTGTCCACTAAAAAGGCCTTTTCTCACAGATATAAATTGAACATAGTTATAACAGTTATGTAAACTACAATGTATGATGTACACCAATGAAGTTCAGTTCATCAATTTTGTCAATTTAGGTACATTACTCTAACATCTATCCTAACTTAGAGTTTACAATTCTATGCCTGAATTATGGTTTGATTTTAACTTGCATCACCAGCTGAAAACTATCCTTTCAAATCTAGATTATCTTCAATGCTAAACATCTTAAGTTTGATTATGAGACAATAGCTAATCTTCAACTCCATTAGAGATCTGAGAACAAATTAAACATTACCTGAATATTTAGGAAGCACTAAAATATAGCTTCCAAAACTTAACCAATTTTCAGAGACAGCTGACTACTTGGACAGTCCCCTATTCCTCAAAACGTTGTAGCATCTGTCTTCAGCCTTCTGGCCCAGTATCATCTGACAGAACTTAAATGAAGCAGGAATTATGAAGGACTAGCTTACCCTGTCTTGGCAGAGCTAAGCTGGCAACTGTCCAGTATCATGTGTACTTTCCTGGACAGTATTTTTTGTCTGTAGATGAATTTTGCCCAGTGGCTACCTTGCTACTATTGGAGCAACTCTATATGGTGGTTATGATGCTCAATACTCTTCTTTGAACTGTAAAGTGGGTACTGTCAGGAATAGCCATGTCTCTTAGTCAAAAGATCTATTAATAAATCCACAACAGAGGAGGGCCTGGCCTGTAAGAGTGGTGGTACCCACTGACAGATGATACTTGGTAGTGTAAGAAAGTAAGCTGCTTGAGCCATAAGGAGCAAGCCAGTAAGCAGCATACCCCTATGGCTTCTGCTTCAGTTCCTGCCCTCAGGTTCTTGCCTTATCTTGTCCTGATGATGGCTTGTAACCCAGAAACCAAGTAAAACATTTCCTCTCCAGATTGCTTTTGGTCATGGTGCTTTCCACAGCAGTAGAAACCTAAACGTGCTGGGTGGTTTCCAGGAGCATGCCTGGCCAGTCTGTTGCTGATTGAGTTAGGGATGCCAACCCTAAATGGGAGTTGTATCTAGTTGTCATGATAGAGTATCTATGGGGAGGTCTAGCAAAACTGAAATGTAAAACCCTGAGGTAGATTCCAAATTTCCGCTGTCCTTCAGTAGGAGAGAGAGGTATGTAGGTTAGCTGTAGTATGTAAGGGAAAGTCTGAGGTTTTAGTTGGCAGGAAGCATAATACTGCCAAAACCCTATTTCAGTTTGCCATGATATTTCGCACTAGAAGGGTGGTATCTATAATGAGGGCATGGATTTTATTTTCTCCTGCTTAGTTCTAGATATTATTCTTGAAGAGAGTGATGGGCACATTCAGAGACCAAGTTAGATGAGGAATAGTGGAGGAAACTGGGCTGCACAGCTTGACCAAGAAGTCAGAAGACCTGCCTTCAAAGAGTGTGAAGGTTAGAGAGGAATTTGCTTTATAAACTCCTAAGAACAAGTGGATAGAGGATTTTTGGGGGGTAGAGTACAATTTAGATTTTAGCGTAAGGAAACATTTTGTAGTTGAGGCTGATTCTTCTAAAGGAGCTGCCTCTTCAGTCTTCTGTAGAACTGATGCTTCTGCTTACATTCTGTTGACTGTCTCCTTTATTCTGATGGTTTCTTGACTGACCCTCTGGCCTCATACTTGGTTCATAGTAAATAAGCACGTAACACAGCAATTTAGAAGAATGATCTGAATTTGTTATTGCAACCGCGCTTGCTCAGTCATTCCTGCTGGGAAGTAGACAGAGTGGCACGGGCCAATTCCCTGGGCTAGGTGGAGCCTGTGGACATGCTGTGTTTCTTCTGTTTGGAGTGGAGTTAGAACATAGTCTACTTGACTGCTTTGGTGACTGCCCCCTTCAGATGCCTGATGCCTTCTGGAGAGTGTCAGGTGCCACGGTGCAAGTGTGGAAAGATGCCTTGTGCTCGGATTTCTGGGCATTTTTAGGTGCGTTACACCAGGAAGCAGTTTTGGTGCACATCTGGGAGGAAATTTCCTGAGCATTGGTCCTTCTGTGGTAGACCAGCAAGCTTCAGAGGGTAATGTCAAACAAGACTCGAAATGCTTTTGTTGTTAGGTGGCTATAGCGCTTCTAAAGCCTGTGTATCCTTGCTCTCTTTCTCTTTTAACCTCACTTCAAATCACCTCAGATCCTATTTATATTTCTTTGTTCTCCTGCATCCTCTTCGTTTTTATGACAGGTTGGACTAAGCAGTGCCCAAGTCACCTGTACTGAGTGTTCCCATCGTCTTCTCCAGGGTGAGATAAAGGAAACACAGTGTTATTGCCTTTCCCTATGATTTGTGTATGTCTTTATGTCCTCACCAAGTAGGCCTCCAGGGCAGGTGCTGTGCTTTCTACTTCCTGTATAACTCCCAGGTGTCCTGTGTGTGCATCTGTGCAGAGAGCACTTTTTATAACTGTTCTTGACTGATTTACTCACTGTTCTTCATAGCAAGAACACAGTGCCACACGGTCCTTGAAGGAGCCCACTGAGCATCAAGGCAAATGTTTCAGAAGGTCTTCCTTTAGGGCTGGGAGTTAAACTCTGAGAGAGTCAGAACAGCGTGAGATCTCAAAAAGCATTTAAATGGCTTTATTTATTTTAAAAGCAGCCATACAATATTTTTGCTATATCTAATATATCAAATATCGCTTCTCTATTATGTCTTTCTCAAAAGATCCTTTCAGTTAGGGTATAATAATTTGGTATACAATATTCCTCTTTTGGAAAAAAAAAACCTACTGTGATTATAGATGTTTTTCTTTGTCTTAAAAAAAATTAACTAAAATTTAATGACACATTTTTAATATTTTTAGTACTCTTTTAAAAGATATTAAGAAAGTTTTTAAAAAGTGAAAATATTTTATAAATATTCATATTATAAAGATCAGTTTTACTTTCAAAAAGAGGCAGTTGTAGAGTTCTTTAAGTATAGAACTTCTAAAATTGCATTTTCAACATGATGTTATTTACAAAACATAGATTTACCCATAACCATTTAGTAAAAATTTTATAATTTATTTGTGTTTAAGATCATATGTCTTGAAAGTGGGACAGTTTTTGCATCAGACTAGAAAAATAACAATTTTATTGAATATAATTCACATACCATACAATCCACCCTTTAAACTGTATGATCTAGTGGTTTTAGTATAGTCAGAAAATTGTGCCACCATTGCCACTAATTCTACATTTCCATCACTACAAAAGGAAATCTAAGTGTTGGCATTCACTCTCTTTCTCCTATCCCCAGGCAGTCACCAAGTTACTTCTGCCTCTACATTTGTATATTTTGAACATTTCCCTCATCTTTAAATCTTAGCATTAATGATTTCAAAGTTGATCTACACTGTAGCATGTATAATAATTAAATATACTCCCCTGTCTCTCCCCACCTCTCTTTCTCTTGCTGTATTACATTTATTTATCCATTCTTCAGTTGATGGACATTAGATGTGTATACTTTTGGCTTTTATGAATTATGCTTGTACCGGCATTCATGTGCATGGTTTCAGGTGGGCAGGGCTGCAGTTCTCTTGGGATCTCTAAGAGAAGAGCTGTGGAGTCCAATGGGTACCTCTATGGTTAACACTCTGAGGAACTGCCAGGCCATTCAGATGTGCCATTTTGTATCCTGCTTGCTCTGTCATAGTGCAGCCTTTGCATTACTTGTTATTGTCTATTTTTTTTTTTATTATGGGCATCCTAGTGAGTGGTGACATGGTATCTATCTCTGATTTTGACGATACCTCTCCCTGGTGTCTCATTGAACATTTTATGAGCTTTTTGGCCACTTGTAAGTGTAGAAAAATCTCATAACAATCTTTCCCATTTTAAAATTTAAGCTGACTTTTTATAACTGAGTTGTTAGTTTTCTTTATGTATTTTGTATGTTTTTATATGCTTCTGTATATATTCTGTATATTCTTTATCAGATATGTTGTTTGTCAAATTTTCTCTCATTTTATGGGCTTTTTACTTTCTACGTGGTGTTCTCTGAAGGACAATAACTTTTAATTTTGATGAAGTCTGATTTATCCTTTGTTGGTGTTGCTGCTTGATTTGCTATTGGGTGGAAGAAACTCTTCGTGCTTTCTAGAGACAGAATTAACAATACACAGATACACAGGGAGATTTGTTAGCGTGAGGGACTGACCCGTGTGAGCATGAAGGTTGGGAGTCTTCATGACAGCTTGTCTATAGGCTATAGTTGCGGGATGCTGGCCTGTAGTATGGCCAGGCACATTTAGAAAGCCCCCGAACTGGAGACCCAGGGATGCCATTCTCAGGTTGAGGCCAAAGGCCAGAGACCCCAGAGGATGCTGGTGTAAGTCCTGCTAGGTTCTCTCCACTTCTTCTCATTGACATGTCAATCTCCTGTGGACACGTACGTGTAAACACACCACACACCCGTGCTTTAACAGTTTCCAGCTAGTCCTTGAGTCGAGTTGATCCCTAAAAGTAATCACTACAGAAATGTCTGCCTGATCCAGTGCTTTGAGAACTCATTCTTAAGCTTCCTATAGTTTTTTTTTCTTTCATTTTAGACCTTTCATCCATTTTGTATTAGTTTTTCATATTATGTAAAATTAGGGCCCACTTCATACATTGGCTGTCTAGTTGTTTCAACAATATCTGTTGAAAAGATACTTTAAAAATGATTCTATTTGTATTGTTATCTTTACATATAGGTGTTAATCTGCATGAGTATATGTAACTTGTGCGTGGGTGCAGGCTGAGACCAGAAGAGCATGCATGATCCCCTGAAGCTGGAGTTACAGGTGGTTCTGAACTGCCCCATGTGGGTACTGGCAACTGAACTTGGTCCTCCAGAAGAGCAGTATGTGCTCCACCATCTTAACCAAGTTTCTTTTTCAGTGCTTGAGATAAGACTCAGAGCTTCCCACATCAGGCAAGTGGCAAGTCCTTTACTGCTGAACACCATTAACCCCTAAATTCATTTTTGTGGGGGGTTGGGGTGGGCAGTATCTTATTATAGGGCCTGGCTAGCTTAGAACTTAGTGTGTAGCCTAGGCACACCTCAGATTCACAATTCTCCTGCTTCAGACTCCTGAGTCCAGTTATTGTTGTGTTCTATACCCAGTTTAACAGATTTTTTTTTTTTTTCAAATTCTGACTTTTGAGACAAGGTCTTGCTATATAGCCCAAGGTGGCCTCAAAATTGATGTTAGCTCATGCTGATGCCCCAACCCAGGATCCTCCTACCTGAGCTTCCAAAAGGGCTGGGATTACAGATGTGTGTCACAACAGCCAGCTTCAAGATTGAAGGTTTACGTGTCTGTTTCAGTACTGTTAGATACAGCCACGGACCTCTTTCTCTGTGTAAACAGACTTGGCACCATTAACAGCACCCCCTGCTTGTTTCCTCTCCCCAGCCCCTGGCCACCCCATTCTGCTTCCTGTGAGGCAGAATAGTGTCTGCCTTTTAATTAACTTAACTCGCCACAATGCCCTTAGAGTTCATCCACGTTGTAGTATTTGTCAGAAGTCACTTTAAGGCTGAATCATACCCCATATATGATGTGTTTTTATTCATTCCTCTGTTGATGGGCTCTTGGGTTGTTATATTCTTATGTCTGCTGGAAATTTTGCTGCCATGAAAATAAATATTTGAGCCCTCATTTTTAATTTGGGGCCCTCCAGTGTATAAAGCTTATATTTCCTTAAATTTATTCCTGAACAATTATATTCTCAGGAGTGGGGTTTTGGATCATATGGTAATGTATTTTTCATTTTGAAAGAGCTGCCATTCTGTTTCTCACAGCAGCCACATCATTATGCTCCCACCAACACTGTAAGGGCTGGGCTTTTTCCGCCTCTTCCCCCACACTGTGGTGTTGCTGTTTGCTTGTTTGTTTGTTTAGATAGTTGCGATCATAATGGGTGCAAGACAGTAAAATGACTTACATTGGGAGAAATGAATTGCCTTGTACTCTGTGAAGAAGTTGACCCTAAGAGTGAAAGTTTTAAAAAAATTTTCATTTATTTTTAAAGACATTGTCATATAGCCGAGACTAGCTTAGAACTTGTTACGTTGCTGAGATTGCCTTGAACTCCAATCTTTCCCGCTGTTTCTCAGGTGCTGCTTTAGAGGCACGTGCCACCAGGCCTGTGCAACCCTGAATTGCAGTTTGGTTTCTATTGGTTGATGATTGCTGATGTCCAGCGTTACGTTCCCTGGTTACTGTGCCTGGCTGTGTCACAGCCATTGAGAAATAGGAGTCCTTGTTTGTTTTTTGTTTTTTGTTTTCCCTTCCTCTGCCTCTCCCTTGCTTTCAAGAGTCTTTTGGGCTATCTAGAAGTCTTGCATTTCTATGTGACTTTTAAAATTGGCCTTTGAATTTGTGCAGAGAATCTGTTGGGAATTTCATGTGAGTTGTATGAAATCTGTAGATCAGTGTTGCTGCTTAGCGTCATTAGTGTTCTGATATGTGAAGATGCATTTCCGCTTACATAGGCCTTTTGTAATTGATTTTTAACAATGTTTTATGGCTTGTAGTGTATAAAGTTTGTATTTCCTTAAATTTATTCCTAAGCAAATTTTTTTTATGCTACTGTAAATGGAATTGTTTTCTTAATTTAATTTTGGGATTTTTCCTTGCTAGTATACAGAAATGGAGGTTTTGGTTTGGTTTTGCTTTTTTCTTCTATTTATCTTGTGTCTGGAAACATCTCTGAAACTGCTCATTAGTCCACATAGCATTTTTTTCTTTTTGATTTGTTAAGATTTACCATATGCAGAACTAAATCACCTGTGGGAGAGGTGGGTTTGTTTTTTCCCCCCTCCTTCCAATATAGATTCTCCTTTTTCTGCCCTGGCTACAGCCTCCTGTCCAACCCGGAACAGAACCAACAGGCCTGGATATCCTGGAACTGCAGCTCTGGTGTTAACTGGTCTGGAAATAGTTATTACTAACACTGTTCGTTTGGGAAGTTTTTGACTTCCTCTAGTAACTAAGGCAGTGGAGTTTCTTGTATTGGAACTGATTGGTTGGTTGACTGATCTCAGCACTAGGGATTGAATACAGGGCCTCGTATATTCTGGGCAAGCGGTTTTCCCTTGAGCCCTGTTCTGAGCCTTTTTGTTACTCCAGTTCCCAGTACTTATAACTTTGTGTTTCCCAAAATGTCTGATGCCTGTGCTCTATTAACTTACTGAGAAACATTCTGAAAGTGATTAAGTAAGCAACCTTAAAGACACATTTCCAGTGAGTCAGCCCAGTGAGTATGCTTTCCTTAGGGATTCATGCTTGATGCTATATGCAGATAGACTAAGTAATGAGGACAGCCATGCTGTGTCTTCTGGAGACTTATCCACGGCTTGGACCAGTGCCTTAGCACTTTGGAAGTTTAGAATTCATAGGGTGTAGTTGGCAGTTGGAGATAGTGATAGTAACAGTTTGTGAAGGAGATGGGGTTGTGTTACTTTTTATTCTTTGATTCTGCACCCCACTCCTATTGGGTACATTCTCTCACTTAAACTTAGTCCCCAGTGGAAGCCCTGGAGGTGACGCTGCTGTGCTTGGTAATTTACTACAGACTTTCTCAGTACTTAGATATCCTTTCAAAGAATACAGAACCCTTTTCATATTCCCAGCATTTCTAAAATAGATCTTTTGTGAGCTGCACTTTGCCTTGTAAGAGACGTGAAATGAGCGTAAGAACCATGCTCTCCTGATGCTTGTAATATATGTAGGAAGGTCAAGCATGTCTACCTACTGTATACTGTATACAGGTGTTTCTGTGTGTTCCTTTTTTATTGTTTTCTTTTTTGGTTAATCTTTTAAAAATTGAAAATAATTATTTCTTCATCCAATATATTTTGGTTACAGTTTCACCTCCCCCAACTCCTCCCAGATCCTTCCCACCTCCTCACCCACCCAAATCCACACCCATTCTAACACTCTTGCTTTTTTTCATTAGAGCATAAATGAGTACCTAAAAAACAAAGCAAAACAAAACAAAACAAAAAAAACAACCAAAAACCAAACCAAACCAAACCAAACCAAACCAAAACAAAAAATCAAGAAAGGGAAAAAAAGAGCCAAAGGGGGAAAAAGCACAAGAAACACAGGTAGACACAGAGATAAACACATTTGCACACACAGAAATTGTGCATAATCAGAAAGAAACCATACTATATCAGGCAAAACAACTGTAAGGGGTGGGAGGAGGCCAGACAAAGCAGGGTGACACAAAAATACTCTCCAGAAATACTACTGAGTTCATCTTGTGTTGGCTGTCTACTGCTGGGCATGGGGCCTGCCACTAAGTGTGATTTGTATCTCCTGTGAGACTCTGTTGGAGAAAACTTATTTTATTTTATTTTATTTATTTTTGATGAGTGGTTATCAATTGGAGATACAGCTTTTAGGTTAGAGGTGGGAGCTTATGTCCACTTCCCCTCTTAGCAGTGAGACTCCATCTGGCTTAGGTCTGCGCAGGCCCTGCATGCTGACACAGCCTATGAGTTCATATGTATGTCAGTCCTGTTGTGTCTAGAAGATTTTGTGTGTTCTTATCTCCAGCACTTATTGAGCCCCTTGAGGATGAATAGTTTTGAATTAATAGTGTGTGCCATGGTTCCTCAACTGTAGCCCCTTGTTTATTATAACTGTTAAAATTAATAGAGCCATAAAACGGTCTAAGATTGTAGCCAAATACTTAAACAGTGTTGTGGCCAAGCAGTATTGATGAGTTTCAGAATTAACATTGATCAATATTTTGCAGATTTATGAGGGGAGGCACTGTGCAGGAGAAAGTAATATGGGTGGGCTCATGAGTAGTGTAGGCCGCAGGAGAGGAAAGCCTTGGAGGTGGGTGCCGTAGTATTTGGGAGGCACTGAGTAGATCAGAATGTCAGAGTAGATGGTTTATATTGGCTTGTGGACTGACAGGAGGGTGGCTAAACAGGGAGGAGCATCATAGCTTGGAGTGCGCAAGTACCAGATTGGAAGGTTTGCTTTACTATATTCAACATTAGAGAATTACTGAAAATTTCTGAGTTACAAGTTTTCTGGCAATATAGTACTTTAATAAGATTTACTTGGGGACTAGAGTTTACTGTGGGCTGGAGGGCAGCTGGTATTAGGTTACTATGTAAGAGGGTATGATTGAATTATTTCAGTGTTTCAGTTCTGGTAGAATTCTTTGGTTTTAGTGCCTACCATAGGCCCTAGAGCAAAGTTGAGTTCACTATTCAGTGAAAGTAGGAATGTGTAGCCTGGGCGATCTGCATAGAGCTGTGGGCAGCATGGAAGTTCATGCGAGTTCATTCGGAGGGACTATGGAGTTGCCTTCAGTTCTAGAGTATGCGAGCTTGGACCAGCATGATGGCATCTGAATGCTGAGCCTGGTGTGAAATGCCTCATGTAGAGACGTGTAAGGGCTCAGTGTGGAACGGAAGCCGGAATGTTTCATTTTGGGTTGAATTATGTGAATCTTATCCTTTGGACAGTGAAAGTGAGTGGACTGACAATTGTGTTGTATGTAGGAGTTAGTTGTGTGTGTGTGCACAGAAATATACACACATGAAATACAGCCCAGTGTATGTTAGATTGCTTACAAACTAATCTGCTTATTAGTAAGTATGAGCAGAAAGTTGGAGATTAAATTTTTGGTTGAGTAGAGAGAACACAGGAGCTGAATAAGGAGAGAGAAGGAACAGGAGACCCTTATACCACTAGTGTGCTCATGAGACCCTGCAACTTGTCGTGCCTGAAAATATCACCACTACCAACACTACGCTGGGTATGCTGGTTGAGGGTTGCCATTCTGAATGTCACACGTGGTGCTGAGCACACTTGTCTCCTTTACACAGTAGGTCTGTCTGCTATGGCAGCACCACGGTACCACTTGTGGTACTGATAAAGAACCTGAAGGGTGAGTGCTCAAAGCCTTTCTGAGGTCTCTTGAGTTGATAATGGTTAGGGACCCTCAAGTGTAACTGGGGCCTGTTTGACTTCAAGCCAGATGCCCTTCCATTATTTCAAAGGTTTGTGTGTTTCATTTCTAGAGGGCAAGGACTGTGTTGACACAGAATCAGTTTTCAGTAGAGGCGTCTTATTTAGCAGGCAGTGATTGGACAGTTGTGTTTCCTGTAAAAAACAATCAGCATGTGTGTTCATGGAGCTGCTTCTGCTTTCCTCCGGGGTATTTATAGTCACAGTGTAGTGCACTTTTTTGATTGCTTATTGTGTAATTTCAAAGAAGATATCAGTTCTTTTATCAGAAGAATTAATCATTCAGAAAGTACTTTTCAAATTTGTTTCTTAAACTAAATATACATTTCTTTAAGTTCTTGATGCATTTTTCAGAATGCCCATTTGCAAGGGACTAAGAAGAGCTTGTCATTTTCCTGCCTTTCAGGGGACATAATTTTCAATGCTCAGTACCCAGAGCTGCCTCCCGATTTCATCTTTGGAGAGGATGCTGAGTTCCTGCCAGATCCCTCTACTCTGCACGTGAGTACTGTAGGCTCACTCTCATGGCCTTTGTGGAAAAGAAAACAAAATTGGCATTTGGTAACTGCTTAGTCAAATGTGGTTTTCCCTTTCTGTGGGATAAATGCAACTCTCCATGTGCCAAAATCTTTGAAGAGGAGAGGGTTTTCATCAGAGTTTTACTTTGGGACCATTTTGCATTACGTCTACAGTATTGGTTGAAATAATTTTTCTTCAACTTAAAGATACATTTTCTTTGTTTCACTGTGATCGTCCACTCCTGTAGTCAGGTTCTTCAGTGTTTAATAATATTTCAATCAAATACTGGTTGCAAGAGTGTTACTGACTTTTTAGGGGACCAGACTGAAGGTTCTGTATTAAGCCAGATCCCAACCCTGTAGTTCAAATCTGTTTCTGGAATTAAAGCAAGAAGCCTTCCTGTTAGGGAGAAGGGGTCATGGTCCCTGTCTGAGCACACACAGCTTGTGTAACAGTTGGGTTTGTGCATGGTCGATGAAGAATAGGTGCCATTTTGTCTAAGTTTTTCTTTCTTTCATTTTCTTTCCAAAGTCAAATTTGCGGTAATAGCTATACTCTTCAAAGAGGTTTAATTGTTGATTAAAACTATTTTATTAGTTTGTTTTCTGGATTTTTTTTTTTTTTTTTTTTGGTACACCAAAACTGTGTATTTGATATTTTGATGACTTAACTTTGAAAGTGCCCCCATTCCTCCACCTCCCATTTAAAGATGAGGTTCTAGGTGAAACCTAAAGAATTACATTAAGATTTCACACAGCTGTGAGAATACTCTTAGCATGAGTTTGTTGTAAGATTTTTAATAATTGTACATAAACTTTTGTTTGATTAAAAAGTTTCATGCTTCCTTAGAAGTCACGGTGTTGGTATTTACCCCATATTAAAATCGAGAGGCCTACCTGCAGTCAATGAGACTAAAGCATTACTGTGTAGTTCCTCCCTGTCTGACATCTGCCCAGTGGAGGGAGGCCTACATCAAATGCCAAAGAAACATAGCCTAAGTGTCCCTGGAATTTACAGAAGATGATCAGAGAAAGCCTTGCAGAGGGGGTGATGTTTGTCTTCGTCCTTCAAGAGAGAAAGAAAAGTGGGAAGTCTGAGAGAATTCAAGTAGTGAGAGGCTGATGCAGACTGGAAGAAGCTGTGGCTCAGATGTGTGTTGTAGACAGGGCACTAATGCAGTGGCTGCAGTGCACGCTCGTGTAAAACAGCTACAGAGGCCAGGCGCGTTGGTGCCTTAGCTAGGGGCCGCATGGCTATGATCAAACAGCATGACTAAAAGCAACGTTGGGAGGAAAGGTGGGTTTCATTTTTGTTTTTGTTTGTTTGTTTTAATCTTATAACTTATAATCTATCATCCAGGGAAGTCAGGGTTAGACCCAAGGCAGGAACTGATACAGAGGCCATGAAGGAGTGTCACTTATTGGCTTGTTCTTCATGACTTGCTTAGCCTGCTTTCTTACACACCCAAGGCCACCTACACAGCGATGGTACCACCTACAATGGTCTGTGCTATCCCACATCTGTCACTTGTCAGGAGAATCCCCCACAGGCTTGCCTATTGACCATTCTTATGGAGGCATTCTCTTGGTTTAGTCCCTCCTCCCAGATGATTCTGGCTTGTGTCCAGTTGACATAAAAGTAGCCAGCACAAGGACATCAAATGCTGGGCCAAGAGCCACTGAAAGAAGAACAGGATGAGAACTACTTCATAGAACTCTGTTTCGTGTGATCAGTGAAGGAGAGACAAATCGACGATGAGATCTGAACGTTGTTGAAATAAAGTCTAAGGAGAGAGAAAGCATTGGGTTATGCAAGAGATAGACCACTGGGATAAAAAGGATAAGAAAGTGTTCACAGCCTGTTTTTGGAATTGACTTTACAATTTGCAGTGTATGTCTTCAGTATTGGCAAGCGTGGTGAATGGAGAATTTAAGAGCTAGAAAGGGCTCTGAGACTCATCTTACTCCACTCTTCTATTTTTGTACTAAAGAAACGCCAGTAGATTTATAGAATCCTGTGGCAGAGCTGATATGGTAATTCCCCTCTTATGATGATGTTTCATCCCTGAGTGAAGTTATCATAAGTGCTTTTGAGAAATAAGCTGAAAAAGAACAGTGTCAGGAGGAGGAGGCACAACCAACCGTGTACTGGATCCAAGGGGAAATTGATTGAGGACCTCAGGAAGGCTCACTTATGGGCCAATGGGTCAGACAGCGCAGTGAGGCAATCAGAGCACACTCTTAAAGGTGCACACTTGATATCTGTCTTGTTGAAACACCAAGACAGGATACACTATAAATGTGATCTCTAGTAGCCGTTTCTCTAGGCATAGCCTGCCCAGGGACTTGTCACTCGGTGCTAATAGGTTAGCATTTAGTTGTGTATTCTACCTGGACTTCCCTCATCTTCTCTCGATGGACTAGTCATGCCGACTTGTCTGCACGTTGAATGAAAAGGAACTGCATCTTATTACCTGTGGGCTGGGAAACAGAACCAGTGTCTGGACTTTTCAAGATTTTCTACTAGAGTACTTACCAAGAATACAAGAGGACTTTGCACCCTCACAATCTGGGACCATAGGATTGGCAAGAATGAAACTTGCTTTAAGTTATTGGACTTAATCATTAAAATTCACGAAAAAAATCTGATTTTGTGATATATCTGCATTTTTAATGTAAAAATATATCAGGTTATAATGATTAAGGGAAAATGAACTCTCCAATTTGGTCCAGCTTGAGAAACATAGTTTTAAACAAATTTTTTCTATTTATTTAAACTTGTTCTTCTCCAAAAAGTGAGGTGGCTTAAGTAAGGGACATGAGTACAGGTAAGAGAAGTAAATATGGACCTCAGATGTCAGCTGAGGCTCCGCTTTAAACTCAGATTACTCGTTAAAGGAAGTGAGTTGTATGAAGGGATCAGCTGTGTGTAAGATACTAGAACCTGTACTGGTGTCGGGAGCATCTCAGACACCAGAGAATCAGGAAGACACCGAACAAAAGGCCTTGGTGGCCCCATGGCACTCAAGTCTGGATAAATATTAGAATAATTTGGAAAATGTGTTCTGACTCTAGCTTTCCTGCTAGACTCAGAATTAGGTATCTGAGAACCCAAGGACTATCAGTCTTCTGGGTTATTTCTATGTATTACTCTTAACTATGCTGGGAACCTCTATGAACATTGCTTACACAGTGTCCTTTGCCTTTGCTCAGTGTTGCTCTACTGAAGTATTGTTTTCTACTTAAGGAATAGCATGCATGCATACATATGAATGTAATTTTTAAGAAGCAATTTTATTGGCACATAACTTGTATGCCACATGATTCACCTAAAGTATTAATTCAGTGACTTTTAGTATATTTGTTGAATTGTGCAACTGTCACCACAAATTAAGGCACATTGTCATCATACTGAGAAGAAATGCCAAACCTATCAACAGTTAATTCCCTGTCCTTCCCACCAGGCAGACACTACTTTGTATTTTGTTTGTATGGATTTGCCTGTATTGAACATTTCATGGAAGTAGAAATCATTCATATATATATATATATATATATATATATATATATATATATATATATATATATATATATGTCCTTTAGTCCTTTCTATTTTCACTTGGCACATTTTTTTTTTATTGTCAAGTAAAATTTGTGTATACCATATTTTATTTATTCATTTGTGAGTTGATGGATATTAATGTTGTTTTCATGTTTTGGCTGTTGAACTACTGCTACTGTATGGGCATCCTGTGTTTTCTTGGTTATATATCTAGGAGTAGAATTATAAGACCAAAGAAATGGTAGCTCTGTATTTAACTTTTTGAGTAACTGCATCAACTGTCTTCAAAATGGGTTGTACTGTTTTGTATTCTTACCTAGAATAGGATAGAAGTGTTCTGGTTTCTGTGCCTTTACTAATACTTATTATTGTCTGTCTTTTTAATTAGCCATCACTGGTAGCTCTTCAGTAAATAGTATCTCCTTGGGATTTGGGTTTGTGTTGCCTTCATGATGAATGATTCGATCCTCTTTTCATGTTGGAGAGGGACCAGGACCGTTGACATCCTTTGCCTAGTTTTACATTGACTTTGCCCTTTCTTTTTCTAAATATATTTTTGGTTCAAGGTTTTTTTTTTTTTTTTTTTTTTTTTTTTAATCATATGCATGATTGGCCACATTTCTCACCACTCTATGAATTATCCTTTTTGTTTCCTAGGTGCTGTCCTGTGTGCATGTGGATGTGTGTGCTTGCCTGGGTGTGCATGTGGGAGTCCTGTGTGCATGTGGGTGTGTGTGCTTGCCTGTGTGTACATGTGTAGAGTCCATTTGTCAATTTAGGCATCTTGTGTCACTCTACCATACTTTTTGAGGCAGAGTCTCTCATGGAATCCAGAGCTCATCATTTCTGCTGGATCCATCTGTCTCCATCCTGCCTGTGCTGGGACAAAGTTGCATGTGACTGGGCCTGGCTTTTATGTGGTCCTAGGAACCTAAACTCAGATCCTCATGTATCAGAGTTCATGCACCTTACCATCTTAAAGAGAAGTTCTAAAGTGTGATGAATTTAAATTTATCTCTTTTTCTCTTGTTGCCTGTGCTTTTGATATTCAAGAAACAAGAGCCTAATCCAAGACTGTAAAGATTTAATCTAATATTTTCCTTGAAAAGTTTCATTGTTTTTGCAGCATTCTTAGGTATTTGTTCCCTTTTGGTTCATTTTTAATGGTATGAGGTTGACGCCCAGCTTTATTTTGTAAGTGGATATTTAGATATGCTGATGTGTGTTCCTCATTGGAGTTCATTGGCATTTTATCACTAAATTGATAATAGTTGTGAGGAAGTATTTTGTGTTATTAATTCTATTTCATTGGTCCATATGTGTATGTTTATAATAGTGTCTTATTGCCTTCATTGCTGTGATTGTGTGATCAGTCTGGAAAGTAGGGAGTGGGTCTTGTACACCGTTGTTCTTGGCAGGACAGCCTTGTCTGTTGTGGGTCCCTTGCGTTGCCATGCACATTTCAGATCTGCGTGTGGGTGTCTGCACAGAGTCCACCTGATGTTTTAATAGGGATTGTACTGAATCTTATAGTAATCTGGACATTGGTGTCAAGTTTTCGTAATTAGGAACAATTTGAAATGCCTTTCCATTTATTTATAGTGTCTTTAGTCCTTTTATGGATGTATGAGTTTTACACTTTTGCTTTATGGGTTTTTTTTGCACTATTATAAATGGAATTATTATTTTAATTTCTAGTTTTATATTGTAGCAATATAGAGACACAATTGATTTTTTTAATATGGTCATATATTGTGATACCTTATAGTGTAAATTTTAGTGTAAGATTTTTTTCCTACTGAGCAAAAATATTTTACAGATTTTTTTTTTAAAAACCATTTTATTCCTGCCGTTTGAGGCAGATCAGTATGTTCGGAAAGCCGGCTCAGAGCGTATTTTGAGTTGAGATGTGATTATAAAATAGTAACACTGCTTTTCTTTTTATCTCAAAACTAAGCTGAAAGCATTTCCCAAGACAAAAATGGAAACAGCATTGTAGCAGACTCAAGAGTATATTGGAAAGTTGTATTTAAAGTTAAAGATTGTAAATTCTAGTAGAATTACCTCATGGCTTTATATTGTGTAAGTTAATAGTTCATTCATCAAACCATTTAATTAGCATTAATTGAAAGTTAGGATACAGAGCTCCAGGCAATTGACCTGAGACCTGGGCTCTAGATGTGATCCCTGGGTAGTGGGGTAGACAGACCCCAAACTTTATTTTATAGCTTAGGAAAATTATAAAAATAAAACAAACAGTGCATTGTAGAGGGAAGATATCACATGGTTTGGGGTGGCTGTGGAACCGTCTCATGCCATGAAAGCTATCCATTCCGCTTAGAGATGCTCTTTTGGGGCCCTTTGTGTTTGTACAGCCATGTCCTGTTTGCGCTTTTGCTTTGCACCTCACACCAAAGCCTCTGCTGGTACAGAGACGGTTCTACATTGCGGGTTGGGTTTCAGTGCTCACTCTTTTCTCATGTTCCATTCTGTGGTTCCATGTTCTGTTGTGCTGGCCATGTATCATGCTATGTGTAAGGCAGTGAATCTTCCATGGCTGCCTACTACTAAGAAAGCCACACACATCAGAGACAGATCAGGGAAAGCCGACCTGCTGGTCGCTCTTGGCTGTGCACCGCGTTCCGTGCTATAGAATATAGAACTGACTGCAAAGAAGCTGACTTTGGGAAGGTCAGATACAGATACAGAGAAATAGGTACACTTAGGTATATTATAAAGATTGGAATAACTGTTACAAAGGAATTCTATGAGATAGTTAAGTAGACTTTACATGTATATGCATACATACATACACATATGTAGCGGGAAATATTAAAAAAGTGACCCGGCACATTCCTGTGCTCATGCCTGCAGCCGGTGGGCCATAGCAGATATCCTGCCAGGGAATCTCATTCTCTCAGCCTGCCAACTCTCCGGAGCTAAGTCCCTTGGCGGATCTCTGCCGCCAGGCTCACACTGTGACTGCCTGCCCCACGGTCAGCCATCTCAACACCCAATTACTCGGTAGAATCAAAACACTTAAGCACATAGTTAACCAGTCAACTTTATGTATCAATAAAATCACAATTTACAAGATACCAATGCAATAATTTCAGAGCCAATTGATAATGATAAAAGCTGCCCACCTAGATTAGACAACTTATTCCAAACTTCTAACCATTTTTAAAATTTTTTTCCTTTTATTTATTTATTTATTTATTTATTTATTTATTTATTTATTTATTTATTTACATTTACTTCATTTACATTTCAGATGTTTTCTCCTTTCCAGGTCTCCTCTTTGGAAACCCTCTATCCCATCCCCTCTCCCTCGCCTCTATGAGGGTGCTCCTCTACCCACCCTCCCATGCCTGTCTTCCCTCCCTAGCATTCCCCTACATTGAAGCATCTAACACCCTCAGGCCCAAGAGCCTCCCCTCCCACTGATGTCCGACAAGGCCCTCCTTTGCCACATATATGGCCAGCACCATGAGTCTTTCCATGTGTGTTCTTTGGTTGGTGGTCCATTCTCCAGGAGCTTCGGGGAGATCTGGCCAGTTGACACTGTTGCTCGATGAGGGGTCTTTTAAGGAGGCATTTTATATAAATAAATAGATTCAGAGATGAATCTTGGAGATGCTCAGGAGCCTGACATAAGTTTTTTCAAAAGAAGAATCCTTGTCATAATGCTGAATGCATTTTATATTTTGTATGAGGGCTCCTTACCTACTACATATTAGTCAGAAAGATATTTAAATTTTTTTTGATACTTTACATTGCCAATGTTTCCCCCTTTCTAGGTCTCCTCTTTGGAGACCACCTATCCCCCCCCCCATCTCTATGAGGTAATTCCACCTCCCACCCACCCGCCCGCCCACTCCCATATTCCCACCTTGACATTCCCCTTTACTGGGGTCTCTCTTCACCGATGGCCATCAAGGCCCTCCTCTGCCACATATGTGGTCCGAACCATGGGTCCCTCGATG
>CM052705.1:18061241-18063741 GCA_028551405.1 Uromys caudimaculatus
AATGATTTTAAATCTGAGTCTTGCTTTTCTGGTGTGTTGGGGTATCCAGGGCTTGCTGTGGTGGGAGAGCTGGGTTCTGATGGTGCAGAGTACTCCTGGTTTCTGTTCCTTATGTTCTTGCCCTTACCTTTTGCCATCTTGTTGACTCTGTTGTTAGCTGATCTTACTCTGACTGGTTGTGGCTTGCCCCTCCTGCACGTCTCTGTGACAGTACTCCTTGAAGACCAGCTCTCTCTGAGAAGTGTTTAGGTTTGGAGACCTGTGACACCAGTTCTGATCTTGGTTCTGGAGGTTGCTGACCTTCAGTCTCTGTGGCCTGGTGCGCTGTGGGGCGTGTCTTTGGCCGGAGCTGCTTGTCTATGGAATCCTAGTGTCCCGGGCAGAAGTTTCCTGCCTCAGCCACCCGCTTTTGGGATCCGGGGGGGTTTCTAGGCCCGCCTACCTCGTCCCTGTGTCTTGCGGGTTCAGGGCAGTACCTGGTGAGCTGTGGGGCGCGTCTTTGGCCCACTCCTGGCTCTTAAGATCTGAGTGGGATCTTTGTCCTGGCGCTGATTAGCTGTGGAGCCCTGTGGCCCAAACCAGGCAACAGCTTTTGAGATCGCCCGTGCTCCAGTTGTTTGGACATGAAGTTTGGACGTGAAGTCTAAGCTACATGTCTCCTATATATGTGTGGTGAGGCCTAGGTCCAGCCCATGTATGCTCTTGTGTTGGTGGTCTCTGAAGCCCCAAGGGTCCAGGTTGTTGTGACTCTGTTGGTCTTCAAAGAACACTGTCAATGATAAAATGGCAGCCTACCGATTGGGAAAGGATTTTCACCAACCCTGCATTTGACAGAGAGCTAATATCCAAAATTTATAAAGAACTCAAGAAGATACCAACAACCCAAATAACCCAATTAAAAAATGTGGTACAGAGCTAAACAGATAATTCTCAACAGAGGAATCTCAAATGGCCAAGAAGCATTTAAAGAAATATTCAAAGTCCTTAGTCATCAGGGAAATGCAAATCAAAACAACTCTGAGATTCCATCTTAGAATCATTAAGAGGAAGAACTCAAGTGACAGCACATGCTGGCAGGGGAGGATGTGTAGCAAGGGGAACTCTCCTTCGTTGATGGTGCAAGTACAAACTTGTGCTTTCTTCCTTAACTCACATTTTCTCACCATGAATAACTACTGGTTGATTATAGTTAATAACTTACTAAAAAGTACCGTATTAATACATTTTATTTTCATGTCTGTGAACAGGGATTTGTCCTGTTTCTCTTAAGAAGACTGAAAAGAAGTAAAAGTGTCAGTGAAGCAGTAACAGAGTTGGTTGTGATGAGCGTGTGTCACTCTGAGACGAGGAGTCCTTTCTGAGCAGGACTGTGTTTGCAGTGCATTATATGGTTGTAGTCGAGTGTACACACCTGGGTAGCATTGCTTTTGTAATAATTGTTTACCTGTTTGTCTTCTCTGTAACTTCAAGGGCACGTGGGGGCAGAGCGATTATCTTACTTGTCCTTAGCTTTTCTAACATTTACACATACTTAGAAAGTATACACAAAAGAGTTGTTGGTTTGTTTGTTTGTTTGTTTGTTTTTAGTGGAAGGATCCTAGTCAGTGCTACAGGACTTCTGATAACGTAGTAATGTAGAGCCTAGTCTGATCTGGTCATCAGGTGAGGGAGGGATTGAAAAGACTGAGAGTGAGACAGGGCAGGGAGGATGGTAGCACTGTGGGAGGGGGACCACGCTTCAGAGAAATATCACTGCAAGATTGACATATTAGAAGCATCCATCAAACTAGCTTGCTGTAAACAAGGGTTTTACAGGCAGATAATAGCTGCATAGGTGCTAGGGCACAAAACCCATAAGATATTTAGATCCCAGCTCCTTAACTGTGAGTCACACTCATCCTAAAACCCGTAGTGCATCCGAACTGTTCCTCCACTGCACGACCTCATCAAAGACCTGGTTCTTAGCACGTAGCAGGTGCAGTCCACTTGAGTGTGCCAAAAACTGCCTTAAACCCCCTTGTTGCAGATCGTAGACTATTGGATGGTCGGAATTACATCCATTCTCTTTATAATTGTTGAATTACAGAAAATACTTTCCTTTTCCTAATGTAATTTCTCATCATGTAGGTATTAAATTAGTGCATCTTTTTATTGTGTTAGAATGTTGGTGGGGGAGGGGAACAAAGCACTATTTGAGTTGTTGACGTAATGTTTCACAAGGAATCATTGAATGAATTTTGGTTAAAAATTAGGACAGAATTCCTACAGTTTCTGAGGTGGCCCGAAACATACTTTTGCCACTTTCGTGCTATACATTTGTGTGAAGCGACATTCTTAGCTTTGACAATTAAAAAGCAAAATATTGATCAACTCTGAAAAACATTAAAAGTTTTCTACATTCTGCAACATCAAACATGCAGCCAAGATTTAATTCTTTATGAAAGAATAAATAAGTACATCTATCATATTAGTGTCAAATTCGCTTTCATCTTTAACAAAT
>CM052705.1:18068741-18098836 GCA_028551405.1 Uromys caudimaculatus
CTGTGCTCTGGCAGATGGCCCATCCTTATAAGTGTAAGGGCAACATAAATTGGGTTCATTGGATTATGAAGAAAAAAACAAAAAAATCAAAAGAGGACAGGAAGTTTAAAGGGGGTGGAGATTGGATCTGGAGGGAGATAGGAGTTAAGGGTTGGCAATATTATCAAAATACGTAATATGTATGAAATTCTTAAAGAATTAATACAAATATATTTCAATAAAAAATAATTGGTAAGAGTAATTATTATAGTTTGCATGCTTAAAGGCATGTTTTAAAACACACTTAATTTTGTGAATTTAAAGATGCTTTCAGTGTTGACATGAGGCTTATCTTGGTTAACTCCTTTGGCAGTTTTATTTTAAAAAGTAAAACTTGTTCCAGTAAGTGTAATTATTATTTAAAACTAATTTATTATTAAAACTTTAAAGTTAGCCATTTGTTTGTCTTCTATCCCATTCCCAGTCCTCCAGATTAAGTTACTGCTCAGATTAAGTTACCCGAGTTTTCTCATAGCCAAAAGAGAAAATGGCTGTCACAGACATCTGAGTGTGTGTGTTTAGGCTACTGGGGATCAAGGGTTTGAAATATGGGCTGTATGAGACCTTGTCTCAAAACAAACCCTCACAAATAAGTAAAACAAGCAAACATCTAGATAAAGTCTTTGTAAAAACAGAGGCACTCCCCCATTTGAGACATTAACTGCTAGCCTAATGATGAGTGCCTACAGCAAGCCTAGCGGACATCAGCCCCTCTTTCCTTCCTTCCCCCTCTCTTTCTTGTCAGTATTTGTATGGGCCTTTTGTTCATAGCAATTAAAATAATAATAATCTAAAGTCTTGTGCTATTTCACAGCATACTTTATGGAAGTTTTAGTTTTTAAGACAATAATCCCCTGAGAGATGTTTATAACATTTGGAATTAAGGATTAATGAAGGTTTGGCAAATTAAGAGTATTTTTAGACAGATTCAAGAATTAAGATTAGCAACAATGCTTCTTTAACTGTTTAGCTTTACACCATGTTCATAAATGTTCTGCTAGGCATGTTCAGGAATCAAAGCATGGTGTTTAGAAACTAAAGCAAAACAAAAACTAATTTTACCTATCAGATTTCCTCGTATGTGGAGACCTTTTCCTTTGGAGATTTTGTCATGTTTGTAAGAAGAAAGCATTGTACCATGAAGCTCCATGGCTCCATCTGGCTTCAGTCATCGCCAGGGCTTCTTACCTTGTCTACCTAGTCACTTGTTTCCTGCCAGGGCTTCTCCCCTTGTCTACCTGTCCGTCCACTTGTTTCCTGGCCTTGTATCCTCAATCAACCCGTCATTGCTCGGATTTCTAATTGTCCAAACAGAGATCTATGCAGTGTGATTATTTTCTTCTCTAGTATCTTTTAACTTAGATGATTTCTCCATTTTTCTTCTTTTTGTAATTTATGGCTTAAGAAACAAGGTAATTCATCCTATAAAATTGCAACAGAGTGGGTTTTTGCTAACCATGCCCTTCATGCCATAATTTAACACATTAATTCATTTCTTTGAATTTTACATAAGTTGTTTGATATCTATACATTCTGATTTTCTGTCTTTTGGTTCAAATCATGAACAAAAAAATAACCCTTTCCCTCTCATACTAGAGATTTGAGTCATGTGAAATAGCTATTGTAAACAATATGAGAAATAGATGCATCGTAGTCGTTACGTAGGGAATTGGGTAGAATATGTGTAGTAGTCCTCGTAGCAAAGTGAGATGCGTACGTGCTTGTGCGTGTGCAGGTAGAAGAGAAGGATTATCAGAAGCAACAGGAGGATTATAAAAGTACAGTCTCCTAGGCATTTATTATCACTGTTCAACTTAACCAGGATCTCACTATTTAAAAATTTATCTGTATCATATGGTCTTAGAATAAATGACCTTAGTCCATCAAGAAATATGAATTATATGAAATGTAGTTTATGTTAAACAACAACTAGATAATCAACAGGATGGCAGTTGAAGAATTGAAGAATTAGGTACTATAATGAAAAATATGTGTTAGGCTTAATCTGCAGTCTTTATTAATAATGTATTTAATGTATTCATATTATAAAATGAGAGACATAAAATTACAACTTTTAAGATTAAATAGGAAATAAGGTTAAGTCAATTAATAAAATATTTAGATTCATAAAAATTTACTATATAAATTATATATGGATCACCATGTTTTAAAACATAATTGAATTTTGATAAAATGCCCCTTACCCTAAAATAGAACCTACTTGATCTTTCTTTGATGATTCAGAAGCACTTAAGGGACTGTGCTCAGCATTAAAATCATTTTTTACCAACCTTCTCATTACACTGTACCTGCATAGAAGAGTTGGTTGATGTTGACTTCCAGAGTAATGCTAGCTATCAGAGAATTTTGTCTCAATTAAGAGATGGTAGTCACACAGAATCACACCAGTAGACTTCTAGGAACTTTTATGGAGCTGTGTATTTATGTGTGACTGCATATATAGATGCATTTTTACCTGGGTGCACTGATATACATAGTACTGTTAAAATATATAATGTATATTGTTAAGCACATGTACATGTATATTGACTTGTGACGTGTGCAGCCATTACCACTAACTAAGGAAGCTGCAAATGGAAGAAATTTCATCAAAATTTACCAAGGGGAAATTGGCTCCAAGAGTTAATGATTTTGGCTGGAGAAGATAGTGATCCTGGCACCGTGTACTCTCTATTTCCTTGTGAGAGCTCCAAGATGAAGAATCAGCTACATAGAGGCAGATGCTTGGTAGTTTTCTGGAAGCACAATTATAAGGTTTATGAAAAACAGGAAGACCCGCATCTCATGCAGTTTTTTTGAACTGGGAAATGATTTAATAAGCTGTTTTGTACCCTTCAGGCCTCATCTATTGAGCCATGATATTTCATTTTGTTTTGATGATTTTTTTTTTTGCATTCTTATTTTATGTGTGCTAGCCTTGGAAAAGAAATCATATCTTTGAAAGCTTGAAAGATACTGTTTTTAAGATGGCCTAAGATTTTAGCAATCGATGACTATAATTAGTTATATTGCAATATTGTATTTCCAAAATTGCTGCCCAGCTTTCTTTTGTCAATTTTTGCTCACAGCCAGTAAATTAACTTGGCTCAAACAATTTAGTATCTTTACTGACCCTCAAAAAGTCTTGAATCCTTTACTATGTCTAGCTTAGCTTATACTCGTGGTGATCATTTACTTGAAAAATAATTAATTGTGTAAATTGTAAAACCCATGCTGTTTAATACAGCACTTGCATAAAGATGAGTAGGATATTGTCTCTGTTCTTAGATACTTTAAAACATAGTCTCATTGAAGGAAAGCAGTATCTAGTAACTGTTACCCAAACAATCAGTCATTCACAGTGAACGTTGCTGTGTTCATTGAACAGAAAAGCTTTCTGTTTCACTGTTAATCACAAAGAAATTCTAACTATACTTTCTATTATATTTGCAAGCGTAAAACTAATAAACAACCACTGTCTGTAACATAAATGAAGGAACCAAGAAAGGAACTATGTCATCTGTTTAGGAAATGTCCTAAATTCTTAACCCCAGGGGTTATTAACTCAGGCATCTGAAGGGACCAGTCAAGTCACACTGATGAGTGAAGAAGGCAGTTCAGCGCTGTGAGAATTAGTGGGGGCTGTGACCTGTTAAAGTGTGTCTGCCTTGGCTAAAGATCTTCAAATAAAAATGCTGTGTGGCTGAAGGAAAGCATGTCTGCAGGCCACAGCTGCCAATTTGGAAATGCACCATGATTCTTTAATATTATTTGGGCCATCACAAAAATATTTGAGTAAAAAGATGATGTTTTAAAATTAAATGTAAATAAATATGACCAATTTAAGAGTGATCACACCATAGTTGGTGCTTTTGTTCCTAGAGCATAGATGATATTAAACCAGGAATGCTAGGGCCCCAGGAGAGGCCTAGAAGATATTACATATCTAGGCAGAAGAGGGGAATAGGTAATAAAGAGCTGTGGGAGAGGCAGAAACTAGCAAGAGTAGAATTAATTGGCTCTCCCTTCCCCAAGACAGGACCTCATGTAGACCAATGCTGGCCTTGAACTTGCTACATAGTCAGAGTTGACCTTCAACTGATTTCATGCATCTACCTCCCATATATTGGGACTGTAAGTATATGCCACTATGGGCTTCTCCATTGCTGAAATATATCAGGCCCACTTCCCGCCCTGCTCCAGGTTTAGGTGGCCCTGGGTTCTAGGAGTTAATACTTGTTAGAAATCTTTGATTGTGAGACATGTTTTCTATAAACACATTCTCTTACTTCCTTAGAAACGTGGGACAAGTAGTAAAAAGTCCAGAAGGAGACTCTAGGCATCCTGATATCTGAGGGGCTTATGTGAGGGTTTAAGGAATCGATGTAAAATAGTTGAGCCTTTAGTAACAATAAGACAGATTGTTAACAAAGATGGTTAAATTTTCTTCCTTGTTATAAAATGCCTGACTATGGTTCAGAAATACAGAATAAATTCTGTATACCCAAAGGGTATAATTATCATCTAGGCTTATTAAATCCACGTCTCAGTGGTAGGACCCACGAGCTTACCCTTCAAAGATACATCCACATTGACCTGAAGACACCTGAGGCTGTCATACTTGCTTCAGGAGGTCAGGCTCTTTTGGTTAGTGAAGACTGTGAAGTGACAGCTGTCTGTTGAGAGATTGTCCCCTTACCCTACACTTCAGTGCCTGTGGTGCATGCTAAGTAAGTGCTCTACCACGGAACTATATCCATAGCCCGTTTTGTTTTGTTGCTGGGTTGTTTCATTTTGAGACAGGGTCTTGGTAAGTAGCAGAGGCTAGCCCTGACCACCAAATTCTTCGGCCTCCACTTTTCTTGCCATGATTACTAGCATGAGCAACCCACTATATCTGGAAGAGATTTTTTTTTTTTTTTAAACAGAAATGGTGGTTGTGAGAAAAGGGACTCCATTCTGTTTGTTTGGTGGTAGGTTGATAGCTGTAGATATTGGTTCCCTGGAATGGGAAAACCTGGCTAAGGTTTCTGAAGCAGTTCGTTGGCCTGGGTAATTATTCATGACAGCCCTGGAACAGATGCCTTTCTTTGGTTGATTGTGAGGTTCACCACAGTGTTGAAAGACCTGGTAAGGTTTGGGTTTGGGGGTTGGAGAGGGATGACTAGTTTGAAGAAGCGAAAGTTCATTAGTGTTCACTATGTACTGCTAAGTTGATATATGGTCTGAGTGCAGTCACTGTGGCTGCTTTGTGGGGCCCATTTTAGGTCTCCGGAGAGAGATTGTTTGTAGAAGATATAAAGGTTTTCTGCTCCAAGGCACACATTCCCAGCTTGGCACATAGCCAACATTCATGTGATCCCACCAGACAGCCTGTACGTGCTGAATGTGTTCTAGTCAAGTAGAGCAGAGGTAAAAATATCTCCTGGGTAAGGGACCATGAAGTCAGTGAACACCTCTCCAAGCTCAAGGAAGGCTGGATGCTGATTGTTCTATATGACCCCAAGTTACATGCCAGTAATCAAAGTGTCCTTCTCTGGTCTTGACCAGTTCGTTCTTTACATCCTTAGTGGATCTACTGGTTTCTTTGGAAGGCTTGCTTTATTACCCACTCAGACAAATGCCTTCAGGTTGTTTGCAGAGCTCTAGCATTGGAGCCTCCTTGATACCTACTTCAGATGTATTTAAGTTCATTAAATTGTAGGGTTAGTGAAAATACATTCATTCTTTTTGTAGGTTTTCTGCCACATGATTGTAAGAAGATACAAGTACCTAAAAGTGACTCTGTACTTTAAGGTTAAAGGTTTTTCAGTAGTTATGTGGCTTTGTGGCTTGCTGAGAATTTCTCTACCTCCCCCTCCACTCCTAGAGAAGGTGAAATAGCAAGATCAGTTTGGGTCTCTACCCCCTCCACCCCAACCCGGCCTGTGCCTACTCTTTTTTCTCCTCTTCCTCCTTTTACTTACTTACTTACTTACCTACTTACTTACTTACTTACTTACTTACTTACTTACTTACTTACTTACTTTATTTATTTATTTATTTATTTATTTATTTATTTATTTATTTATAATAGAAACTTGCTTTAAACTGTTTTCAAAAAGTAAAGGGAGTTCATTGGGCTATAGGGCTCTGCAAGTGCACAGTTGGACTCCGATGTTGGTCTGTGGCTGACGTAATGTCATTAAAGACTCTAGTCTCCTTCTATTCCATTTCTGGTTTGCTTCACATTGTATTGGCCTTTCTTTCCACAGCCACATACTACTCTTCAACTGCCCTGCTTCTATCTGTGAACACAGCATGCTCATTCCCGCTCACTGTGTGCCCCCACCATGGGAAGAAGGCAGGCCTTCAGATCTCAATAGGGCAGCTCACATTGCCATTTGTCTCCTTCAGTTTACCTGAGGCTGGCTACATAGGAAATACTTGGGCTAAGGAGTCGCCACCTATAGAGGTTTATCTGATAGTTCTTACTCCAGACCCAGGGCTGCGAATGGCAAGGGGTTATTTCTTAGGGAAATTTGAGTGAGTGTTAGCCGGAGGGAGAATCGATGTTAGATATCAAATTGTGGATTAAAACTTACTGTAGGTATGTGTCATAGTAATTATGTAGACCAAGGTCTAAGGGCTAGAGTTTCTTTTAAATTAATTTTATGTGTGCCTGTATGTTCTTGAGTGTATGTATGTACATTACATGCATATATGAGAAAGGGAAAAGAAGACCCTGAAAGCTCTTACTGCTTGTGCAGTATTTGTGTCTTCTGCTTTAGTTGATTACTGCTTTGTATTGCCTTCTCTTTCTGGCTATAGTAATTACATGTTCCTATTATAACAAGAAGAGCACATATTTCTTTCTTTTAGGTAGTTTTCCCTGTTCATATGCACATAGATTGAGTGCCTAGGTCACTGTTGGCTGGGATTTGGAGTAAGCGAAGGGCCTGTGAATGCTTTAGGTCTGGACTGAAGTCTGAGGTGCTCTGCTAAGCTGAGAGCACCTAGAATAAGTGAGCACAGCACAGGAGCCTGGTCTAACTAGGGAAGTCATTTAGGACAGAGGACAGAAGCCAGGTGTCAGAGCCTGCAGATGTTTCTTTCGTTACAAATAACAACCTGGCTAAGGCTGTTGTTTTCTGCCTCATTCTGTGCTACCCATTGCTGTGAGTCTCTGTGAAAGAGATGAAAGACAGGACACTATCAGGAGTATCATCTGAGTCCGAGAGAATTACTATCTAGCCATGAGAAAGGTTAGGGACTCTCTCACTTATAAAACACTCATTGCCCCACAGGGTCACTAAGCTTGAAAGGTCTTTCATTGTGATCTAAATAACTTGCTCCAAGTTGAAAGCCAGCATTAAAATTGGGGAATTTTTAGCTTCCTAGGTTTGAGAGGATCCTGAAGACATTTCATAATGAAAAGTGAAACACAAAGTGTTTGCTTTAACTGAACGATTGCAGTTCATTTCTTGTAAAGACACATAGAAGCACACATTAATTTAAAACAAGCCCGCAGTGTTGTTTCTTGTAGTACAGCCAGGAAAAACAGTAACAAGCTGTCTCCTTCAAAATCACAACCCTGGATGATATTCGAGCAACCTGGAAGATTCAATACATCCCCAGGAAGAACATTCGGAGTGAAGCTGCAGTAACATTTCCAGTTCACTTTCTGCCCTTGCAGGGTTGCCACTAGGTCTGAGCAGCACGGACTGGGCAGTGTGTGCCATCAGCAGCCAGGTACAAGGCAGCAGCACTTGTCTCAGAGCCTCAGCCAGTCTGTGCTGGGAAAAACAACACAAACAAACAAAAAAGACCAAACAAACAAACAAAAAAAAAACAGAACTTTTTTTCCATGTTGAGGATTCGTTAATTATTTTGAACACTGGTGTTCTGTTTGACATTGAATTTAATACCAACATTAATTCATATTTTCTTTGAAAAACAGGTATAAAATGATGGTTTTGATCTTGACGAGATCTTACACTTTAAAGATACCACCTTAAAATTGTGTGGGCAAAGGTAAGACCTAGAGACAAACAGGGTTTAGTTACTGTGCAGTCTGCTACTGCAAGGCACTTGTATCATATTCAGGAGCACTAGTGTGTTAGAATTAGTGTTCTTCCACATGTCATCGCAGGATGTTTGCATTCTGTTGGGTAGGATGCTGATAAAGCTCTTTTCTTCGGAGAACATACTTGCCTTTTCATTTCTGTCCCATTTGAGAGTGCTTCTGAGAGGAAGGAAGGATGGATCAAGAGATGCTTTCTGAAATGTCTTTCCTCTGTATCCTTTACCCACGTTTCTTCCTATTTACCATCAATTCTGAAGAAAGAATTACAACTTAGAAGTAAGCTGTGTGATCCTGGAGACCTCACTGAACTGGGAGTGAGTGTGGAGTGGATCCGTGTCCTTCTCCCTTTCTTTTAAGAGCAATGGAAAGATAGTCTGTCCAGGAACTTCTGATGGGCAAGGACAGACAATATGGAGCCATAGATACAATTTTGGTTTACTTCCTCCGTTTTTAGATTTAAGGCTTGCTTGCCTACTGAAATTAAGCCAGTGTTCCAGCATTAGTGATTCTGATATCCTGGGCTAAAAAGCTTGATGCTCTGGACTGAGACATCACTTGATCATTTCGTGGTAGATATTTGAAGATACTCTAGAACCCTCCTGGTACTTGGTGGTTTTTCTTAATCAGGTAGCTGGGTCAACCTGGTAGGAGACTGAATTTCAAGTTCAGACTTATGTGTTCTTCTTTTCATGTTCTCTCTTTTACAAGACTTGTTAGTACTATCACAAAAATACATGGAAATATTGCTTTCATTGTTGAGATATTTGTATATTTTCTCTTAGACATTGCCTTCGACTTCCAGCATACTTAACTGTCTAATTGCCGTGCCTAATTGCCATGTGACTCAGGTCATGTTATATATACTAGCAGCCTGATGACCTTGCTGGCTACTAGTTTACTGTAAGGCCAGGAAATGGATAGGTGGGTGCATTCCTGCAGATCTTTTAAAAATACCTTTTAGGGTCTGGGGAGATGGCTCAGTGGGTAAGAGCACTTGTTGCTCTTGCAAAGAACCCAGGTTCTGTTCGCAGTATCCACATGGTGGCTCTCAACCAGCTCTAGTTCCTGTCTCAGGAGATCCAGTGCCCTCTTCTGACCACCACAAGCATCAGACACTCCCATGGGGCAGTACACACATGCAAACAAACCAATTATATACAAAAATAATAAAATGAATAAAATCCCTCTTAGAAGAAGCTTCAGACACACACTTGGGGAGGTTGGTTATTGGGTGAGAAGCAGATCAGAACCTTGGAGAGCTCTGGACATGCAGGTTTTGGATGTCCAGGGTGCTTCCTTCTCACACTGGCAATGGTTGGGCAGTGTCCACAGAACACAGGGCCTGAGCTGCCTCCTTCTCCTAGTGACACTCCACTTCTTAGGTGGGTGTTCAAACTCAACTTCGCTACATTTCTGAGACTACTTTTAGTGTTACCTATCAATCTCTCAAATGACTTTTCATTGGTCTACTTAACTGTTTATTTGCATTTTAGAGGTTTGCATACTTTTCTAATTAGCTCCACCTGGTTTTGAAACAATATAACTTAAGAACTTCAAACATCACAGTAACAGCCTTGAACCTCAGACTCAATGAGCCCCGCCCACCTATGAGAACTATTTGGATATCTGAAACTAAAGCCACGAGGCTCATGGAGCTGCTGCCCTGTTTAATTTCTTGCCTTGTCAATATTTGCCGCTTCGAGTGTGCTACAAGAGCACACAGTGTTCTCTTCCCTTTCAAGAGCTTCATTTAGTTCTTAGTACTTGAATCTTCTCGAAAATAAAGGCCCCAGATCTTAGCCGTCAGCTAACACTGTTGCTATCACAGGATGTGATCACAGGGTTGAGGTCTGCTGTTGTTTGGGTTTTTTTGCTAGCTCCATGACTATGTAAATATTTTGATAATAGTTATGCGAACGTGGAATAGACTTGCTGTGTGTAGACTTAAATTTGTCATCCATTCCATGCTCAGGTTGTGTTAGCTTCCAAAAGTAGGAAGGGATTATGAAAAGATGGCTAAGGTAATTTCATTTCTTTATATTGAAGAATTATTTATATCTTAAGATATAACAGATTTTCATTGTTGACATGGTCCTGTTACAAATAAGTGAAAAGCAGGGATATTTTTATTATCATTTGTATGTTCCCCCAGCTGACACTTAAATCATTCCTGCTTGTTCAGTTTCTGTTCTGTTACAAATGAAAATGTCATCGGTCATTTCCTGAGACCACTGTGACCACTACATGCCACTAGAGCCTGCAGCACTAATAACTATTCCCAGAGTCTTCTGTGAGCCTTGGAACTGAAACAGTAACAAGTTCAATGGTAGTGTGGAGTTATACATATTTATGGTTAAATGATATGATTTTTTTCTCCAGAACCTTCTCAGTTTCAGTTGTTTGAAGAGATAACTGAGTCTGATGTCATAAACTGCAAATGGAAATAGACTGGGTTCCTCAGGGTTGAGGTAGAAAGTGCTTTGCTGTATGTCATGCTTGAGCTCTGGGTTCAGTCCCCAGGACCACACACAGACAAATATTGAAATGAAATAAGGGAAATATCCTATCCTGTTTTGTAAAATTTATATTTTTTTCCATTATGGCATGTGGTAAATGCATTTATACTTAAACATATATATACATACACAGAAATTTTAGAGAATATGGAAATAAGGTTTTAAAAACCTACAAAATAGCTTTCAATTGTAGGAATCAGTTGCTAACTTTTTTTCTAGTAAGTTTCTTATGCATAGATGGTTTTTATGTGGAATATTACACTCCCATGTGTTAAAGTACCCATTAAATGATACCCTCAGTATTACTAGTTAATTGGCTAATTTAAGGTATAAGTATTATTGGCTCAACTCTCTTGTGTAGGTGCTATATGAGAATGACACATGGGAGTAAGGGACAACTTGTGGAGCTGTCCCTCTGTCCTCAGAAAATGCCACACTAATTAGTTCTGTTAGATCCTGGTCTGGGGCTAGTCTCACCCAGAGAGCAGGAAGTGCAGGATGACTAAGCTGTGGATCTACCTGCAGGGTGCCCACGGAGGGTGGGACTTTCCCAGGGTCCCCATGTGGGGGAGGGCACATGATCAGTAATGCTGGCAAGGAGACTTGCTGTCATTCTGTATGTTGTAAAGTAACACTTCTTTGATTACTAACAAGGCTTTGTATTTTCCTTTGTTGTTCCTTGGTCTTGTTGCTTTATGCTAGAATGTTAGGCAGGATTTTGTTGTAAGTTTTTAAGTAATATTAGTTTTCTTATTATATTTCTGATTCACTCTATACATTGTCCTCTTTTTCTTTTTCTTTTTTTAGCCACCTGCTATGTTGTATTTCCACTATTTTTTTTAAATTTTATTTTTATACTTTATTTACATTTCAAATGTCTCCCCCTTTCCAGGTCTCCCCTTTGGAAACCCCCTATCCCATCCTCCCTTCCCCCTGCCTCTATGAGGGTGCTCCCCCACCCACCCACCCACTCCCGTCTTCCCTCCCTGGCATTCCCCTACACTGGGGCATCTAAACCCCCAGGCCCAAGGACCTCTCCACCCCCTGAATGCCAACAAGGCCCTCCTCTGCCACATATGTGGCCAGCACCATGGGTCCCTCCATGTGTATTCTTTGGTTGGTGGTCCTACATTGTAGTGACAAATTTTGTCATAAAATTATTTTTGTAGAAGAGAAATTTCTCTGGGATGTCATTCCCCTTATTATTAGACAGTGATGATTCCAGGTCTCATGTGTTCATCTCCCTCTTTAATCTTCCCAAAGCCACCGGCTAGTGGCAGTTGTTCCTAGAACTTTCCATTACCGATGTCCTTTGAGGTGTGAATTTGCTTCAGTATGATGAGTTCTGTGGTCTGAGGAATACCTGAGCTGCCTGTGAGCTAGGCCTCTAGAGCTGCTCTGACTCGTTACCTTCCTCACAGAAGAAGCACAGACAGAGATCTGAGGGTTGACAGGCCCATGTGTGGAGCTGCTGACGTGAGTGGACTGGATTTAGAAGAAAGAAACCTGGGCAAGTAGAGGGTCACTTCAACAGGAACATCCCTCATGTCAGGCAGCTGGACAGGGTCTCCAGAGCAGGGACAGAATCACCATGCCCATGAAATGGGCTGTGTGTCTAGAACAGTAATACTTTTGTGAACTAAACTGGGGGCTCGGGGCAGATTGTCGTTTATGCAGTCTTACTCTCTGCACCCCACTAGGTAGTCTTTGATTGCCTCCGCTCCTGCAGCTGAGGTACTTTAGTGAAGACAGTTTAAGTTTCTCTTCCAAACTGTTAATTAATTATTTGGTTATTTTCATTGACTGTAATTGATCATTTTCTTCAGTTGTATTTTTTATTATTCATTTTAGAATCCATTTTAGATTTCTTTTTTTGTCTTATGTGACCTTTGCTTCTGGTTTGTGGCCATCTTCATTTCAGATGTCTTCTTTTGTTCCTTAACAAAAATAAAGCAGAGAAGAACTTACTCTTAAGGAACCTTAGGACTAAAGGATATATATATATATATATATATATATATATATATATATATATATATATATATATATATACATATATATGTATGTGTGTGTGTGTGTATATATATATATATATATATATATATATAAAACCTTTTATATTTTTTATGTTCTTCCCTTCTAGATAAAGTGATTTAAACTCAGGTTGCCTAACAAAATCAGTCATATAGTCATAAGAGATAAATCTCTAGCTAGTTTATTATGTCCAAACCTGCACGGATGGGCGTGGTTTCCAGCTAAGCGTGTTTGAATGGTCAAGGTCAGAGGCATTTCCAGGTATTGGGAGGTTGTGTTTTAACAGGAAGGAGGTGTTGGTTGGCATGTCTATACTGTGAATTTAACAATTAGGTTGAATGGTTTGAAATTAATTTCAATTACTCAGAGATGTTTGCCTGATAGTATGTTTTTATGATTTTTTTCTTTTTGTGTGGATATGGGCTTGACGTGGTCCAAACTCTGAATCAAAGTGGTAAGATATAAGAAATAGAAATTGAGGTGACCAAAGCTTTTTCCTTTTGCTCTAGTACTCTAGGCAGTCTGGGAAGGCACACTCAACTAAGATGTAAGAAGTCATTATCTTTCCTATTTGTCACTGTGACTGACCTCTGAAGGAAACACCTAGCAGGCTGTGTAACGGCCATTTTCAGTTCTGACCTGCGTTTGTACATCCTGTTAATATTTTGAATGAGGTTTTGAATAGCTCAAAGGAATCTCGGGCTATCAAGGCCAAGAGCTTTGCCATGCACGACTCTGTTCTTCTAACCAAATCACTTTATGTCACCATGCCTACTTTATTGTATGATGGCAGAGTATTTGCTCTTCCTTTTTTTGTAAATATCTGCTTGGTCCTGTTCTTCCTATCAGTGAAAGGATGCCTCGTTCCTTCCCTACTTTCTTAGTCAGGGTTTCTATTCCTGCACAAAACATCATGACCATGAAGCAATTTGGGAGTGGGGGGATGTATTTATTTAGCTTACACTTCCACACTGCTGTTCATCACTAAAAGAAGTCAGGACTGGAACTCAAGCAGGGCAGGAAGCAGGAGCTGATGCAGAGGCCATGGAGGATTGTTTCTTACTGGCTTGCTTCTCCTGGCTTGCTCTCTTATAGAACCAGCCCAGAGATGGGACCACCCACAAGGGACCCTCCCCCCTTGATCACTAATTGAGAAAATGCCTTACTGCTGGATCTCATGGAGGCATTTTCTCAACTGAAGCCCCTTTCTCTGTGATAACTCCAGCTTGTGTCAAGTTGACACTGTTAGCATTCTGTCTAAACTCCACCCCACAGTTACCTGGCAACAGCCAGGCATGCTCCTCCCCACAGTCGCCTGGCAACAGCCAGGTGGGCCTGACTCACTATAAAAGGGGCTGCTTGCCCCTCCTCTCTCTCTTATCTCTTTCTCTTGCCTCTCTCTTACATCTCTTATCTTTCCCCATCCCCCCCCCCCCCCAACGTGGTCATAGCTGGCCTCCACCTCTCCACTTCTCTACTCTCTCCCTCTCTCTGCCTTTCTCTGCCTCTACTACCCTCTTAACTCCCCTCCCCATGCCCTAAATAAACTCTGTTTCTATACTATACCTTCTCCTGTGTCTGGTCCCTCTGGGGGAAGGGATGCCTGGGCTTGGGCCTGCACACCCTTCCCCCACACCTACCTCCCCCTACATCTATACAATATATATATATATATCTTTATCTTTTTATAAATACATCAGACACAAAAACAGCCAGTACACCCATCGTCATCAAGTCTCTATCAGTTAGACTATGCAGAAGAGCACAGTACCATTGTCCTGGGTGTCTAGGAAGTCAGTGCCAAGAGATGCCATCGATCCTAGAATCTTCAGCTGCTCGACAATGTGTATAAAATGATGTGGTGTTTGTAGTAATCTGTGAACATCATCTATAATATAAATACTGCCTAAATGGTTATATTCTGTTGGTTAGAGAATAATGGACAAGGAAAGTTATCAGTGTAGCACAAACGCATTTTTTTTCTAAATGATTCTAATCTGCAGTTGTTGAATCTGTGAATGTTAAAACCATGGACACCAAGGGCACCAGCCTCCTTGTAACAAATGCACTCTTGTGTTTTGTTAGTTCATTTTCCTCAGGTAGGGGCTATGCTTAGGCTGTCTTTAAAGAAATGTAGTGTAGTGTGATGGTCGTACAGGTGAGCCTGCAAGATCCCTGGGGACCCTTCAGGGATCTGTGATGTCAGACGATTTTCAGGACCACATTAAGATGCTATCTGTGTCTCCTTTGATTGTGTTGTCTTCACTTATTCTGAAGAAGTGTTGGTGGGCACCCCTGATACGTAGTCAAGGAAGGACATGGCTTCAGCTGTACTGCAGTCACGTAGTCAGTGTAGACCTCACCACTACACAGTCTCAGTTTGATAATGGACTTGGCTTGCTTTCTTCACTGTCTAGACCAGTCACTCCTTCCTTTTTCCTCTCCGAATCCTGCATTTCCTAGATGTATTTTCCCCTGAATCTTCTCATTCCTATCCTTGGCCATATGATTCTGTTTATATTTCTGTGTAATGTTGTTGTTTGCAGAGAATTTATTTACATCTGGTGTTATAGATGTAGATAGTCTGCAATGTGGAATTCAATTACTTTTGTATAGGATGCTGAATTTAGGTGCTTCTTGTTAAAAAACCAAAGGTTAGAGAAGAATAAACAACAAATTCTATGCTCCAGGATCAAAATCAGTCTTCTGGGCTTTTTTGATTTCTCACTTTAGCAATACCTGCTTTGCTCCTGGTTGGCGGCCCTGTCTCTGCACACAGCCTGTCAGGAGTAGTCTTGCTCTCAGACTTTTGTTGCTCCCTCCCTTTGCTCTGCTGTGCAGGTGTGATATGGGATTTTTATGAAACCGTTTTTCACTGGACCTTGTTTGTGGCTCTGCAGAACCTTGCCTCCTGGAACCCTTCCAACCCTGAGTGCCTGTTGCTCGTGGTGAAGGAGCTGGTGCAGCAGTACCACCAGTTTCAGTGCGGCCGCCTCCGTGAGAGCTCACGCCTCATGTTTGAGTACCAGACGCTCCTGGAAGAGCCTCAGTATGGAGAGAACATGGAAATTTATGCCGGGAAGAAAAACAACTGGGTAAGTGCTGAATGCTTAAGGAGTTCCTTCATCTGTGATGAAATTAAAGAGATAAGAGCCTTGGGACGTCCGCCCGGAGTGAGGTCTGGTCATTTCCTCACACACAGATGGCTCAGGTGACCTGTGCACTTTCTCATAATGCAGAGATTGAAGAGAACTAAAGGTGAGCATGCTCATTATTTGTAAAGAACATCACAGGAGAAGTATGCAGTTGGTTCATCCCCAGTCTCCTATGTTCAAAAGTCAGGGAGCTTGCCTGAGGACTGCCTGTGCTCGCCAGCCCCGTGCAGGCCCGGATGCAGGTAGGGCTGGCAGGCAGGCCACCTTCACTTAGGGAGTGACTTCCGGTGCCCCAGGCAGATAAGAGTGTCAGCTGCTCTGGGTGCAGCTGGTCATCTGGAGCCTTCATCCTCCCCCAGCCCTTCTCTTGAAGGCAAGGCCTCCTTACGCAGCTCAGAGTCTAGAAGTGGCTACAGGACCCAGGTTGGCCTCAAACTCAGGGTCCTTTCATCCCTCTTTCCTGAGTGCTGCAATTACAGGGATTGCTGCCATGTGCAGCTGCTTCTTACAATTCCTCTGCATTGTGTGATCATTTTGAAATATTAAGTAGATTATAGCCCCCCTCTGCCCAGACACTTCATATGCCCCTGCCCCACCCCCAGGCCAGCTCAGCTGCAATCTCCAGTGGTAACGTGAACTCTGATTGATGTACCACACCTTCCGTTCTTCGGGATCCGCTTATGTCCTCTTCTGCTTTTGGTGCATGGGCTCAGCTGTGCTGGCACCGCCGCTGTAATGCAGACACACCGGGCACACTCCTGCCCGAGGCACTTTGCATATGTTTCTGCGCTTGCTTTTTTTCTCCCAGCAATGGTGAGCACCATCCCAACTTCAAATTTCAGCTAATGTATTTTCAATGATATCCTGCTCCAATTTAAAAAGATTTTTGAGATATGTTTTATGTAAGTATACATGTTTTACTTGTCTGAGTTTATGCTTCTCAGTTAATTGACTGGTTTCTACGACCACCACTGTGGCCTACAATAGTTCTGTCACCTTCTAGTAAGATTGTTCATGTTCGGTCACCGTTAGTCTTTTTTCTTCATGTAGCCGAGGTGACCTCCAACTTTCTTTTGGTTCCTGTAGATTTTCTTTCTGCACATTGCGGATGGTCACAACACATTCCTAATGGTGATGACTGGGTGCTTCACTTAGCAGAATGTATTTCAGACCTGTTGATGTTGTATGTGTACTTCCTTTTCATGGCTGAGTAATATTCCATTGGACAGATGTACCACGTCTTGTTTTTCTAGTCTCTAATTCAAGACATTTCAGTTGTTTTTATCTTTGACTTTTATGAATTGTGCTGTTGTAAACATGCATATATAATCCTTTACTATACTTGTTCTTAAAATTCCCTTCTGTTTTCTCTTCCCCAGCATTCCTCTGCTGTTTTTTTTTTTAAAAGGGCATCTTTTAACTATATCATCATGTGTTAGTGTGTAAAGTGTTCACTCCAGCACCTAACATCCTAACATTGTTAGGCATCTGGATAGAGCTGCACCTTGGCCCTCCTGGGCTGTGCAGACATGGTGGCCAGTGCTTAATCTCCTCAACACTCTATTGGAAAGAGTTTCATTGTAAGCGCATTTGTCTGGCTGAAGACAGAGTGCTGCCCACTGTGGGCTGCTGATCTCGGGGCCTCAGCTGGTGCTAGCTGGTACCTGGAAGCTGCCTTTGGTTCCTCTCTATGGCGTCTCCACAGTGTGCCTCCTAAACTGGCAGTTGGCCTGACCACAGCAAGCCAGCAGGAGAGGTGGAGAGAGAGTGTACAGGAAGCACTCGCACAGCAGACTCTGGAGATGATGCTGTTCCCGGTCTCGTTGCCTTTAGATCCAGCCACACCCAAGGGAGGAGCTCCAGTACACCAAAGTGAATGCCAGCATGGCTGTGTACCACACTCAGGAAGCCTGCCATATGTAAAGCTTGTGTAATTTTTTTCCTATGGGAGGTCAGAGTTCAGGGCAGGCATTGCCGTGCTGCACACCTGTAGCAGTGTGTGCTGTGCTGTCAGTGTTCTGCCAGAGTTTATTGAATGTCTGAGTGAGTAAACTCTTGTGACACACAGAACGAGTTAGGTATTCTTCTCTGGCTAACTCTTTCAGACCCCACCAAGCCCGTCTTAGGCTCAACAGGATCTCCCTTGGAGTTTCTATCGTGTTTAAGGGATATGATTTCCAAAGTCAAAAGATAAGCAGTATGCTTTTTTCTTTCTTTCTTTCTTTTTTATTGGATATTTTGTTTCTTTACGTTTTAAATGTTATCCCCTTTCCTGGTTTCCCCCTTCCCAGAAACCCCCTATCCCCTCCTCCCTCCCCCTGCTTCTATGAGGGTGCTCTCCCACCCACCCACCCACTCCCGCCTCCCCGACCTCCATTCCCCTACACTGGAGCATCTGTTGAGCCTTCACAGGACCAAGGACCTCTCCTCCCATTGATGCCTGACAACGCCATCCTCTGCTGCATATGCGGCTGGAGCCATGTGTACTCCTTGGTTGGTGGGTTAGTCCCTGGGAGCTCTGGGGGTCTGCTTGGTTGATGTTGTTGTTCTTCCTATGGGTTGCAAACCTCAGCCCCTCAGTCCTTTCTCTAACTCCTCCATTGGGGACTTTAATCAAGTCTTCCTGTTAGAACATACTTAAGAGTTCATAGTTTTTTCTTTTAATATATATATATATTAATATAATATATATTATATTTATATATATGTGAGAGAGAGAGAGAGAGAGAGAGAGAGAGAGAGAGAGAGAGAGAGCTTGCCATGATATTCTTGTGGCAGTCAGAGGACAGCTTGTAGGAACTGATTCTCTACTTCTATCATGTGGGATTTGAAGAACTCAGGTTGCAAGGTTTGACAGAAGGTGCCTTTACCTACTTATTCTTAATAATCTTTCCAGTCCTTTAAATTTTTTAAAAAAGAAACGTCTTAACATTTATTTATGACAATTCTTTTTCTTTTAAGATTTATTTTTATGTATGAGTTCTCTATCTGCATGTACACCTGCACACCAGAAGAGGGCATCAGATCCCATTACAGATGGTTGTGAGCCACCATGTGGGTGCTGGGAATTGAACTCAGGACCTCTGCAGAGCAGCCACAACTCTTAACCGCTGAGCCATCTCTTCAGCCCCAACACTAATTTACTGATGCGTGTGTGCATGTGTTTGGGAGTGTGTATGCCATGGGCTGTGTGGGATTAGACAACAACCTGCAGGAGTTCTCATCTTTCAGCACATAGGTTCCTGGGATTGAACTTGGGTCTTCAGACTTGGCAGACTTTACCTACTGAGCTATCCTACCAGCCTTGGTTCTTGTTTTGTAAAGTCATCTATATTGCAGTATATAAGAAATATGACCCTGAATTTGCCACTTCCATTTTAGGTATATAGTCCAATCCTGTCAAGTATAATGACATTGTTGTGCAGCAGACCTGTAGAACGTTTTCATTCTGCAAAACTCAAATTGTATCTTTCTTAATCACTACTTCATCTTCCTCCTCTCTACTTTCTGTTTCAATGATTTTACTCATTAGCTGCCTCACATGATGTAACCGCACATTTGTTCTGTTGTGACTAGCTTGTTTCACTTAGCATATTGTCTTCAGAGTTTACCCATGTTAACATGCATCACGTACTGAGGCTGCATCCATGTGCACAGCACGTTTTGTTTAATCCCGCCGTGGAGTAGCATGCTTTGCTCTTTGGCTGATGCTGCAGTGAATGTCTCAACATCATTGACTCCTGCTGGGGACTATGTGTGGATGAGACATGGGATTGCCAGCTCATACGGCAGCCCGAGCTTCCTCTGTCTGTCCTGGGAAGCTTTTCCCATAATGGATAGACTGTTTTACAACGCTACCAACAGTGGTTTTTAAACTATTAATTATTGACTTACATGGCTACTGAGATGAATTTAGTTCCAGAACTGTTCTTACTAAAAAAACCACTTAAATGTCCTCTTAGAAGAGGATGACTTCTTGATGGTCTCTGTTGTCTTTAATGATGGGAAGCTCATTTTAAATTCGAAATTACTATCCAGTTATAGTTTGTATGGTTTTGTTTTTCCACATCACTTTTTTGTATGTGTTTGGGTGTGTGTCTGTGTATGTTTGTTTGTGTGCATGTATGTGCATATGTATATGTGTGTGTATGTATATGTGACTACATGTGCATCCATGCTTGCAGTATGTGCATGTGTGTGTCTGTGTTCAGTTGTATGTGTGTCTGTGTGTGTGCATGTGGAGGTCAGAGGACAACTTTATGTGCTTTTAGATGCTATTCACTTTTGCTTTGAGTCAGTGTCTCTTTTTGATCTGAAAGTCACCAAATAGGCCAGGCTGGCTGGCCAGTGAGCGCCGTCAGTATGCTTGTCTCTGGCACTAGGATTACTGACATGCACCCATACTCCTGGTTTGTTTATCTCTGTTGTTTGTGTGTTTGTTTTTAATCTTGGTTCTGAGGATTGGCTTTAGATCCTTGTACTTCCAAGGCAAGCACTTTGTCAGCTGAGCTCTCTCCTCTATTCCTCCTCCTTTAAGTATATAGTCAGTTCTCTGGTACCTTTTACAATTTTGTGAGTTGTCCTTCACCTGAGTGTGGAAGTTCAGATCCATTTAAAGCATACCGTGATGATATGGTCTCAGCGTCCTCCTGCCTCAGGGTGCAACCTGCACCCACTTTACTGACAGCATGTGCTAGTGCTGTAGGCAACCCCTTTACTCTAGTGGAGTGATGGTGATCCTTTAATGCTGAGTCACTTGTAGTATTAAGGTGAGTTAAAGAACCCAAGAATTCTGCAAGGGTAGTAATAGTTATGTGTAAGCTCACAGTAGTCAAGGCTCGGTGACATATAGGAACAACAATACAGAAATAAAAGTATCTGGACACAAGTTAGCATCTAAGCAAGCAAGGAAGAGCTAGGATGCAAAGGTGAGCCTTGAGGGACAGACAAGTGAGGGATGGGCCCAGGGCTCAGGGCTATTCTGAAGGATAGCTTGCTAGCAGAACCACTCACTGCCAGACCAGGAATCTGGAAGGTTAACACAGGATTCTGTAAGATAGAAAAGAGCTTGATTTTCAGCCAAATTGTTTGAAATTAAGAATGATCTTAGCTTGTTTTTGCTGCTATGAACTCACCATGATCTTGGTCGCTTAAGACAACCTAGCCCTATTGTCTTTCAGTCCCAGGGTTCAGCACTGAGAATGGATCTGCCTACTCTAAGATTAAGGAAAGGCACAGCAGTGTACCTGGAGGAGACTCACAGGGAGACGCTGGCCAGGGCTCCACCCACAGACATGATCTTTGAGAAATCATGGAGGCGAGGAAATGTCTTTGATGGCTATGGAAAGGAAGACATACTGGAGGGGTTCTCTGAATGCATGGTTTTCAGACTTAAGTAGGAATGCAGTGGTCAGTTGTAACTGTGGGGCACCAGGAAACAACCACCACAAAGGAATCAGACTCCTTTTCCCTCTGCCCTCCTGTTTTTGTATATGTATGTGTATATGGTATGAATGTACCACATGTGGCATGCATGTACATGTGTGTACACATGCATGTGAAGGACAAAGACTGACATGGGGTGACTTTACCTTGTATGTCAAGGCACGGTCTCTGGCTAAATTCAAAACCTGCCATGTCAGCTGGTCTAAGCAGCCGGTTTGCTCCAGGGATTCCCTGTCTTCACATCCTCCAGTGTCTTGAGGAATAAATATCACAAGGCTTTTCTGTCAACCTTGTCCTCTTTAGTAATTTATTAGTGATTTGATAACATAGAACTTAAGGTTGAGTTCCACTCTCCTTTACTGCTGTAGTAAGGATTTCTACTCTTTTAGCCTCTGGTTTCTCCTTGCTTTAAAATAGATAGAAATGGATTACATCTATTGAACATGGTTGGGGGAAAAGTAATACATTTTAAGAATGTCTTTAGAGTATGATATTCTAATAAGACTAACTGTATGTTTATATTCTTGCAAAAGAAGTTTCTACAGACCTCCAGACTAATTGGTTGTCAGTTTTAAGGATCACCCCTACCACATTGTCCCCAAACAAAGTTAGAGTCACCTTTCCCAGTTAGTTCTTGGCCTTTACCTCTCTGAGTGGCACTAGTCCATGTCATAGGAAAGCTCATTTGTGGATAAGGGAGCAGTATCTAAGACAGGAAGGAGGGTCCCCTGAGGCAGATCGACCTAACTGCACTGTGTTCAGCACAAGATGTCTACCTGTCACTCCCCAAAGACGAAGAGAACTGTGGGACAGCTGCTGTGAAGCAGAAAAGCCCAGCACCATGAACTTGCCAAACTCGAGTCTCGTCAGCTGGAGTGATTGCCAACACACTCTCACTTAAAAAGAAGACGTACATATTCAGGGCTGATGCTGGGGATAGTGCCATTAAGGCAGTTGGCAGTAAGGCTGACATTTTTACCATCATAGGTCAGGTAATTTTCTGTATCTATCCAAGAAGAGGCCTGACCAGGGACTGACTAAAAAAATTCAAATTATTCTCTTTACTTGGCTGCATCTAAATGTCTCATTTACAGCTTACAGGAAGGAATGCTGTAGAAGTAATCTTCAAGTACAACAGAGTGACTGAAATCAAATAGAAAGACAGCCATTGTATGTACTTGAGCAATGCTGGTGTGTGTGTGTGTGTGTGTGTGTGTGTGTGTCTGTGTGTGTGTGTGTGTCTGTGTGTGTGTGTGTGTGTCTGCATGTGTGTGAGTGAGTGTGTGACTGTGTGTGTGTGTGTGCATTTGCTTTCTTCCTCATAGTGTGTCTGTAATTTCAGTGTTATACAAAGACATGCCTTAGCCTGATATTTCCTCAGTTTCACAAAGGCAGGTTAGCTTATAGGTCATAGGGAGCCATTGACAGCTAACAGCAGAGTTCTTGAGCTGTGGTTGCCAGCATTTCCAGTGCCTTAGAGATGAGTGCTCTCTTGTAATGTTTCCGTGGTTCTAGGGCTTGACCACGAGGCCTGAACATTCTAGGCAGTCCTTTTACTGCTGAGCTGGATCTCCAGCCTGAGTTATTTTTCCTCCTGGGAGGCCTTGCTGTGTAGTGGGCACTGAATCCAGCAACACGTCTACTGAAATGGGCACTGAGGGAAGAGAAGCGTGGCTCCTGTACAAGCATTCTGGGTGTTGAATGTCACAGTAAAAGCCAGTGGTTTGTATAATTAATATGTGCTGGTAAAATAGTTTTTCAGGAAGAAGGTACAGTAGGTAGGCTTGGAAGCTGGAGAGCATAAATCACGTATCTTTCCCAGTATAGCAAATTCTGTTCCTATCACAAGTTTATTTCTGACTTTAGTTTCATTCCTTAGCCCACTGCAGATAAACTCTGTTTTATTTTGGTTTTTGAACCAACAGTTGTTTTCCTGTGACTTCAGTTGTGCCAGTCAGTCTCTTGCCAATAAAACCCAGGAGTAGCAGTGCAAGGAGTGACATTCTGAGAAAGGATAGGTAGGGACCATCCAAGAGGCTTTTTTTTTTTTCTACAATTGGTCTAAAATAGTTGGTAAAATAAAAGTGTATCGTATAAACTAAAAGAGGGCCAAAAGCTAAAATGTAGTATGTGGACTAAAATAACTTGCAGTTCACATGAGTCCAAGTGTTAAAAAATATCTAATTATTTTTTGTTACCTTATATGGACAAGAGTTCTTATAATTCTTTAAATCCCACATTTTATTTCTTTTATTGGGTTTTTAAATACATGTATGTGTGTATATGTGTGTATACAGATATATACATACACACACAGGCCCTCAGATGTAACCATTTCAAACCATCAGACTACAATTTCAACTATAGATAATAATCTTACACTAGCAGATAGAGATAGTTGTTATAGTTATATATTTATTGCTAGGTAGTTTGCCTTCAGAAGTTGAGAATGAAGAATAAAGGGGTTGAATTTTATTTATCATTTCTCCAACTCTCTTTCCCACTTTCTTGGAATCCCATGGCACCTTTTAAAGTCCTGTCCCCAAATGACTTAACAGGCATTCCACACGTTTGCGGTTGTCACTTTTGTATCCACTACTTCTGTGGATGAGTATTGTATACCCTGCAGGGGTTAGAGGTTCACACTGTGGAGGAGACTTTCTGTGGACCATGGATCTGTCTCCTGCTTATTGGCTCCAGCAACTTCACCACACTGGTCTTCCCTGAGCACACAGCCAGAGTCCGGCCTTGGCCTTCCACTGTTGCTCTTCTGGATACTTTGTTCCTCTTTTGTCACCTTACTCTGTAAAGGAGGTAAATCTCCACACTGAGGATTTTCAACATGAAAAGTCATGATCTGTTCACAGTGTGTTGAGGAGAGCTGCACCTGGAAAGGTATGGAGCGGTCAAGGCCCATGGCAGAGTCTAGCCTGGAGACCGTGCAGCTCCCGCCAGGTGGCACAAGTGCCAGTGAACACGAGCAGTGGCTGCACTCTAGTGTGTGTTTACACTCTGGTCATGAGATAGGAGGGAAAGCTAGAAGTCAGGGTGATTGTGGATTCTTTTGTCGTTTTTGTTTTTGTATTGTTTTGTTTTTGTCTGAAAGAATAATAGAATTATCATTTATTGCACTGAATAATAAATATCAAGGAAGGAATACAACATCCGGAATTTTTGTGGTATTTTGTGAAATAAAACTTGAACTAGGAAAACATCGGGAGTAGAGGTAGAGCATTTTAGGAACATTGGCATGTAAATATTTAAGGTTCTGAGCTCCTATGAGGTTTGCTGGGGGGTGTAGCAGAGCTGAGAGGTCTTGGGGTTCAGCTCAGTCATACTCCATTGTTTCTAGGTTGAGATTAGACATGAGGCCAACTGGTGTAGAGAAGACCCTGGAAATGGGGCCTTGGATGCCAAGTGAATTATGTTCCAAGCAAACAGTGATTAGCTTGCCAGAGTGCTGCTGACATGACCCTGAGATGAGGACAGCGTTTGGCTGTGAGAAGGTCACTGGTGACCTTGCAAGAGCTGTTTTGGTGGAGTGATGGGGAAGAAGGGTTGACTAGAGAGAAAAACAAAGAGGAAATGCAGACGTCAAATAGACTCTTCTTTTTTTCTTCAGGAGGATGATTTTGTAATGTGGAACAAAGAGTAAGATGGGAGCTTAACAAAGAAGTGAAATAAAAGATGGCTCGTAAGATGCTTTTGTGCATGCTGATGGGCGAGTGGAGAGGAAAGGAGCTTGCAGAAGCGAGGGGGAGGGTCAGCTGGGAGCATGGATTCCTGCCTGAGCCCGGACACAGTACCAGAAGGAGACTTGCTGTTTTAGTTCTGTGTTCTCAGTTCCCAGCGGGCTAGTAGCCCTTCATAAAACCGCACTTAACAGATAGAGTTAGATGTTAGCACTGGCCTTACTTCCTTCCAAGTAGGACCCCTCCTTGACAGACCCAGTAGGTTTTGATCCAAAGAACCATGGTTCAATAGGGTATGCTAGCTTTAGAGTCTTCTAAGGGCTGAACCTAACACCAGAAGTCTTGGGCTCAATAAAAGGGAAGTTAGGCTAGGATCTCACCGCTCTTCCTTCAGAAGTCACTTGGAAATGTTTGCAGATCATCCTGTGGCCCTTAAGCCCAGTGTTGGGCTGTGAGCAGCTGCTTAGCTTTGAGAATCAGGCTTGTGCCTCACCTTTGGTATTCCTGGTGTGCCTGTCTCTCTTACTCACCTCATTTTTGCTTTGGGGTACTACTCATTTCTTCCTTTTCTGTCACAAGGTTTGACTGGGGATGATGGTGAAATGCTCCATCATTAGCTAGAGATGGGTGCAAACTAGGAAATGGTGTAAGGGGTAAAGCAAACACGGAGCCGGGCAGAGGGCCGTTATCACTGTCACTATCTTCTGAGCTTAAGTTTATCTTTATCCTCATTCTAAAGTGTCCAGTCAGTGTCATGACAGCCAGAGCCCTGGAGCCAGTTATTAATGTGCTTGTGAAAGAGAGTGCTGAGACCCGGGGCCCATCTGTAAAAGGTGTACACAGCTTGTATGTAGCTCATCCTTTCTTCCCTAAAAATTATCTGGGAATGCTTCTGTGCTAAAGCTATGATTTAGGAGTTTGTTTGGTTGAGTTTTTGAAGGGTTGGAAGGCAAAAAAGATACCATGGGCTCTGAGTAATCACACTATGGAAGGATAGAGAGAGATTAAATATTAAAAATATTTGTTCTTTGAGAAAAAATATATGGTTTTTATTTATGTACATATAATATACATAAATATTACAATATATAGCATTACATACTATATACATATATGCTATACAGAAATATCTATAATATAATTATATACATAAAAGTGTATAATGCAAATATGCCATCTTCACCTCTCCACCAACTCCTCCTAGGCTCACATCCACTTTCCTACCCTCCTAGCTTTGTGGGTTTTTTTTTCCTCCCACAAATGAAGTCAGTCTGTGCTGCTCATATGTTCTTGGACGTGTGGCTTTCTGTGGAAGGCAGCAGACTTACTAGGAGCTACACTGACTCTTCCTCTCCCAGTATATCTTTCAGCAGTTGTCACTTGCCAATAGTTCCTTGACTAGATGCGGGACTAAATGTGGGACTCTATGCCCAAACCCTCCCTTCATGCTGGTATTTGGTTTGGCTTTAGATTGCACAGGTCTTTTGCATGCTGTTACAGCTGCTGTGAGTCCCTCCGTGCAGCTGCCCTGATGTGTCCAGAGGACATCACCTCAGGTTTTCACACTCTTTCTACCTCCCTTTCTCCAATGATCCATGAGCCCTGGGAGAAGGGAGGCTATAACACAGATGTCCTATTTAGGGATGGACATTCTCAAATCTCTTATTTTCTGTACCCTGACCAGTTGTGGGTCTCTTTGTTACTTACCATCTATTACAAATAGAAGTGTCTTTGATGAGAGACTAGACATACATTAATCTGTATCTCTAGGCCAAGAGGGTAGGTTAGAGAAAGAACCATTATTGAAAGTAGTCTTAGCGTTTTTTTTTTTCGTCAAACATGTCAGATTGGGATTCACTGTGTCAAAATTTCAAGCGACACTAAATGCTTGCATTGAGAGAGGGTAGGAGACTCAGAATCTCACATAGCTTTGCTGTCTTTGCATAGAGTCCTTGGGAACCCTGAAATCACTGAATAGTTTGCTTAGAAACAGTGCTTACCTAGCATGCATGAAGTCCTGGGTGTGTTTCCTGGTAAAACACACACACACACACACACACACACACACACACACACACACACACACACACACTCATACACTCATGCACACATGCAGAAAGCAATTAATTGGCATTATTATTTGTATCTTAAATGCTTTAAATTTCTAATTACTGAAAATATTAGTTAATAATATTAGTGAACTTTCAAGAGATTAGAAAGTTTTCTGGATTTGCACTGATGCTCTACATTAGATGAAGTTTGGTCTTTGTATGGACTTGCACACATCTTATGGATGTCAGCAGACATGATGGTAAGTTACAGAGTCAGAACGATGGTGTGAATGCTTCGGAAAGCAGATAAGTCTGAGGGATAGGTTAGGGTAGTTTCTTCCTCTTTCAGTTTTTTGAAAAATAATACTCATTCATGTATTCTTTTCATAGTTTTTTGTAAAACCCAGTAATACTTTAAAATTTTATAATGCATTAAAATGAGTTCTTTTGTTAAAACTGTACCTTTAATGGCTTAAGAATTCTTTTTCATCCTCTTCTGCTCTCCAACCTTATTTTTCTGTCCTGTGTTAGGAAACCCTAATAGGAGTTGTCTGTATATTTCTTTTTTTTAAAAAATTATTTTTAATTATTATTATTTTTTTTTACACAGTTCATTTATCCCCTTCCTGGTCTGCCCTCCTACATTTCCTCATCTCATTCCTCCTCCCCCATCTCCAAGAGGATGACTCCCCCCCTCCAGGCTTCCCTACTCCTTGGGGCCTCAAGAGTTAGGTGCATCTTCTCTCACTGAGGCCAGACCTCAGTATCTGTGTTGGGGGCCTCAGAACAGCTGGTGTATGCTGCCTGGTTGGTGGCTCAGTGTCTGAGAGATCTTGGGGGTCCAGGTTAGTTGAGACTGCTGGTCTTCCTATGGGGTTGCCCTCCTCCTCAACTTCTTCTAGCCTTTCCCTCACTCATCCAAAGGGGTCCCCAGCTTCTGTCCATTGGTTGGGTGTATCTGCATCTGACTCATTTAGCTGCTTGTTGGGCCTCTCAGAGGGCAGCCATGCTAGGCTCCTGTCTGTAAGCACCCCTTAGCATCAGTAATATTTTCAGGCCTTGGGGCCTCCCCTTGAGCTGGATCCCACTTTGGGCCAGTCAATGGACCTCCTTTCCCTCAGGTGCTTTTCTATTTTTTGTCCCTGCAGTTCTTTTAGACAGGAACAACTCTGAGTCAGAGTTTTTGACTGTGGAAGGCAACCCCATCCCTCCACTTGATGCCCTGTCTTTCTACTGGAGGTGCACTCTACAAGTTCCCTCTCACCACTGTTGGGCATTTCATCTAAGGCCCCTCCCTTTGAGTCTTGAGAGTCTCTCACCTCCCAGGTCTCTGGTATATTCTAGAGGGTCCCCCCACCTCCCACCTCTGGAGGTTGCCTGTTTTTATTCTTTCTGCTGGCCCTCTGAACTTCACTCCTGCCCCCCCCCAATACCTGATCATGTTCCCCTTTTGCCCTCCCTGTCCCCTCTCCCACTCAGGTCCCTCCATCCTTCTGCCTCCTGACCCCGTGATTGCTTTCTTCTCCCTCCCAAGTAGGATTGAAACATCTTCACTTGGGCCCTTCAGCTTGTTAACCTTCTTGAGTTCTGTGGACTGTATCCTGGGTATTTGGTAATTTTTTGGCTAATATCCACTTATTAGTGAGCACATGCCATGCATGTCCTTTTGGGTCTGAGTTACCTCACTCAAGATGATATTTTCTAGTTTCATGCATTTGTCTGCAAAACTCATGTTGTCCTTCTTCTTAATAGCTTAGTAATACTCCGTTGTGTGAATGAACACATTTTCTGTATCCATTCTTCCCTTCTGGGACATCGGGCTTGTTTCCAGCTTCTGGCTATCACAAATAAGGCCAATATGAACATAATGGAACATATGCCCCTGTGGCATAGTGGGGCATCTTTTGGATATTTGTCCAAGAGTGGTATAGATGGCTTTTCAAGTAGATCTATTTCCAGTTTTCTGAGGAACCTCCAGATTGATTTCCAGAGTGGTTGCACCAACTTGCAATCCCGTCAACAATGGAGATTTGTTCCTCTTTCTCCACATCCTCACCAGCATGTGCTGTCACCTGAGTTCTTGGTCTTAGACGTTCTGATTGGTATAAGATGGACTCTCAGGCTCATTTTGATTTGCATTTCCCTGATTACTAAGGACTTTGAACATTTTTCTAAGTGCTCCTCAGCCATTCAAAATTCCTCTGTTGTAAGTTCTCTGTTTAGTTCTATACCCTATTTTTTGATGGAGTTCTTTGGGGTTTTTTTGGAGGTTAGCTTCTTGAGTTCTTCATATATTTTTTTTTTTAACTGTTTTTCTTTTCTCTTCTTTTCTTTCATTTTTCTTTTCTTTTTGATACTTTATTTACATTTCCAATGTTTCCCCTTTTCTGGGTCTCCTCTTTGGAAACCCCCTATCCCCTCCCTATCCCCACCTTTATGAGGGAATTCCACCTCCCACCCACTCGTCCACCCATCCCCATATTCCCGCCTTGACATTCCCCTTTACTGGAGCCTCTAACATCCTCAGGCCCAAGGGCCACTCCTCTCTCCCTGATGGCCATCGAGGTCATCCTCTGCCACATATGTGGTCCAAGCCATGGGTCCATAGATGTGTATTCTTTGGTTGGTGGTCTGAACTCCAGGACGACCGGGGGGGGGGGGTCAGGCCCATTGACGCTCTTGCTCCCTCCATAGGGATGCAAACTCCCTCAGCTCCTTCAGACCTTCCTCCAACTCCTCCATTTGGGACCTCACTCTCAGTCCAGCAGTTACTGTAAAGTGAAACTTAGGCATTCTGAATTTTTAGGCTAATATCCGCTTATCAGTGAGTACATACCATGTTCCTTCTTTTGTGACTGAGTTACCTCGCTCAGGATGATATTTTCAAGTTCCATCCATATGCCTGCAAATTTCATGAAGTCATTGTTTTTAATAGCTGAGTAGTACTCCATTGTGTAGATGTACCACATTTTCTGTATCCATTCCTCTGATGAGGGACATCTGGGTTGTTTCCAGCTTCTGGCTATTATAAATATGGCTGCTATGAACATAGTGGAGCATGTGTCTTTATTACATGTTGGAGCATCTTCTGGGTATAT
>CM052705.1:18099336-18161719 GCA_028551405.1 Uromys caudimaculatus
CCTTGCCTTTTGCCATCTTGTTGACTCTGATGTTAGCTGATCTTACTCTGTCTGGTTGTGGCTTGCCCCTCCTGCAGGCCTCTGTGTCAGTACTCCTTGAAGACCAGCTCTCTCTGAGAGGTGTTTGGGTTTGGAGAGCTGTCGTACAGGGTCCGCTCTGGGGTGCAGAATGAAATCAGAAGGATCTTGTCCCCAGCTGTCCCTTGGTTCCTATGCCCTGATAGCTCTGCAAGTGTCCCTCTTGATCCAGTGAGTTTGAACAGAAGTGTTGGTTTTGCCTGTGCTCAAAGGTGTGTCAAGACTCCTGGGATACCCACTCTCTCCTGGAGCCTTGTGGCCCAGGCTGAGGTCCCCAGGCACAGGCCCCTGGTGGCCCAGGCAGAGGTCTCCACCCACAGGTGGAAACCGGAAGGTTCAGAGGTTTCCTGGCCCCGGGTTCTCAGGCCCTGGATCCTGGCGGATCCGGGTAGTTCTGGGTGAGAGGTGTTGCTCCCCTTAACCCCACTCAAGGCTTTTCCAAGCTCCTGGGAGGGTATCTTTCTTCGGAGCTGGTTGGCTATGGACTCCTGGTGGCCCAGGCAGAGGTCTCCACCCACAGGTGAAAACCGGAAGGTTCGAAGTTTTTCTGTCCCCGGGTTCTCAGGCCCTGGATCCCGGCCGATCCGGGTGGTTCTGGGTGAGAGGTGTTGCTCCCTTAACCCCACTCACGGCTTTTCTAAGCTCCTGGGAGGTTATCTTTCTCAGGCGCTCGTTGGATACGGACTCCTGGTGGCCCCGGCAGAGGTCTCCACCCACAGGTGAAAACCGGAAGTCTGCATATTTCTTTCTTGGACATAATTGTTACTTATCAATGTGTTTTATATTTTAATACTTTGTTTCCCTACAGACTGGCGAATTTTCAGCTCGTTTTCTATTGAAGTTACCAGTAGATTTCAGCAACATTCCCACATACCTTCTCAAGGTAAAACTATGCATTATCAATAAGAGAATACAAATCAGATTGTGATCATTTAGCTCAATATTTGTATGCCTTGTTTCTTCTCATTTTGTTAAGATAGTGAATTCTAATAAGATGCTTACTGCAGGAAAATCCAGTGAGATTGTTTTTTTTCAGCTATCATACTAACCTGAGAAATTGTTTAGGCATGAGTTTTTTGTGCAAGGTAATTATACATTAGTAGTATAAATAAATTACACTTGGGAAAATCATTTTTATTTAATAATCTTACTGGGATGGAAGACTCATAGATATTGTCCAAGGCATTCTACATATTAAATATGCTTAAAAGGCATTTCATTTTCTTTATGTCAGCAATTGAACTCAGGTACCTTCGAAGTTGGGCTGTCTCAGAGATTCATTAATCTAATTAGACCAGTATATACGGCATTCGTTAAAGTGGGGTAGAGACCTAAGGAACAGCTATTTGGTAAGGGGTCCTTACATGCTCTGTAGAGAAGTAGGCTCCAAAAGACTACTTGCGCCTAGTGAAAGAAACCAGATAGATCAAAGAGCAAGTTCTGAAAAGGAAATGCCAATGCAGAGACCCCGCCCACTCAGATGAGGATTGCAGCTCCTTTCAACCTGTCCTTATTTAGTTTCAGTCACATCTTAAAATTTCTCTGCCTTATTGTTTTGTTTTTTCTTTTCTGACACAGGGTTTCTCTGTGTAGCCCTGGCAGTCCTAGAACTTGATTTGTAGACCCGGCTGGACAGGAACTCAGAGATCCACATATCTCTGGCTCCCAAGTGCTAGAATTAAGGGCATGCACCACCACTGCCAGGCTGAATTTTTGCCTTCTTATTTTGATGATGTTCAAGAATTGATTATATTTGTAATTGTTGAGAGAAAAGAAATTAATAATATCAGCCAGAACTTTGGAGAATGGCTGGAAACTTGCTGTGCTCTTTGGAGAATATTTGCATTAGGAACTCCTTGGCATGCTGCTCATATTTGGATGTTCCCCACCTAATTCTTAGGTCTGTAACTGTTTCTGTGGAATAGAAATAAAGTTAACTCTTTCAGCTCCTAAGCTTAGGGTATGCTTTGTCATGATGACAGCAGGTCACCTCACTTTGCCCAATAATTAGCTGGTGTAGCAGAACTTGTGAGCACTGAGATAGCATGAGACACCCTGCTGATTTGCATCAGTGAGCCTCACTGCATTATGGTCACTCACTAGCTACTCTTAAGTTCATATTACCAATTATAACAAATGCACTTACTAATGGATTCTTTGATGTTAGGATGACCGATTTAATAAATATTCTGTGATACGATTTTACTTTTTATTGTAAGTGGGAATGTCTCTTAACATGATACCTAACTTTAGACCCTAAATTTTACTTTGGTTGAGCTAAGTCAAAGGCTCAGATAAATAAATTACTTAAGTAAAATCTCAGTCAGTACAGAAACAGTTTTCCAGCTGCTACTCTTTATTTGCAGGTGATAGAAATTGAGCACAAACTGAGGTAAACTAAAGGGAAAATGTACTCTGCATACGTAGTCTGTCTACACAGCAGTGCACTAGCCCTGTGTTTCACAGGTTTCAGGTCATGTGGATTGACCTTCCAAGTCTGTTCCTTTTGGGCTCAGTTCTCTACTCTATCTGATGTATTTGTAGGGAGAAACTGTGGTCCATAGAACAGCAAAGAGGCTACTGAAATTGTCAAAGTGTTATTATTCATCATAGTATTCCAACAACGAAAGATTATTTTGTAATTATATACATTTGACCATGTAGAGACAGGCTCTGTATCTGAATCCATGAATTTAGCCAAACAAGGATGAAATATTTGGGAAAAAAAAAATGGACTTCTACTGAGTGTGTACAAGTTCTTTTTTGGAGGGGGGTTAAAATTACTCCATAATATGCTATAGCAATTATTTGTAAGACTAGATATTTGAAGTCTATGGGAGGATGCACATAGGTTATATGCAAATACTCTATCATTTTATGTCAAAAACCTAATTACTGGGCAGATTTTGGCATCCATGAGGAGTCGTGGAACCAGTCCCACAAAGATACTCAGATATGACTGGTTTCTTTCTTATAAGAAAGAGGTGATCATTACAAGACACTGCTCTTAATTTTGTTAAAGTGAAAACTGGTTTACATTCTTAGTTTTACTATTTGCTCTATGTGAAATACTAACCCTAACAAAATAAAACTAAAAACCCATTGTCTTTTTCCTATTGTTTTCCTAAAAACTACACTCTGTAATGAAAGAAAAGATTCTAATTTTCCTACTAAATTTTTTTATTAATGGAATAAGAAGTACTCAAATTCCTCCTCTCTCCTGTCTGAGAGGATGCTTCCCCTCACCAACCCCCCTTTCCTGGGGCCTGAAGTCTCTTGAGGATTAGGTGCATCTTCTCCCACTGAGGACAGACCAGGCATTTTCATTTCTGATTTTGTTAATTTTTGTTAATTTTCTCTGTGTCCTTTAGTTAGTTTGGTTAAGGGTTTATCCACCTTGTTGATTTTCTCAAAGAACCAGCCTTTGGTTTTGGTGATTTTTTTTTTTTTTGTATCATTTTCTTTGTTTCTAATTGGTTGATTTCTGGCTTGAGTTTGATTATATCCTGCCATCTACTCCTCTTGGTTGTGTTTGCTTCTTTTTATTCTAGAGCTTTCAGGTATGCTGTTAAATTGCTAGTGTAAGATCTCTCCAATTTCTTTATGAGGGCACTTAGTGCTATGAATTTTCCTCTCAGCACTGCTTTCATTGTGTCCCATAAGTTTGGATATGCTATCTCTTTGTTTTCATTGAATTCTAGAAAGTCTTTAATTTCTTTCGTTATTTTTTTCCTGACCAAGTTATCATGAGATAGTTTTTCAATTTCCATGGGTATGTGGGCTTTCTGTTGTTTTTGTTGTTATTGAAGTCTAGCCTTAGTCTGTGGTGATGTGATAGGATGTATGGGATTATTTCAATCTTCTTGTATCTGTTGAGTCCTGTTTTGTGATCGATTATATGGTCAATTTTGGAGAAGGTACCATGAGGTGCTGAGAAAAAGGTATATTCTTTTGTTTTAGGGTGAAATGTTCTGTAGACATTTGTTAAATCTGTTTGGTTCATAACTTTTGTTAGTCACACTGCATCTCTGTTTAGTTTGTGTTTCTAAGATCTGTCTATTAGTGAGAGTGGGCTGTTGAAGTCTCCCACTATTATTGTGTGGGGTTCAATGTGTGTTTTGAGTCTTAGTGAAGTTTCTTTTATGAATGTCGGTGCCCTTGCATTTGGGGCATAGATGTTCAGAATTGAGAGTTTTTCTTGGTAGATTTTTCCTCTGATGAATATGAAGTGCAGTTTGCTTGTAAAACTTTTTTCCAGCCTTTTACACTGAGATAATGTCTGTCTTTGTCATTGAGGTGTGTTTCTTGAATGTAGCAAAATGCTAGATCCTGTTTACATATCCAATCCGTTATCTTCTGTCTTATTTTATTGGGGGAATTGAGTCCATTGATGTTGAGAGATATTAAAGACAGATGATTGTTAGTTCCTGTTATATTTGTTGTTGGGGGTGTTATTATGTGTGTGTGATTCTCTCCTTTTGGGTTTGTTGTGAGATGATTAATTTCTTGTTTTTTCTTTGGTGTGGATACCCTCCTTGTGTTGGAGTTTTCCTTCTAGAATCCTTTGTAGGGCTGGATTAATAGATATATATTGTTTAAATTTGGTTTTGTCATAGAATATTTTGATTTCCCCATTTATGATGATTGAGAGTTTTGCTGGGTATAGTAACCTGGGCTGGCATTTGTGTTCTCTTAGCAGACTGTATCTTTATACAAACTGTAGTTAAACTCCTATTGGTGGGAATCTCTTTCATAATATCACAGGAAATTGTCAAATGTCACTAGACTGGAGGGCTAAGTAGCAATTATTTTCTGCTGGTAGTGTGTCTTAGTTACTATTGCTGTGATGAAACAGCACTATCAAAATCAACTTAGGGAGGAAAGGGCTTATTTGGGTTACAAATCTTGAATCATACATAGTCAGTTGAGAGAAGCCAAGGTTGGAATGCAAACAGGACAGGAACCTGGAGGCAGGAGCTGATGCCAGGGCCACGGAGGTTTCTGCTTGCTCAGCCTGCTTTTGTTTTAGAACCTAGGACTACCAGCCCAGGAAGGGCCCCACCCACAATGGGTTGGGACCTCTCCCACCTATCACTAATTAAGAAAATGCCTTACAGGCTTGTGTACAGCCCAGTCTTCTGGAAACGTTTTCTCAGTTGAGGCTCCCTCCTCTTTGATAATTCTAGCTTGTGTCAAGTTGACATAAAACTAGCCAGCTTATAGTGCATATGATAAACATAACCTTGCAAAAAATATCAGCAGCAACATTTCTTTGGATAAGAAAATGTCATGCAGTCTACATAGTTGTGGGATGTCCCTCCACGGGGTGTGGTAGGCCAGGCCAGAGGCAGAGCCAGACGGACTTACTGTGACTGAGTATGTGGACTCTGGTTTCTGTAGTAGCCTTCCTGGCTCCATTTATGTGATGCAGTGCGACTCTTCATCCCAACGGAATGCTTGCTGGACTTTTATTCCCCGTGGAATCTCAGACCTGATGTTACGAAAATGAACTGCCAGTGAAGAAGCCAACCATTCACCTGTCAGGAGATAAGGCTAAGAGGTTGCCACCATCCTTCTTTCAGTTAACCCTGGTTTAGCAGATGCTTTTGTGGCCACGCAGGTTCTGAGAGACAGTGGCTCTGGCTTGGAGTCCTGTAGTAGGACACGGTAAGAATGGTAATGAACCTGTAGGCCCGTGCTTCATCTGGCGCAGTGGCCGCTGTGCAGCTAGAGTTGTTTCCCTGTGACAGTAGGGCCCGATGTGCCAGATACACAGATGTTTGTATCAGGAGTCTAGGAGCTCAGAGTTTTAAGTTGATGAATATGAAAAAACCCAACCTTTTTAAGTGATGGCAAAGATAATTATTTCTACTCCTATTTATATATTTCGTGTGTGTGTGTGTGTGTGTGTGTGTGTGTGTGTGTGTGTTCATGTCAAGGCATGTATGTGGAGGGAGGTCAGCAGACAACTTGCAGAAGTAATTTCTCTCCCTTTGACATGTGGTTTCCTGGGATTGAACTCAGTTCATCAGGCTTGTTGGCAAGCAATGTCACCCAGTGAGCCACTTCTCTAGTCTGATAAATATTTCTTAAAAACCCATGCATAGGCCAAAACAAGAGTATATCCTCATGTCAATCATGGCCCATGGATTGTGATAACCCAGCAACAATGGAAAGCTGTTTTTCCCTTGGCCTGATTTGTATGTTCAGTTTGTGATGTAATGGCCCAAAGATGAGGGACTTTGAACTAGGGTTTTAGGCAATGTCTGAGCCCCACAGTGTTCTGTGCTGTTGTGACCTCTGCAGTAGAACCTCCCAAATGGGTAGCATTTGGTTTTGGTGTGCGGTCTATACAGAATATCTCCGTATTGACTTCGACTCAATGGTACTAGGGTTAGGAATCTCCCTTCAAAATCTAAGCACTAATCATTGCCCTCAAGTACCGCATAAAATAATCGATCACACAGTTAACAAATACTAATTGGAAATAATTAAGCGCTAACTGGGAACTTTCCTATATAGTAAACTTTTAAAAATGCATAGATGGTATGGGAACAGCACAGAAAAACTCTAATCTGTAAATTAATATTGGTTGGCAATATTAATTCAGGGAGTAGGTAATAATCTAGACTGAGAGAATATTCTCCTGGGAGACTAGTGAGGAGCAACGCTGAGAAGGTGAGCTAAAGGCATTCTGATGTTAGGGCATTATCTCCGACCTCATTTAAAAAGTGCTCTACATCCCTTGTGCTGCCTTAGCATGGAGTAGCTTCTGAGTTTATTTCTTTGGCCCTATTCCCGCCCATGTCCGGTCCGTCTTCGGCATCATTGCCAGCATCATCTGTTTAACTTCTTCTTGAAAACAGTGGTAGTTCCTTGTTGGGCACGCCTCCTAAAGTCTACTCTCCTATGCAGTGCTAATTTCATGGCTCCATAATGTGAGCTTTAAAATCTGAAATAGGCAGCTTTTTCACTGTCCTGCCAGGGCTGTGAGAATTTCCAGTGGTGCCATCTTCCCAGCCCAGGAGTCTGTTCTCTTCAACCTTCTTTGAAGCACTCACTTAACTAATTTAAGAATAATGAGAGGCTCATTGTGGTTTGAGTTGGCAAAAAGAGGACAGGCCCTAAGCCGGTGGCTCTCCACCCTCCTGATGCCGCTCAGTGCTTTAATATACTTCCTAACGTTGCGCTGATGCCAATGGTAGACTTATTTTTGTTGCTACTTCATTAACTTTGCTACTGTTATGAATGTAATGTAAATACTTGATATGCAGGAGATCTGTGTGTGACCCCAAAGGGGTCACAACCCACAGGTTGAGAACCACTGCCTTAAGAAGTCAGGGTGCAGAAGAGGGATAATGAAGTGAGCTTTCTGGAGGAGAAGTTCAGCCGGAGACAGTAAACAAAGGCCAGCGCTTGGGAGGCCCTCATGAGAGGAGGTATGTAGAAGGGCCAAAGGGCCCAGAACGATGAACTAAAGTTTTAAAATGTCCATGAAGAAGGGAATACCAGACACTGTTGAATGAAGAGCTAGTGAATGGAAAGAAAAAGACACTTCTAACCTAGCCAGGATCCTAGGGATGGAGAGAGCACAGTGGTCACGATAGGGGCCTGGTGCTAATGAGCGCGTGACTGGTTAGGAAATACACTCAGTTGGCACTTTAGCAAAGGGAATTGTGGGAATGAGGTGGAAGCTAGAGCTGAAGAGACCATGTGAAGCCACTAAAACAGTAGCGTCCCATGCAGAAAAATTGCAGAGAAGGCTTTTGTTTCAGAACCTACAGAGACACAACTCGTTTGTTCTTAGCATCCTGGATTGAGAGAGTCTGTAGGAAAACCACATGATCTCTGTTGGCACTTTTGCTTCATCTGTTGTGTCGAGGTTTCATGACTATCAGTCAGCAGCAAAGACAGACTATCCACGGTAAGGGCCACGCCCCCTTGCCATGACCCCTAAGTTTTCTACTGTTCTGTCTTGTCTTAGGTCTTTCTTCTGAGACTTTGACCCCTTTATCATGAGGTTTGATGAAGGCTGAAGATCTTCATTCTGTAGATTCTATAGAATCTATCCAGAGATCTAAACTATAGTTTTTTTCTGTAAAGAAATATCATTTAAATTCATAATACACATGAATATGGCCATCTTACTGATAGTCTGTCTGCCTTTGAAAAGTGTAAAAACTATGTTAGTTGAAAACAGACATTTCTTTCACATAATTATGAGAAATATGTGATGTGTGTTTGAAAGTATTTGTGTGATGGTCACATTGTGTGCCTTGTTGTCAAGGATCAGGTCTTAATAAATTGGTAGAGCTTGGGAACTTGTCATGCTTCTGCCCTTTCCTTCGGACTGGTGGAGGAGCGTGCACTCTCTATCTCAGGGAATGAAGTCTGGCATCATCCTTTCCAACTCAGCAGTGCCTGGAAGTCCAGGTAGCTTTAGCAGTCTTCTAGGAAGGTCATGCGCGATCTCTCTCTCAAATATTCCCTTTATTTAGCATTTGGAAAGCACATCAGGGGTCACTGTTGGTGATGCTTACTTCCCAGCAAGCACTGGTTGTGACCTCAAGGCCTTCTCATCCTCCTAGTGACTGTAAACTTAGAGGTGGACTCCAGTGTGTGTGTGTGTGTGTGTGTGTGTGTAGAGAGAGAGAGAGAGAGAGAGAGAGAGAGAGAGAGAGAGAGAGAGAGAGAGACTAAGACTTAAATAATGCCTCTGAATTTGAGATCTTTTACTTGAGGCAAAAATTTTTTTTTTGGTCCAATAGAGTCACACTTAATAAGCAGCCTTTAGCAAGACTGTTTTAACTCATTCTTGTGCAATCTGTCTTTGAAGCAGAGCAGTTGTCTGGTGCTTGAAAGGGGATAATGAATTCATCTTCTTATCTCAAGGGAAATAGTTTCTGTCTAATCAAATAGGAGGGTGCATACTTTTATAAAAGCAGGAATGTATACCTAGAAGCAAACACATAAAAGATGTGTACTGTGTATTCCAGTAAGAAGCCTGCTCTATCCTTGATAACTTGGAGCCAAAATTTGCATTTGGGACTTAATCATGCAGGAACAGGAGATGGACTGAACATTGACTCTGCTAGGAAATGCTGGCTGTTTCTTCATTAAGTGTGGGACTTGTGACTTTTAGTTCATTGTCCTTGTCATGCCTCTCTTCTCTAGGCAGACAAGACAGGCTTTGAGAACAGTTCTCTCCAGCCAAGGGCCAGCAATCTCTAAAGGGCATCATAGTAAAAGTTTAGGCTGATGTGCCATATGGTTTCTGTCACAGCTACTCTGCTGTCATGGTATGGAAGCGGCTACATGCAATATGTAAATGAGTGAGTATGGCTCAGGTCCAATAAAACTTTAATTTCAAAAGCAAGCCTTGGGTTGGATCTTGCTCGTGAGCAGTAGTTTGCTCCTCCTCTAGATTATGGAAGGGTTATTTCTGTACAAAGATGTGTGGTTGGTCATGGCTAGATAAATAAGTGGATCTGACTCCACAGGCATGAGTGGTTGAGGCACTAGTCTTCCCGAAGAGACCCATGAGAGCTATCTAGACCTGTTTACTATACGGTGACAGCAATAAGCCACTATGCTCGAACCAAATCCATAGAGGCTTGATTTTGGATTTCCTGACCTTTTAGACCATAAGAAATAACCTACTTTTTAAAAGAAGCTATCTAGTTATATAGTACTTTGATACAGCAATCAGAACTATAAAGATGCTAGACATATCACACAAGATTATTGGGGATAATAATCAGGAAAGTAAAACAACACAGCACTTAACAACTTTCTGTTATAAATTTGAATTTGAATATCTTTTAAAGGTCCACATAGTAAATGTTTGCAGTTTGCCTTATTTATAATAGCCAGAAGTTGGAAAGAACCCAGTTATCCTTCAACAGAGGAATGGATACAGAAAATATGGTACATTTACACAATGGAGTAATGTTCAGCTATTAAAAATGATGAATCCATGAAATTCTTAGCCAAATGGATGGAAGTAGAAAATATCATCCTGAGTGAGGTAACCCAATCACAAAAGAACACACATGGTATGCACTCACTGATCAGTGGGTATTAGCCCAAAAGCTCCGAATACCCAAGATACAATTCACAGACCACAGGAAGCACAAGAAGAAGGAAGACCAAAGTGTGGGTGCTTCAGTCCTTCTTAAGAAGGAAGAAAATACGGGAGCAAATATGGAGAAAAAATGTAGAGCAGAGACTGAAGAAAAAGCCATTCAGAGTCTGTCCCACCTGGGGATCCATCCCATATACAGTCACCAAATGCAGACACCATTGTAGATGCCAAGAAGTGCTTGCTGAAAGGAGCCTGATATAGCTGTCTATAGAGAGGCCCTGCCAAAGCCGTACAAGTACAGAGGCTGATGCTCGCAGCTAACCGTTGGTCTGAGTGTGGGGTCCCCATTGGAGGAGTTAGAGAAAGGACTGAAGGAGCTGAGGTTTGCAACCCCATAGGAAGAACAACAATATCAACCAACCAGACCCTTCAGAACTCCCAGGGACTGAAACACCAAGAGTACACATGGCTCCAGCTGCATATATAGCAGAGGATGGCATTGTCAGGCGTCAATGGGAGGAGAGGTCTTTGGTCCTATGAAGGCTCGAAAGATGCCCCAGTGTAGGGGAATCAACGGTGGGGAGGGAGGAGTGAGTGGGTGGGTGGGGGAACACCCTCATAGAAGCAGGGGGATGGGATAGGGGTTTTCTGGGGGAAGGGGGGAGAAACCAGGAAAGGGGATAACATTTGAAATGTAAATAAAGAAAATATCCAATAAAAAAAAAGGAAAGGAAAAAAAAAAATCTTTGCAGTCCAAGTTCCAAAAGATAGATCTAATAGAAGATGCTCGGGTCATTGGAAACACATCCTGGAGGGAATTGTGGACCTTGGTCTCTTCCTCATCTTCTCTACTGTGCTTCTTGTTTATGAGATGATTAGTTTCATTCTACAGTGGGCTCTTAGGGTGGTATATTGTCTTGTTACAGGTCAGAAGCAGAGGGGGGGAGTTGATTATGGGGTGAAATCTGTAAAATCATAAATCCAAATTAATATGTTTTCTATAAGTTACTATAGTATGGTAGCTGCTTTTCTTATTGCTGTGACAAAACACCTAGCAAAGGCAGCTTCAGGACGCAGGGGATTGTCGTGCCTCAGTCTGAAGATGCAGTCCCCCACAGCGGAGGGAGGGTGATAGCACGGAGGAAGAGAGCACGCACGGACTGCTGGGGTTCAGACTGCTGCTGCTCAGCTCCCTTACCCTTTCATTCAGTCCCACGCAGTGGTGTGGCCCATTGTTTGGCGAGTACTGCAACCTCGGGTAATCTAATCTAGAAAATCTCTCACAGGTGTGCCCGGAAGTTTCTCTCCTAAATGTTCCAATCAAATTGGCAATCAGTACGAAACGTGCATCTTCGTAGTTTTTACTGTTGTGATAAAATGCCTTGACCAAAAGCAACTCAGGGAGGAAAGACTGTGTTTCCTCCTAAGACTGTAGTCCAGCATTAAGTCAGGGAGAGCAGTCGAAGCCAGAGCAGTCACAGGCAGGAACTGATAGAGGAGCCGTGGGGAAGAGCTTGCTGGCTTATGGCTCTTCATGGCTTGTTCAGCTTGCTTTCTTACAGACCTAGAAACACCAGTCGAGGACAGCACTGTCCACACTGAGTTGTGCCCTCTCACATCAATCATCAGTCAGGAAAATGCCCTACAAGGCTTGTCCACAGGCATTTTCTAAGTTGAGGCTCATTCTCTCTTCCCAGATGACTCTAACTCGTGTCACGTTGATATAAGGCTCTCCAGCACACCATCACACTCAGGTATTTTGTTCTGATAGGAAGTTAACTAGTGTGACTTCCGAGCTTGGAGAAAGTGCAGAATAGAAATGGTTGGGATATTATTTAGTTATCTAATGACTATTTAAGAGTGTTAAATTCGTTACTTATTCTTTGTATTACTCTGAAGAAAGGATCTCATTTAAATTAACATAAAATTGTTATGCGTTTTTCTTTCTCATTTTTTCCCACCCAGAATTCAGAACTCAGTAACTCACCCCAAATATCTAATGTGACACATTGTAATTCTGACAACAGTGCACTTTTGTCTGAAAACTGAAAAGTAGTCACGAGCTGTGACTTTTCTCATTTTGATTTTTTTTTATTGTTTTGCAGTTTCATTTCATTTCACTTTTTAAAAAATGGTTGGCTTGTGTTTTTGTTTTTAAAATTACAATCATAGAATGTACCATATCTCAAGTGATTATCAGTTAACCTAACATCAGTCCTGTCCCATAGAGAATTCTAATCCTGCAAGTACACTTTGTTCTGTTAGAGTGTGTTTCAGTAAGATACATTAGTTCATACATAATTGGTAACAGTGGACGCATGCCAGCATAATGCAAACATTGCTATGGTTTATAGTTGATTTTTTTGTACATTAGCATTTAGACCAGTAATTAATAACAACTGAATGCAGAATGTACCAATGTGATTGCCATGTGAACAATTCATCAAAGCATTGTGTATTATACACAGTGTCCTTTCAACTCCGTATTCCTCTGGTTGGCACACAGTCTCTGTTTAAGTGCTTATTGTCTGCTTTCCCGTCACTGTGGAAATGAGACAACCAGAGCTTTCCTCTAGAGCATCATTGTGCTTTGTCCAAATCTGCTGCTCTACATGATTTCTCGTGACCATTTCCTTCTGCTTTCCCCCAGAACTCCAGACTTCAAGTTCTTCTTTATAGTCTAGCATTTATCTTTTTACTGAAAAGTATAACATTGTGGAGAGAAACTAAAGAAGAGCTAAACAGATGTTTGTATGTCAGAAGACTCAATATTATAAGATATCAATTCTTCCTAAATTGTTATATAGACCTAACACAATCCTAGCTAGTCAAAATTTTAGCAGGCAATTTTTGTAGAAATTGACAACCAGACTCTAAAATTTATTTCGAAATACCAAAGACCCAGAATAGCTTACACAACTTTGAAAAGGAAAAGCAACATTGTAGACCCACACTCTGATTTAAGACTTGTCATAATACATATAACATGGAAGTGAAGAGGAGACTATTTAGTGGGGAAAGGGATCCAGTATGGGGTAGGTAGGAGGGACAAGGATAGACAAGAACAACGCTAATGACTGTGTATGGAAATGCTGCTGTGAAACCCATTACTTGGTGTACCAACTTAAAAATTAATAAAAATTGTGGGTAATATTAAGGTATTTGTAAACAAACAAACAACCTGGGCTGTGGTTTTCTGTTACAGCAATAAAAAAATAGAGTAAGGAAAATGTAATATTTGTCTGGGACAAGTCCCTGAAAATCCAAATAGTAAATTATACAGAGGTAATGATGCTGTCATCTATTGATCTGTTGTTACAGATTAAAACTTTATCTATCTATCTATGTAGTCTTATGCTATGAATTGACTTTGTGGTTATGTAGCACCTACTTCCTGTTGGTCATGTATGTACACGTTTTCTTGGGGTAGGGGTTGAATTCTGGGTTGGTTTTTCAGTTTTCCTTTTAGCATCCTAGCAAACAGATTCGATGAGTAGATTCTTTTGCCTTCTCTACTCAAGTCATTGCCTCTGTGTCTCAATAGAGGCTTGCGGCACGTGTCAGGTCATAGCTGCCCACTACTTACTATTGCTTCTGTGCGGTCAGCTCCTGATGCCCTCCTGGCTAGTGCCAGCACACATAATGTTTTTCTATCTTATCTATAAGAATATCTTCAGATACTTCTGAAATGCCTGGCTGGAGTGGTAATACCCTGACTATAGTATTTCTCAGATTTGATTGCCATTAAAAAAAAAAAAAAAAAACCCGACTTATTACCAAGCTGTAGTAATTCAGATGATCAGTATAAAGCCATGGAACAAAATAAAATATTCATGAGAGACCCAGTGAACCACTGATTTTTGACAAAAGTGCAGAGTTAGTTCAGAGGTAAAAAATTAATCTTTTGAATTAGATGATGCTGGAACAATCAAATATCTATACAGATAATAAGGATAAGGAACTTAAATCTAAAACTTTACATTGTCTATAAAAACAAAACATGATAAACCCCCATAAGGCTTATGTTTTCTTTTAAAGTCAGTTTAAATAGTATATATCAAAAGGTTAGTTATTAGTAGCCAGGCATGGTGGCACTTTCTAGCACTTGGGAAGCAGAGATAGGCAAATTCTGTGATTTACAGGGCGGTCTGGTCTACATAGTAATTTCTAGGCCAGTCAGGGCTACTTAGTGAGACTCTGTCCAAAACCAACCAACCAACCAACCAACCAACCAAACAAACAAACAAAAACTACCCCAAAACAGAAAACTAAGTATATATCAATCCAGATAACATCTAACCAAGAATTCTTTGGAGTTTTCAATCCTTTTGAGGGTGAATTCTGAAAAGTTTTAGAACGATTGCTCTAGACTTTTGCCTGTCTATTTAAGTGGATTCAGTGCAAAATATAAATATTTCCAAACTTGTTACATGCTTAATAATGCTAGTACTTAGACCAGGTTTCAGCCTTGCCAGCATACACCAGTGTAGAGTTGCTCATTGAAATCAGTACTACTCCTGAGCAGGTAGACTCGAGCTCTAGAGCTCTGGCTTAGCAAAAGTATCCTTGGATTAGGCACATTTGATTGAGAGTTCAAGTGGAGATCTGAAGTCCCTGCCATCCTGAGTCATGACTCGCAGCCATCTCATTTATTCAAGGGATATGTGGTTTAATGCCATGTTTACAGAGGGACTTGGGTCAGACTCTTGCTGCTGTTAGGTGGAGGCAGTGGATGTCTGATTGATCTGCCTTGTGTCTTTGATCCCTTCCTCCTGTGATAGCATCTCATGCCCAGGGTGGGGAAGTAGATCTGTGGAGGAGAGACATACATGCATACAGGCAGACATTGCTTCTGGTATTGTATGCTTATATTTCTTCTCCCACTCCCACAGTTCTGGTAGGGCTGATCAGCACAGTTGCCTTAATACCTAGAAGAGGTTAGGTGATCTCAACGTGACCAGTCAGAGCCTTGGAAACTAAAGTAGGAAGGGAAAAACCTTCTTCTTTCCCAAGATGTTTTAATGCTAAAGAAATCCGATCTATGACTATGCATAGCTTTGCTCTTCATCACCTCACATCAACACGCCATATCGTAGGATAAAATACAAGCCACTTAATGCAGTGTAACAATTTCTAGTGGCCACATTAAAAAAAATATTAAGGAAACAACTGAACTAGTTTTACTCTTTTATTTAATGTATTATGTATTTTCAAAGCATTAAAACATATACTAAAAATAAAAATAATATGCATATATAGTTTTTTATAGTTAAGTTCTGAACTTTTTGGCCACCTCTCTGTTCAGTGTGGTCACATTCCAAGTGCTCAGTAGGCACATTTGCTTGGTGGCTTCCCTATTGAACTGCTCTGAGGGGGATCAAAGGCGACCTTCACGGATGAAGAGCAAAGGTGAGAGGTTGATGTTGATGGTCTGGCGGAGCGAGGTAACTCAAGGTTAGTGTGGGAAGTCTGTTGGTTATCACTCCTAACAAGCTTTATTTTCGAGTGTTTGAGAGCCTTTCAGAGTTTTCTATTAGGTGACCTTTCTCTTTTATGTAGGGTGAGTTGGGTTTCTATCAGCTTTAGTCAGAAAAGTCTTGGCTCCTACATAGTAGAGCACTGTTGTCTTCATACATTTGACAGAAAATTAGCTCAGAGAATGTGGTAACCAGGATAATTACCCAAGATTATCCTGTTTGTATGCCATAAGCGTGATATGGCGTACGTTTCAACCCAAAGTTCGTCTTGTTCAGGCTATGCTCTCTACCACAGGCCTTTGCCTCAGAAGCTCCTTATGGAACGGGCATCCTAGCATTGTTACGTATTCATTGCCTAGCAGTTCTTTCATCGTTAGAATGGAAATACTTCACACTAGAAATTTTTTGTCTGGGATCCAATAGTAGTGCCAGAAACATGTCTCACTCCCTGTTCATTCTAAGTGAGTTCAGTAAGCCACTTGACAGTGGGTGGGACCCAGGGTCAGCACTCCGTATTTATGGTTCCATGTATCTGTTGTCTTGTAGACAAGGTAGGGTGATGCAGAGCTGTCTCACTCGAAGTCTATTGTAGTCTGTCAAGAAACTTTACTAGTACCTTTCAACAATTTGATCCTTAAAGAGCAACACTCAGGAGCCTTGGTAAAGCTGTGCAAGATCTGTTTTCCAAGCTGAATAGCATTAGGCAAGGGCCTATAATAATTTCAGGATGATTCAGTCTTCTTGTTATCATATCTGATGTTGCAAACCTGGACACCAGCACGAGGCTATTGTTCACCATTTATCAGAATCATCCTTTTAAATGCTCTAATATTGACCTGATAATTGATCCATAGACTCCCATGCTTGGGAGTTATCTCACAAGAGACTGACATTTATGTTAGAGCACTCTGGCAATCTATAATTGTAGTTAACCCATACTTGATGACACAGAGCTAAAAGTTCAACTTAATTTATTTACTTCATTAGCACACTAGCAGTGTTTCATTATTAGACAATAGCAGAACACATTAAGGCAGTTTAATTTCACTAGGTAGTGTCGCAGAAAGCCATGCAAAATTAAAACCTATGGAGCATAAAGCTGGCTTGTTTGTAAATATTGCTGCTGTGATCATACTTTTTCACTTTAAAATTATATTCCAGCCTTTAGTTTTCTAAAAAGATATTGGATGCACACTGAGTCTTCTATTTATGATGGTGGCTGCTGTTTTTGCTCTTCCCCAGAGATGTTAGTACCTGGCAGCCACAGGAGCTCTATTTACAGGATTGTGCCATAAGAGGTCTTCCCGTTGCTGGTTCAATTTTACTTCCCCTTTGTTTTCTTAAATCTAGATAATCTGGTTCTTTCCTTTCTTAGATAAGGGTTGGGAAACTACACCTGTACACGGCTGTGGTAGCTGGCCAGAGTCCTTGACTGAGGTGGTTCTTTCCAAGGACATTTGTCTTTTACTAATTCACTAGTGTTGTGGGAAATATTAAAAAAGAAGGAGAGTATTGCATGTTCCCGTGCTATTCCCTTGTTCTCTCAATCCCCATCGGGCTAGCCGGCCATGCACTGGTGAGCAATGGCCAAGCTGCTTTTATCTCGTGGAGCTCTGAGTCAAAGCTCCACAATCTCTCCACCCAGCTCACTAGGTTCCCACTGGCAGGTCACTACCACACCAGCCCCATGCTTCAATACCCCCATGGCCTCTGTGGTGCACATCCAGGCAAACCCACACTTTGCCGCTGTACCCTTCTCTCTGGAACCCAGATGAGCCGCCATGTGAAGGAAAACACATCACAAATTTAGCTCAGAAACAATAGTAACTCAATCTCTGGGCGCAACAACTGAAACCTAATCTTGTAAGGCCTATTTAAATCTTATTCCTCTGGTGGCAAATCCTTGCGGATCCACCATACCAGGAGACTCTAGTAGCTACATCTTACCTACATGCTGTCCCCATTCCAAAAGGACCCTCTCTCTCTCCTGCTTCCTCTCTTCCTCTCTGGGACCTGGAAGTCCCTCCTACGTGCCCAGTGATTGGCCCTTTTATTCATTAAGGGATTGGTTCACAAGAAGTCACAGGTATAACTCACTCCTTGTCTGAAGCCCCTCCCAGGAGGGCAGAATTAGCATCCAAATGCAAACAGCCCCAGAGCTATCCACAACACACTAGAATGTTTGTTTGTTTGTTTTTAAATACTTTTCCATATCTGTGCTTTGTTTTTCAATAAAAAGGTAAGTTTTTTTTTTGTTTGTTTTTTGTTTTTTGTTTTTGAGACAGGGCCTTATTCTGTAGCCCTGGCTAGCCTAGAACTATGGTGACTGAGTTGGCCTTGAACTTAGAGATCTGCATGTGTCTCCCTCTGCCTCCTGAGTGCTGAGAAAGGTGTATACTACCACTTTCAGCTGTAAACAGATGCTTTAAGAAGGCAATGCAACACTGAACATACAGGTTTTAAGGAATTGTATGTCATCTCTGTGTGCTCTGCCTAGTTTTCCCTGAGTACCCTAGTGCTGTGAAGCCTGTATTATTGTAAGAAATATGCTTCAGGGGCATCTTTGGAAAGGAATCCACCCACCCCTTTAATAATAAAATTGTGATGTGAGTTGGGGACTCTACTTCAAACACACACACACACACACACACACACACATACACACACATACACACACATACACACACACACTGAATGAGGTCTGTCTGTTTTCACTGTGCTCATCAGTCATATCAGCAATTCAACAGTTTACAATTCGTTTACTTTTTAGTGTACTGTTTAGGAATGTCATTGCAAAGATGTATATCTGAAGCTATTAATACTCTTCATAGTAAACATTTATCAGTAAGTAGGATATTAGTTATTTATTAGTATACTTTAGTTTAATTTATAACTTCCTGGCTTAAAGCTATGTGTGTTCATCACAACTCAGTTGTTGTGGGTTAGCTGCCAGGTTCCATGTGGGTCTGTTCTGTGGTTGCAGCCAGATTTAATGGCAGCACTTTTAGTCATTTGAAGATTTTTTAGGACGAGAGGACCCATTTTTAGGATGTCTTTTGTCAGGATGTCTAATGGTTGTTGACAGGAAGCCCAACCACATGGGCCTGTCCATCAGCAGCTTGATTGTTTTAATGGTATGATACCTGATTGAAGAGTGGGGAGGAAGGGAGGGGAGGGGAAGGGAAGGAGAGGAGGGGACGCAAGGAGAGGGGACAGGACAGGGGAGGACAGGAGGAGAAGGTTAAGTGAGAATGCCCCGTGCATGGCCTTTAATGGCTCATGTCTGAACTCATCACCTTTGCGTCCTTCTGTTCACTACATCAGAAGTTCAGTACAGCAAGTGGGGGTGGGGGGGGATGGTGCACATGCCGTTATCTCAGTCCAGGTTCAGCACACTGCTTAAATCTGAGCACATGCCTTTATTTGACTCAGGAGACAGAGGCAGGCAGATCTCCATGAGTTCAAGGGAAGCCTGGTTTATGAAGTGAGTTTCAGAACAACCAGGGCCACACAGAGAAACCAAACCAAAACAAAAAAAGTTCAGTGCAGCCTACACTTACGAGGTATGGGATCAGTCCCCATATTCCTCAGGTAAGAGTGTCAAAGAATCTGTGGATGCATGTTTAGACTACAAGGGTATAAAGATATGGATGGAATAACAGACCCTGGGCTCTGGGAGTTCCTGAGCATCCCCTGTCCCTTCAACCACTCATGTCGGTGGTGTCCTCGAGGCAAATACAGCACTGAGTCTGGGCATGTCCTTTCTATTTTATTTCTTTTTGCTTCTATCTGGAACACTCTATATCACAGTTTTTACTTGTTATAGGCATAAATTTTTTTCAACCTACTTTAATCAGGGTTCAACCTCCCCTCTAGCCTACCACCCACCAGAGGTAGTGAAAAAGTTATTAGGGACTGGGGGAAGTAGGCTTGTTTAGAAATAGTTCTTTGGGGACAAGTCCAATCTTCATTGTCAGGATACCAGCAGTTCAGTCCAATAGCAGACACCAAATACGAATCAGCAGGTGGAGTCCAGTCCTCTTGGCACACACCACACACTAACCAACAAGAGCAGTTCAATCCAGAAGAAACCGCAAGACTCACCAACCAGCCTGAGGCCACAAAAGCAGCAAGAAGCCACAGGACCTCAGGAGGATTCTTTGGTGAGTTTCTTTCTTTCTATGGAGTGACCACAAGCAGAGCTCAGCAATGCAATGTAAGGTGAACCAATATGTACGTGTGTGTGTGTGTGTGTGTGTGTGTGTGTGTGTGTGTGTGTGTGTGTGTGTGTGTGTGTGTATGTAGCGAAGAATAGGGAGGGGGAGCAGAGCAAACCAATGTCTGTGGGGTCATGTTTATATTCCTTCTGAATATCATGCATCCTCCCACATGTTTGCTATAGAAAAACGTCCTTTCATTTGTGTGTTTCAGGAAAACATTTTTTCATATGTCTACTTTTACAAAACATCTTTTCACCTGTGTGCCCCAGCAAAACATCATTTGACATAATGGACTTACAAAGAAACCAGAAGTTTCCAGTTAAACTTGGTTCAAATATTTCTACTTGTCAGATATGGCCTTACATATTGTTTGCTTCAGGAAGCGTGGAAGTGTGAGGAAGTTTATGAAGCCATTGAGCTCAGATTCTGTTGAAGGAAACATAATGGTTGAGTGTGAAGTGGCAAGTTAGAGAGTTTACGGTTGATCTACTGCATACTAAGACACCAGTTCTTAACCTTCCTAGTGCTACAACTCTTTAATGCCTTTCCTCAGATTGTGGTGACCCCAAGCCATAAAATTACTTTTGTTGCTACTTCGTAACTATAATTTTGCTACTGTTAGGAATCATAATATAAATATCTGATATGCAGGATATCTGATATGCCTGTGAAAGGGTCGTTTGATCCCCCAAAGGGGTTACAACCCACAGGTTGAGAACTGCTGCACTAAGATCATTTAAAGTTTTCAAAGAGAGGCAAGGTACCATTGAAATTGAAATGGAGCCTTAAGATTTCAATAGGGAAGCTGTGCACAGTGAAGAAACATAGGCTAAAGGAGGCTGCAAAAGGCTAGGAGGGTAGTGATGAGCTGTTGCCTAGTCACTATTGGCTGTACAGGGACATATACTGTGTATAGGAGTTTAAGCTCATTGGGACATGAATTGGTTAAATTCACCTTTGTATTTGCTCACATGCTATCGAGGAGTCCTGAATACAGAATATCCATCTCTCGATAGTGCAAGAACCATATAGAAACAAAATCTCTGATGATTGAAGTCTCTTATAAAATGGAGTATCAGTTTCATGTAACAGTTTTTTCTCTAGATAAAAATCATCTTTTGGTTATTTATAATTTTAACTACTGTGTATCACATTGCTTAAAGAATAATAGCATGAGAAGTCTACATAGTCAGTTCAGGTTCGGTTGTTGTTGTTCTATAAGTATTTCAACCCAGTGTTTGTTGGGTTGATTGAACCATCAGATTCAAAACCTTGGTTTTTGGTTTTTTGTTGTTTTTTTTTGAGTTTTCGAGACAGGGTTTCTCTGTGTAGCCCTGGCTGTCCTAGAACTCACTCTGTAGACCAGGCTGGCCTCGAACTCAGAAATCCACCTGCCTCTGCCTCCCAAGTGCTGGGATTAAAGGCGTGTGCCACCACTGCCCAGCAGATTCAGAACCTTTAGAAGCAGGGAGTTAACTGAATATATTCAGTAACTTTTCTTTAAAAAGATAAATATATGTCTGCATGTGTATATATATATATATATATATATATATATATATATATATACACACACACACACACACACACACACACACACACATATGACTTAATGATATTATAGATGAGTTCTTGTATTGTTAGAGTGGACTCTACTTTTTCCATGGTTTCTTTTTTTAAAAAAAGAAAAGAAAAGAAAGAAAATAATGATCCACAATTATAGTAATTAAAGTCTTAAGTGCAAGGGAAACATAAAAATATTCTAGAACTCATTTGATTTTTACCTAGTACATATATATGTATATTTTGCTTAGTGAGATGAGACTAGCCTAATAAAGACTAGAAACAGACTTCTGATTATGTAATACCCTGCAATTATTTTTATGGGTATTGCATTCCAATCTTCTTACGCAATATTTACAATGTTCATGTGTAGCAAGGGCACAGAATACAAGTTCTAACAATCTCAACCATAAATCAAAACCAAGTCACGCAATGTAACTTTTGGGAACTCCTTTGGCTGATGCAAACAACCTTTGTTAAGAAAGGTTAAGAAATTTTTACGCAAAATTCTGAGTTTCCAACATTGGGGAAGACAGAGGAATTTAAATTCTAAAACTCAGTTACTCTACCCAGTAATTAAAGATTCTGCTAAGACAGTTTGATACTGGTCTAGTTGTGAACATGGTGAAAAACTTTTACATTTTGAAAAAAGGTTTTAAATATTGTACGAGTGTGATGAGAATTTCAGCAGATTATAGCTACAAAAGATATGATTCAGCCTGAAAACATAACCTATGGAAAATCTTCAACTCTGCAGAGCGAGCTCTGCCAGATGACAGATCTAAGAAGAACCTGCCAATGGAAGAGAGAATGCTAGAAGAAAAAGAGTCCCGCTAGCTCTAAACATATGGCCCCAACACTGACATATCTTATAGTTTTAGTGAATAGCAACTCAAAATAGCTAGGTTGATAAAAGTCTAAAAAAATGAGTCCACAAATGAAGAATATTCTAATTCTTTTCTTCTTTCTCAGAGGGTACTTTAACAGAGAGTAAATGTCTGTGTGTCTGCTTTTTAAAAATCCCTGCTCCTTGTTGTTGGGGTGTTCTTGAACCTAGGCCTTTTGCATGCCCGACAAACACTCCAGTAGTAAACCACATCTCCAGCCTCAACAGCTACATCTTTATTACATTTTTACTTTCAGGGTAACAGAGATGCCTCAAAGACAACCATCCATGGCAGTTCATGAATGTCTGATACGTTTCTAGATGACTTATTGGTCAAAGAATTATAGGAGGTTAAACATAGAGGTCTAGGCAAAAAAACAAATGGCTTTATGTAGGCTCTCTAGATTGTTCAGCTGCCTTGAGAGTCCTGCTGATTTAGAGAAGGATTGGCCAACAGAAAGACTGGCTGCCCAGTAACTGCCAACTGGATTATGATGGCACTCAGTGACTCACTACTGGAGCCATGGTGTGCCTTCTTGTATGTATTAGTTCCCTCACCTGAAACAAACTAAAACAAAACAAACAAAAATCTCGAGTCCTAGCCAGTGGTGGTGCACACTTTTAATCTCAGGACTCGGGAGGCAGAGACAGGCAACTCTCTGTGGGCACGAGGCTAGCCTGATCTACAGAGCAAGTTTCAGAATAGCCAGGGCTACGTAGAGAAACCCTATTTTAAAACAACAACAGCAACAGCAACAACAAAACACCTGAGCTACCCATTTTTAAAGGTAGCTAAAGAGATGAATTGACTTAGGACAGTTAACACGGTGCCTGTTATAGGATCCCTGCATAGGAATGTTCCTGTTATTATGATTGTTATAAAATTAATTCATAAGATAAAATAATAATTTACTAACTACTGTGAATTACATAGCCAGTTCAAGCTTAGATGTTACATGATTTAAACTTAGGTCTACTCTTAGACATATACCAAATAGTTTTTTAATTAAATGTACATATAGCCAAGTTATTTTTTCCATCTTTTTTGGCATGTGTGTGTTCACCATCAGGCAATACGTTGTTTCATAGGTAAAGCTTATTGACTTCATTCTCAAGTAAAGTTAAGAGTTATGAACTGTTGCTTGTTGTAAGCTTTCCTTAAGAATAAGTTTGCAATCACATTGTTCTGGGTAACAGCTCAGGTTTTTATGGTCAGAACAACTGTTGAACTGTTGCATCTCTGCCAATTACTGTGTAATCTTAGCAAGTCACTCCAGTCTTGTAAGCCTGAACTCTTAACTATAACATGGAACAATATTTCCCTTAAATGAGCCAGGCAGTGGTGGCACACACCTTTAATCCCAGCACACAGGAGGCAGAGGCAGGTGGATCTCTGAGTTCGAGGCCAGCCTGGTCTACAAAGTGAGCTCCAGGACAGCCAGGACTACACAGAGAAACCCTGTCTTGAAAAACACCACATGCGAGTGAGCACAGGCACATGCACGCACACACATGCACGCACACACATGCGCACACACATGCGCACACACACACGCACACGCGCGCGCACACACGCACACACGTGCACACACACACACACGTGCACACACACATGCACACACGCACGCACACACGCACACACACGCGCACGCGCACACACACACGCATTTATTATATATACAAATAATAGGCTCATATACTGTGTGTGTGTGTGTGTTACTGGAGCTCAAATCTTGGCCTTTATCATTTATAAGCAAGCCTTCTATTATTAAGCTGTACACCCAGCCCCGTACCTCAATTTTTTCTCAGAGTATGAAAATATAGTACAGATATAATTAATGAAAATTCTACTAAACAAGTCTTTATCTTTATCCTGATTCCAGCTAAAGCCAGATCTAGTAGAATATGCTAGGACACAAGTTGTCTGGATGGGGCTGCAGGTCTGTTTAAAAACATAGAGACAGCTGTTTTATTTTGTTTTGTTTTAAAATGTAGATTAACTAGGCCTGCAGGCTTGTAACAAGGTAATAATAGAGCTGCACAGCTGTGGAGCCCCACCCCTGGGGTAAACACCACTGCCCCAGTGCATCACAGCATTCCCTTCTAGACAAGGAAAACTTGTATTTAGGTCAGAAAAGATGAAAGTTAAATTTCAAATTATAGCCATGCTAAAAACAAATCATCAATGTGTGTGTGTAATTTTTAAGTGGGTATGGTCTGCTTTTGTACAGTTTCTGTATTTTGCAATAGATATGGAAAATCCGATTAACTGGTTATTTCCATGTAGTATACAATATTTTCTATGAATATTTTAGAAGTCATTATAAAATATAGGTAGTTCAAGTTCAGTGCTAGTAAGAATTCATGATTCTTGAAACTATTATAATTTTTCACTTATATAAAACATGAACTTCTACATTATCTCATATATGTATCCTTCCATTTCCTAGTTTTCTTTATTTTACATACATTGTATATTGTGGTAAGTCACATTTACATATTTTTTTTTTTTTTGGTTTTTTGAGACATTTACATATTTTAAAGTAAAAATTTTATCCTTTTTTCTCAACAATAATTCATTTCAGTAATTTAACATGCAGTTGAACTGAGATCATTCACATCACAAATGACCATATAACATTTTTATTGTTTTTTAATTTTTAAATTATTTATTTATTTACTCATTTGAGCAGAATGAATGCAGATTTACTAAAGAAAAATCAGAAAGAAGTCGAGAGAACGAGGGGTTTCTAGGGATGAATAACCAGTTTTATCAGAAACTTCTCTCTCTCTCTCTCTCTCTCTCTCTCTCTCTCTCTCTCTCTCTCTCCTTTATAGGAAGGTATATCTGTCCCATGCACTCAGTAGGGACAGACCCCAGGCCTTAGGTAGCCCATATCCATGCATCGTCTAAACCTAACTTGGGTGAGCAATAAGCTTTGACCATCTTGCCTCGTCTTTCATTAGTTGGGAATTGGCAGCAGAAGGACGTGACGCAGGAACAGCTCCCTGATGATATTTTCATTCATTGTAAGAAACTAAATAGACCTTGCAGCCTAGACATTAGAGACAAACATTAAAACCACATTTGTCAATAAGTAAGCTTTGCCTACTTATTGACAACAAAATGAAATTTAATTAATAATTAATAGGGAAGGGGAGACAAATTATGAGAATGTGTGAATGGTTGTTAATATAGAGTACAACCTGTTCTGTTTGAAGTCACCTTTCAGAACATTTAAGTAAAAATTGTCCTTTTTAAGGTCTAAAGTCTTAAGAGGAATGCTCATCTTTGTTTCTATGTGTTTTATGAATTCAAAATATTTTTATAGAGCATATAAGATGCTATTAAAATTGTACTACCTTTGGCTTTTATTCTCTAGTATAATTATCCTTGATTACAGACTTCAGAGAGGCAGTATATAAGGAACTGTTTATTTTGAACAAAAAATTCATGTAGCATTTAAGAACTTACATTATAAAAATAGTTTCCCCATCTCTATGTTTCTTCCAATGTCTTTGCATGTCTGTTTCTGTCTCTCTGTCTCCCTGTGTCTGTCTGTCTGCCTGCCTATTTGCCTGCCTGCCTGCCTCGCTCTTTCTCCTTCCCTCTCCCTCCTTTCTTCCCTCCCTCTCCCTCCCTCTGTCACCCTCTCTCTCTCTCTCTCTCTCTCTCTGGTGTGTGTGTGTGTGTGTGTGTGTGTGTGTGTGTGTGTGTGTGTGTGTATGCCTGCATATGAAGGCCAAAATAAGGTTTTGGGTTGCCTAGCTGTGGCTATAAGTAGCAGTGAGCCCCACCCGACATAGGTTCTGAATTCTGAGCTTTGATCTGCTCCAAGAACAGTAAGTGCTTTTAAGTGTAGAACCATCTCTCTAGCCCAAGGCTATCTTTTTGAGATAATTTTAATCTAAATTAATGTTGTTTCAGAAATATTTTGGGGGATGGAGCTGTGTTTTGGTTTTGAAACATAAATCTTCCTCGTGAGTTTTTGTTAGCACCCATAATTCTCTAGCACTGATACATTAGTAGATTATCTCTCTTACATTTACTTACTAAACCTTCTCAGCCTCACCCCAAAGACCATACCCAATAGACACAATTAAAAATGCCATATGCCATCTCATTTCCTTTCCCTGAGTTTGTAGGGTGCCACTGTCTTGGGAAGACAGGCCAACGTTCAGTATAGTTTTTATGAAATCTGTTCCACACCCAGAGAAAGGAGTATTCTTGGGGAAGAATCAAGAGTTGCTGTTAGGTTCCTAGCTTGAGTGACTGGGTGATGGTGACACCTTTTACAATGACATGAGAATAAAGAGTGGTTTGGGTACAAGTTTGGGGTGAGCTGAGCAGGTCCAGGTTTGGGCCAAAAATCATGGTTTGTCTGTATTAATTTGGAATGGGTTTTTACAAATGCACGTGGAAAGCTCCAGTAGATGGGATGCGTTAAGTATGGAGTTCAATAGAAAGACTGTGGAGGTCTATAAGTTAGAAGCATTAGCACAGAGGCATTGCTGACATGCATTCAATGCCTAACATCACCATGGGGACAATATATATAAAGAAGAGCCCCAAATCCTGATGAATATTTAGAAGTCACGTATAAAAGAAGCAGTAAAACCAGAGGCTGAAGGAGTGCTTGCTAGAATGGTAGAAAACACAGGTGAAAGGCATCATACATACATCTAAGGGAAGGGGTGTCCCAGGACACGTGCTGAGCTATAGAACACTGCTGCACGCTGACGGGGAGCAAAGCAAGAACTTTACCAATATGGCGGCTAGCTTGCTCACTCACTAGCCCGCTCACTCACTCACTCACTCACTCACTCACTTATTCAGTTGTGATTAAAGAAATTGTTCTTAGTTAGTTGCAGTTAATTTCTATTCATGTCAATTAAACAGAAATGTATTTTCAAATAAATTGTGGAATATTGATCTCATTTCCTCTAGCAACTTATGTTCTATATTTAATGTAGTAAAATTTGCAGAGAGAAAAGATGTCAACAAGAGTAATTTATTTAAAAAAATAACATCAAATGTGCCATTTCTTTTCAAAATAGAAATTTCAGCATGATGGATACTTGGATAGGGTGACAGTCAAGGAGATCCACAGGCTTGTGTACGTGCTGGGGAGGTCAGCATTCATGGTAGAGTCTTGATTATTTAACTTGGGTGCAAGGATCAAAAACAAACTCCAATGACAGTTTATTCGTTTTGCTTTTGTTACAGAGGTAAAATTAAAGTTCTTCCTTCATTTGGAAATGTTGTTTACTGTTGAGAATTTCCATGCTTAATACATTTCTTTATTTTACTGGTTTAAGTGTTATGCAAGCAGGCATTATAGTGTTGGTGAAGTGTGACCATCACGTAGTTTCTGGAGAGAACTTGGAGCTCAAAGCCTTCTCTTTTTTCTCCTTTTGTGTGTGCGCATGTTCATGTGTGTGTGTGTGTGTGTGTGCATGAGTGTGAGCACATGTGTGTAGAGGCTTAGAGGCCAACCTGAGCTTTTCACCTTATTTTTGAGATGTGGTCTCTCACTAACCCAGAATGTGCTGAGGATCTAGGAGCTAGCCTGTAGGCCTTGGGCCTGCTCCTGCCTCTCCCCTCTCCAGTTCTGCTGGTAGTCACTCACTGACACAGCTGGCTCTCTCCTGTGCCCACTGGGCATCAGGCCCTTAAGTTTACACCATGAGCATTTTACCAAGTTGGACATCTTCCCAGCCTGCTTGTAATTCTTTTCATAGGAAATTCAGAATCTAACTACATTGTTGGGTGTTAGAGGGCTTATCGGGGAATATAATTCTCTATAAATGTAAGTACTACCTTTAATTTGAAGTAAGTGTGGGTTGATTCTGTTTTATTGATTGAAAATATGTTGGGGCATTAGAAGGTAAACTGTGTATGTTTTCACATGGGCCTCCTTTAAAGAAGGCAGAATTATGTATTCATAATTAAAGTTATTTTATATGACTCATGTTATCTAGAAATCAGTTACAAATTTTGGCTCATAGTTAACCATTATAGATATATTTCTGTATACTTATTATTTTACATAGTGAATTCTTAAACTGTATGGGTCATTACTTTAGAAACCTTTTGTCCCCCAAACCTCCCAGGTTGGGGAAAATAAGAAAAATCTTTATATAAAATGCATAATATTTTGTAAATTCACATTTGGGGATTAGATTTTTCTAAGTAGTTAAACTGAATGTCCCTTAGCTCATTTGGTATAACACAGGGATGTTAAGAAGCATTTCAGACCTCCGGCCGTGTCTTTAATTCCAGAGCAGTCTTTGAATTGGGCAGTTATAATCTCTAAAGGTTCAGCCTTAAAATTTTATGACACTTTAAAAATAATGGTACTGGGGGCTGGAGCGATGGCTCAGTGGTCGGGGGTGCCGGCTGCCCTTCCAGCATTCGACTGACTCCCAGCACTCACCCATACTTGGCTCACAACTGTTTGTAATAACATTTTCAGGGAACCTGATGTTCTCTGTGGTTGCACAGACATATATGCTAGCAAAACACCGTACACATAAAATAAGACAAGATAATATAAGCAAAAATAATGGCATCACCCAACATTTAGGCAGAAAAAATTAAGGACCTCTGTATCCTTAAATGATAACACCAGGTAGACTCCTGAAGGAAGGAAAAGGTCTCCGAGATGATGAGACAGGCAGAAGTCCCGTCCCCCATAAAGTGCCCGTCAGATGATGGCTTTGGGGTGATGGTTGTTGAACAACATGGAGATTCACTGAGTTACCATGTTGTGAGAAAGCAGTTTGTGCCCTAAGTTGTCAGTGCTCTGTGGACCACACTGTTAAGGGTGTGGTTCACTATTTGGAAGAGAAAATAAAATTGTTTTTTTTAAACCAATTAAAATTACCTTCTCATTCTCAAACAGCCATCTGCAAGCATATTAATTTTATTATTTCCATGAACTCCCTGTTTGATTATCCAGTGACCTGATCCAGTAAACATTTGTCAGGCTGTCTTCCCTGGAGATATAAGCTGTGAGCATATACGGCATTTCCCCCTTTTAAACAGTGATCAGTTAGGAAAGTGTTGTGTTAATATTGTGAGCACAATTGTCTGAGAACACGAAGAACCTTCATCTGGATCTTTTATAACCATAAAAGGCAATGTGTCATGCTTTCCTGTTTTGCATGGATGAGGAGGGAGTAAAAAACACCAAAAGAATTTTTATTGCATAGAAATATTTCCTTCCTTGCAGTTGGTGAAGCAATAATGAGCCTGTGAAGTCGAGTTCCTATAGCAGGGGACAGGAGGCAGGGGATGTAGTTGGAAGTCTCACAGGCTCACACAGCCTCACAGCCTGGTCACAGAGCTCTGGCCTCTCTGGGGTCTCTCCTGCATGCCCGAGTCAGCCTGGGCAGAGTACCTGCTGCTCTGCTCCTCATGGCCACTGGGACAGGCAGGGAAAACAGAGGAACCTCTGTGTCTTCACTGGTACAGAGAGGCCAGAGTACAGAGGGATCATCTGATTCCTGATCCCTGGAGGAGACTAGGCAAGTGCCTTCCATGTGGAGAAGGTTCTTTTGGAGAGGGAAATTGCTCACCACTGCAGATTGTTAGAGCGTATCTAGAGCTGTTTTAGCATTGGAGACCATTACCACCATATAAGAATAGACCTGATCTATTGAACTGAGGAATAGCTAAGTGGTCATCACATCTCAATATACCTAAGGCACCTGCCTTCCCACTACTATACCTTTTTCTGGGGCCTCTCGCAGTTCCTGATGCTGGCCTGTCAACCTTCTTTAACTGATTCTCCTGTTTTTCAGCCCTAAAAGAATGTAGGCAGCCTGGTGTGGTGATATCTCGACTACATGAGACTGACACTTTCTCTCTCTCTGTCTCTGTCTCTGTCTCTGTTTCTCTCTCTCTCTCTCTCATTATGTCTGTCTCTCTTTACGTATGTATGCTTAAGTTAAACAGAACCCTTTTCGTCCAGGCTAGGAGACACCCACGGTCTCTTTAGTCTGCTTCAGACCTATTATCTCTCAGAAGACCAATTTATAGTCTGGGTATGGAAATGACCTAGCAACCTGAACAGCACAGGGATATTTTATCAGATGTTCCATTTGTAATGATCAATTGTAACAAAACTGAGCCAACCTGAAATTTTTATACTCATTGAAGGTAAGGAAATGTTGAGACAAAATAACAGAAGCCCAAGAGTTCATGATGTGATCTTGCATATTGCTGTGGGGGAAAACAAAACAGGCTATTCATCAAGTTGTTGGTAACTTAAAGTCAAGCAGAGTTGTTTTTAGCATGTTGTATCTCTCACCTAGAAGTTACAAGTGTAGCATTTCTAGGAAGACACAATTGCATTCTCATCATAATGCAAGGAAATGTGGGGTGGGTGTTCTCTGATGTGGTTGAAATTGGCATCACATACCTTTAAATGATTTATGATTTTTATTAAGAGCAGACATAGTGAATGCTTGATGTCATCTGAGTTCTGTTAGTGGTTGAGAACAGTGTCAGCTTTACCCCTGACCCAGACCTTGGGCAAATTGCTTGTTTCTGTCCATATATCTTATTTAAAATGAATGTAATACCTAGGTCATAGTATATCTTCAAGAAGAATGATGATAAATCTCCAGATGATAATAGTTGGTGCGCTTTCTGGTTGTTGTTGGTTTGTTTTTTTTGTTTTGTTTTTACATTTTAGAATAAAGGCGTTTAAAGTACTTTTTCGGTTAATTCTGTCCTTGAGTAATCCAGTCAACACAGCAGTAGCTAGGAGTAGAGTTCTTATTTGGAGACATCCTTTCCAGCTCTCTCCCTGACTCCCCCTGCTTCTTTATGTAGTTCAGCACTGGTCCTTTGTGGAAACTGGCCTCACCCTCTCTCACTTTTGCTGACTCACTGTGAAAACACAAAAACCTATTCCTTCTTGTACCTGAATCACTCTTCTCTAGAAACCCTTGCTGATTCTGTCAACCTGGGGCTTGTTTTCATTTTACATGTGGCCTCAGTACCTAGATCATAATTTCTCCCTGTCCCCTGCTGTTCTTCTCTCTGGTTTTTGGCACATACGATGCCAGCTCATCACTGTTGCTAGTTTCTGTCTACCTCCATGTTGGCCCTCTGCCCTCCCATTTCTGCTGAACCTTCTCCTAGCCCTCCTGTTTCTGAAGTCCCAGCACTTTCTCTCTACTTAGTAAACTGTCTCAAACCACTGTCTCATCCACACTTCCGCATTTGAGCCACTTCTGGACTGTCGCCTATCACCCGTGATCATCTGTCCAGCCTTGTCACAAAGATCTGTACCTCAGTTCCACGCCCATAGCCCTCCTAACTGCCCACTTTGTCCACTGTGGTTGACACCACATGCTCTGCCATTTTCCATAGTTGAACATGAGAAGAAATCCCCAGAGACATTAATTTGGTCTCCTAAATTTTGTGGTTCTCATTTCATTTGGGATTCTTATTATAGATGGACTTTAAAAACCTAATTCTCTAGCACATTTTCTTTAGCCACTATTAAATGTTTTCCATTTCTCTGTATATTTCCAGTTCTAACTAGAATCACTCTCCCTTTTCTTTACTCTCACTGAGTAATGACTGCTCCTTGCTGCTGTGTGCTCTCATTGGCCAGGTGAAGTGAGCAGGATGTTGTACCTTTACATTGTATCCATGAGGTCTGGTTTAATTTCAAAGTAACAAGACTAATGCCTGTCTTTATGCTAGTCTTAGAAGGTAGCCATCTTTAAAATAAGTGCAGCAAATGAAGAAGCTGTATTTGACCCTTCAGCTATCTGCATTTATTGAGTATACTGTATTGAAACAAATTCAAAAAGGAGTAGCAAAAGCCCACACACAGCCCATGCTGCAGATAGATAATGAAGGCAACAGAGGCACTTAAATCCATTCACACCTTTGTGTTTATGTCTATTTGGTTTTAAAACAAGGCCTTAGTATATAGTTTGGGCTGACTGGAACTCACTGTGCATACTGCACTGATCTCAAACTTGTGACAACCTTCCTGCCTCTGCCTTCTGAGTGCTGGGATTATGGACATGTGTCATCACGCCTGGCACAAAGTTTCACTCTGTGCACTTGTTTCTAACCATGAATTTAGGTGCACTAGTGGTACCCTGCCTTTTCTCAGGATGCAAGAGTAAGATAGGACATGGTGGACAAAATGACTTGGCTTCCAGACTGTAATCAGTGTTCATGCACATGGGTATCAGATACACAACAGCAACTCTGCAGAACGTTTACACTTTTGTAAAGGGTGTGTAAGACAGAAGCGTGTTGGTGTAGTGACTCTCAGAGCCAGTCTGGGAAGGGAGAGATGCTGTTTTGGTGACTAGTGTGCGGAAGACATCTCAGAGATGTGACTAGCAGTTTCTGCTAGAGCAGCCTCTGAGCAGGCCTTAACTGATGTGAGATGGGGACAGATAGGGGATTTCTCTATCATGTCAACCATTCTTATAAGTAGTATTTGCTCATCACTATTTCTGAGTGTATTGAATTATATTTTGTTTGTTTGTTTTTGAGCTAGGATCTCATTATGTAGCCCAAGCCAGCTTGAATTATATTTGAAATGGAATCAGTTATGCATTTCTTTTTGTTCTTTCTGAAGTTAAGGAACTGAGTAAGTCAATGTGGAAAGCAGTGTTTCTTGTGCAAGTGTGCCCTGGTGTCTTCCTTTTGGGTGGTTTCCTGATGAAGAAATGCTGGTACCTTATATATGTGCTATTCACAATGATGCTTGTTGCTGGAGAAAGTAAGCCAGAGGTTTGATCCACTGAAGGAACTCGGGGAGCCATGTCATAGACCCAGACAGATCTGAGGCAGTAGTTTAGAGGCCATAGTTGATGATCGCTTGTTCAGAGACTCTTCCTCCTCATAGTCTCTCAGTAAACCATATAAAAGAAGACCTTAAGGCAACACTATCCTGTCTCTAATACTTTCCCACTCCTGTCTAAGTAATTTATCTTAAAAGAAGCATGTGTATCCAGGCACTCCCAGTTTCATTTTATATAACTTACTATTAGAAACAAATGAAACTAATTCTTTTTTATTGAGGCTTTAAAAGCACAGAAAGAAGATGGTCCTTGTAGAATGAAGGTAAGAGCCCAGAAACAGTAAGAGGAGAGCATTAGCAATCCAGTTGCACAACGTTAGAGTTTTCTGTTTTGCACATTTCCTAACTTGAATACTCTCTAAAGTGTCATTTTTGTGTCAAATATGGTGTAGGTGATGTCATAAATAACAAATCTCAGTTTGAGATGACAGCATATTACTTGCATTTTGTTAACAAATACATGAATGTAAATTGTTTTAAGCTTCATATTAAGCTTTAGTGGGCAAAGATATAAATATTTTGCCTCTGTTAATGTTTAACTCCAGTAACAGCAAATCTTTTAAGTCCACAGAAACATGAAGTCATTGCACAATGAGCACTGCATTATAAATGTAGTCTCCAGGAGTGATTTATGCATCTGACTTTTATGGCACTGAATTTCAAAACCTCATAAAAAGTCACTTTAGAGAAATGTCATGCTGACCTGTGTGGGAGAGGTAAAATCTGTCTGTCTGTCCCCCCTAGTTCAGCTGTAGTTTTACTTACACATATATTTGGATACTTGTACATTGCAGATAGCAAGTGCTTGTTAACTAAATGAATGTGAAACACACACAGGACTTGTGTATTAATGACCTTTCTAAAATTTGAGATTTTTTTTTTTTTTTTTTTTGCCCCACATGGCATAGTTTCTTTCTTCCATCATGTCATTAATCCTCCTGATTGCACAATTACAAAAATGTTAGTGTGTCTAGGCCGTTGTCTCACGAGAGTCACAAACTTATTATATTTATTTTAAAAACTCATAGCGAAGCATCTTTAATATAAGTCTGTTTTAATATTTTGGCATCTCCTACACATTGACTTATCACAGAAGATTTTGTCTTTATTTTACTTTAAATGAAGTACTGTTTTCAGAGATGATTTCCTTAAATCCATCTGCACTGAAAGAATGTAATTAATCTGACATTTTGTAAAGGTTTCATTGAATTATATTCTTGTCTTGTGCTGTACAGGAGTAAGTACTTATAAGTGTTCAGCTAAGATTAGCTTTAGGATGTGTTAAGGAAAAAAGATAACAGTACATAATTTATGATCAATATATTTTAATTAGTCAGTTTTCAGATGAACTTGTCCATCTGTAAGTTTTAGTCAGAATATGCCCAAGTACAAAAAATATAATTTAGAGCTTAACAAATAGGAGAAAGAATTTCGAATATGTCTGTGAGAAGCTCATAGCAAGAGAATGTTGGTCTGCATGTGACCTAGCGCAATCAACACATTCAACAGTCCTCAGGTGCAAGGGAAGCCTGACTTGGGCTTTCAAAAACAAATAATTCTTCTTTTAATTTTTTCTTCCAGATTACATGAATTTTGTTATCATTCATTTATTAGCCACAATGAGTTAACTTAGATTTCAAAGTAAACATGTCTCCTTCTTGGGAGATTTTACAATTTTTACTTTACAGATGGCCAAGTTCATGTGTATATACTTGTTGAGGGCATGTGGACACCTGCTTCAAAGTTTAGAAAATGTATTAAGTCTGCCACAGCAGAGAGTCACTCTGTGGGCTGATGGGAGTTCACGAGGGGGAGGCGTGTGTTGAAATATGCTTCCAAGGCTTTATCTTCGTTCTCATGACTCTAGTCTTTAACAGCAGTAAAGCTTCACTCAGAAGCAACAATAGAGATGTGTTTCCTCATTTAAGATGTGTTTCCTTCAAGTTAATCATTACAGAAGTTGCTCAGACCAGCGTCAGGTGGCCCTGGGGACCTCCATGCCCCGTCTTGACTTCAATCTCTTTTCTCCAGTTGTTTCTCACAGAGTTATTTATCTTCAGAAACATCTGTAGAGTTGACTCAATGCTTTCTAACTTAGGAAAGAAGAATGTTTGCCTTGGTTTGATTTTTCTCTCATTTGCCTTCATACTTTAGCAACTTCCTGATCTCTTTGTGCCAAGAATACAAAACTAATTTTCAAACTCCTCTTTTAATGTGTATTTATGGTATGTGTGTTGGGGGGGGGGTTCGCATGAGCACATACCACTGTGAGCATGTAGAAGTCCAAGGACGGCCTTAGGCGTCAGTCCTGCCTTCTCTGTTGTTTGAGACAGAGTCTCTTTTTTTTGTCCTTCACCTTTGCCTATGATAGGCTAGCTGCCCCGTGGGGAGTCTCCTCTTTCTGCCTCCCATCTTGACATGGGAATGCTGGGGTTACAGAGTATGCTACCATGCCCTGCTTCATGTGGCTTCTGGGGATTTGAACCCAGGTCCTCATATTTGTACAATGAGCATTTTACCCACTAAGCCATTTCTCCCAGCCCACAAAAGAATTTTAGTGTCAATTTAAGCCAATTTATTAATAGAGAAATATCTTGATAATGAAGATTTTAACTATGAAAAGACCAAGGCCAGGCAAAGAGCTGCTTTGTTCATTAAGAAATCCTCAAATGTCAGTCAATAGGTCATGCCTGTGGTTAGCATTAAGGTCCTTCTGTAACACACACACACACACACACACACACACACACACACACACACACACGGGAGTGAACAAGTATATACACAGGAGTTGAGGGTTGGGGGCAAGAGCGGGGGGGGGGGCGAGAACGAGCACAAGCTGGTTTCATGAACTCATCAGAGGACAAATGGCCATCCCAGGGACAGGGACTTGGAGTCAGAGAAAACAAGCATTTGTTCATCCGAGGCAAACACTTGTAGATGCTCGTAGCAAGACCAAGCTAGAGGTGGGGTGAGAGGGTGAAGTCCCTGGACCTGCAGAAGCAGGAGCAACCTTTTACCCTTTTGCAAGCTAATAAGAGACCAAACTATCACCCCTTTTTTCACCACTGCCTCTGACGTCACCTTCCACAGAATCCATGTCTTGGTTCTTGCCACTAGGGCATCTCAGGATGGAGTTTTGCTTCTCATTAATAAAGGTTTCTGAAGTGAATCTGTTATCTTAAGTACAAGACACCATCACAACTACTATTAACTGAAAATAACCTCTGAGCAGAAAGAATATGCAGAAGGAATCTGGGCATTTCATGTATGCACACAGACAGCGGAAGAAAGTGTGACTCATATTTAAGCCATAGATTGTGGGTGATGTTTTCTATTTGTATTTTCTACATTGCTGGGAAAAAAGTCTTTAAGAGAATTCTGAGAAAACAGAACTGTGTGCTTATAATTAATCATCAGGAAGTAAGAATAGTCTCAGTTTCTCAGCAGTGCATTCTCATGTAGATGTTCTGGATCTTACAGGTGAGAATCCTAAAGACTCTCCTGCCACGCGTCACAGCTCTGCACAGAGGCACTCTGATGGTGCTTTTTAGACTCCTTGTGTGTATTCCATGTGAACCCCAGGGCTCAGTGTGGGCCCCTTTGCAGCTGCAGATGTGGTTAACCTGGCCCTTGGGTTTCTCTAGCTCACCTATTCTCCCAGGCAAGGAAGCCTTTGTGAGACAAGATGGAAGCTTAATCCCCAGGAAATTCTGAGGTGCCCTCAACCAGTGGCACTCAATTCTGAGGAACTTGAAAAACACTGTGTTGCCACACCCAGACCAATAGATTTCAGTCTCTGGGGACAGGCCCCAAAAGCTATAGCCCTTAAAGCTCCCTAGACATTTCCATATTCTGCTGAGGTTGCTAAGGAAACACGTGTTTTCTACCTAAGGAATCCCTCTGAGCTTCAGAACCAACCTGGAAAATTAATATCCACACCCACTGTTATCTCAGTACTCATCTTGTGGGAAGTTGGGAGTAAATAAAGGGCCTGTTTACCGTATGTGCAAGTGCATACTCGTGGGTTTGCATGCATGTGCACAACCTACCTGCCATGCCATGCCATCTTTGATTTTCAGAGGAAAGGCATTCTTGTTTTATATCATGTTCTAATGCCTGCAACAGCACCTGTCCCTGTAACTTGTCAAGAAAAATAATAGTGTGTTCATGTTGTTTTCCCCTATTTTATTGAAAGTGGACAATGAATGTTAAGTGATCATGTCATTATTTTACATTTCTTGATTTTTGAAATTTATTTTTACAAATTTATTTTTTACAAAAAATTATATATTATTGGGGTACCATTTAAAGTTTTGATATATGTATACCCTGTATTATTTATATCAGGGTGAACATATATAGTCCTTAAACATGTACTATTTCTTTAAAACCTTAAAACTCAAATGATTATTGATTTCAGCTTTTTGAAGTATAAAGTCAATTATTGCTGTTTATGGTCAGTCTCTTGTGCAAAATAGCCCTTTCACCTATCAAACTTTAATTTGGAATTTGTTGATTGGCCACTTTTTTTGGTTCCCACACTCTAGCAGCCTAGGATGACTGCTTCTGTAAAGGAAGACAGCTCTTCCTGTGGCCAGTATGCATTGCTTGCACATGTGGTGGCTGTGATCACACCACCATGCCCGGCTATTGTATCTAGCAAGAGCAAACACCCTCAGACAAAAGGGCGCTTCCCTCTGAATGAGATTCATTCTTCCCCTGAATGAGCATGGTCTGGCTCCCACCTATATAAAGGTCATTCTTCTAGATGCTAGAGGTCCCCCAGGGAACTTTATCAGATTCTCTGATACTGCCATACAGTTTTAAATTTTAACTTTATGGCCCACTTTTCATTCTTTTCTTGATAATCATATTTTGATCTAGGTATTATAGACAATGAAAGCTGTAATTACCTTTGAAGTTCTGATAAACAACTCAAGGTTGAAAAATGGATGGTTATTTTTATTATCCTCATTTTGTAGATGAGGGAACTCTTTTAATACACATTTAATAACCTGCTCAGCCTAATAAAGTAGTGCCAGCCCAGCTGGGATTCAGTCAAGGTCCTCTGACCTCAGATCCTGTCAGCAAGAGGGCTTAATACTCCACTCATTATCTAATGGCAGTGTGGGCCCAGTGTCGTAGTCAATGCAATAAAGGCAAATACTGTTAAAAAGTTACTCTCAATAAATTGCCTTCAGTGATGTTAGTGTATGTTCTGAAACGGCCTACCAGTTATGGTTATTAAACTCTGGTGATTCCCTCTGAGGGAGGGCGAAGGGAGAGAGAGAAAGGCATAGATTACGCTTTCCTTGTTAGCATGATTTTCAGGAAGATTCAGAGATTTGGATTCTGACACTGTGTTCATGTCCTCAGATGAGTTGGCAGAGCCGTTGTTGAGGTACATTGGGTTGGACTTACAGTCTCTGGGTTCAGACAGTCTCTGAGTAATTTTCACCTGTCTGTGCTAGCAGGAGTTACAAGTCCTTAACTTGCTAACACACTAGTAAAAGGTAGTAATCATGAGTTGACCAATGACAGCATGCGCACTGCTGGCACTGTGAGCTTGAATGTTGGAGTCTCTCCTCTAGCCATTGTCTGTATGTGCTGCCATCCTTCCTTCCTTCAGACTATCTAACTTTGGGCTGGGATGGATGGCATGTTCTACTCAGGACATTCAACATGAGTTGTAGTTCTTTAAGATTTCTGTTCTTTAAGCCAATGTTGTCATGTAACTTCTGTACAAATTTGTGTGTGCATTATATGTAGAGGTAACAACAGATGGCCCATAATTAGGAGGAGTTATTTTGTTGTCTGGATTAGAGGACTAAGATCCACTCCCAAACATGTCATTTGCTGTGTAAACTCGAACAACTTACTTAACTTTCTCAGCCTGTCTTCTTATTGTGAAAATAATGAGCTTGCTATTTTCTATTTTCCTAAGTTGTGTAAGAACTATATGCAATATTTGAAAATTACTTTCTTAGCTGCCAAGTATTATATCAACACCAGGAATCATTGTTTTTCAGTTTACCATGAGTGCTGGGTCATTCTCCTCACTCCTGAGCTTTGAGAGTGGATTTTTTTCCTTGTTATAGTACCCCAGGAAGCTGAATTTCAAACTACAGATACAAAATAAAGATGAAAGAGTGATTTTTTTTCACATTAGATTTAATACTCAGTATATCCTCTTACTTTTCTGTCCTAAAACAGGTAATAAATGGAGCCTTATGCCAGTTGTAACCATGCCTCATTTTAAAATGATACAAAAAATATTGGATACTTTAATAGCCTTAGCCAAATGGATAAGTGATATTTAGATATTTCTGGCTCAGGTTTGAAAGTGTTTTCTGTTGCACATGTAGAAGAAATAATAGGAAAAATTTGGAGTTGATAAAGATAGAGTAGAATACAAACCATTATCCTGCATGAACAAACATAGATATAAAACCTTTAACAGAATATTAGTCATAAGTGAGATAAAAACCACATCATCCTCAAGTAAACTTTGCTCCAGGAATATTAGATCTGCGTAACACTCAAAAATCAATATACTTAATTAACTACAGTAACGAATTAGAAGAAAAATCATATGATCATCTCAAGAGGAACAAGAAAACCACTAGTTAAAGTTTAATACTCCTTCATAATTAAAAACTTCTGGTAAACTGTGAGTAGCAGGAGCATCCCCTTTGTGGTTAAAGGTATCATTAATTAAGAAATGTTCTCACTGAGGTCAGAGAGAGGTAAGGTTATCTGCTTTAACTGCTTTCTGGATCTGACTGTAATATCTGTTATCTCACTTGCTGCAGGGTTGATTCCCAGGATCTGTTAACTAGGGATACAACCCCTTTTGTTCTCAGTGCTCATCCAAAGGCTGCATGCTCAGTGAGGATGACCTCCCCGCCGAGAAGGTCTGTTCTTGGGTTGAAGGTATATGAGTCGCCATGTGTTCCTGCTAACACCTTCCCAATGCTCTCTAGGTCTACAGTTTTGTATCGGGCATACTAACCAATGCAACAAGGCAAGAGACAGAACTTGAAAGAAAGCCATGTGCTCAGAAAGGAAGAGATGAAACTGTCTTTGTTCCTAAAGACTATAATTGTATATGTAGAAACATCTAATTAAAAGAAGGATCTCAAAACAAAATAATAGTGCTAAAATATTTTATTATATTAGAAAAGGTAGAAAACTTCCTATATGCCAGCAGAAAAGTGATACTATCTAAAATGACATAAATATATAAACTACTTGGGGATAAATTTAATTACAAGTATAGAGAATTTCTACGTTGAAATCTACAAAATGACCTTTATAAAAAATATGGGAAATATTGTAATAATCTATTTGTTCCCATTACATATTTGGTAGCTCTGCAGCACTGAACGCATTTTGGTCTTTCAGATTCCTGCCAGAAGCACCCATGTAGCGTTGCTTACAGCATTCTAGAGATTTCCAACATATTCTTTCCACAAACCAATGCCAGAGGCTCGTGAAGCACATAGGCGGATTTATCACAGGAATGGCCCACTCCTGAGTCCCTGCACTTTCTGCATTAGTTACTTTTCTAATCACTGTGACCAAATAGCTCACACCATGGAACCTAAAGTGCAGAGCTATGTTTGCCTCATTTTTGAGAGGGTAAGGCCTACCACAGCATGGAAGGGATAGCAGCTGGCACAGCATGGAGGGCATGATCTGCGTCACTGAGAACCTGAGGCAACTGCATACATTTCATTATGCAAGGAAGTGATACAGGGCAGGAAGCTTCAAACACAAGGCCTGCCACTCCCTACCAAGATCCACTTCCTCCACTGAAGGTCCACTCCTTGAGATAGAATGCATACCCGACTGTGCTAAAGTGGCCAAGAATCTCAGACTAGATAGGTCACGGGTCTAGGGGAAAACCTACTACTATTACTCTGCTAAAAGACACAGGAGTAGAATGACTCCTAATGACGTATTGGTGTGCCCAGAGATCATTGTTCAACCCTCATCCGAGAGGGTCTACTGCTTCTTTGCAGTAGATGGTAATTAACAAAGGGATACACAGTTGTGTATAGATGTTTTCCCTCCATGTAAATTTATGCACCATGTGTGTCTAGTATCCACGAAAGCCAGAGAGGACATCAGAATTCCTGTGACTGGAGTAACAGACAGTTGTGAGCTACAGTGTGGGCACTAGCAATTGAACCCAGGTCCTGCAGAAGAGTACCCAGTCTCTTAACTGCTAAGCCATTCTCTAGACTCACAGTATGTTATAGATATATCAGCCATCCTTATAACATTTACTGTTTAACCAGGCTCCCTCCCTCCCTTCTTTACTTTCTCTTCTTATTTTTGCTAGTGATGCTTTGAATATCTTGTACGTGTGTGTGTGTGTGTGTGTGTGTGTGTGTGTGTGTGTGTGTGTGTGTGTGTGTGTGTGTGTATCCAGGCAGCATTCGTGATCCATGAAAGATTAGCCTAACTTACAATGTGAAGTGCTTTTCTGTGTTAATTAGTACTCTTGTTTTCTGTGGGCTTGTCAGGAAAAAAAAAAAAAAAACTCTGCCTTGGAAAATAAGTGGAGCTGAGTGGGATCGTCAGTCCAGGAAGGTTGTAGGACTAGGTATTGGCAAGAGATTTAAGTTAGCTGGAGAGAGCCTGGTTACGGTTATTGGTAAGAGCATGGTAAGAGCCAGGTGGAGCTGTGATGGTAACTGTGATGCCTGGCAGCAGAGGACCCAGGGGCAGGAAAATAAAACTCAGACTCATTTACTGGAGTATGTAGAGAGGACATTCATGACCAGAAATAACCAAGCAAGACCCAGAAAACAGTTTAAAAATCTGGGACCAGATGGGAGGCACCCCAGATTGTGGGACCTTGAAGTGAAGTTTGTGTCCTATAACCTAGGTCTGCTTGGCTGTTTGTCATGCGTGTGTCCCTTTCTAAGTTAATATTTCTAAGTGCAATAATAAATTGTTTCCTTGCTTTGTCAGGATGCATAATTTTCCAGGTTCCTCTCCTGGGACTGTTTAAGTATATGTGGTATTTAAATCTCTGAGATGAAGAAGTAATTTAGTTCTTGGCCTTCTTACCCTCTCCCTTTGTCCCCTAGGCCAGCCTTCATTTCTAATGGGATTGTTTCTGGTTTGTCACATCTAACCTTTTCTATTTATTTCTGAATTCTACTCCTTTTATGTTTCATCTAATACCATATCTTTTTGTAGGAATAATTTTTTCCTATAAACATTTTTACATTTGATGGTTTGAAACCACGATTATAATTTCAATGTTTTCCCTTTAGTAGTCTTCCCCCTTTTCCCAACATGTGTTTTAATACCATCAACTTCTGTAAAATCAGTATTTTATTAAATCTACATAATGATTTAGGGAATGTTGTCATTTTTACTATATTTAGCTTCCCCAGCATGGAACAAATTATATTTCTCCATTTATCCATCTTTCTTTAATTCTGCTGTCAGACTTTATGTCATCTTTGAGTAAGCTTCTAATTTTCTGATTTAAATTAATAACCACTTATTGAATTTTTGTCAGTATTATAAATGGTCTCTTGTCTATTACATTTTCCAGTTGTAGCCCATAGTATGCAGGCTTATAATAGTTTCAAATGGGCTTTCATCCTGTAATTTGCTGAAATCGTCTGCTAGCACTACTTACTTCAAGTTGATTTTATTGACTTCTACAATCATATGATTGTAACTTCCTGATATAGAACCATGATGTATAAAACATGCTTTTTCTTTTCTTCCTGTTTAATTAGCTCTTGGCCTTTGGCTAAGATCAAGTATAGTATCTTTCTATGTTTATACTTTTTAATTCTCTCTCCATTTTAGTGATTAATTGCTCATTCAGCCATGCAACTACCTTTGCTTTCCAAAGAACTAAGAAATAAAGGAGTCCTATTGCCTGTGGAGGTGCAGACGGCACAGACGTGAATTAAGCTATAAACATGTGATGCTCTCTTTGGGAGATGCAATGGATCCCCAGTGAGCAGCGTCAGACCTGTTCGAATGTCTCACGGATCGGAAGGACTAATACACAAACTCTTAGCTAGGGAGGGATTAGGGCAAAGGGTGTAATAGAACCAGAACGTGACAGGAAGTCACTTAACATGTCCAAGCGAAGGATGGCTTCACCAGTGAACTTTGAATGTTATGATGTGGAGACCAATGGAGCAGGACTCAGTGACAGACTTCAGACACTCTTGCCCCTCCCATTGTCCCCACTGCTTGGGTTATTCCTAGAGTGAGAATAGTGTATGTCTTTATTAAACTGCAGGTCTCTGTCTCCTCACCTGAGTCAGAATCTACATACGGGCTTTCTCTGCTTTATAAAAAGGCAGTGAACTGACATCAAGGGTTCAGGGCATTCCTTTCTGTGAATGTTCTTTACTGTTGCAAAATAATGGGCTGGCTTATTAAGGTAGAAAACGCATTTCTCATATGAATGCTGAGTATTTTAGTACTCCATTCATTTTTCAGAGTAAATTAATGAGTTAGTATTTTGGTTGTAGAAAGTCACCCACCTGTGAACCATGGCTTCGTGTTCATGTAGCCTGAAAGTCTCCTGGAGAGAGCCTGATGACCAGCATGTGTACATTCTCAGAGGACTAAACGATGCTTTAGTCCTGTGTAATTCCTAACCTTTTTTTCTTACGTGATTAATTGTATTGTTTTACTTGTATCTATTCATGTAGTCTAAGAATAAACTTTGCTTGTTCACAGTTAGAAATTATTTTAGCATAGGTTTTCATTGGTCTTACTGCAGTATTTGTTATTAGGCATGGAAGTTGGGAGTATCTTATCTATATCTGGAAAATAAAACTATATTTACCTTATGGCGCTGATTAAAAATAACATTCTTACCTATTTTGGAAAACCTGAAGACATTGTTTAACAAACTCATTGCCCGCTGATAGCTTTGAAAAGGGATAACTGGTAATACTTGTATTGTTATAAGTCATTCACTTAAGTTTGTGCTGTCCCAATATCTTTTATAACTTTTATCTCTTTTCCATTTATTACCACACTTATTGGTACATAATTGAGGTTTATAATGACTTAATTTTTTTAAATCTTATTTTCTAACTTAGTATTAATTTTTTTATTGGTTTGTGTATTTCAATTGTTTGTCTGCTTTTACTTATTTTACCTTTTTAATCTAATTTTTTAGAGATTGTTCATTTGTGTTTTACGAATATGAGTGTTTTGCATACATAAATGTATGTGTACCACATGTATTCCTAGTGTCCTCAGAGGCCAAAAGAGATCATACTCTGGAACTGGAGTTAAGGCCCATTGTGAGCCACTGTGTGGGTGCTGAGAACTGAACCTGGGTCCTCTGGAAGAGCCCTAAGTGGTCCTAACTGAGCCATCTCTGCATCCACTGTCTTTTCTAACTGTACTTTGGTATTGGTTCATGACTCTGTCTCAGGAACATCACGGAACTCAGTCTAGGGGAATATGTATGGACCTCTCCAGGAGAGAGTTGGTCCCCAGAAGGCAGCGATTGCACTGTTCCTTGCTTGTCCTGAGCAAGAGGGACTAGACAAAGAGTAGATTCTGGGCAGACAGGCCAGGCTCTCCCAACAGAGCTGACATACATAATTGGTAACAGCCAGGCACCATTTGTTTAATGTCTGTATAAGGGAGTGAATCTCAACCTGTGGGTCACAACCCCTTTAGGTTGACTCTTTCTTAGGGATAGCCTAAGACTATTGGAAAATACAGATATTTATATTCATAACAGTGGCAAAATTACAGCTATGAAATATTCACAACAAAAATAATTTTATGGTTGGGGGTCACTAAAGCATGTGGAACTGTATTAAAAGGTCGCAGCATTAAGAAGGTTCAGAACCATTAACATAAAGGAACCTGTGGGTCAGGTAGTTTAACAGGAGTGGGGTAACAGTGACAGTGTTGATAGCCATAGAAGGGTACCAGATTTCAAATAACTGCCCAGCAAGGCTGACATAGCAGGGAAGCAGTAGAGCTGTGATTCTCCCTAGTCTGACTCCAGAGTCTCAGATCTTTTGACTGTAGCACATTGCCTTGCATCTAATATGCATGGATGCATTCACACATAGGTCAAGCTGCTGAAACAGTAGGGTTATGGCCTCTGGCCCTCTGACAGAGATCATCTGTTTTTCAGGTCAGGTTTGCCATACTTGTTGACAAGAACTGGCAGGTATATGTTGGCAGATAGAATGAAGCACTTTTTTTGGTCACTGAGACAGTTATGATTTTAATGCTTTCTGCATAGTTCCCTGCACCTGTGCTGGCAGTAATATGGGTGAGTTTATGGAACAAAGTAAGGGCTGATGTAGAATCAGCATACCTTGCCATTGTCTGTCCTACTGCCTGGGCTGACTGTGGGACCCACAGACCAGCAGGACCTGCATAGTGAACTAAAGCCCATACAGGCAAGCTGCACGATCTTAGGGGAGATAATGATTTGCATTTAGTCTTGTTTCTCTCTCCTAAGAAGGTCTACTGTGGGTGCACGTTCACACTGTTTGTAATGAATTAGTATACTGCTCTGTGGATATAAGTTAAATATATAGAAGCATTGATGTGAAACTCAATACTTATCACGATAGCTCAGATGTTAAGTGTTCAGGGTTAAGTGTTCTAAGGCATGGACCCCAACCCGGTGTGAGCAGGTCTGTGTTGAGATCTCCTTTCCATCAGGGGAAGGATCCATGGAACCCTGCCCACCACCACCTTTCTCTTTCTCCTCCGTCTCCTTCTCTCACTCTCTTTCTTCCTCTTTCTTTTAAAACAGCACCAGCTTTGAACTTCTGAGTTAAGGTACAGTCTTGAAAATAACCCGTCTCGTTCCTTTGTAATTGCTGGGGAAAACCTTGGTGCCTGTTGTTACATATAAGTCATCAGAAACAAGACAGCGACTTGTTTCTTGCTTATGCTTTCTTGTTCATGGTTTGTGATTCTCAGTTGAAAGGCAAGCTCTCAGAGGCAGGCCCTTGCCTGGCTTGTTCTCTATGTGTCTCTAGAACAGTTCCTAACACATAGAAATATCCAGTGCGTAGTTATCAGAATGCTGGGTAAATACTGCAGCTTTTCTGGTTGTGAACACTTTTCCAGTGATGGCTGCCCCTTCTTACATACCAAGGAAGCAATGTTCCTGCTGTCCTGGTGCACATTTATGATCTGATAAGCCACTGAGTACTCTACTGAACTGACTCGGTTGGGTTTTTTTTATATGTCCATTAACTCTCTTATTTTCATGAATTTTGAATAGCATTTCAGAAAGTAATAAAAAGTTGGGAGGTTATGTCAAGATCCCTTTTAGCCTATTTCTCATTGGAAGTTCCTGTGTCTTTAAGAGCAAGGCTAAGTAAGTTGGTCCCCCTCCAGGTCCAAGAGGAAATGGATCATAGCAGTTGTGCCTTTGTACAGCAGATGTTTTGGTTGGAAAGGCGATCAGCCATCTGACTCATAGTAAGTCCTCAGTTCCAGTAACTTCCCAGTTTTCAGTTACAGTAGGTAGGATGCAGGAAAGCAGCGTCTTCCACTTTGGGATCTTTGAACTTGGTTCACACATTACCACTGGTCCTGGCTCATAACACTTGTGAGAGGATGAAACACAAGGGAGGTCAGAGCGCTTCCAGGAATAGACACAGTCAGTTGGTGTTTTTGTGAGAGATCATTGGAGGTAAACCAAAGCCACCGGCCTCTCTGACCTAGCACTCACAGCAGGAAGCATACTCCACTGTGTTTTCCTGTAACGTCCTGCACTAACATTTTTCCGAATTAAGTTAATATGAATAACTAATATTAATTTGATTAATCATGTTGTTCTTATTTCCATGTGCTATGTACAGACTACAGTTTTTTTATTTTTTGGGGGGGGGATATCCTTTCCCCCAACAAAACTTTGAAAGTAATTATATGGTTCTTATATCATGTCTCTCATTTTAGACTATTGTTTTTATGTGAAAGTTTACTCACTCTATGTATATGTCTCAAAATCTCAGGAAGATTTTACAGCCAGTGTTTCTTATGGACAAATAAGAGTTACAGAAGGAATGCTAAATGTGTCCTGTTCTGTACCATGAGTGTGATTGAGGATTGCTGATGCAGTGAGGTGCCGTTCCATTCTTCTCCCTCTGCTGTTGTCTGGCATCTGGGTTTTCACATTATCATGGAGATGGGAAGAGCATGAGCATCTTCACAGACAGAAACAAGCCTCATTGCTTCTCCAGGCCCATAGCAGGACCTGGCTGTGATTTCTGAGAGCTTCCGAGGAGATCTGTTTCCAGGCGAAGCCTGGGGGTCAGAAGGTCACCGTTCTGAAGCTCCTAGTATTTCCTAGCGTGATCTTTGTCTTTTCTTACCTAATAGCAGATTATTTCTAAGCAGCTATATTTAGCACCATGCTCCTCCTGTGTGGGCTGTTCTTTCCACGTTTAGCTGATTGGACAGGTCATGATCACAGACTTCATAAGCTTACCGAGCCCAGGACATTGAGAAAGCCTTGTTTTACCTTTGCATTCAAAGACACATTTGTAGAGCTTCAGGCTTCAGGAGTTTTTCTCCAGTGAGAGACAAAATAGTAGAGAAGCACGGACTGGGTTACCCAATGTCGAGAGAGTCATGTGAAGAGAGAAGACCACAGCACTAGAAAGAAAAGTCTGGAACAGTTTGCTCTCTGAGGACTCATTTCACTCACATTTGTCTGCCACAATGAGCAGCATGATGTCTCGTACCCAGAGAGGTCCTGGACTATGGTGGGGAAAGTGTGGGCTGGGTGTCTAGAGGGTGGAATTTGTCTCCAGGTGTCGAAGACTCCAGGCATTTTACATAGTATCTTTGAGAAATGTCTAGGCCTGCACAAAGCAGGTGATAATAGTATCTATCTTGGTGGCTTTTTGGTGATTATGTCACGTCATGATGCATAGCACCCAGATAGAAATGAACCATATGAGGCAACTCCCAGGAGAAGCATTGCTGACACAGAGTTGGCTATTTTAGACATGAAATCTTGACTCCGTGATCAGAGAGAAGCCATCTACCCTGTTAGAGTGCTGTGATAAAACTCGATAAGATTCCCAATTGGAGGAAAGCAGCAATATTTGAGAGAATTAAGTCCATATCGTGATCTGATAGTTACACAAGTCTTAGTATGCAATTTAATATAAATATTCTGTACATTTGTAAAGCATGTGAATGCATTTCTGTGATTCTGTTTGCTTGGTTCGGTTTTGTAAAGATAGAGTCCTGTTATATGTCACAGCTGGCCTATTCACTATGTCTTCCTGCCTCAGCCTTCTGAATGCTGGAAGCTTAGGCATGTGTCCCAATGCCTGTCCTGAGTTTCTGTTTTCAAAATGTATGATCTTTTGTTTCCCTGGTGAATTTATATTTTCTTTTAATTTTTTATTAAGTTAAAGCTATGTCAAATTTACTACAAAATATAGACAGTATAGCATATCTGTTCTTTAGCCCTTTGAAAATATTTGAAAATAAATGTTTGTCATGATGGGCCCAACCTCCTTATGCTTTGATACATACTTCTTACAAGTGGAGGCCCCCCCAGTAAGTGTATATGCAGTTCAGGAAGTTAACATTGGTTTCTTACTATCATCCAGTTTTAAGATCCATTCAAATTTCACCAAGTCACCTAGTGAGTTCTTGGTAGTAGAATAAATCACCTTCACAGTGTATGGTGTCTTCAGCTGTGTGTTTCTTCAGCCTGTAATAGAACTTTAGTTTTTCTTTGGCATTCACAATATTTAACAATGCTTGTGTGTGTGTGTGTGTGTGTGTGTGTGTGTGTGTGTGTGTGTGTGTGTGTGTGGTAAGCTTTGAGTCTGTCTGATACTCTATCATGCCTGGATTTCATGGCAGGACATTGCAGAAATGAGCTACACTTTCCTCTTGCATCCTCTTAAGTGACATATCCTTTCTATTTGCCCCTTGACTGATGTGTTCACCACTTGATTGAGGTTCTGTCTACCATAATTTGGATCTTAAGTATCCCTCAGTGGCCCACATGCAAAGGCTTGGTTCCCAGCCCACAGTACTCTCAGAATGTAATAGAACCTTTAGGAGGCGGGGTTATTGGGATCCCGTTCCTCTTCCTCATCTTCCTTCTGCTACCCTCTGTCCCCTTCTTTGCTTCTGCCTCTTCTCCACCATCATGAGATGAACAGATCTTTTTCATCACATGCTCCTGAAAATGCTGATTATGTTACCTTGGCTCAAGAGACCCCAGTCTAGAAGTTTTGGTACCATGGTCTTCCTTCATGCTGCCCCGTATTGTTTTCTCACATCAGTAGAAAAGCTGATGAGCATTTTCACTACAAAGTCACTTCACCTTTTGATTTGTTTATAGTTTGTGCTAAGTTCTTTTGTATTCTGTCTTCATCTATCTGTATTAACAGCCATGTACATACTGATGCTTCTAATTTTAGTTCAGTGCATGGGCCACAGTCTCTCTTTTCCTCTGAACATGTTAAATACGATTTTCATTGTCTTAGTGTGTTACTATAATACAATGTGTAGGTATTATTTATTTTAATTATATATCCGTTGGTATGGAGCCTACCTTCCACTGTTGCTTTTTCTGCCTCCCCCCGTGAGTGGGTATGTTCCTCATTGTGCTTGAAGTCTGACATGTTGTTATCTTGTTATATTGTATTCAGATTTACCTCTGTTGCTGTGATTAAACAGCTTGGAGTGGAAAGAGTTTATTTTATCTGAAACTTTACAGCCCATCCTCAAGGGAAGCCAAAGCAGAAACTCAAAGCAGGAGCCTGAAAATGGGAACTGAAACAGAGTATGGAAGAATGCTTCTTATCGGCTTGCTCTGTGTCCTTTCTTATACAGTCCAGGACCATCTGCTCAGGGTATAGAAGTGACCACCTTGGGATACATCTTCCTACATCAATCATATATCAAAAGAAAGTAAAATAAAATAGATTTTAAAAGCCTAGCAGTGGAAGCGGGCCGTCTCTGACTCTTTCTGCCTTTGGGACCATTCCCTCCTACTGGTTGCCTCATCTAGCCTTAATAGGAGAGGATGTGCCTAGTCATACTGCAGGCTGGTTGAAGGAGGCCTGCCCTTTTCTGAAGAGAAAAGGAAGAGGAGGAGTGGGTTGGGGGAGGGACTGAGAAGAGAGGAAGGAGGGAAAACTGCAGTTGGGATGTTATAAAACTAACAATTAACTAACTAACTGAATTAATGAGGTTAAATGCCCCACAGATGCTCCTACAGGCCAATCTGGTCTAGGCAATTGCTCAGTTGAGGTTCCCCTTCCTAAGTTACTGTAATTTGTATTAAGTTGACAAAAGCAACCAGAATGCCCTTCTGTGTAGTCCTCCTCACTCCTCTGCGCCACTGTAGTGCTCCCTCTTTGCCCCAGGTCAATCGTGCTGCCCTCACTTCAGCCTTCTGAGGTCTTCAGAGTCGGTAGTGCTTCATTCATGTCAGTATCTGCTCTGTCATCTTCAGAGTCAATGGTGTTCCACTCATGTCAGTATCTGCTCTGCCATTCTTTTCTCATCACCCTGAAAAGACCAGCTCCTTAACTAAGATGCATCCTGGTTGTTTATGGTCTAGTTCTTAAACTTGTTCAGCTTCATCTTTTATCAGTTTTCCCCAATATCCGGTGCTTCAGCCTTCCTGAATACTATCGTGCCCGTGCCATGTGCCTTTCCCTCGGTATCCGTCTTTCTCCTCTCCTACCCTTTCTGACTCCACAGAACACTGCATCACCTCCTTGATCCCCCCTGAAGCCCCCAGCTTGCCTCCTCTCTAGCATTCCTGCCTTGCCACTCCTTGCTTGCTTCCTGCTTGTGGCTGTGTGTCATAGGGAAAGCCTGGGATGTTCTGGGGAGGGTTGGGGAAGTTGCTTTTGTCCTTGTTTGTTGCTGTTGCTATCATTTTAACAAGTTTTATTTCTTAGTAGTTTTTGAAAACTGGATTGCTATGCATGTTTTCTTGTATCCTTACCCATTTGTGATTAAATAACAGAGTCAAGAAAACCAACTTCAGGGCTCCCCTCTTCTGCTGGCCTAATTGCATTCTTTGATATCTACTTAGTAAAAACTTTTGTTCTCTCAAAAATTTGAAGCCACGCTCTGGCATGAATTGGAAACGTTAAGCTGTTAATAACTTCCCTGGAGAATTATGACTTGAAAGAATGCTTTGCTACTTTTATCATCAGTTATGCATCGTGAAATGTCACAATTTCTCTTCAGAATTTCTTTATAAGCACAAAGCTGCAAATGTTCATCAACTGATCTATCTCAAACCACTATTAGCTTAGAAACGAGAGGAACATTCTTTAGTAATCCAGGCCAGTGAGAACTCCTAACTCAATTTATACTTCTAAATCTGGCATCAGCATTTCTATAATTAGTAAAGTTCTAACAAATCCACCTACTCAAGATCTATGCTAAGTCCAACATTTATAGTGGTTCATTTACAGAGCTATTAATATCATATGTCTTTCCTCATATGAATATTTCTACTCTCCATAATTCACTGCAGAGACACTTTTGCTCTGTTCTTCCTCTTTTGGACCTTGCATTTCCTTTCTGATTCACACAGGCCTCAGTACGTGACAAAGAGTTTTCAAAGCAAATTTGGCCTAGAAGAATCATGTAAAGGAAAAGCATTGCAGCAGGAGTCGGCAGCACTAGATTTGGGCTTCTGCCCCGTGACTCACTCGCTCTGTACATAGCATAATCCACTTTCTTTATCTTAGTGGCTGTGAATCTGTGGGTGTTGGAATCGATGGGTACAAGCTCTTTCTTTTTAATATAAAACAGAATAATAATAGCTCGAGGTGAAGTGGGGGCCAGGTCCAGGAAGCCTGTCCATTGGTTGCCCTGGGCTGCTCTGAGCAAACTCGAGACATCCAGACTCTAGTACTCATAGGGTACAGGGTGTGGGCCTCGAAGGCCATTCTTACTTTGATATTTTCTGAGTTTGTTTTTAATGCACTCCAATCAACAGCAAGGAAGGGTTCCAGTTGCTCCACGTCCTCACCAATATTTGGTATTTTTTGGGCCTTTGCTTTTAAATACAAGTAGTAGTCATCCTCATGGGTGTTAGATGCCATCCCACTGTGGTTTGGGTTAGTAACAACACTTCTCATGTGTCTACTGGCCATTTGTGTATCTTATTTGAGTAAATGTCTACTCAAATTCTCTGCACATTTTAAAATCACATTGTTTATTGTGTTGTTGAGTTTCAGGGGATCTGTACGTATTCTGAATATTAATTTGTGATAAAAATATGATGTAGATGATATATAGTGGTACATATATATAATCCCAGCACTGGGGAGATAGAAGCAAGCAGATCTCTGTGAGTTCAATATCAGCCTGGTCTACATAGTTCAAAGCCAACCAGAGTTACATGATAAGACACACATACACAGACACACACACAGGTACACACACACATGAGATGTAGGTATATCAGATATTTTCTCTCACCTGATAGTTTGCCTTTTTACTCTTGTTAGTCCTGAATTTTTTTCATAGTCTAATTTATCGGTTTTTTCTTTAGTTGTCTATATACTTATTTATAAATCTTAAACTTTGCCTAGTCTAAATTTCATGCAGTCTCCTAGCCCAGTGTGATCTCACTCCTGCTTTTTTCTCTTAAGTCATAGGGTGATAGTTTGCTCTTCAGTTCCCTGTTTATTACATTTGCCTCTGTTCCCCCCCCCCCCTTTGGTTGCCAGTTGTCTTAGCCAGTGCTTCTGAGCTTTTAATGTGCATCCAATGTCCTAGCTGGGCTTAGTCTGAATAGCTTGGCTCTATGCTTCGCCATCCATCCATATAGATTTCAATACCTATGTTCACAGAGGTTATACCACACCCTCATTTCTCGTTTCTGGGCTGCCCTGGTCCTCTGTCTCCAGGTGTTTGGAATTGAAAGTCTGAAATCCAGAAGAGGTAGAAAGGTCTTCGCTGGAAAACAGTCAGTGCTTAGAACTCCCCGCAGGCTGGGAACGCCACGCTCTGCTCATTGTTCAGTTTTGTTTTTGTTTTTTAACCACTTTTGAAGGTTTTCTTGGGATACACATTACTCTTCTGTTTGCTTTATCTCTCTCAAAGGAAAAAAAAAAAAAAAAGCACGATAGAGAGAGGCTTAGACAGGAAAGAGCCCAAGGAGTTGACTCTGAGTTTGCAGAGACTGAAGGAGTTCCTCAACCTTTTCGTAGGCCTTTGACCCCTTATCATGTTGTCCTGTCTTTGTAAGGACTCTCACTGAAAGAGAAGAAATACTTTTTTTCTTTCATATGTTTTATCTTTTTTGAGGGGGGGGGATGAATTGGATGCTGCCATTTCTGGGGTGGGAGGTCTTCATTATTTGACAGTATGTCGCAAACAGCAAGTCAGGTCACAGATGAGCAAAGCCATGGAAACCACAGAGCATGTTGTTTGGAAGCTTGTCAGTTTTAGGAAGACAGGTTAGGATTAAAAATGGCAAAAATCTATCGCCCTTGCCTTTGTGTGCTGTGAGGTTTGCATGTTCAGTCGTGTATACACCTGTTTCTCCTTATTCTGAAGGGTAATCTGAGCTCAGACCAAATATTCCAATTGATTTATGTTGGAAAGCCAAGTTAATGATTAACATCCATCTCTGCTGACTTCAGTAGAGAAGCCTGCTTGGGAAGTCCATTTTTGGTTTAGCTGTTTGTGGGCAAGTATACGTAGTCATTCAGACATTTGCCATCAAATACTACTGGGTGTCTATTTTTGTGGAGCACACCATACTAGGCAATGGAAGTACAAAATGGAGCAAAACACAGTCACTGTTTTTAAGGAAACCAATCAGAGAAATGTCAGGAGCACAAACATAAATAGCTTTATGGGACAAGAGTATAGACCTAGCCTGCAGAGAGCTGGCCCAGTGTGAACAAAAGGTGCTTTTGGGGGAATGGGGAGAGGGATGAAATGGTCTTCAAAGACTTGGTCCAGCAGAAGACTTAGGGTGGGGGGAAGGGCAAGGCAGTTAGAGAGCTAGTAGAGTGACAGTGTGCGATATAGGGACCTGCTGTAGCTGGGGTAGTGAAGAATTAGCTTAGATAGCTCAGTGGCTCAATGGAGCGTAAATGCCAGGTCGCTGTAGACAAGGGCATGGTACTGCCTGCTTCTCAGAACCATTTCTACTGAGGCCCTTTTCCTGTAGCCAGTTCCAGAGAGATCTAGCTTATACCTCATTCTCCTCTTTCTCCCCAGAGTTCCAGACTGCCCTTTATGTTCTATAAATAATATCAATGTTAATCAAGAAATCAGTAGTCACTCCAAAGGGGAGAGTTTCTAGTTGGCTCCATTGTTTTTTAACACATGTGGCTTGTGTTGGTCTCTGGTTAATAAAGGTGTAGTGCTAGGTACACTAACACTGAAATAACTTGGAAATAAGTGTTGCCTAATTGCTGTGGGCACCAAGACAGTTCAAGCCACGAGACCTGCTGGGTGTAATTGAGTATTTTCACTTCTAGGGTCTTTCCCCTTCTGTCTTCATGCCCAGAATTGCCCGAGAACAAACTCTAAATGCCAGAACTTAACACAACGGGAGAAGAGATAAAAAGTGGAGAGGAGGGGGAGGAGAGAAGAGGGGAGGGGAGGGGAAGACAGGAAAGGAGAGGAGAGGGGAGGATATAGTTTTAATATCAGGAAGAATGGTCTAGTAGAGGAAGTTATAACAGACCAACTCTCAAAGTAAAAGCCCCTGTGTTGGGTGTGTGCTCTCGGAAGGGCTCTGTACTTGGCGCTTTCATGTTCATTTGCAAAAGCTGTGGAAGCTTGTTGCTTCCTGTAATACCCACATTTGGCATGTCATATGGAAAAAAATAAAAACATGTAATCTCTTTGCAGGTTTTTTTCCTATAGCTAAAAGTTCACCATATTCGGGCAGTTCTCAAGTTGCAGGACAGACTTGTAAAACATTTCATGTATTCCAAAGCATATTGCTTTGAGCATTCCACTTAGCATAAATACTTCATGCTATTTCGTTCTTTTTGTGAGGAAGAACACAGAGCACAAAGGTGTTCCGAGACCCTGAATGGGTTAGGCTTCTGTTTCAAGCGCACCAAGACGGGAAGCAGCAAATGCAGAGACAGAGCTGGCCACTGCTACAGGAGAGCACGGAAAGGCTCTCCTGATGTGTATGGAGCACATAGCACAGTGTTCACGTCAGAGCCTCTGAGGCTCTGATTAAGGGCCCAGCATTCCATAGCATGTAATAAATATTCCAGTGACCCAGAGATAAACTTTTTTTTTTTTTTCCTTTTTAGTTCTCCTGTAAATTTGCCATGGAATCATCTATATCAGTCAGTTCAATAATTTTTTTAACTGTGGGCTATAAGCAAAGAAAACCACTTCAAAACAACTTAGGCATCTAGGGCAATTTATTAGCTTTCTAAAGTCAGGAGCAGATTGAATAGCCAAACCACAGCAAGAGAAAGGACACAGCTGGATGGAGCCAAGGGAATAAAGGAGCAAATGTTGCCAAGACCGGCTCTCACGTCTCCATTTCTCTGAGTGAGCTGGCATCCTTCTTCATTGCAGCCTGGCCTTGTTCATGTGTGGGAAACATGGCTGCTGCCTCTGTGGCTGTACCCAGGTACAAAACTTGAAGATGGGACCGGTGTTGCCTTAGATCCTCCAGATGTTCCCAAGGCATAAGAAGACAGTGAGCTATGGGGGAGGAGAAGGCGTGGGCTTGGGAGTGACATCTGCCCGGAGAGTGAAGGGAAGGGTAGGACAGGCATACCACAGTGACTACTGTGTGAACTTTCCCTTAAGTCCTTGTCTGTCTGTCTGTCACAGAGCACTGGCTAAAGGATTTAAGAAAAGGAAAAACAAAAAACTTCCTTTCTTTAAGTTTTAGAGGCAAGATAATGCGTTCACATCTGTTCTATTTAGGCCTAAATTAAGGTTTGCTATCACGTTCATTTGTTTTATTCGGTTCTTGGATGGACCTCAGGTTCAAGGTTTGTGGTGGTATAGCCACATAAAACCACAATTCAGAGATCTTCCAGAATGCAGGCCAGCGTAACTTGTTAAACAGTTTCAGGAATTGATGCCTGACATAAGCCCAGCGCTTCTTGTCAGATTCACTAAGAGTAGAGCTATTGGAGAATAGCTGTTGGAGAATATTCCACATTCTTTCTCAACACGCTTTGATGAGTAGAGAAGTTGGCGGAAACAAGAAACACCTTTTGCTGCCAGTGAGAGCCTGAGGTGTGGCAAAGCCTCTCTCACCGGGTCTCTTAAGTAAGGGGTGCACAGCACAGCTGTTAGCCTAGATCTGGACTGCCCAGAGAGTGGGTGATGCTAAGGGTGCACATAATCACTGAGGGGACAGTCATTGACCAAGAAAATCATTATCATCATTATTTTAAAAGCGCCAGGATGCCCCACCCTAAAGTTTATTAAAATAACTTTTGAACATGTGTTTTGGTTTAGCAACTGAACAACAGCTATAGCCAGCACACTGAGGGAAAGGACAGCTTCACAAGCAGCTGCCTGCACGAAGGAGAGCTGTGCCTTTGTTCAGCACAAGAGTCAAGCTTCCCTGTTCCTAAAGCTTAAGCCCATACTGGGTCCTGACTTCTGGAGTAATGAACTTAGTCTGTACAATTGGAAGGCACAAGCAGGTGGCAGCAGGGCATTCTCCAAGAGTCAGTGACTTCAGGAACATGGGTTACCACTCTCGGACCTGACAAGCAGCACTTCGCATTTTCACGAGCAGAATGTGCCGAGCTATATATTAGTGACGGAAGGCCCGTGTTACGGTGTTAGGACCTGGCTATGTATTAGTGACGGAAGGCCCGTGTTACGGAGTTAGAACTTGGCTATATATTAGTGACGGAAGGCCCGTGTTACCGTGTTAGGACTTGGCTATGTATTAGTGACGGAAGGCCCGTGTTACGGAGTTAGAACTTGGCTATGTATTAGTGACGGAAGGCCTGTGTTATGGTGTTAGAACCTGGCTATGTATTAGTGATGGAAGGCCCGTGTTACGGTGTTAGGACCTGGCTATATATTAGTGACGGAAGGCCCGTGTTACGGTGTTAGGACCTGGCTATATATTAGTGATGGAAGGCCCGTGTTACAGTGTTAGAACCTGGCTATGTATTAGTGACGGAAGGCCATGTTATGGTGTTAGGACCTGGCTATGTATTAGTGACGGAAGGCCCGTGTTACGGTGTTAGGACTTGGCTATGTATTAGTGACGGAAGGCCCGTGTTACGGTGTTAGAACTTGGCTATATATTAGTGACGGAAGGCCCGTGTTACGGTGTTAGAACTTGGCTATGTATTAGTGACGGAAGGCCCGTGTTACGGTGTTAGAACTTGCTGACCCTTACCGGTGTCCTTGGAGAAGCCATTCTCTTGCCTTGAGTCTTTGTAAAGGTGAAATGAATGCATTTCATTTGGCAGTGTGGCTTCGTTAGTCTTTGGTATTTACGTTGTCATGACTTAATTTCCTAGTTTTCAAAAAATAAGCAGTAAGCACAGAATGCATGTATATTTCTGTTTTGAATACCTACTGAATACCTACTCTAGGTAACAAAGAAATAAGAAATGGGTACTTGTGATTTCTTTTGGAGCATACAGGGTTTAGACACTAATGGGAACAATGAAATGCATAGTGACTCTTTGCTACCTTTCCTCCACATGCATGTCCAGGTTGTTTATGCCTTTCTTTGAACATTGACACCAAATCTTCTTTGTGCCCAATAATTGGGAAAGGGCTGTGACACTATTTCTCAGTCCAGGTTCTGAATCAACAAACTTCAGTTCAAAATTCATGTTCATCATTTAATTTGTTTGAGCCTCAGTTTCCTCTCCAAGTAAGAATAGTAAGACCTATCTTATAAGCTTGTTAAATCACTAATGAAAATGACAATTGACTAATGACACTGAGTAAATTATTAGTAGACAAGACAAGATGGAAGACATAAACCTTGTTATAGTTTGCATGTGAAGTTAAGCCCCAGAGGCTTCATATACGGAATGCTTACTTACTTGGGTAGCGTCTGGAACCTTCAGGACACAGAGCCTAGCAGGAGAAAACAGATTACTGGAATGTGTTAGCTGAAGGCTAAACTTGGCCCCTTGCACCTGGGGCTCTCTCTCCCTCCCTTCTGCCCACCCTCCTGAAATGAACAGCCTCTCACTATGATGAACGTTACAGGCGCAGAAACACGGAGCCATATATAACCATTGCCTGAAATCTCAGAATCCATAAACCAAAGTAAATCTTTCATCTCCTCCGTTGTCCCCTCAGATCCTCTGTTTAGTGGTGAATGTTCACTAACAGGTTTCTACTCGGTCTCTTTGGAATAGAAAACCTCATCACATAGTGTGGGGGATAATGAAGGAACATGGTGCCAGCTACCCAGGAAGGCCACGGATCAGAATACAGTTGAAACAATATTAATAGAGCAAACAGATCCACAGTTTGATAGAATTAACGATATTAAAAGCATGCCAGCTAAGAAAAGACAAACGTGATTTATAGAGATAGATCAGCAGGGAAACATGCTTGCTGAGCAGAGAAAGGGCCTGAGTTCAAATCACTGTTACTGCTTTACATCAGAGTATGGGTATGGCTGTGCCTGTGCATGTAACACCAGCATACGGTGGGGGTGAATGACAGGGAAGAGGGGGTAGCCCCTAAATCTTTCTGGCCACCATCCAAGCTACAGGTTCAGGGAGAGACCCTGCCTCGAAGTAAGAAGGTGGAGGATGGTAGAGTAGTACATCTGCCATCCTTTTCTGACTCCACGTATACGCAGAAATACTTACCTCACGCATATGTGCAAGTGACATGCCGAGAGAGAGAGAGAGAGAGAGAGAGAGAGAGAGAGAGAGAGAGAGAGAGAGAGAGAGAGAGAGAGAAGTGAAAGGTATGATGTATAGAAGTATTAAGATACAGAAAAATAAATGGAGGATGGCTCAATTTATCTGGATTAGGCATGGTATATATCCATTTCCCTTAACAAAACTAATCAGAATTGACTCTGGTAAATACTACCTACATAAGGCATCTCTCTGTCTTTGCCTCTTTCTGTCTCTCTATCTGCTGTCTCTCTCTGTCTCTGTCCCTACTCTGCCTCTCTCATTCTGAACAATAAATTCAGCATATGTAGAGCTGAGTAATAACTGGGCCTTCGGAACTCTTTACCCAATGCTTCAGCACTCTGATGTGTGAAAAGAAGGCTTAGGATTGGGAGTCCCCACCAGCAGGAGCAAACACAGGAGAGTCAGCTATGGATGCCCCAGCGTTCTGATCTTCCTTTGGATTGGTTTGCATTCTGACTATATGACTTGGTCTGGCACTGCATATTTTCCGCACTTGAATGAAGAGAAATGGACCAAAATTCAGAAATGTCTAGTACATTACAGGGCAAAGTAACCAAGGCCCTATGTGTATCAGTTTCCTTTTCTTAAACATATTCCTTCTGCCTATATTAAATCATATTCATACCGCATTTACTGCTATGTCTTGATATCAGTAAACCCAAAAGTCAGATTTTGATCCGGATTCCTTACGTTGACATACAATCTCTTTCTAAGAAATGAAGGGCCACCCCTAATTCTCCATAAGACCCTGTTGACCACCATTATTAAAGTTCCTTTTTCTCTTCCTCATCCCCTTACTTTGCTTTGAATTTTCTTTGCAACATTTGTAACATCCAATGTAATTTACTTGTTTATAAGAGAATCTTAATTTCTCCTACCTGGAAAAAAAAACTAATTTAAAAAATAATCTAAATATTATAAACTGAGGTACTAAGTCTACAGTAAATGCTGGAGCATCTGATGTACAAACCTGTCAGGATATCTCTGAGTAAGATTTGTCTTAAAAATGTTTAGTTTTCTTTAGTTTGTCAAAACCTCAAAGTTTTTGTATAAATAATATTCGGGCCTCATTTTATGATCACCTTAGGAATCATGGTCAATCTTAAGTCTAGGTTAGTAACACTTCAAATATAACTCAGATGGGACAAGCCAGATTTTTGGCATACTAAATAATAGCTTTATTATAGTCTCTTATGCCCATAGACTGGTCTTGCTAGTAAAGCTTATAGATTTGTTGTAAGCTTTCCTGAATTGAGAAATACAGTGGCTTTTTTTTTTTTTAATAGACTTCTCATGTGACCATAGTTAATAATGTTTTGGTTCAGCTAATGTCTGTCAGCAATTAGTTAATTGGTAGTTTGTACCTATATTGACACTAACGTTCTCAACATATAGGGACTTGTTTAATGGCTTCTGTCTTAAAGCGATTAGCATATCAAAGGAGAGCCACATAATGATAAATTATACTTGTATTTACTTTCATTTCCAGGGTTAATTGTCATTTTTTCTACAGTCCTTTGATATTTGCAAAGAGCCTCAATCAAAAATAATAATGCATGACCTAAAACGAAATGTTGACTTATTACATGAGGTGTAGCCTTCCCTGGCACCGTTTTTCAAATATGAGTTTTCTTTAATAACGTATAAGAGATTATAGTTTAAGATTCTCAAGAGATGAACACTGAAGAGCTTCCTAATTGAAGGTACTTTCTGTTTAGTTTTATCAGTTTTATCCAATATACCTGAAACTTGAGGAGTTCCAGATTAGAAAAGCCAGTGCAGTGGTTAATTTCACTCATTTCCTTCTACAGTTATCCCTGCATTAATAGTTTCTGTTTTTTCAAGTAATTTGCTATATATGTGGTATGTTCCATAACAGGGATGCAAAAGCGTTCAGACTCTCAAGAACTTGTCTATTGTGAATATTTGTCATAAATATCAGGAACCCTTTTCTGTCGGTCAAAGCTGAGCCAGAATCACTGTTGGGTCTCAGCAGAATACCATAGCTATTATTACCTCACCGAGTACATGTGAGTGCCTGACACAGTTTTGGGGAGGAAGAAGGCAACATTCTGTAGCTTTAGCAGATTTGGCGTCTTTTCCTCCTATTTTAGCCTGTGGCAGTTTCAAATGGCGCAGATAGAAAGCCCTGAAAATGTATACTTGTACATTTTAAAATGTCCCTTAGTAGGTTTTAACCATCCCCTGTTTTCCACATGCTGCCATTAGTGGTTAGAATAATCATCTGTAATGCTAGCTTCTAAGAACCATGGTACAAGAGCCTCTTTTCTAATTTCCCAGATGGGAGGGAACACATGTGCAAGCCTGTTAGAGTTGCAGAAACTGGAAACAGCACTGTGTGGATTTGCATTTTTGGAACTCCTTGGGCTTATTTAAGCCCTGCACTAAACCTAGCTATCTATTAGGAGTCAAAAACCAATTCAAGGAAAATCCAAGTGTCTCACCAAGAGGAATAAAGCATCGCAATTGTTCAGAAGATAAATTAGAAGTAACTGGACCACTGTCTCGTGTGCCTTTCTACAGACTATCAGATCTAAGTGTTGACCATGTAAATCACACATCTTCATGATGTTAGGAGAGCCTCAAAATAAATGTTCAAAGCTAGGATGAGAGAAAATGTAGCACATATTGTAGGAGATAGTTAATAGAATTATTAGCCAAGAAACTGATCTGAGTACTGTAAAGAGAAAGCAGCGGTGGGTTTGACCAGTTATACAGAAGAAATGCGAATGTCCAAGAAACACATGAAAAGTTGATTCCGTGCTGTATCTAACTCAGGATACTGTCTCCAGCTATCAACCTGCCAATATCCCATTAGAAAGAGTGAGTGGATGAGAACCCTGTTACCAAGTTACTCACAAGGAAGGAAACGGGCTCGGTCACAGCATTATAAACATGTGTTGGCTCAAATTTGCATTTCTGTAAATTGTTCACTTAAAAAATCCATTACATTCTACTGAAATACAAGGAATTCATGACCTTTAAGCTTAGTTTTAGTTACCTATTAAGAAATAGCACACTACTAAAGAGATACACACACATCAAAGCATTATGAAGTGTCTAAGAATTGCAAGCACCATGGAGGTCTGTTGCTAGGGCAGTGGTTAAATAAAAGATATATCCATGCTGGGAGTAGTATGTAGTCATTGAAACAGCAGTTAGAGTAATGTGTGTGTACTATGATCCCATTAGGGAAAGCAGAACAGGAGGGTAAGGTGCTCACCTGTGCACCTGTGTGCCTGCATGCATGTGTATGTTTATGAGTCCAGGGTAAGGTGCTCCCTGTGCACTGTGTGCCTGCATGCATGTGTATGTTTATGAGTCCAGGGTAAG
>CM052705.1:18162219-18295922 GCA_028551405.1 Uromys caudimaculatus
AAGGTGCTCCCTGTGCACTGTGTGCCTGCATGCATGTGCATGTTTATGAGTCCAGGGAAAGGTGCTCCCTGTGCACTGTGTGCCTGCATGCATGTGCATGTTTATGAGTCCAGGGAAAGCTGACTGAGGCAGCACTGTAGTCTTGATTACTACGACGGGACTAGAAGAACCAGTTTTAAAATAAGTTTCTGCATGGTTGGGCTTTATTTTATTTTTTATTTTTATTATTTTATTTACTTACATTCCAGTCTTTGCTCCACTCCTCCCAGTCCCCCCCCCCCCCAGTTCCTCATTCCGTTCCTCCCTCCTCCCCCTTGCCTCCAAGAGAGTGCTTCCCCCACCTACCAGACCTTCCCCTTGGGGGGGGGCTCAAGTCTAGAGGATTAAGGGCATCTTCTCCTACTGAGGCCAGACTGGGCAGGCCTCTGCTATATATGTGCTGGGGTCCGTGGACCGGCCCCTCTATGCTCCTGGTTGGTGGCTCAGTGTCTGGGAGCTGCCTGGGGTCTGGGTTAGTTGAGATTGCTGGTCTTCCTATGGGGTTGCCTTCCCCTTCATCTTCTTCAATCCTTCCCCTACTTCAACCGTAGGAGTCCCTGACTTCAATCCAATGGTTGGGTGTAAGTACTTGCAACTGTCTCACTCAGCTGCTGGTAGGACCTCTCAGAGGTGAGCCATGCCAGGATCCTGTGTGTAAGCACATGATAGCATCAGTAATAGTGACAGACCTTGGTACCTCCCACCCCCCCATGAGATAGATCCCAAGTTGGGCAGGTCACTGGACAGCCTTTCCTTCAGTCTCTTTTCCATTTTTGTTCCTGTAGTTCTTTTAGGCAAGAACAATTCTGGGTCAGAAATTTTGACTGTGGGTTAGTAACCTTGTCTCTCCACTTGAGGCCATGTCTATCTACTGAAGGTGGACTCCTGGACTTCCTTCTCCCCAATGTTGGGCACTTTGGCTAAGGTTACCCTCACTGAGTTCTGAGAGTCTCTCACCTCCCAGGTCTCTGGTACTTTCTAGAGGGTTCCCCTACCTCCCACCCACCTCAGAAGATGGAAAGATCTCCCATGCACATGGATTGGTAAGATTAACATAGTGAAAATGGCCATTTTACCAAAAGCAATCTATAGATTCAGTGCAATCTCGATCAAAATTCCAACACAGTTCTTCACAGACATGGAAAGAACAATTCTCAACTTCATATGGAAAAACAACCCAAGAGAGCCAAAACAATTCTTAACAATAAAAGAACTTCTAGGGGGAATCACCATCCCTGATCTCAAGCTGTACTACAAAGCAATGGTGATTTTAAAAACCACATGATATTGGTACAGAGACAGACAGGTAGATTAATGGAATAGAATTGAAGACCCAGATGTAAACTCACATACCTATAGACACTTGATCTTTGACAACGAAGCCAAAAAATACAGTGGAAAAACATCTTCCATAAATGGTGCTGTCTGTGTGTAGAAGAATGAAAATAGATCCATATTTATCACCTTGCACAAAGCTCAAGTCTAAGTGGATCAAGGACCTCAATATAAAACCAGATACAATGAATCTAATAGAGGAGAAAGTGGGAGAGAACCTCGAACACATTGGCACAGGGGGACAAGTTCCTGAACAGAACACCAGTGATTCAGGCTCTAAGATCAACAATTGATAAATGAGACCTCATGAAACTGAAAAGCTTCTGTAAGGCAAAAATCACTGTCAATAGGACAAATTTGCAACCTACAGATTGGGAAAAAAACTTCACTAACTCTACATCTGACAGCGGGCTAATACCCAAAATATATAATTAACTCAAGAAGTTTAACCTCCAAAAACCCAAATAATCCAATAAGAAAATAGAGTACAGAGCTGAACAGAGAATTCACAACAGAAGAATCCCGAATGGCCGAGAAGCACTTAAAGAAGAGTTCAAAGTCTTTAGTCATCAGGGAAATGCAAATCAAAACAACCCTGAGATTTTACCTCACACCAGTCAGAATGGCTAAGATCAAAAACTCAGGTGACAGCAGATGCTGGCGAGGATGTGGAGAAAGAGGAACACTCCTCCATTGCTGGTGGGATTGCAAGCTGGTACAACCACTCTGGAAATCAATCTGGCAGTTCCTCAGAAAATTGGAAATAGATCTACCTGAAAACTCAGCTATATCATTCTTGGGCATATACCCAAAAGATGCCCCACTGTACCATAAGGGCATGTGCTCCACCATGTTCATAGCAGCCTTATTTGTAACAGCCAGAGGCTGGAAACAATCGCAATGTCCCTCAACAGAATGGATACAGAAAATGTGGTTCATTTACACAGTGGAATACTATTCAGCTATTTAAAATGAGGACATCATGAATTTTGCAGGCAAATGGATGAATCTAGAAAATATCATCCTGAGTGAGGTGACATAGACCCAAAAGGACATGCATGGTATGTACTCACCGATAAGTGGATATTAGCCAAAAAGTATAGAATACCCATGATACAACCCACAAACTGTAAGAAGTATAACAAGCAGAAAGGCCCAAGTGAGGATGCTTCAGTCCCACTTAGGGAGGTGAAGGAAATAATCATGGGAGGCAGAGGGAAGGCGGGAACTGGGTGGGAGAGGGGAGGGGTGGGGGAGGGGATAGGGGAATAGGATAGGTATGGGGGGAGGGGACAGGCGAGAAGCCCAGAGGGCCAAGAGAATGAATAGTTCCGGCTATAAAGTAAAGAAAAGAAACCTAATTTTTGTAAGGTAAAACCAAACAAACAAAAAAGACAACTTAAGAAGTTGAGAAGAAAAAGATGAAAGTGTAAGGGCCAAACCCTGACACAGAAAATCAGAGCAATGGGTTTTAGAATTAAAACAGAAGGGAAAAAAGGAGAGAGTGTTTGGAGGGAAGTGATCTTCCCTGTCAAGAGCTGTTACAGAGTAAGTACAGGCCAGGAGCTCCTGCTGCAGGAGGAAAGCGCCCTGCAGGAGTGGCATACTGCGGGGGTGGCACCGGGCAGCCTTTAGACTCTCCACTCATGGGCCCTTTTTACTTGGTAACTTTATACAACCCTGTTTAGAAAGGTATATAAAATACATTTGTTGATAAACATCAAACATTTGTTGATAAATATCTTAAGGAAATATATTTCAAAGAAAGGTTTTGGTAGACATAATTTTACCATTTTCTAAAATCAAAAGCAAATTTGCATAATGGCGAAATGGTGAGATTGTTTATTTTTATATAAAATTAAGTCATGTGAATATTTGAGTTGATGGACATTTTGATTCTGTCACCTTTAGTGTTAAAGATGCTTCTTTGTATATAATACAAGGCACAAAAAGGCAGTCAGAAACTGTTGAAAATTCTGTCCTCATCCCAAACCAGAATTCGTTGAGGTGTTTGTTTTCTTAATTGAAACTGAAGTCAGTTATTCAGCAATTCTTAAAATCAAAGATTCTAGCACAGTAAAATCTCAAAATACACTTGCTTAGGACTGTTGTAGAAATATAGTCTTTGTTTTCTGTAATTAAATCATTATGTTTGTATAAAAGCACCACATTTCATGACAGTGCCTCAAGTATGAGCCTAGGTGCTTCAAGACATGTTCCTTGGCATGTGTGCTGTGGTAACACACACAGCACAGGTGTGCACACTGCTTGCTCAGACCAAGACATTGGAGATCACAGGATGCCTTGTGGGCCAGCTCTGCTTGAAATATCTTGGATATGCTTTGTGTTGGGCTTTGAATTAAAGTTTGGTTATTGTTGTTCAGAAACCGTTCCTTTTGAATGTTTGTGGCTCTCTCAGCTAGTTACCCTGAGCCTACTTCATAGTTCTCCTCCTCCTCTCTTATCTGTATTTTATGGAGCAGGCCATAGGGCTCAGCAGAAAGGTCTGGGCCCCTTATGACAATCCATTGTATAGTTCTAGTTCTTACACACTACATGTGTCCCAGAGGTCTGTGATCACAGATAACAAGAGCCACGCACTCCCCCAGCTCCTTACACCTTTGGTGTTTGAACCCAGTGGGAGCTGTGGACTTGCTACTTGTATTGGAGCTGCTGTAGCTGGTGTCGGAGAGGAAGGTGCTGCCTCTGAGAGGCAGAGACAAGGAAGGAAGGTGCTTCTCTTTGTATTACATCACTGTCATCTTGACCTGATCTTGTTCACTCAGATTTGGAATTTGCAATGATTTTGTATAGCCCCCATTCTGACCTTGGAAGCAAAGGACTGGGCCTTTGAACAGCTTTGAACAAGTCTTTAGTGAAGCGGAAATGATACATGAGTAAGGGTTATTTTTGATTTTTTGTGTTTCCCAGCTTTCTGTGGTTGATGTGCTTCTCCATGTAGCCCCTCATCTCGTTCATGCATGCCCAAGACACGTCAATGAGTTCACTGTGCACTGGGCTGGTGAGCAAGTTCTGTAACAGGTAGAGGTAGGGCGTGGGGCCAAGGCCCGGGCAGTGGGAGGCTTAGCCACGGAGAGGGCTGCAGCAGGTGGCAGCTGCGTGGCCCTGCCTAACTCACTTCTTGGTGCTTCTTAATTTTTATTCTCAAAAGATGGGAGAGACCTGATGGTCCTTGTCCCTGTGTATACCTGACACACATGCACATCTTGCTAACACAGTAAGAAACTGGACAAAGATACCGAAAATGTCTAAGCTGAGCAGTATGTGTGTGGACCAGCATCCCAAGATGAAAAGAAGGGAGTGGGATTTGAACAGATGAAGGACTCTGCCTGAGCCTCTCAATGCTCACGCACAGTTCAAGCTTAGGCTGGGACCCCTTTCTTGTTTGACTGAGCCCCCACCCCATCCCCCAGGACCAGTAAACTGATTCAGAAATACAGGTCCACTTTCACTGTTCCTACAGGAGAACACTGTCAGGTTACTAGGAGTTCCTGCAATGTGTACAGATTACAGTCAGTACACTTTAGAGTTGCTCTGACTCAGCATTTTATTCGGCACCCTGGCAGACAATACCCTGGTACTTGGCAATAATCATAGTTAAAAGTTCCCACTTTTGATTCAGTGCACTTCATCTGTGTATCATTGATACTTCCTTGTATTAGTTCTAAATTTCAGTTGTGAGTCTGATAGTCAATACTTAGCAATTCAGTTACCATTAACCTCAAGGCTTCCCCTGGTGGATTGATCAGTAATCGCCATTCTTAGATTAATGGGGAGATTACTCTGAAATATTCTCATAGTTGGACATATATGATAGGTCTATGTTGGTGTTCCACGTAGATCATCTGTCATCGCTTTGCTGAGGTGGATATGTACTACCCCCACCCAGCCTTTATTTATATAGTGGCTTGCTTTATACTTCATGGGGATATATTTACTAGGGATTTTTTTCTGTTTAAATAACTTGAGCATACTATAAAGGTTGGTCTAATGAGATTATTGGGCCTATATCTTAACATTTTGCTGTGTTTTAGGACTTAAATTATGTTTGTAGCAATATGTTTACCAAACTGTGTTAACTGTGCTTCTGTCTAATTTGTTACCGTCAGATTTACTCCCCTGCTTCACTGGGGATATGGGAAAAGTGAAGTAGTTGAGGGTTTGTGCTTTACTGTGGTAGGCTTTGGTCAAGAAGTCCTTGAGGAGTGATGCAAAGGTATGCTGAGCCATTTGGTTGAATGAAGACAACTCAAAACCATGGTTCCATACCAGAAGGCCAGGTGTGAGCTCATCACTGATAAGATTCTACAGTACGCAGGGGGTGATGACACATGCTCGTAATCCTGGCATTTGGGAGGCCTGGGTAGGAAGCTCTTGAATTTGAGGTTAGCCTGGGCTGCATAATGGGACCTATCTCAAAAAGCCAAAAGTGTTCAGAGAACCGGTGCTCATATCGTGTTTTTTCACTTCCTTTCTAAGGATGTAAATGAAGACCCCGGAGAAGATGTGGCCCTCCTTTCTGTCAGTTTTGAGGATACTGAAGCCACTCAGGTGTACCCCAAGTTGTACTTGTCACCTCGAATTGAGCAGTAAGTGTCAGTGTCTTTGATATCATGAGCCAGATGCTTCTACTTAGTAAGCCATTTGTCTCTTCCTTTTACATGAACTCTTAGATTTTTGTTTTCTGTTTTCTTTTCTTAGAAATTTGTATATTGAGGAATTTTTTAAACATTTTTTCTCTTGTATATATATGAGTGCACACACCTGAGTATATCTATACCATTTGCATGCATGTACCAACAAAGGCCAGAAGAAGGCATCAGATCCCTTAGAACTGTAATTACAGACAGTTTTAAGCTATACCATGTGGATACAGTGATCCAAACCAGGTCCTCTGTAAGAGCAGCCAATGTTCATAAACTGCTAAGCAATCTTTCTAGTCTTGGGTTGAAAGTTTTGATGACTCAGTACATGCAGAGAGTATTTGCAAGTCTAACCTTTCAGTGAATCTTATTCATGCAATTTGTGGTCTTTGTATTGTGCCTGTGAGTCCTTGAAGGAATTGTAGAGTATACCAAGTCCAAATTTTTACTCTCTCGGGTGTTCCTAGGCATTTATTGTAAGCAGTAGTTGTAACCTAACATAGATTGATAAATAATATCTGATGTAACATATATTCTAAACTGTCAAGTTATTTGTAAAAATATAACCAGTTTCTTTAAGATAATAAGCCAAAAGTTAATCAGAAAGTGATCAAGGTAGTGTTAAAAGTAGATGGTTTAAAATGATGGCGACTGAGTTCTTTCTGTGTTTAAATAGCTCTTTGTGGTTTTATGCAGTGTCCAATCACATAGTCAAAACAATTTGCCTTCATACTTGTGATCCAACCAAGTAACTTTTCTCATTAGTGATGAGTTTTATAAAGACTCGCTTCACAATGTGCTCATTGTTGGCAGAATGCTTAGTAGCTCATCAGCTTCAAAGGGAGCTAAGGTTCATTGAAAATGGATTATAAGCAGATTTGGTTGGGAACTTCTGACAAGACACATTTTTCATCAACAGAAATTTTTACAGATTTTGACTGGAATGCATTATTAAAGTTCTCTGTAAGATCTTTAGTCAGGCTTGGCAGATTTCTGTCCGAGAGTAGATATGGCTGCCATCCGACATTAATATACTGGGCCATTTTGAGGCTCTCTGACCTCAGTTGCTCTAAGCTATGAGTCATGGATACCCCATCTTACAAATGATATGATGCAACTGCTTGTACCCAAATGTGGGAGATTGTGAAAACCAACAACGCACAGGCATTCTCTCGCTGATCTGTAAATCCTGATAACAGCTGGAGTGGGATTTTACACTAGCAAGTACTGTATTTTTAACTTAAAAATACTGACCCATGTTAATAAAAGGCCATAAGCTGGACAGCAATGTGGTCTAAAAGACGGAGGCTCTGGAGCGAGTAGAGCTGCATACACTCAGCCTCTGGCCTCTAGCGTGGGCCAGTGAAGTTCTAGCACCTTGGGTCTGATGTTTTCACGAAATGGACATCCTGCTACCTATTTAATAATGTTATTTTTAGAGTTATATTATGTACTGGTCCTAGAGCACCAAGTGTAGAGCCTGGACTGGGGGCAACCCTCAGCAAATGGTAGCTATTAGTGTTGTTGTTTTGCTGCTGGAGTTCATGAGTGGTGGCTCGTGGACAGGAAGAGTCGAGCCGGAGAGAAACGGAGCGGAGAGGTATGACGCATACACACTAGTTCCGGACACTCAGTGTGAGCTGAATGAGCTAAATTCAGCTGTCTGGGTGATGAGAAAGTTAGAGAAAAACATCCCAAGATGTCTGAGAAACGAGCATGTTAGTTAACTGTAAACAAGCAATTGCTCTCTCAGAAGAGTGTCGTTCTGTGGTAACAGGAATGGAGTACAGGGCCTCAACCATACAGTGCGCATTCTGCCACTGGGCTATGCCTGCAGCCCAGTGTTTACTGTCAGTTAGAAGTCGTATCTCACTACATTTCCCTGGCTGGCCCAAAACCTGGAATTCCTTACACTTCAGTCTCCCAAGCTGCTGGGATTGCAACCCTAAGTCTATATAGAAAGATTTTTTGTTCTGAACTGAAGCCAGGTTATTTCTCTGAAGTGACTGTGCCTACTTTGCAAGAAAGCTTGCAAATCAATATCTTTATTCTAATAATCTAAGCTATGGTGAGACAATTGAGAAAGGATAGGGATATTTTAAGTCACTTTTCCTATTTCTAAAACACAGCCCTCGTAGATCGAGTGTGGTGGCACACGCCTTTAGTCCCCACACTCAGGAGGCAGAAGCAGGTGATCTCTGTGAGTTCGAGGTCAGCCTGGTCCACAAGCAAGTTCTAGGACAGCCAGGGCTACACATAGAAACCCTGTCTGAAACAATCGAAAACCTAACAAATAAACAAACAGCACCCCAGTTCTCAGTGTGCTTCCTTGTCTCTCTCTCCCTCACTGAGTCTGTCTTTGCAGCTCAGCATTCTCAGTTCACTGTTCTTTTCCTACCGTGCCTTTGCTGACTAAAGCCTTCCTTCTGTGCATGGTGCCCTGGGAAGTACTCTTCCCCTCCTGGTGAATGCACACGCTCTGTGGCTCGTGCGCATGCCCTCCCTACGCACGCTGCCTCTGAGTACAGTCTATCCTCTATATCGCAGTAGTCTGTCCTTCTTACCATCTATGTACATGTGATAATCCTTTGCTGAGCTGCATGCACTCTTCAGAGTGATGAGTAAGTAAGTGTACCATTCCCATAGTGCTTTGCACAACAAAAGCCTCATTTTGACAGTTTTATAAGTTCATATGGAATTCTAACCCCTAATTTGGAATGGCTATACTGAAAGCTTTAAAATTTTTCTTGATTGATACAAATTCTCCTGATGTAACTATATTTCTAATACAAAAGTAAACAACCAGACATTACTATATCTCCAAATAGATCTTTTCAAAAGAAGATTTTAGAGAAGGGTTAAGGTACAGAATGGTAACAGTGAGCCTTGGCTATGCGAGGGCGTCTGCATTTGCTAGATTGGTGGCAACAGTTCCCTAACCCCTTAGCCTGGTTGCATGTTCTGGGGATCTCATTCACCCACAATCCACTGAAGTCCCAGAATATTAAACACAAAGCATAGAAATAAACAATTGATAAGTTTTAATTTGTGCACCATCCTGAGAGCCTGCTCCACCCTGCCTAGGGTTGGAGTCGCCTGTTTGTCCAGCTCTCTGTGCTGCACATGCTCCATACCTGTTAGTCATTAGTAGATGTCCTGATTATCAGATTGGCTGCTGTTCTATCACAGTAGTTCAGGAAACCCTATTTGTCTTAGTAATGGCCCAGAGTGTAGGAGCAGTGATGCTGGCACATCAGTCCTGCCAACAAGAAGCCTTGGCTTGCATTAAGTGATTTCATTTAAAGTTGAATGGTGATTCAACTTATGGGCTGGGCATGATGGCTGAGGCCATGGTGGCACATGTGTTTAAATCCCAGCACTTAGGAGGCAGAGGCAGAAGGAGAATCTCTGTAATCTGAGGCTTCAGGAGTACACAGAGAGACTCTGACTCAAAAGAAAAGAAAACAAATCCAAGTTTCAACTTAATAAGAAAAAGATGAAGGAGCCAAACGTTGGGGCCACTCAGTTCTAAGTAAGCAAATCTTGTTTTCATGAAATTGTGGAGGAAGACCCTGTGCTGGATTTCTTTTGCACTTCAGACTATAGAAGTTGCCATTGCTCTGTTTTGTTGTGGCCATTGTTAATGTCACATTTCATATTTATAAATTAAACTTTGTAGTAGTTAAGATATATCCCTCAAAATCCAGTATGTTTGCAGTTCAGCACTGCTTGTATTTGTAGCTTCAGCATCTACTGAGAGCCCTGGGGTGTGTCCCTTATGGATAAAGGGGACCATTGTATCTTTAGCTAACCCTTGCAGATCAGAGCACAGAAGAGGAGTAATGCCATTTCAGGAGGGCAGTGGCCATGGGATAAGTTTTCAAAAGTGGGTGGAGGGGATCAGTCGTTATCATGGACATTGTGTTAAGCTTTCGTTTATTTTGTTACCTAGCAACTCTCAGCTATCCAGGCCTGGCTTATAGATTCGAACATGAAGGGGACTTTGTGGATTCATGGGGAAAGCATCCCCAACTAGCCTTGCCTGGCCGTTGCCTTAGCTGAGGGCTCCTTTCAGTTTCTGCTATGGTACTCTCTGAGAAGTCTCAAGCCCCATAGAGAATCTCACATAGGCAGCACTCCAGGAGACCAAGAGCCTGCTACACATTTTAAAATGGTCAAAAGAAGTCTGGCTTCTCCACCTCTCAGTACATGGGCAAAGGGAAATTCCAGGCTTGTCTGGCTATTATCACTCTGCCCCAGCTTGTCTGTGCAGTAGGCAAGGATACTAACTAGTCCCAGAAATAGAAAAAGAAAAATACTACTTAGGGTGTTGTCATCACATGAAGGAAAAGGGATCAATTTGTTATACTCTAAAGATTCTAGTGATCCGAGTACCAAATGTCCCCAAATTAGAGAATGCCAATGAAAAGCAACATCTGTCAGATACAGTGGTCAAAACCTCCCGAGCACATTGTGATTTTATGATGTTCTGAAGTCGGCCTGGGGCCTTTGACAGCCCTGTTGCACATGGCTTGCACACTCTCATGGTGCTGAGATGCCTCTTGTCCTCAAGCCTCCCACTGTGCATGTATATAGCTTGCAGAATAAACACTTCTGAGAAGAACTTGGTGTTCTTCATGCATGAGGGACATTTGTGAAATAAACAGATTTCATGTACTATACATTTGTTTCCCAAGGAATGAAAAACAGTCCTCTGACTTAGACCTAAGGTTCTGCTGATTGAAAGAATGAAGCCGGTGCGAGTTATGCAAAAAGAAGACTGAGTGTGAGGACAGCAAGGTGGCAGATTAGCTAGCGGTCAGAAATGCAAAAATAATATATTTTGGTCTCATTAGAAAAGGGAAAAATCATTTCTGAACCAGTTGCCTTGCTTTTTCCTGGCAGGAAAGCTACAAATGCTAAGGTTACCCCATCAGAGCTGGCACTGAATGTGCCATATCCTCCCCTCGGTCCCAGACTGTGGGCAGTTCCCACAGTGAAACAAAAGGTGAAATGGGCATCTAAGCCAGCACAGTGCAGCGAAGGTGTGGGCCCTTTTCCTGGCTCCAGCCAGAAGTGGTTTGAAGAAAATCAGCTTCACCACTCCCAGTGTTGTTCCCACTCAGTGCATAAAAAGAGGACTTCAGCCCTGAGGCAGACCAGGTGGCATCTTTCACAAGTACAGAATTTGTTTTTCGAACTTTTTGTTGTTAAGTTACAGTCCGTCTTAGAAATAAGTGCACAGAGCTTACCAGCTCATCAGTGCCTCTGGCCGTAGTGAGGCCTGTGTGGCTCACAGGCATGTGGTCATTCTTTAGTGGGAGTAACCCTGCAAGAACTGACCAGATGCAGGGCCCTTTGCTGGTGTGCCAGAGGCTGTCAAGACAAATGTGATGTGCCCCTGTGCCCTAGTTTGCTTACAGTATAGTAAGAGGCCTAAAAACAACTGCACATTGCAACTTGTGGTTAGTGAAAAAGACAGAGTGAGACCAGTCCTCCCTCTAGAAGCCCTCTCTAGTCCCCAGTTATTTGGTGACAAGCATGGCCCAAGTGATTTGGGGGTTCCCTTTCTTCTTCTGAAAAAGGTGCACAGCTCAGTTTTAACTGCACCTATTCCAGTGAGCCAATGAGAAAGGGCCTTTTGTAGTGCTGAGCTCATGGTCAACTCGAGTTAGCACTTGTCGAGTTGTAGAAATAACTTGGAAAACGTCTTACTACTGTAAGAAGAGCTCAGAGGAGATTGCATCTCCATCTGGCTTGATAAAGGGAACGTTGGAAGGTTCCTAAAGGCCTGGCTTTTCTAATGTCATATGGCTTCTCTAGAAATTAAATAAGCAACACAGTGACAATCTATGTGTTTAGTGCTTTCAGATGCTCAAGTTGCTATTCCTTTGACTCTACCATATGATGCTCATAATGGTGTTCCCGGCATGTGTTGTCTCTAGAGCCTTCCCTCCCCTGTGACCTGATATTCTCAGACCCCTCCTGGTCTCCCACAATGCTGTTTCATTTTGTCAGTTCATTAAATTGTGGAAGTTGTGTTCTCATGCTTCTATCACTTGATCATTTAAGCTTTTGGTTTTTATTTTTAGTGTTTTTATATGTGTGTTACTGCAGGTATGTGCATGCCGCAACATACATGTGCAAGTCAGAGGACAACTCTGGGGAGTAGGGCATCTCCTGCCACCTTACAGGATCTAAGGATCAAACTCAGGTCATCAGGCCTGTGTGCAAGCGCCTCTGTGCCGGGCTGTCTCATCAGCCCCCTAGGTCATTTTCTTTCCTCTTAATTTTTTTGTTTTTTTGGAGATTTTTGTTTATTTTTATTTGTCATGTGTGAGGTTTTTTTTTTTCTCAAATATGTCTGTGCACCATATGTGTTTAGTGCCTTCAGATGCAAGAAGAAGAGGTCAGATCTTCTGGAATTGGAGTTGTAGATAGTTGTGAGGCATAATATGGGTGCTGGGAACCAAACCCAGGTCCTCTGCAGGAGCAGCCCGTGCTCTTAACTGCTGAGCCATTTCCACAGTCTCTTCCTAGCCCTCAGATCATTTCATGGCCTTTGTGGATGACTCCTTAGTCTTTATTTCTAATATTACCTTTGTCCCTAACTTAAAACAAACAAACAAAACAAAACAAAACAAAACAAAAGCCTGCTTTCTAGGCATTTGATGGACATTTATGCCAGTATTCCATTTTCACCACCAATTCAAATCTCTACGGTTAGCAGAAATGTCCAAAACCAAGCTTGTCATCTTGAATAGGGCAGCCTTTCTTCCTGTTTCACTTCCTGTTCCTCTGGTTTTCTTGGATGCTCAAGTGCTGCATCTCCCAGGCATCTACCACACTGTCTCCCCTCATCGACCAGTGGTCTGCTGCCAGAAGCCACTCTCTATAGTGCCTTTCATTCCTTGTCATTCCTACCCTTATCTGGTTTATCCGTCCACCGTCAGGCCCCTTGGTGGACTCTTGACTCCTGCTCTCTTCCTGTCTGACTTCCAGCTAACTCCCAGTTTTGGCTTTCTATTTATTTCTATTTGGCACAGAACTGTCTCTATCTGCCTGAAGCTCCACACACATAATGTCCTTGCTCAAACATCTCTCTTGCAGTCCAGCTATTCAGGCAGTGTGTGCTCAATGGCTCTATGCTCACCTTTCCACCCCCAACTGGACATCACACACACGCACGCGCACGCGCGCACACACACCACACACCCTGCCATTTAGCCAAATGTTTTTGACATTGTTTTTTAACAGGCTTTGTGTTTTTTCCACATCTGCACCTTTGCTCAGACTAGTCCTTGTTCCAGAGCATTGCATTGGGTTCCCCTCTCCTGCAGGGTCTACAAATGACTTGCCCATCTTTTTAGGTCTTCTTGGTAATCATCTCCTCGATGGAGCTTTCTTTTCTGCCTACCACATGCTGTCTACTGGGACTGCACCTTTTCCTCCTGTGTTCCTGACTCTCTTGGCATATTGTTTTATTAAACTATGAAGTCCCTGTTATTTGAGGGCTGGGGAAGACACGGCCCATTTCTGCCAAGCTGGTCCTTCCCTAGCCCCACTCCCCACTAATATAACTTTCCAGAAGTGTAGAAGTTGATGATCTCTGTGCCTAGCAAGGCATATGGTCTCCATGGTTAGGTCAGTTCTTGTTCCTATACCTTGTAGCCAGCAGCTAGATTCCTTGGTGGTTGCTTGGCCGTGCTCCTGGGAGGTTGAACTTTACTTTGTAAGAGTGCTGTCTCAGCTGAACCCTGCAGGTGATGAACATAGCTTTGGCTTCATGAACTTTGAGCTTACAGTTTCTTACCTTTTCCCATTATGGCCTCTTTGGCCTCCTTTTCCTTACTGTACCTCGCAACAGACCTGGTCTTTTAGGACATAGGAATACGTTGTAATCCAGAAGCTGGAGTATATTGAAATTTGACTCATGCTTATGAAATGGGCATAGGGACCTGAAAATTAAAGTAATGCTATTTGAAATGCTATTGGAGACTACATACAGGTAAATCAGATAAAATAAAAAATTTAATTTGATAAGAAAATTCACTATATTGTGATTTTTCTCAAATGTCCCACTGATTTTACTATCTGGCATGATGGAACACGTCATTTTAGATGTTCCCCCAAAAAAGTTTGAGACCTGGTCTTATGTATCCCAGGTAGCCTTGAAGTCACTGTGTAGCCAAGGATGACCCTGAACCCTTGATCTTCTACTTCCTCCACCTCCCAAGTGTTGGAATAGTGGGTGTGACCACCTTGAGCACCTTTTCAAATGTGTAACTAAGCACATATTGATTGGCAAAAAACCATAATTCTCATCTTTGAAAAAAAAATCTTTTGCCAACTGTCTCAAAAAAGGAGGCCCCCATATCACTAGAGGTAATTTTGGGTTGGGAGTTAAGCAGTAGTGCAGCAGAGTAAACGTGACTTAATTTAGTCTTATTCAACTTTACATGAGTCACTCAAATCACCTTATAATAAATATTGTGCTCCTGGAGAAGTTTTGTTCCTTTGATAAATACACAGTCCAGTGTGTGCTAAGACAACCAGCTTCAGGGGAGATGTGTATTTGCTTTTGGTGTAAAGAGCTGTCTTAGCCTCTAGGGACTTAAGATGTTCTTTTACTGGCCTGGGAGCAGGGCCAGATGGATTCTTCGTGACTTAGAATGGAATTCTGAAAAGTTTAGCTAGTTTTCATTAGTGAGTTTGGCCCATTGTCTAGCCTGTGCCTCCCAGCACATCAAGAGCTCGGCCTTTGCTATGCAACATTGCAAACAGACTTGGATGCAGGGGAAATCAATCAGCCCCTAAATGTCATATGTTTGGCAACCTTTTGATGTGCAGCTTCCACATCTCCAGCCTCGGAAGTTACTGCTAGCTCAGTAGTTTTGTTTAGGCTTTTTTTAGGCAGAAATTATGACTTTACAAGGAAGTTGTGCACACATCTGTGATAACTCAGACCTCCTCGGTACATTAAGCCTTGGGTTAATTTTCTGCCCCCAGACGCTTCTGTGCCTGATCTCTCTTCAGTGCCTGTGTCCTCTCTGCTGTGGAATGACCAGCCTACGCTGGAATCATCTTCATCCAAGAGGAAGCCTCCTGTTTTCTGTGGGGCATCTCACTGATTTGGATCAGTGTTTTTCTTGCAGGGAAGATAAGAAATTTGTGATTTTCAATTTAACATTATTCTTCACTAGCAAAGCTGTGAACGTTGGTCATTTCTGTTTGATGTAGTTGCTGCTCATTTATATGTATTCACAAATAGGAAAAAACTTCTCAACATAAAGTCTACGATATGTAGTGATAGTTAACAAACATACTGGGCAATTTTTGGGTAGGACCAGAGAAGTTAAAATGTGGAAGAAGAAATGTCCTAAAATGTTCCTGAGCTGGTAGCAGATGCCAGCTCTTAGTTGGGAGCAGTAGAATGTCTCTCAGTCTAAATGAAAGACGTCTGCACCCAGACTGTAGAGCAGTGAAGATTAATCTGTACAGAGTTATACTGCTTAAAGGAAGAACACATTGCCACAGATCTCTTTGAGGATCTGATGTGGACCCAGGCTTTACTCTGGAAAAATAAATAGAAACACAAGGTTTAAATATAGTTTTGAGAATAACAGACTCTCCTGTAGCCAATTCATGTACCTCATTAACATGCAAATTGTGGGGAGGTGAATATGATCAAAGTATATTATATGCATGTATGGAAATGTCACAACAAAACCCATTATATTGTGCAATTAATATATGCTAATAAAATATGAAACGATGTATGAATAAGAACTTAACAAGTTAGTTGTTTTAAGTGAAAATTATCATCTAAGGCTGCCCATCCCCCCTTTCCTCTGATCTGCTCCTCTCCTATGCTTGCTTTTATTAATGGCTTGCTGTCCTTCTAGTGATCCAGCCATTTTTGACCCTCTTCTTGCGGTTGTTTTCCATCTACACTCTACACAGCTGACTGCTGGTTGGTTTTGTTTCCTTGCTGTCCTCTCATGGTCTTTCCACTGTCTCTTTGACCCTAGTTCCAGATCCATTAGGCTTCCTTGGTGCTGACGGTTTTCTACATTACGTTTCCTAAAACAGGACTCTGTCCCTGTCACTTTCTCTTCTGTACCCTTTGAGCCTCTTTCCTAAACACATCAGGTTAGACCATGCTGTAACATCACGTCTGAGAAGTTCCTGTGTAGCCCTCTGGGAACATCTGAACCAGAGGTAGACCAGGGCTAGGTACTCCGAAGGACTTCGCTTAAAAGACTTTTCCTCTGGCAAGGTTAGGTGTTTTTTAGCAGGACTAGATGACTGGCCTGTGGATGTGCAGGGTGGCATTTGAGTGCTACCCTGGTCGTATAGCTATTCAGACTTTCCTGCCCTCCATGACTGGCCTGTGGATGTGCAGAGTGGCGTTTGAGCTACCCTGGTCATATAGCTACTCAGACTTTCCTGCTCTGCATTTCTTGGGTCTGCAGATTAACCTGTCATTGATGACCACTCTCCTCTCATTGGACTGGTGATGGATTTTTTAGCATTTTCAGGCTACGTGCTATTCTTGACGGGGTGGTCCTTTAAAACACAAGCCTGATCTCATCACTCTCTCAGGTCACTACAGAGCTCATTAATTTTGCTCTTATGCAATCTCTCCCCAGCCATATCCAGCTCCGCCCCTATTTACATTCAGTCCATCACCAGATACAAGCTGACTTGCTTCACACTGTCTTCATCTGGACCCCACCAAGCCTTCAGTTGCTCCTGTCTTGTCATTTCAGTGACTCTTCCCCTTTAAACTTTTATGTCAAATACATGCTAAGAGTAGAAAGCAATATACAAAATGCTTTATTCCAGCCCTTTCTCAGAGTAAGGGTAGAAGGGCAGCTTGACTACTAAGAGGGAGAGCACTTCAGGGTGACAGAATCGCCCTGTGTCACAGTGTGGGAGATAGACAGTTCTCTAGTTTTCAAAACCCACAGAATTATACACTACAAAGAGCTCACTATGTTGTTGGTGAAAGATAATTTTTAAAATGTTTCATAGACACCTAGAAGCAAAAGAACTATTTTAATATTTTATATTAATAAGTTATGAATTTATAATGCTTTTTTCTTTTCTTTCTTTTTTTTTTTTTGAGTTAGGGTGTCACCATATACTCAGTCTGATCTTGATTTCTCAGTCCTCTTGGCTGTCTCCCAAGTGCTGAAATTACAGCATATTATCTTTAAAAACATTTTATTAATCACAATGGTATGAAATATATATACTACACATATGTACAAAGATATATAATATATAAATATTATACATTATAAATATATAAAAACATAGATATTTATATATGTATGTGTTGTGTATTTCATGCTGTTATTATTAAAATGTTTTTAGAGGTAATAGATATAGCAACCACTGTATATATGCTGAGCACATGTGGATGTTCTCATGTGTACACATAATACATGTAAGCTACTTATGTGAATATGTATAAATGTATTTATACACCATCTTAGTTTATATTGTCAGAATAAAATATAATGAACAAGGTGTCTTAGATAACAGAAACTTATTTTCTCATGGTCATTGTGGCTAGAATGTCTAAGATCAGAATCCCAAGTCTTGCTGTTTGGTATTAAGGTATCAAAATTTGGAGTCTAAAAACTAAATGGCACATACCTGTAATACTCTAACATTCAGACTGACATAGGAGGATCATAAATTTGAGGCCAGCCTGGGCTACAGTGAGGAACTCCATTAAAAAAGAAAGAAGGAAAGATTTGGTGTCTGTCTATGGCTCCTTTTAACTGGCAGAAGACCACCTACTAGCTACGTCCTTACATGGCAGAGAGAAGTGCTAGCAGTCGTCATTTTCCTGTAAAGACACTCAACCCCTCACAGTACCCCTATGACCTTACCTAAATTATTTATCTTTCAATGTATCCAGTCTCCTGATACTATCCCACTGTGGTAAGGGCTTCACCATAGAGATTTTAGGTCACAAGAAGCTGGAGGTACAGACCCTGGTTCGGTTCCCAGCACACACATGATGACGTCTCAAAACCATCCATGATGCCAACTCCAGGGTTCTAACACCCACTTCTGACTTCTTCAGACACAGGCATGAGCATCATCCATAAATGTAGACTAAACACTCATACTCATAAAATACATACTCCTGAAATGTTTAAATTGTAGGTGATGGGCTGGAGAGATGGTTCAGTGGTTAAGAGCACTGGCTACTCTTCTAGAGGACCCAGTTCAATTCCCAGCAGCTCATAATTGTCCGTAACTCCAGTTCCAAGGGTCTGATACCTTCATACAGATGCACACTGGCAAAATACCAATTCACATAGATAGATAGGTAGATAGATAGATAGATAGATAGATAGATAGATAGATAGATAGATAGATGGATGGATGGATGGATGGATGAATAGATAGATGGATAGATAAAGTAAATGAATAACTGAATCTTTAAAAACAAAACAAAATAACAAGAAAACCCAGAGAATCAACTAACCCGAGCCCATAGGAGCTCACAGAAACCAAACTGCCAACCAGGGAGCCTACATGGGACTGACCTAGGCCCCCTGCACATATGTTACAGTTGTGTAGTTTGGTCTTCTTGTAGGACTCCTAACAGTGGGAGCGAGGGCTGTCTCTGACTGAATTGCCAGCCTTTGGGACCCTTTCCTGATGGCAACCTATTAGGTTACCTTGTCTAGCCTTTCTAGTCTTAATACAACTTGATATGCTCGGGCTAGTTGATATCCATTGAGGCCAGCTCTTTTCCGAAGAGAAACAGGAGAGATGGAGGTAAGGTTTAGGGAGGGGATGGGGAGAAGATCCTGAGAGGAAGGAGAGGAAACTGCTGTCAGGATATAAAATAAATAAAATTAAAATTATAAAGTTTTAAAAACCTAAGATATTTAAGTTTTAGATGATAATATATATGTTAGTCTACTATGGCAACAAGCATATGTATGTGTTACATTTTTTAGTGTTCACACAGTATTTGGTCAGTCTTTACATAGGGATCAGCTCTTTCGTCAATTCTTTGGTCCCCATAGTGTTATGAAATAACCAGCCTTGGAACATTTGTTGTAAAGGGTATATAATGAGTGATCATTTCTCCAAGAATCCTTTATTCAAATGTATTACTATTTGCTTAAGTAAAAGAACATTTTAACTTCCTTCAAAATAGCTAACATAATACCATGCTAGGAAGTTCTTTTGCCTGTTGCTTTGTCTCATAGTGGGATGGCAGATTCATGCAGAGGTCTGTCACTCCTCCGCCTCCTGCTCTGCATAAACACCTAATATAGTTCATGCCATACATGGGAAGAAGAGCTTAAGGGGGCAAAGCCGCCACCAGGGAGCTGTGTTTTGCCTCTGACTTCCATGAAGCTGTATGGCTCCCATCTCTTCTTCCCTGGCCCTTGGCCCTCAGAGGCATGTTCTCTCTCCAGCATGTTCCTGTGTTCACAGTGAAGAAAGTGTCATCTACTTAGTTTTTAGAATAGAATGTGGGTGCAGACATAGAAATATGTCAGCTGGGTTTAAAGCTGCCTGTCTTATCCCTAAAACGTACATTGACTATATCATCCTCCGCGTATTTTCACAGCGTGATTATTTAGTTCCTAAGTAGTGCCCTGGTTCCTGATTACAACTGTTTGGTAAGTGGGTAGTGACTAAGGCTCCTACTATGTAAATGATATAAAGTGGAGCGCCTGTCCTGCTGCTTGAGAGAAAAGGTGGCATCATTGTTGTCAGATTTACTGTGTGTGTTTTATTAGAGAGCATGTAATTTGATCCAGGTATGTCTGATTTTGATTCCCATAATAAAGGGCTAAGAATTATATTGGAGTTTTCTGCCCTTATTAAAATTCAGACACACTGTCTTTTACCAGCAGCACTAATGACTTAGTGAATGGAAGGCCTTTGATTTAAAATAAGACATATGACGAGCCATCATATAGTGAACAGGGCCCTAAGAGGGAGCAAGTGGCTCTGTCTGCGAACATTATCTCCTACAGACATTTCAATAAAATAGAGGGCATCCTTGGAAAAGCTTCCGATCTGTTTGGCCCAGTTGAAGCTGACCCATACTATTAACTTGGAGATAGATATAGCAATGGAGAACTTTCCTGACAGTCTCTTTTTTCCCCATATACAAAGAATTTTCCCTCTTGCCTTTTAATCCCTCCCCTCCTCCTACTCCCCCACCCCTCAATCTGTAAAAAGTATAATGTCATACTGGGTTGTCTGTTGCCAAATTTTCATCCTAGAGCAGACTTCACAGCCATGTGAGGGATTTATGGCCACAGGCTGATAGCACTTCCATGCTCTCCCTTCTTCTGACCCAGAACCTTTCCCTAACTTTAATTTTGTGAGAATTTAGCACAGTCATTCAATACCTTTTAAAACTAAGGAAAGATGTCTTGAAATCCTTGTTATATATTATATAATATTTCCTTTCAAACCCAAATTTATTTAAAGTTTTAGATTTTTCTGTTAATAGACTTAAGAAAACCTCTTAGAATATTTATCTGTAGATATTAGATGTTTTGGTGACCAGCCTTCATTGTTTCCATTCTGTTAGGGTTATTTATCAGAAACTATTCATTTAATTTTTGCCAATGCTTTTTAACATTTTTATGTGTGTGTATGTGGGATAACACATGGAGAAACCATAAGAAGTCTGCCTGAGAAGCTCCATGCTCTCTCTCCAGGTCTTTAGGGGAAAGCAATGAGAGTAGACAAACCCTTCAAGAGTACCTGCACATTAATTTTTACTCTGGGAGTCAGGGATGTGTGTGTGCACATGGGCATGTGTGCACATGTATGTGCCACAGCACAGCTGGTGAGGTCAGAGGAAACCCTGGGAAGTTTTCTTGGCAGGACATTACATTTCTCAGCATGGATGCTGTGCTCACTTTAGTTTGTGGTTCTAAGTTAGGTATGTTATGCAGGACATTTCACATCATTGCCCTTGTCTGCTAAATGTCTGTACATTTTTAGATGTCCCATCAAGGGCTCCCTCACTTGAGGTAAATTCTTTTGAGTTCCAGTGGGAAACTGGCTACCTTTTTAGGTTGTTTGACAAGCTTATTTCTATTTATAGAAGAGATTTCTAGGGGATCCTAGAAATACCCTAAGCTTACTCTGATTGACTGGTGCATTACTTTCAGAGTGAGATTTTTCACCTTGGAGGGTTGCGTGTGGAACCTTTATCATGAGCTTATGTTGGCAGCTCCAGATTTGCCTTTCTCTTTCCTAGTCTTCTGTCTGACATGGTCCCCCTTGAATAGGCTCCTGGGGGTATGTTTACCAAGCCTGTTTTTATGCTTACTAATTTTTTAAGTGTAAAAAAGCCCCTCTGCTAATAAGGTAAATTCCAAATTGTGTGTGTAGGCTCCTTATTTGGACTCTGGAACATGTTTTGCCATGGAAACCATTTAGTACATAGTTAGGTTACCAAGGAAACCGGATGTACTGGAGGAGTCCATCAAGCCATAGTGCCTGCTTGATTACCTTTTGAGAGACAGATTCCAGTCCTTTTTCTTTCTCCTTGGTGGCTACTAGTCAGACAGCACATCTTATTAGAGGATGAGGCAGCCATGATCCAGCTATCGCAGAATAGACCCACTCAGTTCACACAGCACAAGCCTGTTTAACAGGAGACCTCCAAAGTGAGGTCAGATCTTTCTTGTATAAAGTAGAAAGGCAGGACAACCAGTAGCCAAGCTGTCGCTCACTGCTGAGTAACTACAGGAGCAGGCAGAACTACTCTCTTTCCCTTATGACTTTTGGTGCTCACCCACATCTCAAAGTCAGAACTGGTACTGGGTAAGTGATATGGCCCCCATTTATGCTTTTTTTTCCAAGTTTCTTTGCAATAAGTGATTGGCTCTCTACAGTCTCTGTGCACCTCATGTCACCCAAGAGTTAATAGCAAGGCATTTCCCTGGTACTGAATGTGTCACTCTCATAGGAAAGAAGAATCTAATGAACCCAAAGTTCACTCCTTGCATTGCCATAAAGACAAGGACTAGAAGTGGCTACACCATGATTGTGGTGATTCTGTTGATTTTGTTTTGAAATGAAGCTGAGTACTTCTGGAGTGTTTGCTGTGCATATTTATTTCCAGAGCCTGCCTGTTCCCGAGGCATGCTGGGATATGGTTGATATGCTGAGCACCAGCTGCATGGTTCTCAGCTCTTGTGGGTTTTTTTGTTTTTGTTTTTGGTTTTTTTTGTTTTTGTTTTTTTTTTTTGGTTTTTGTTTTTGTTTTTTTTTTCGAGACAGGGTTTCTCTGTGTAGTCCTGGCTGTCCTGGAACTCACTCTGTAGACCAGGCTGGCCTCGAACTCAGAAATCCGCCTGTCTCTGCCTCCCAAGTGCTGGGATTAAAGGCGTGCGCCACCACTGCCCGGCCTCTCAGCTCTTGTGTTTATCCTTGGATCACTCACTTAGCATCTTCACTAAGAGTCATAGCTTCCCTCCTCCTGTTTTATCACCCCAGGGCTTCCTTATTTCAGCCTCTTATTTCCTATCTTTGTATGCAGCTTAGTGGCAGTCATTTTACTTTTACCTTTGTATAGTACTTGGTATTTTATTTACAAAGTACCTGCTCAGTTATTATCTTTGCAAGCTGGGTAATGTAGGCTTTGGCATCCCTGTCTCCCAGGGTAAAAATTAATGTGCAGGTACTCTTGAAGGATTTGCCTACTCTCATTGCTTTCCCCAAAGACCTGGAGAGAGAGCACGGGGCTTCTCAGGGCTGACTTCTCATGGTTTCTACATGCGCTCACTATCCCACATACATGGCTGGTACCGTTCTCCTTAGTTCTCTTATTTCTTGGTGGGTGTTGTTGGCTCTCTTTATATTCTAAATTCAATAACTGAGCCTTTCTTCTCTGGCTGTTTCTGTCAGAATTCTGGACACAATGGCCATAGCACATCTCTCTCCTCAGCAAATTGGCACCTCACAACAAGCCCCCGATGTAGCCCATTTATTAGTGAATTAGTACCTTTACATATTTTATGAAGTGAATGAATGCCTTCAGGTATTTATCATGGTGGTTAATAATCATATTTTGTTTTATATAGTATCTTTTCATCCAAGGCATCTATTATCTGCCATTATAGATGGGGAGGCTTGTTACTTGTCTAAAATGTCAACAGTAGAAGACGGACAAAGGGAACACTTCTTTGGGATATCATGTAAATCAGACATTGTCCTAGATGTTTTGCATATGTGGTCTCATTTCATCCTTTCGAAGACCCATCTGAAGTAGGTGGCATCCTGTATTTTACAAGTGAAGAGGCTGTGGTTCAGACAGGTGATGTAAATTAGAGAGCAAGTGAACGTCAAGGGGATATCAGACTCTAGCCTGTCCTGATTCTAAGGTTCACATTCTATGAACTCTGTACTTTTCAGGGCTCCCAGTAACCAGCAGATGGACTGACCTTGAGCACATAGTGATGGAGGGGAGACACTGTCACTTCTTTTTCCTGGTAGCATCATGTTCTGATTAACAGAGCTTGCGTACCTGTTCCAGACTCACATTTCTCGACATTTCTTTGGAAGTGAGCCTTAACTAATACTAATACTGAGAATGAACATGAAAACAGGTATCATTTATAGAAAGATAATTAGAAACAAGGTTTTGTCCCTTTCTTGACAGACTACAATTTACTTGCATTAGTTGCCTAATCAGCCTCTGGATTTTTTCCCAAAAAGAAAATGGAGTTCAAATCATCTCTTAGAAAGGAAAGTTGCCAGGTTCTTGGGACACCAGACCTCCCCCATTTTTGGTAGCTGGAATTCCCACATGGGTTTTACTATTTTTGTCGTGAGCACTGAGCTCTCCCTGGAGAATGGAGGGTTTGCATGTTGTAGACCAGGCTATGCAGCACTACAAATAACTCACTCAGGCTGGCACGTTCTCCTGAGACATGGATGCTCTAGCAGTTTGCACATAGCACCCTTACCATGCTCAGAAGACCAACCTGAAGCTTAGTAACTCGTTTGGTTAAACAGTTTGGGGGTAAGAGCCTTGTATCCCTAAGGATTTTGACTGTAGACCTGGATGCCCTGAAACTGGCACTCTGTGACTAGTAGGGCTTGCGGACCATTTTTGCCACATTTAAAGCACTTCCTTGGGTAGAGCTATACCCATTTCCATCCAGCAGCCTCAGCATTAGCTTTGATCTGTTTTTTGATAACTCCCCTCCAACCTCTTGTAAGAGAGGAAGAGGTTCCTCAAATTCAAGGACTTCTCCTTCCCTGAGTTCTCAGCTTTCTTTGGTTTGGACATGCAGGGGGGAAAATTACAGGAAATGCAGGGTGAGTGACTAAAAATACAGGGAAGAAAGATGACTGGAGCTGCTCCCACTTTGAACTCATGCTCTTAACACCAACAGCAGTATTGGTATCAGAGTCTGTATATACTGGTGTGATACCAGAACAGTTAAACCACTGTTGCCATCACTGCAGATTGCCCTTGCAGAGGTAAGAAAGGGGCGGGTCCATGAAGAGGTGTGGCCTGAGCCATTTTGGAGAATGGCCATCAGGTAGCTACCAGGCCGCAGGCATCTAGTCAATGACAGATTCTCTTCTTTTGGCTGCTGTCTACTCCAGGCTTTGGAATAAAGTTTTACAGTAACTTTTACGTGCTAGTCCTTGCCAGCTCAGTCTTTAATTTAGTTGGGGGCTGGGAGTGGGTGGATAGTTGAGTTCTACACAGCCATCCTTTCTTCGTTGTGCCTGGTCTCCTGTCCCTGTTTATCTTCATAGTAAAACCTTTCAGCAATCACTTGAGCAGTTCTGTGTGTTATTCTTAGTGGGTAACACTTTGATACATTAACACCTGGCAGCATTTCACTTGAAGTTGTGGAGGTTTTTTTTTTTTTTTCTTTTACTGTGACTTTAGCATTTAAGAAAGCAAAGCTCGTTTAGATTTTGGATCCCGTTTCTTGGATGCTCCTCTCCACAGAGGCCTGTTCACAAAATGCTCCCCAACACTCGGATGGTTTTTATTGAGCATCTTCTTGGTTCATTGTTTGTCACGCCTGTTTTCTGAGATGCTAGTTCTTGTATTTGAAAATGTAGTGTGAAAATGGAGTCGCCCCCTGTGCTGGCTAACAAGACTTCTTCTGCTTCATTCTGTCCATACATATGCGGAGTTCTCAGCATAGCATTTCTGAAATAGCTTCTTCAACCAGCTTGGTTTTGGTCAAGACTTTAGAATCGATATTCCAAACTATAGACTCTCAGGTTCTATTTAATCGAGTCTATGGTTAACGCTAATTAATATATCCCATCTGGTGTGCCTGTCTTTGAGACCTCTTCAACACATTGAACATGTTGAATCAGAGCCTTGGGAAATCCTTAGTAGTGTAGATTCTTTGAACCCATTCATACCTACCCAATTAGAAGTAGGGTGGGGAAACCCAGATATTTTCACAAACTTTATAGGGAGTTGAACGTTCCCTAAGCTTTGAGAATTCATGGCTTAAAATCTGCTCATTACTCATTTATTTTGGAGTTATTACCTAATTTTCCCAGGATACATATGATGGGCTTCCTGCAACTTTGCCCTTGACTTGAATCCTGTGAATTATTCTCCTAGAAAGGAGTCCCTTTCTTGTCATTCAGCAGTCCCAGGAAAAGCCAGACGCCAGCATCATCACCAGATCCTAAGTCACTAGATCCCTTATGACTGTTGGGTGTGGCTCTCCACAGATATGCAGGGGCAGTGGACCTACATGTGACACTTGGAAATCACCTTCCTAGGTCATAGATGACTACTTAGTATATTAGACACCAGAATATAGCCAGTCTAAGCTCTGGAGCCTTATAATAATAGTAATTAAGATAATGATACTTTGTACCTCTCAAGTGTCTTTAAACTGAGGCCTTAAAGTACCATATTAAACAAAGTATGCAACACTTTGGCAAGAGAGGTCAATGCTAAGTTCCTCACTTTTCTAGATTTAAAGCTAAAGAAGACCGTGAAAGCTTAGCCTAGATACTTCTTTTGGATAATGACACAGTTAACTTGGAAAAGGAAAAAAAAAATTCAAAATAAGCATTTGTAATGTCAGTCACTGAGCAGTGGTTTGCCCAGTCCGTCTTGAGTGCACACAGCCATATTTTATTGCCCTAATTAATACCTTTAATAACGGAGATATTCAGCTGGAAAACACCATAATTTTTCTTGCTAACATTTCTTTAGATTAAATCTCATATTCCTTCTGGCTCCTTCATTTACTTTCCTTCTTTTAGCATCCTTTACCAATTTGTAAATTATTCTAGATCAGCAGTTCTCAACATGTGGGTAGCAACCCTTTCAAAGGGACCACGTAAGACCATGGGAGAATTTCATAATAGTCACAAAATTACAGTTATGAAGTAGCAACAAAAATAATTTTATAGTTGGGGGTTACCACAATATGAGGAACTGTATTAAAGGGTCGCAGCATTAGGAAGGTTGAGAACCACTGCTCTAGACTGAGAGAATGTTCTAAATAGCAGCTGCAGAATTTTTAAGGACCCTTTATTTCACAAGGAAAACCTTGGGAGGATTAATGTTTAGATAAATAAAGATTTAAGTAGAGATGGCCCAGGAAGTGCAAGTGTGAGGGTGTGTCAGCAGAGGGACTTTTAGCAGGGCCCTGCTCTGTGTGGTCTGCCCTGTCTCAGCACTGCATATTGAATGAGGAGACAGAGGTGGGACTCACTGAAGCCTCTGCGAACCACCTCCAGTATCAACAGTTTTCCTGCCCATTTCTTTTATATTCCATTTTGAGTCTTGACTTTGGTGTTTCCTTGTTACTCCTGTGAATGTCCTGATGTCGTCTTCTCTGTAGTCTTCCTATCATTTCCCCTACAAGCCAGTGCTATTGAAACTTAAATGCTTACATAGTCCAGAAAAATATAATTGAGTACATTTAAAAAAATCGTGACAAAACCAAAACCCACCTAAGTTAAAGTATAAGAAAAAAGGAGCCGGTGAGAGGCTGGGTGGGTCCACTGGTGATGATCCTGAGGACCTGAGTCTGCAAAGGGGGCAGAGGTGGAAGGAAGGAGGCCACCTACTTTGCCAAGTTGTCCCTGATGCACACACGTTCTCTGTGGTGAACACGTGTGCCACCCCCACCTCTCTCTCTCTCTCTCTCTCTCTCTCTCTCTCATACACATAAACACTAAATAAAAATAAAGGGTTTTTTATTTTTGTTTTAATGGAAGAGAAGGTATTTGGACCCTCTGGGGCATTTGGCTTGTCATTTGTGTCCCAGTGCCATCAGCTGTCCAAGTGGGTAGCCCTGAGCAGACACGGTGTAGGCTCCCTTTGACCACCTACCAGGGTGTGGGGAAATAGCATAGCTCTTGACTGTGCTTTAGAGAATCCTGTGCTACAGGTAAAAATGAAGGCAGCAGATTAAGAATTTGAAGAGAAGTAGACATGGTGGCAAGTACCTATGAACCCACAGTACTTTGGAGGTAGAGGCAGGAGGATTAAAAATTCACATCTATCCAAAACAGTACAGTGAGTTTGAGGCCAGCAGGGATACTTAAGACCTACTCTCAGTAACAGCACCTGTTTCAGAGAAAAGAACTGTACCTTTATTCTTTTTTTAAATAAATAGTTGATAGAGTAGCTGTCTCCTTGTTGAGCACTTGTATTATACTGTAAAAGACAGTAAGTGTGGCTGAGCTAAAGGCACTGGGGACAATAAATAGAAATGTGCCTTGTGTTAACAACTCATCCTAGGGTTCTTCACTGGGAAAATATAAACAAATATTTGTGTACTGAGGGACAGGTTCTAGAGATAGGAGGATGTAGAGAAGAAGAAAAGAGAAAAGAGAAGGAGAGAGGGAGGGGGAAGGAGAGAGAGAGAGAGAAAGAGAGAGAGAGAGAGAGAGAGAGAGAGAGAGAGAGAGAGAGAGAGAGAAACAAAATGGCATCCTTCCCTACTCAAATGAGTATAGGGACAGGAAGTTCCCCACACAACCACCAGGTGGGGCTGTCAGCCACAGGCAGCTCAGTTGCTATTTCAGAGAACTTCCTGTTCTGTCATGGACCAGAGAAGAAGTATGGAATGAGTTGTTTAATATGTTAGTTATTCATAATGCAAAGTGCTTGTATTTTAGGCAGAATATCTATCTGTCATAGTAGGCTGCTTTGTTATGCTAGTTAAAACTCTTCAGAGAAGAAGATAAAAATGATTTGATTGTTTGCATCTCAAACAATCCTAGTTATTAATAATGCTTCATATTTCTCCTCCAGTATTCATTCAAATGTCACCTCCTCTTTAAGGCATTTCTTATTTATCTCTTATCTATTTATCCACCAAGTAAAGATTAAAAAATGCCCCTTTCCATGTTCCTCCTATGTGGTCTGTCTGCCCAATAACAGCTGATATCTTAATTGAGTTAACGTTCTTTTTCTGTGTGTGTCTCCCTGCCATTGATTGGGGGAGTTGATTGGGAGGGTCTTGAGACCCCATGTTATTTATATGTCTCTCCCAATTCCTAATAACAAAACCTGGCTGGGGTTAGTCACAAGGATTTGAGAATTATAGTTTTTTGTAGATTAAAGAATACTATTAATAGTTCCCATGCAGTCTTCCCCTGGACTATAAATAATGATAGCAGTTTTCCAACAAAATAATTAAGTTTCAGAAGCCTTTTGGAAAGTGCTATTTACCTTAATCAGAAAAGGCTACAGTGTCTATTGCAAGGGCCACATGAGACTTCTCTTACTGTAGCTCTATCCTCAGGGCTGGAGATATATGAGGTTTTGTATGTGAAGTTTTAATTTTGTGATTTATTTGAAATACAATTTCATTGTCTGAGTTGGAAAAAATTAGACCTTTTTATCTTAAGTGACTTTTAACTACTCTAGGGACATCTTTGCTACCAGATCAGACTGGGACTTTATGGAGAAATATGATTCATTCCATTCAATCCCATTGATAGGAAGCTCCTTTACAGCCAACTTTTATTTGAATTAAATTGGCTCTCTTGTGCTCCCCTTCCCCCTCCCTCCCTCCTTCCCTCCTTCCCTTCCTCCCTGTTTTTTGAGACAGTGTTTTTCTAGGTAGCCCTGGCTGCCCTGGAACTTGCTCTGTAGACTAGGCTGACCCATAACTCATAGACATCCACCTGCTTCTGTGTCCTGCCTGCTGGGACTAAAGGTGTTTGCCACCACCACTTGGCTTTTAAATTGGTTCTCAATAGAAACAAGTGTGTTGCTCTACAATTTTTAGACGTCTGTGAGAATAAAAATAACATTTACTTGAAGAAAACTCTTAGGTCTTTTTTTCCTTGTAAAACACCATTTCAGTGTGTGTGGAAATGTTTGGTCTTTCTAATCTTGACTGGAAAAGTTTCTTCTCAACAACTTAGAAAACTAAAAAGAAGTATTTCATCATCTTCAGCAAGCATTTATCAAGTGCCTCCTATGGGGAGGTCATATTATCAGTCGCATGGAAAAACCCCATATATCCAAAGGTGAGATTTCTGCCTCACCCTGGACTAGAGCCTTGATCCCTGGACTCAAGGGGAGGGCATCTGAGTCTCTAGAGACCCTAGTCTTAAAATGCAGCCATCTATTTTGTTTTATGCTGTCCTGGAAAACTTGGTTTATTTTTAACCTGTCACATATGAACCTGTAGATGAAAGGCCATGGATAGATGTACTTTGGTAGTAGTAAAAGCTGACACATTTGCCTAAGTCAGAAGTCAAATACATTAGCTGAGAACCCCCATTATAGCCCCTGACATGAATGCACCTGGAGTCAAATTCATCGTTCTGTTCAACAAACCATTTAAGGACATGAGCTATGGAGTCAGAAAGGCTTGGGTTCTAATCTCAGATATGCCACCCATGGGTGAGATAGTCATGAATAGTGTGTCCAGCCTCTCAAGTTGTTTTTCTCTGCCAGAAATGTCAAACCAGAAAGATAGCTGTCACAACTATAGCAGCTATCAGTTGACCTGAAGAACATTTGAAAGCCTAGTAAAGAACAAAAAGTAAGATCTTTCTGCTTCCAAACAGGAAATAAAACAATAGACAGGCCTAGAATGATGTCTAACCTCACCTAAGGATCCAGCATTTTGAAATAAAAACAAAATGCCTGCATCAGGCATTTGTAAAGGTACAGAATCAGTGCCAAGTAAAGAGGCTCACCCAGGGAGACAGGCAAGTGAAGGGCAGCAATGCACACTGTGCTTACCAGCCCAGCTGGCACTCTGCATCTCCTGCTGGCCCTAACAGGTTGTTTTGGTTCTGGATCCCTGTTCTTTCGTCACTGTTGCTAGGAGTGTTCCTCTCGGTGGACTGGCAACGTTGCAAGCTTACATTTGTGTTCTCCGTTTCTTGGAACGCTCTGCTCTTTCTCTCTCTCGTACTTAGAAGTCGTGCTTGGTTGGTTGGTTTGTCTGTTTGTGGAATGGCTCTCCCTGGCCTCACTGTTGTCCTCTTACCTCAGCCTCCTGGGTTCTGAGATTACAGGGATACACTTCCCACCCAGCTCAGAGGTCACACTCATACTATTGGGATATTATATAAGATAATGCAATATGGTTTGACACTCCTGCTGCACTCATGAATTCTCCTTTGCCAAATACAGTTTTTGCCTACACTATTGTTATTTTTTTATTGCATAATTTACATTTCAGGCTTTTTAATACATGGGATTGTAGAAGGATTTTTAAATTACAAAACAATTTATAGTTGGCAGAGTTACAACACTGTTCATTCTCATTGTAAGCGTTTGCCCTTTCTCTCTTCCGGGTTATCACTGGCGTTGAAGTTGTCTGGCAGCCTCAGTTCTGCTTTAGTTATGCCTGGTGATTTTACTGGTATGGCACGTATTTTTGTGGGGCTTAAACCATCAACAGGATTGTCTTTTCACTCAAATGGCTCAGGGAGAAAACACTGGATCTGAGAATCACTACATTCTGAGGGAATTATTTAGGTCAAGGCCTTCAGGAGTTTGTTTTTTAAAATAATTTTGAACCAACATTATTAATTTCCTATGTTGTGCCACTTACTCTACTGACACTGTTCAGAGATTAGAGTGGGCATTACAAAATAAAAAGAAAGATGCCCAGGCTCAAGAAAAATAAGTGTCCTGCAAGCTACAAGCACAGAAGTTACTAGCCATGACAACATCATGAACTCCACAACATAGGAGATGAGCACAGAGAGCTGGGAGATCCATCACTAGAGTCCCAAGAAGGACTGAAGAAGGAAGAAAGGAAGACATCTGCGTGGTTCTGAAGGATGAGTAATTTTTTCCCCAGACATGAATGGCAGTGTGAGCATGCTAGACACAAGGCTATCCTAAGCTCTGGCCATTGCAGCAGGGACGTCCCTAACATAATCAAGATTCTCTGAGTGGAACATCACGGATATTTAACCATGAGTGGTCCTGGCTACAGCTTAAGCAGCAGAACTTAGTGAGGTTAAAGGTCATCCTTTAGAAGGGTTTGACATCCTCTGAGAAATGCATACAAATGCATTACTGCACTTTCAAATGTTCTTGGAATGTTCCTTTTTGGCTAGCTCTATGTCAGGTCAGGCAGTGTCTGCACCCAGTGTTTGGACAATAGCTGACACCACTCTGGGTCTCTCAGTCACTCATGCCACTGTCTTGGGGTCTTTGATCATAGTCTGTTGAGAACATTTGCCAGTGCACTCAGCCAGGAAACCTGCTGGCAGACAACTCTGTACAGTCACCACACATCCTCATACTGTGTGGTACAAAGCAACATTGATGTACTATCCTGGACTCTCCTCCATGATTCCTAGTCAAAGTTAAGCTCATAAGAGATACTTCCCACATACTGGGTGGCTCTTTAGAGGGCACAAGTACTGGCATCTTGCAATGCAAATTACACACATTTATCCGGGATGCTGAATTAAGTGGGATGGGAAGAAGTGCATATTGTTTCATTTTACTGTGTGTCTTTTAAGCATGGGTAGGTGGCACACAGTAATGAAGCAGAATGTGTGCAAATGAGCAAAGGACGGGGCGCTTTGATGGGCGGTTGTGTAGAGTAGAAAGAAGCAGCGCTGAATAGGAAAGTTGGAAACATACAGAGGCTTGTGGTCTGCATATGAGTTGTCAGCATACAGTACAAGAGAGGATCTGCTTTTCACATAAAAAAGACTTAACATCATTTAGTCAAATTGCTATAGGCAACTACAAAGTTAACTGTGCTGTTCCCTGTGAACTTATTAATGTTCAACCATGATGATCCCAAGGTTTTTAGCTGTATACAGCCAGCTTGCCAACAGATTCCTTCTAGAGCGAGGGCACATAACTGAGAAATTATTTAGCCCGGCCAGACATCTTCAGGGAGTTACGGGAGGCAGTGTTCTTTTTAAGTGGCTTATGTGGCATGTGAGGAATGCCTGTGGAGCAGCGAGCACAGGCCCAACCATTTACCCTTGGAGGGGAAGGAGCATGGGTTGGCGCTTTCTTAATTTGAGTCACTGGGACCTCAGGACTACTCCATGGCCCCTCAGTTGGTTCCTTGGGCATCTGGGGTCTAAATGCTGGAGACCCAGTGTTCCACTTAGGGCCTGGGCCAGCAGTACAGCAGACTCTGAGCTTGGAATTGGAAACACGGACAAAAGCTGGGCCAGGCAGAAATTAGACACAGGCCTCAGAGAAATTCCACTTTATTTTTTCTATTATCAGAGTCTTTGGTTTAGTCCAACCTACTCAATTGTCACGAAGATTCTTCATTTTTTCCTCTGGATTGGTCAGAAGCTAGACACCCACCTTTGAAAAAAGGTTAGGCAGAGCTCTGGTGGGCCTGTGCATGACCCCCTGAAACTCCTGTGACATGCCAAGGTCTGGGTGTCCCAGGAAACAGACCAGGAGTAGTAGGTGTGTCCTTTCTGGCACTTGTCCACTCCTGCCTGCAAGTGCCCTGTACTGTAGTTACTTATGCCAGATGGGCACAGTTGCAGCTCACTTAAATACTTAAATATGTGTTTATCAAGTGATGTTCTACTTGCATTCTTTAATTGGGGTAAACTAAGGGATGAAATCTTGATTAGACTTGTAACTTCTTTTTCAAAAGGGGTGTGTGTGTGTGTGTGTGTGTGTGTGTGTGTGTGTGTGTGTAGAGGGTACTGGATTCCCTGGAGCAGGAGTTACAGGCAGTGAGCTTCAAGTGTGGCTGCCGGGACTCAAACACAGGTTCTCTGAATGGGCAGTGCATACTTTTGATTACTGAGCCATCTCTCCAGCCAGTGTTCAATTTCAAATGTAATATAATAGATTATATTGTTGCCCAAACCTCATTTAGTAAAAATTTAAATCTTATCTACTACATCCATCTCTTCAGCCAATAACTAATTCCTAGAATAAAGACCAAGGACCTCAAATGAAGCCCTTTGATTTTGTGGCCAAGCAGCTAGGAGTCATAATTATTGACACGAGAATTCTTTAGAAACTTATACTTTGACATCTGTGGTGCTCTCCTAAACGGTGGTTAGATCATGGGCAAGAGAACATTGTGTTTGGTCTGTGAACCTTGTGCTTCATACCTGGGTAGTACAGGTAAGTAAAGCACACTTGAGATATGCTTTATTTCTGTAGATGAACACCTGGAAAAAAAACAGATCTTGCATGAATGATTAAAGCCCAGACTCCACAGTCACACAGATCTGGGTTTGGATGCTACCTCTAGTACTTAGCAGGCCAGTGATCCTGGGCAGGTTCCTTCATCTTGTTCAACCTCAGCTTCACCACTTAAAATGTGGCTGTGAAGATCAAACTGAGCAGCACCCAGTGAACGATAGCTCTCGCTCGCTCGGGCACCTTGTACCAGGCTGCTGGCTCAGTTGTTCAGATGACCTCATTTTAGATTCCCCATCAGTAACTAGGTGGCTCCTTCCTTGCACAGTGTCGTATTTGGAACATTTGATTTTTTTTTAAAGCATCTTGACTGAATATGACACTGCATTGGTGACATTTTGATAGCTGTCATTGCATGGTTTAGTTCCAACATCTTTCAGCACATTCAGAAGCATCAACCTTTCCATGTTGGGGCTTCTCCAGCAGCAGTTATAGCCACGCGAGTGAAGAAAAGCTATACATGTTCCCTAAAATATCATTGAGATTTGTGTCATAGGCCTCTGGTGGCAAAGACTTAACTGCTAGATGTCAGTTCTCCACACTCCCTTCAGATAAAATTAGATCATAGAAGAACCATTTGATCCATAAGTGTAAAAAAAAGATTTTCAATGTTTCTGTACAAAATTAAAGCAGGTAGCAAATCCCTTCCTTCTAGCATTATATTGTGTATGGACAGGAACAGTGGGGTACACAAGACATTGGAATCAACTTTTTTGTTTAGCCCGGTGGATGTTTGCTCTCCCCCAAAGCTCCCCAGCCTGCTGCTCCTCTGTTTTCTTCATGACCTTCCTCTGAATGTGAACTTCAGTGAGCCAGGGCACCCTCTATCCAGCTCAGCAGGTGGGCCAAGATAGGTTTATAATTAGCCTTCTTAACAGTCCCAACTAACCACTCTTAAAATACTTTGGCTAAGTGTGTCCTCTGGTGTTGTATGGGATGTGCCCGTCGTCAGCTCTCCCAGACGGTGCTGAAGATCTGGAGAGTTGCATGCCTGTGGAGTGGGGAAAAAATAACTTTTTTCGTCCTGAGTTTGAGATATGTCACAGAAAATGTGTATCTGAAATATCTCATTGGACTTAGATGACCATCCTTCCCCTGGTTCCAGGACGTCCAGACTTTGTATAAATCACATGGACTGAGAACCAAGTTCTAAGAGAGAAATATAAGCCTGGTATTTACCAAATGACCTAGTCAGATACTAATGCCATGTGAATAAAGAAAAATTATATGCAGTGAGCCTTGGAAAGGGAAGAAAATTGGAAGATACAGCAAGGAAAGCTCTGGTCTAGCCAGAAGAAGGAGCAAGAGGGAGGCAGAATCCCCCTGACACGTATGCTGGCCTTAGATGAGCTAGGCGGAAGGGTCTCTTGTGTAGCCAAGGCTCCAAGGTGATGGGATCTCGATAGTGGGAATAAGAATTGAGGCTTGCTGCTCCTTAAAAGGCCACACTGCCTATTGAAGAGGCTAGATTGTTTCTGCCTCGGCCACACTGGGCCACAGCCAGGTACCTCTCTTCCACTGGGGAGGTAGAAATGAACAGGTGGTACCCCAAACTGGAGGATATTCCCAGACAGCTCTTCTCTTCCACAGACTCCTACACTTGTGAGTGAACACAAGGGGGGCTCAAGAAAACAGACTCCTTCCCTTTGTTACACTTAATCTCTTGATATCAAGGGTCTTGGGACAGATAGTGACTTCTATGCAAGCGGTCAGATATAGTAGTGTTAGAAACGCATGCAAACAAGGTCGGGCAGTTCCACACATACACTTAGTATGTGGTCTCTGCTACATCAAACACAAAGCAGAGAAAGCTGCCCCCACAGTCCTACTGGAGTGAGCCAGTGTGCTCTGGCCTGCTACAGGCCACTCTCTGTGCTGTCCGGGCCATGGAAGCACAAATAGCAACCTCGGGCACATAAGGACATGAACTGGCCACAGAGCCTGTGAAGGGCTTTGTCAAGTTCCAGTGAACAGATGTTTATCCCACAACGCTTTCCCTCCTCTTGGGGTTTGTCCAGTGCATTAAAGAATAAAGAAAGAAAAAGAAACCTTAAACTGTTTATACTAATTATCCCCTTTTGCTGTTCTTGATTGTTTTGTTTTGCTCTTTCTTTTTCCCATACATTAAGAAGTCTTCATGTGAGGAAATTCTGCCCAGCTGCTTTCTGGAACAGACCCTTCCATAGCTTAAACTGGGAACCTTTTGTTCTTGGATCTGAGTGGAGCTCAGCTCGCCTTCTCACATGTGTGTTGGTGCGCTGTCTTCCAAGAAGTTTATAGGCTTTTTTCAACCCAGTTCCTTCTTACCCCAAAGATAATCTGCTTCTATGACTTTTCATCAAGTAAATAACTCCAGCCCCTCCGCTGTTTCTGTTCCCCCTGCGGCTCAGTCAGTATTTTATGCAGCAGTCAGTTTTGAAGCCCGTGGTTGAGTTTGGTGTGTGCGTTCCGTGCCACCGTCCTAGCTATTAAACACTAAGTCGGGCCCTTTCTTCTGTCTCTTTGTTCATGTGTTCACTCACTTTTTCATTTCCTTTGTTCAAGAACTACACGAATATATTTAGCTCCTGCTGTGTACCAGGTACAGCTCTGGGTACAAAGAAGTCAGCAATAATTAAAACCAGACGTGGTCTTGGCCTTCAAGGAATTCCCATCGTGGTGAGGGAAAAAGACATATAAAGGATTAATTACAATTCAAGGTGATGCACACTGTAATGGTAGGGCTCAAAGTTCTTTGAGGAATGGCAAGGGCATAATTGGCTCTGCCTCAGGCATCAAAAATGTCTTCCCAGACTACTTGACATGTGTTTATTCTAGACGTAGAACAGCATATATGGAAGAGGTCTTTGCAAACTGGTAAATGGTCCAGAGAGGCCAGTAACTAGGGTATAAGAAATGAGGACAGTAAAGCTGGGAACTCAAGGTGGGCAGCAGCCCCTCTCACTTATTTTGCAAATGAGACTTAAAAAGTCATTCATATATGTAATATATATATATATATATATATATATATATATATATATATATATATCTTTCAGAAAAGAGAAGGTAAGAGCAATGACAACTTGTAAACAGAAAATCACACACTCTGTCTCCCTGTACAAAGGTCAAGTCCAAGTGGATCAAGGACCTCCACATAAAACCAGATACACTGAATCTAATAGAAGAGAAAGTGGGGAAAACTCTCGAACACACGGACATAGGGGGAAAGTTCCTGAATAGAACACCAATGGCTTATGCTCTAAGATCAAGAATCAACAAATGGGACCTCATAAAATTGCAAAGCTTCTGTAAGGCAAAGGACACTGTCAATAGGACAAAATGGCAACCAACAGATTGGGAAAAGATCTTTACCAATCCTACGTCCGATAGAGGGCTGATATCCAACATATACAAAGAACTTAAGAAGTTAGACTCCAGAGAACCAAATAACCCTATTAAAAAATGGGGAACAAAGCTAAACAATAATTCTCAACTGAGGAAACTCAAAGGGCTGAGAAGCACCTAAAGAAATGTTCGACATTCTTAGTCATCAGGGAAATACAAATCAAAACAACCCTGAGATTCCACCTCACACCAGTCAGAATGACTCTGAAAGCATGCTGAGAAGGGACTCTTTAGCCAGCGCTTCACCTCTAAACTAGAAAATGCATTGCTGTTGTTTCAGTGGCTCAGTCTTTGTGCACTTAGTTATAGGAGCTTTGAAAAAATGGATACACTCAAGACTATGATTTATAAATATGGTGATGTGGAGGGTGCTGGCTTAGGGTGGATAGTAATGAGGTAGAGGAGACAGGACTAGGGGGCTGAGGCAAAGTTTTAGGCTGCTGAAGGGTTGTACTCAAGATATTAACCAGAATAATGAATACCATAGAGAAGACACCTTTGGGAGAGTAGAGAGGAATGGACCCCCAAACAGCACATTTAGATTTAGATCTGTCTGTTTCTGGTTTTACCTTGGGCAGCTGAGCTACTTGGGTGGTATCCAGGTGAATTTCCTTGCTGCTGGCCCTTGCTTAAGTTCTGCAGCAGGAGTGATAGTGTCCCGTTGTCTCTCTTCCTGCTTCATAGTAGCTGGTGTGACCATGACTGCATCCTTCTCCTCTGGGCACGTTTCCACAGGGAGTCATCCTTGTAGCTGCAGTTCACTCTAGTTCAAGTCCTGGACGACATAATGCCAGGCCTGTGGTGACTCTGCCTCTGGTTTGTTTCTTTAACCCCCATGTTCAGCTTCAGTTGACCCTTTGTGTGCACCATCTCTTTCAATGACTCCAAAGTCCCTCCTTCTAGGTGGATGTCTGAGAGACAGGTGGAAAATTATGGTGACACTTGGAAAGAGTCTGAGTATGGATTTGGTATTCTGTATGTTAGGTCTGAATCCAGTCATGGCCAATAGCAGTGAAAGGGGAAAGGCTCGTGGGTAGAATGCTGGAAAGCTTAGCCTTCTCAGGAATTGGCTGGTTTTGTAGCAAAGTTGGATTTCACTTCTATAATTCCTTAAGTCTGATTATATGAATAAATGCAAGTGAATAATTCAGACTGAATATTCTTACTAGTAACATAGAAACTAAAGTATATGGTGGCATATACCTGTAATTCCAAACTCAAGGGGCTGTGAGGCAGGAGGGTCATGAGTTCCAGTTTCTGACCCAGCTTGAGAACCAAGAGGGAAGGGGTGCGGGGCTAGAGACAGAGACAGAAACTGATTTTGCCATAAAGAAGGGACTTGAACCTGTGAACAGTGTGTCAGTTTATAGAGAGTAGGCAGAATAACAAAAGTAACATTTTAAAGGGTCCTTATGGACCTCAAAAATATAATTATTAAAAACCCTGTACGTCTAATTACAAGTTACTTTAAAAAATGTCTTAATGAAATTTACTAAGTCCTTTTGAATGGCACTTCTTGTGGCCAAGATTTACTTTAACCTATATTCCAAAATAATAAAGTCTGTGCTACCTATTAAAATGAGGCAGTTGTGGTGATTATATGCTAAATTTTCCTTGTGCTGTCATTAATCTGTATTTCTTTATCATAGAAATTATCTTCCTTATTATTGATGATGAAACCAGCACTTAGAGACATCAGTAATTTTCTCTAGACCACACAGCTAGTAAATGTGAGAGCCAAAATCTTATATCTGAACAAGGGAGGAGGTTCACTAATACTTAGACTTTCTTCGACCCTATTCAAAGGCTTTTTGTTCCAGAACTCAAGGAGGCTAGCATAAAGCACTTGCATTGAAAAGGTGTCACTGTGGTCAAGTCTTAAAAGATGCCTTTACCAAAGGTCTTGGCAAGACAGTGGAACCAGAGTTGGCTGTGTGGGGCATATCACAGGTATCCTTTCAATTCTTTAGCTAATAGAAAATACGGAACGTGCTAACAGAAACTAGTCTTCTTAAGGACTCTCCCTTGTTGGTCAGCATCACACAGCATGGTCTGTCTCCCATGGTCACTCCTTGTCACTATACATTTTTCCTTCTCATTTAATCTTAATTTGACTCCCTTTTGAGGTTCAGAAGGGTAAGAAAAATCCCAAATGGAAATATATATTACCCAAATACATCCTCATTGCCTTCTCAGCGCATGCATTGTTCCAGAAAACAAGTTGAGCTCTGAATGTTTCTAATCTCTAGAAGCACCATTCAGAATGTGCAGGGTTCCCAGTTAAACCCTGAGAAGCAGGTGGGGAGGGAGTAGTCTCTTGAGTGATTTTTCCCTCACATCCCATCTGGGCACAAATCTGGTAACCTCTCCAAAGGGCCACCATAGTAGGCCTCTGCTCCACAGATGAGCCAACTCAGCCAGAAAGTCTTTTCTGTCCTGGCAGCTAAACCCAGGTTAGAGTCAGCCTTCCAAGGCTGCATCCCAGGAAGTCCTTTTGTCATATGGCAGAGCTCTGAGCAGCAGAGTGAAGAACAAAGCCCAGCTCCCGTCTGTGCACTAAGGATTTCACTGACCACTAAAGACAGGCTTATGCACACTGTATTTCTTTCACTGTCCCCTGAGGATTGGGGGGGTAGGTTTTTGAGGTATTTTCCTGAATCACTTAATGAGAATTTACTTCAAACTGTGGTAACAAAGGGAACTTGCAACATAGTTCTCTAATCATTATCATTGGTGTCTTTGATTAAGAGGTAACACACTTTTTTTTTAAGACATTTTAATTTTAGTCTAAATGTAGCTAATATTGATGACATTGTTTCTTGTTTAGCCACTCTGGATAACTTGACAGTATGTGTCACAAACTTTTAAAATCCTCATTCTTTCTGTACTGACCAGGTGGATATAAATCTAACCTGGACAAGTTAGGATTATATATTCATCTGTCTTTGTGTATTTTCTGATCTGTTCAAAGAAATAATCCAAATATCTAGTAGTAAGAAGTTAGATGAGGGCTAGAGAGATGGCTTAGTGGTTAAGGTCATTGAATACTCTTCCAGAGGTCCTGAGTTCAAGTTCCAGCACCACATGGTGGCTCACAACTGTCTGTAATGGGATCTGATGTCCTCTTCTGATGTGTCTGAAGACAGCTACAGAGTACTCAATTATATAAAGTAAATAAATAATTTTTTTAAAAGTTAGATGAACATGAAATGGTACAGCAGCAGAATCCTCTCAAGCCATTAAAAAAAAAAAAAATCAAACATGGCCTGGTACCATACTTATAATGTAAAGCCTCCCAAAAGTTATAGCATAATTTTAAGACTTAATATTATCAGAAATATAAATTCTTCAGAGTTGCAAAAATACTATGAACATTTATGTTTTTAACTTTCTTTTATAATTAGTATTTTCATTTTGCAAATTTTGGCTGAATCTTAATTTTGTTCTGTTCCAGTGGACACATCAGAAACTGAAACAAAAAATTAGAACTGAAAATTTAACTATCTAAGATTTTGTAAGGAATGCATATTTTATAATTTTAAGCACAAAAATTATGAACCAAAAGAGGTCTTGGGAATAGCTCAGCAGTAGAGTGTTTGCCTAGTACATACAAGGCCATGAGTTCAATTCCCAACACTAAAAAAAAAAAGGGATTTTTAAAAATTGTTTTTAAAGAGATAAGTGGTCTGGAGGGATGGCTCATTTAAGTACCTGCTGCACACAAGGCTATTAATTCAAGTTCTTAGAACCCATGTAAAAAGTCCATCATGGTGGCACGTGCTAGAAACCTTGGTGTTGGTGTTTGGGAAAGGGAGTTCGGTAGAGCATCAAAGTACATTGAGAGAACCCGACTCAAAAATCAGACAATTGAGGAAGACACTTAATGTTGATCTCTGGTCTACACACACACACACACACACACACACACACACACACATACACGCACGCACGCACACACGCACACACCATGTATGTCTCACATACACACCTACATAAACATGCACACACACCAACAGTGCCCCCTTGCCCACACAGAGATAGGTAATAGTGATGATTTATTAAGGGAGATTTAAACAGCATATACTACATATGTATAGCTACACTGGAAGTGAAAAAGAAAGACTGAATATCAAATTAATGGTGCTTTCCTATGGGGCGATGAGATTATGAACTGCTTAAATTTCTTTTTGCTTTTCTCTACTTACATTTCTGCATTGAACATGTGTTATGTATTCATAAAAAGTATTAAGTACTTTAAGACATAAAGCCAGTATTCTGACTTACTCTGGTGCCCAAAGTATCACAATTAGTGTTTTTAAAAGCTAGAATTACTAACTCCCAACCACCGGTTGCCATTAAAGGAATGAATTTAGCTACTCATACAGAAGATCAAGAACAATTATGATATAAGAAGCATTACTTCCTAAAATAGTTACCAGCTATGCTCCATATCTTTCCGCTTGATAGATGGTATCACATTTTTAATGTTATTTTTTAGATATTTACAAACTAGAATAGAATCACAAGGTATAGAAGGTCTAAAATATTAAGCAAAGATTCATAAGTAGAAGCTAAAGAGGAAAAGATTTTAACTTTCCAAAATGCCCATTTCTCTTTCATGCTTTTTAACACTTCGTTTGTTTGGTTGGTTGGTTGGTTGAGGCAGGGTCTAAAGGAGCCCAGGCTGGCCTTAAATTCCTGGTTATCCAGCTTCTACCTCCCAAATATTAGAATTACAGGTTCTTGTCAACACACAAACTTAATTATGTTTTTAAGTAAATAATACCAAACAGGTTAATAGATATACACTTAAAATGTTTTTAGGCTGAAAAAAATGAGAATATGAAAGTTTTTACACTATAAAGTATACTTCTTCCAGGTTCCTTCTAACACCGAGCATGCAAACAGCACGTGGCATTATTTGTATGGTTGTGTGCTGTGAGTAGAAACTTCTCACCAAGCCTGCTTCTCCCCAAACAATATGACTTAGGGCTGATTCCATCTTAGTCCACGTAGCTCCAGTAGACAGACACCTGCAGTGCATTTGTCTCATCATATCCTTATTGGTGGCCTACGGGTTTTCTTTCAGTCTTACTGAACTAACAGTGACTCTTTGTGCACGTGCCGAGGACTGCGATGATTGACAGTCACACCTGTGAGCTGATAGGACATGATGATGGGATTCTTATATTCTAACTGCCTAGCAGTGTTCAAAGGGCTTTCCGGTGTATGGCTTACTTGACTCATTCTTTAGAACAATCTACGTCTTCTAAAATGGTTATTTCTTTATTGCTGCAGGTGGACAGCTCTCTGTGCCTTCACAAAGTTGCCATTGCTGATTGTGGACAGGCTCTTCTAGGTGTATTCAGCAGTTGGAACTTTTAGTAGTATGTCAACGAAGGTTGTAAATGGGACTTTATTTCCTTTAGGTTTTAAATTAATTTTATTTTTTACTCTTCTGCTAACCTACAGACAGTGTCTGTTCAGCATATTTGTGTGTGCAACTTTAGAACAAAGACCTTTTAATTTTTTTGTTTTATTTTATGGTAGATGTCTTGACTACATGTGTATCTGGGTATCATGTAAGTGTCTAGTACCCATGGAGACCAGAAGAGGCATTAGATCACTTGAAACTGGAGTTGAAAATGGTTTGTGAGTTACTGTGTGTGTGCTGGAAATCAAACCCTGGTCCTCTAGAAGTAGCCCATGCTCTTAACCACTGAGCCATCTCTCCAGTCCCAGTAAAGACCTTTCTTGATGTGTTATATGCCTACTCAAAGTTTTTAGCTCAGGGTCATTATCAAAGAAAAATAGAGAAGTGGAATTTAGGGAACTTAGTCCTGCTAGACATTACTTCTGTGGTTTTGTTTGGTAGTGGAGGATGTATGTACATAATTTAGTCTACAAATCTTAATGGAATTGAGAACCCCTTTTTTTGTTTGTTTGATCTAATCACATGATCAGATTAGCACACTCACAGCTTAGAAGACCAGCATGTGCAATAATATATATAGTTTTGCTCTCTTTTTAATTCTTTCTAATCAAAAAGATGGGAAGAAGTTCTTACAAGAGCTTGAGCACTCTCCTCTGAGTGGCTACAGAGCAGGTGAGGAGCTTCCTTCAGTCTGCTGCTTCTGTCTCTTCCTGACATAGGGAGAGCTCTGGGATGAACATGGGGCCAGAAGGTCAGAGTGTGGAACTCTGCCTCAGCATGTCTGCCTTCCCCAAGTTATCCCGAAGCTGCCTTGTGTCTTGGCTTTATACTTCCCTCTAAGGAAAACTGTGTCTCTGAGTGGTGTATGCATGTGTTAGCCTTGTGGAGGTGGCCCTGATACAGCTGACTGTTTACTTTTCACAAGACCTTAATTGACCAGAAATAGAGACTGCTCTATAAATAAATGACTGTTTACCTTTTTCTCCCTACAATTTGGTACCTACAATTTACTGTGTAGCTCCAGCCTTTAGCTTTACACAACTTTGGCTTAGGACAAGGCAGGCAGGCACCATATGCCCCACATCCAGATAGCCTTGGGAAGAGAGGGAGGAGTTGTTTTAAATCAGGTATTTGGGGTGCCTGAGGGTTTAGAGCACTAAAAGTATATCTATAGTCATGCAAAGCAGCTGTGGTGATGTAGCACCAGTGATTCCCATGACTTCTAGATCAGATTGTCCACAGACTGGCTTCATGCTAGGACCACAGCTTCCCCGGTATTCCTCTCATGCTGATTTTAGACTATGTGTGGATGTTGGGGTGATGATAGTACCCCCTCTGACTTGTCAGTGCATCTGACAAGGTAATGCTAAGAAAGCAGTGACAGCTCTGTATTGCCAATGAAGCTCTCTGACAGCTTTATGCATGCTATACTACAGGCTGGTACATGACCTTTGAGTTTGAAAACCTTGGAGACAATCCAGAAGTTAAAAAAGAAGAAGTGGTAGTCAAGATTGAGAAATAGGATTTATAAAAGTTAAGAGAATTAAGATGATGAAGAAAAAGATTAACTATGAATTCCCTGCTCTTGTACAGGTATTCAAGTAGAGAGAAAAAAAAAAAACCCGTTGAGGCATGTGATCCCCTGCTTTAGACTAGAGTGGTACCTTCCATCCACTTTGTCTATGAAGTACACACACATCTCTAAGGTACTTTTAATTTTCCTGGTAGTCTTCGTAATAAAGACAGAAATGTGGATTTCTATAAGTCCGTTTTCAAATCCTCTTTGAAGACTACTTATCATCCATTAAACAAAGGTAGATCCAGCTAAAAGAGACCAAAGCTCTTATGGAGACTGCATTCTAGCTTATAGAAACAGGCAAAAAACAAAACAAACAAACAAAAAGCAAGCAATATGGAAGGGGTGGATGAAAGAAGGAAGAGATTGGGGGATGGGGAGTGGAGTACAGAGTAAGGAATGTTCACGATGCTTGAGAAAAGGAAGGAGACTGAGTCAGCCAGAGGCTCCCGGCGACTGGCATGGGCAGGGAGGTAGAAGAGGAAACGGTGCTGCTGACCATGTCCGGCCTGCAGCACCCTGAGGACACTGACCCTTACCTGAGGGCTCTGATATGTGCCAGTTCAGTGGCTCACAAAACAGTGGTGCGAGCTGTCATTACAAGGCCTTTCTGGCTGCCATTACGAGAGGACCAAGAGTAGAATCTGGGAGACTAGCTAGTGGGCTGCTACAGAAATCCCAGAAGTAGAGAAGGGAGCTTTGGGCAGGTGGTAGAATTTGGGATGACCAATAACAGCAGGTTTCTAGGTCTATTAAGACCATTGAGGACTTGCCAATAGACTAGACAGGGGGAAGTATTAAAGTCATACAAGAGTGCATGTTCGTTTGGTTTTCTTTAACTAGGAGAATTAATTCACTGAAATAAAAAGACAGTGTGTGTCTTTGTTAGGGTTACTATTACTCCGTTCAAATACCATGACCAAAGCAAGTTGGGAAGGAAAGGGTTTATTCAGCTTACTCTTCCACATCACAGCTCATCATCAAAGGAACTCAAGACAGGAACTCAGTCAGGGCAAGGACCTGGAGACAGGAGCTGATGCAGAGGCCATGGAGGAGAGCTGCTCACTGGCTTGCTCCTTGTGGCTTGTTCAGTCTGCTTTGTTATAGAACACAGACCACTCACAGAAGACTGGCCCCCTCCTCCATCAGTCACCAAGTAGAAAATGTCCTCCAGGCTTGCCCACAGCCCAACCTTATGGAGGCCTTTTCTCAGTTGAGGTTCCCTTCTCTCTAATGACTCGGAGTTGTGTCAAGTTGACAGTTGACGGAAAACTAGCCAATATAGTGGGAAAAGTATGTTTGGAGATGTAGGCCTGGGAGTTGGGCTTGAATGCATTGATATGTCTATTGGACATACCAATGTGTGTTCTGAAGGCAGTGGACATATGGATTGGTGCTCAGGGGGGAGGTCTGACCTGGTGATACATGGCTTGAAGTAGTTGGTAGATGGTGGCATTTAAGGTTTGAAACCCAGTTGAGCTCATGTAGCAGCAGTGTAGATGGAAAAGACACAATCTGAATCCTAGAGATCTAATTTAATCAACTGTGAGCAAAAGTTATTGTGTAATTCAAGAATAACAAACTTTTCTGTGATGGGCTGTATCAAAGGCAGGCCAGCTTTTCAGTTCTGCCAATGTAGTGCAAAAACAAACATAATTCATAAGCTAATGGATACGACTGTGCCTGGTTGAAAAAAAATGCAGCCACTTGGATATTGCACATAGACAGCAATTTACCAGTTTTTAGTGCATCCTAGCACTTGTGGTTGGTTGGTTGGTGTTTGTTTCTCCAGCACTGGGGATTATATCTAGGGCCTCTCTCATATTAAACACCACACTGCCTATGAGCTACAGCCCCAGCCCATCTTTGTAGTTTACTCACTGAGTTATCCAGGCCTAGAACTCAGTCTGTCACCTAGGCTGGTTTTGAACTTGTGGTTACAGGCCTTCACTATGAGTTCAGCTTCTAACACCTGTCTTGGCACCAGTGTTTCCCTCCTCTGCTCTTTCTTAGACTTGTTTCATTCTTGGAGGCAGTTTGTGTTTATGTATATGGAGGTGTACACATGTGAGCACAGGAGTCCAGAAGAAAGCACTGGATCCCCTAGAGTTAGATCCCAGCAAAGGGTTATGAGCCGCCTGATGTGGGTACTGGGAACTGAACTTGAACCCTCTGCAAGAGCAACAATCACTCATAACCACTGCATAGTCTTTAGCTCCTGGGTTTTGTTTTATAATTTACTTTAGATGAAGGACTTGTACAAATAAATAAGTAAATAGAAAGCAAATGTGAAAAAATACATAATTAATAAGAAATTACAGAAAAACAACTTCACACGAGGAGAGATTTAGTTTGCTTCTAATTAGTAATTTTCTGATGGTAAAGATTCTTAAATAACTTACAAGGGATAACTAGGGAAACTATAGAAGGTTTGGCTTTGCTTGTAAAGGTTACTTCTAGATATGAGGGCAGTTTTGTGCATTTTCTAGTGTGAAGACAGAGGCAGTGAGTACTCCCGAGCTCTTTTTGGCTGTTGAATGTGTCTATTGGTAGGTCTTTTTCTATTGCTTGGTTTAGGGGTGAGAGTGATGATAGTCTTCCAAAGACTTGTTGATAATAAGTAGAAGGCCTTCATAACTGTCAGAAGAACTCTCACAGTGGACAATGAATAGAGTCATCTATGCAGCTTTGTCCCCTGCCATTTTTGGGAAATTATTCCTATAAAGGAATTCAGGTTATCCTGATAACTTAGCTCTTTAAGAGACAGTGGCATAGCTGAGTTTGTTGCTCTGTACTGCTTGTATAGCTAGAATCTGCCCATCAGTGCTAGCCAGAGTCGCTCAGAATGAACAGATGCCAGTAGTTAAGTTTTCAATGACTTCGAAGACCAACTATGTTGATCTGCTTGTCTGCTTGTGCCTGACTCTAAAGGATTTCGTGACATTAGGAACTTCTGCAGAAAAAACACCATAAGCCTGTTTTGTTTTGCATAACAAAACCCTACTGAATTTGACATCACCACATCACCACACCCCCTCAGTGTGCTGACCAGCAGTTACAGGTTTTCTAGAAAAACCAAGTATGAGTTATTTTGGGTTCAGTGAGCTTGTTAACCTAGGAAAGTCTCTATGTTCCTTCTTCCCTCCCTCCCTTCCTCTCTCCCTCCCTCCCTCCCTCCTTCTCAGATTATATAGACATATGTCATGGATGATTGGCTCCTGCCTGGGCACAAGAGTTCTCCTTCTGTGAGAGGACATTTTGTAGGGTCTCTGTGGAAACATTTCCAAGACACCAAGAAAAGCTGGGTGGCTCTGTTCCATGGAGTGGGGCTGCTCTCCAGAGACTATTGGGATTTCTCTTAAATGTCTGCCAGCATCTCGGCTTCACAGCACTGCTGTTTGGAATGTCACTAGGATGCCCTGCAGAGGGAGGGCCTATAGAACTGAAGTCTCTGTTTCCAGAGCTGTTGGTTTGGCTGGTAAATGGTAGTGGCAGGGTCAGCAGCAGAGGGTTTGGAGCTTGTCTACATTTCCAGCCTTTGAACAAAGGCCCAGAGATGGAGTCCGGGATCTGCTAGGGAGTTGCTGCAAAACCGTTGAGAATTCCTGTGTACACTAACTGTTATTTATAGACTAAATGGTGTCTAACATCTGTACACCATCACTTTAAAAATGAGTGTTGATTTTGCTGTGATCAATACTCTGCATTATGCTATCAACTATCACTGCATCCACGTTTCTTTTTCTCTATTTTTTCTCGTTGCACAGATTCACTGCTGTCATTTGGTTTGTCTCACCGAGGTTTTGATGTGCTGAAATTGCCAATGCTAGAGCAGGCTGGGGACATCTCTAGTCCACTCCTTCCCTTGCACTGCAAGCTGGAAGGCTAAAATATGGCCAATTTATTCCTCTGTTATAGGAGCATAAATACTGCCAGTAACAAGTAGGAACTATCTCCTGCTTCTTTTGGATACAAAAGAGAATGGTCCTTCCCTCCTTCCTTCCCTCCTCTCCTTCCTTCCTTCCTTCCCTCCCTCCCTCCCTTTCTTCTTCCCTCCCTCTTTCCTTCCTTCAAGTATGTCAGATACCTAGTAAACTCAAACTCCATATAAATTAGGAAGTATGTTTTTTCCCTGCATAAATAAAGATCACATAATAAATAGGCATCAAGGAAGGAATCCATAGCCGCATAGTCTGGCCAGTGATGCTGCCCCTGGTTGCTTTATAGAAGCTTGAGCATTTGTCCAGCTCAGCATCCACATGCCAGAGCCAGCCACCAGTTAGCAGACAGCCGCCGAACGGGCCTGACAGGTGTCTGCCCCGTTACAATTCTTACTACACAGATCTTTGCACTCGTACTCTACCAACACAGCCGAGCAGCGTCTCGGGTTACTTTGGGATAAAAGCTGCTGCACACAAATGGAGGTCATTGGCTTGTCTGTGGGAGCCCAGGGCAGATACCAACATCTGTTGACCAAATGGTGGCAGTGCACAAATGCTTCCTCTGTTTACATCTACGTGCATTCTTCTCCTTTCCATGGGTCTTTAGTTTTGTTTTAAGAAAAGATTTGTTTCTCTTGGGAAGATTGCACATTAGAGAACCATAGTGTAGTTACTTGCTCACAGACACATTCATGACTCTTTCCTTCCTGCTCTTATTCACACAAAACTCACTCCTGGTCAATTGAGCGATCACAGTTGGCATTTGGGCATTGGTGATAAGCGCACGCTTACTCCAGTAAGTCAGGAGCAGCACCCTTTTATCACAGCCACCCCAGAACAAAATCAAGCCCTCTAAACTGAGCTGAAGAGCCATGGCCATTCTGGCCTTCCAGCCAGACCCACCTTCTTGTGTTTGGTTTTGTTGTTGTGAAGCTCATGGCATAGCGTACACGTACTTCTTGATGAGATGGTTTTAGTTAAGCCCCTTATCTTCAGAAGGCTTTAGCTCAGTAGGTTTTTTTCTTGGTTCCCAATGAAATGGAAAAAACTTGTACCTCCACTGCCCTTAGAAATGTGTGCTACTCTGCTATGTTTATTGAGGCAAAAACAAACAAACAAAACAATTAAGGGTCTTTTAAGTTAGGAGCAGCCATAATTTTATACCTATTAGATTTGAAGAGGTTAAACATAATATAAAGACAAGTGTACACATTGCAAGTCAGCTAAAAAGATAAACCCATTCGGAGAAACCTAAGTTTATTAAAACCCTGAATCTTATCATGGCATATTTTTATCAGAAGAAAACTCAAGAGATAAATTCATCTGCCTGCAGACAGAGCTACACACCTGAACCCCAGGCGGGTGTTTGTGTTTGGGTCTGTTTCTAGGTGGGATGAGCTCATGTTCTCTCCTACCACAGGATTGTGCAACACTCATGCTGCGCACCTGTGCTTTGATCTTTGCAATCTGTCCTGGTAACATATCAAGCAACCTTAAATAGCTTCGTGGATGATCCAGATTGCACGTCTGCCAGAAACATCATCGGGCTTGGTTTTGGAGCTGGCTTGAGTTCCTGTGATACTAAACTTTTGTCATTTTGAAAATATATTAGTTGTCAGATTTCAGTCTTTACCTGCATCTTCAGTCTGCGAAGATTAATGCATGAGGTCTCCCCAGCTATTATTGAAGGAGAGTGGGACACACCTCCTAGAAAGTAAAGTCAGTTACCTGAAGTGCCATGTTTCTTTCATTTGACGAGAAATTTGGAGCATTATTTTTTTTTGCCCTTTGGACAAATTTTCCATGTTGTTTTTGACATGGATGTCTAAAGTACATACTAAAAGGATTGGTCTTAAGAATATCACTAATTTCGTTATTTAAAACATTTTGAAATCCCACCTTGTAAAGTATCAAGATAGGACCCAATGAGGACAAGGATAAAGAAGAGAGAAGGGTTGAACACATGTTTTTTTGTTTTCAGTGAGACTGACTAATGCATGCAGATTCATGTATTTCTGTAGTCACAGACACCTTACCTTACTGCCTTGTTTTCTAGGGTGAATACTGATGTTGTAAGTTTTTCCTAACGTAGGCATTTTAGTTATGACAAGTTCAAAAGCCATTAAAATAGAATAGTATAATGAGTCTTGGGTGTTCATCACCCCACGTCTTTGTTCTGTAGCCATTTTCTGTTGTGGTGCTGGGAATTGAACCTAGGGTCTTGAGTGTACTAGGCAAACAAGCGCTGTGCCACAGAGCTATACACCTTCCCCTGCGGACAGTCTTCCACTCATTTATTCCCTAGGCCTAGGCCACTGCATTACTTTGAGGCAAGTCTATAAATATATAGTAGAGAATGTATGTCTATATGGGGATATTTTAGAGTTTATAGCTGTCACATACATAGGGGACAAAAGGGAGAAGAGAAGTATATTCTAAGGCAGAGCTAAGAAAGAAGAGAAACAACATGAAACAGACGGTACTGGGAGAAGGTGGTAGCCTGTCACTGCTCCGAAGCGTTTGACGCCACATCATGAGTTACACCACCTCAACAGTAATGTGAGCGGATAGGCTTCTGAGAGGTGCACACTTGCGGCTGGCTCTTTGCGCCTTGCTTGTTAGCTTTCTACGTCATATAGGCTACCCATTCTCTGATGAGTATCTCCATAACTCAGTCTGCATTTTGACTGAGGGAAAATGTGACTATGCTTTCAGCCCACAGAGAATAGCCACTAGGCAGAGCATTTGAAGGCAAGAGCCACACCTTGCACAGTTCCTGGCCCGTGTGAATAATGTGCAAACCCTTCCATCTGTAAAGCACTCAGTTCAGCAAATGGACTGCACAGTTTAGACTGAAATGTGTCCCAAGGATCATGTGTCTTTATGTCTGGTTTCCAGCTTTGCTAATATTACTGGGAGGTGGCACAACTTTGAAGACCTGACATTTAGTGGGAGGAAGTTAGATCATTGGGAACACAACCTTAAAGGGTCCCAGACCCCCCTTCTCTCTTCCTCAGCTCCCCCTCCCTTCATGGTGTACTGCTTCACCCTAGCAGGAGAAGGAGAGCTGTGGGGCCCTTCTCATGTACAGCTCCTCCCAGAGTACGTTAAGAACAGCAGTCACAGCAGCCAGTCATCTGATCTTTGTTCTTTAATCACTTAGTATAACATTTGCCTATCCACATTTGTCTGTCTGTCTCTCCGAACTCTCATAAATTCTCGTGGCAATGGTCTCTGGCTTACAGAATTGAAGTACTCCTATTCACAAAGTAGTCATTACTATTCTTCTACTACAGAACCTTTGGAATTATTTGTAAATAAGTGTAAAAGTATATATTATTTCCTTCCTAACTCGGGCATTATGTATGAATTCATTAGGGTTGAACATCAGAGTTCTTTGATACTGGAAATAAAGCACAAGTCCATCACCAATGTCTCATGTGTTGACGCTTTAAAATCAGCAGGCCTGATAATACAACATGGCCAATTTTAAACTACTTTTTAAACTGTCCTACAGTGGGAGCTGTGTATTTCCCCTGTTTTTCTGATCTATTACTAATGACTCCTGTTTTCATTTCCACCAAAATACTAGATCTACTGTTGCCCGCATTCCCTATAGTGGTTTTGTGTTAGGCAACTCTCCTTCAATGCTAGTGCTGCCTGTGACTGCCCGTTGTTAGCTTACCCTGTCTCTTGTATCTATGGCTTTTAATGTGGCTTGAAACCATTCTCTCATGGAGAAAGTGAGGACATGTTGAAGCTGATGTAATGTAATAACAGAAATTGAAAACAGACTAGGTCCTAAATATCTTATATTCAAGTTGGGTATTTTAATCTCTGGATAATATAGGCTGAAATGCATGCCACTGAATGACCCACACTGAAGTCCCTGCCTTGTATGTTTATTCCTGGTACCTCTCACCCTGTGGGGCAAGAAAACTATTGCAAGGTCTTATAAACATATTGAAAATATGTTAAAAGTATACTAAAAAGTGAATAGGGCCAGAATTCAATAATGGACCTAAAATCACTGGAAATAATTCTGGGATAGTGAAGGGTGGAATTTGGCCCATGTCTTGTAAACAGATTTAATCAGATGCTAACGGCTATTTGTTAGAGTTACACATGCCAAAAACTGAAATGGAAAGTGGACAGAAGCCATTCTAGAGCGTCTCTAACCACAGGCCCTGGGGCCCTTTGGGTTCTTTCGTGTAGACACCCAGGGGATTGCCTTCTCAGTGACTTCATCCATGGAGAGCCCTGGGACAAGAAAGCAAAGCTGTACACATAGCTCTTTGAAGCTCTTAGTCCATGCTGCAGTTGAACACAACAAATGCTTATATAATATGTTTGCTTCATTTGCTTAATTGTAAGTTAGTGTTAAACATAGAGTAGAATTTTGGACACAGTTTTGTTGGCTTAAGTTTAGAAGTAACTTATTTTCAAAGGGAGTTATCTCTGTTGCTCAATTCCTGAAGCACCATGGAGTTACACACAAAGTATAAACTGCAGTTTTACTCTCAGATGCTGCCGCTTTGGTTGGCCAGGCAAGGCGGGGACAAGGAAAAGGGGCAGCATGCACGCTATGGTGTGGAGATCTGTGATGTGCAGCGTAATTAGAGCAAGCAGCACTGTTACAGGCAGTGAGAACACGAGGGAGCCACTGGCCGGAACTGCTGGTCTGAGATGCTTTTGAAACGGAAAAGTGGAAGACTGTAGATAAGGGACTGGAAGGACAAGGGTATGCCCTCCCTGTGGGAGAGCGGGGCTTTGGTTAAGTATGACATGCGTACTTAAAAGATGAGGTAACAGATCGGGGCAAATTTACAAAAGATACGTAAAACCTATATCCAAGGAATTCTAAGAAAGAAATAGCAACAGAAACCACTAAATAAATGGAAACTTACGTCATTTGTGGGCCAGAAAGCTCAATCATTCAGAACTTCATCTCTTCCCAAATTAATCCTTGATCTAAGAACTCAAGTAGGCAAACATCTGAGCAGACTGGGGGGACTTGGCTGCTGGTTCTAAAGTGTATATATGCAAATGCCAAGGATCCACGTGCTGAAAACCAGCTTGACGAAGAAGAGCATAATTGAGGAAGGATTTGCGCTACCCACTGTGAAAACTTTTATATTTTATAAAGTTTAAAGTAATCAAAGCCGCATAAAAATTGGCATAAAGAAATAAAATACATAAACAAAACAACATTGAGTCAAAAGGAAGCAGACTACACAGAGATATTCTCTCTCTCTCTCTCTCTCTCTCTCTCTCTCTCTCTCTCTCTCCCTCTCCCCCCATCTCTCCCAGTCTGTCTCTCTCTGTCTCCCCCCCCCCGTGTGTGTGTGTGTGTGTGTGTGTGTGTGTGTGTGTGTGTGTGTGTGCATGTGTGTACCAAGATAACTCAATACCAAAATGATAATCATTTTCACAAATGATGCTAGAACTAGATAGTCATAACCAAAAAGTTACACTCATCGTTTATCTCTACCATATACAATTCAAACTCAAAGTGGATTATAATCCTAAACATGAGCTAAACCCCAAGAACATTGTCTGTTCACTCTGTTATAACAAACCACTCTAGACTGTGCAATTTATAAAAACCAGGAATTTGTTTTTCACATCTCTGGAAGGATGGAAAGTCCATGCTTAAAGACTAGCAGATTGGGTATCTGGTGAGGGTCAACTTCCTGTGCAGTGTGACCTCACATGACAGAAGGAACTAGCTAGTTCTTTGAAGTCCTGGTCCCATGAGAACAGGCCCCTCTTAATGGCCCCACGTTAGAATACCATCCCAGTAGAGATTAGGATCTCAGAGTAAAAATTTGAAGAGACACAACATTCAAACCGTAACAAATGTCTAGGGAAAACAGGCAGGAGACTAGGAGACTAATTTTTGTGAATTTAGTGAAGACTTATGAAGCATGGTATGCAAAAGAATATGGAATATGAAAGAAAGATCAATAAGTTGTCTTCATCAAAATAAAGATGTTTGCCATTCAAAGGCATTACAGTAAGCAAAGAGACTGGGGAGAAGAAAATTACAAAGAACATGAGCTGTCTGGCTCTAGCATCTGTCTATCTATCTACCTTAATTTTATTAAAGTATTTGTCATCTAATTTATATGCTGTAAAAGGTTCTTTATATTTCCTGTATAAAAGTTCTTTTCTGGGTGGGTGGATGGATGGATGGATGGGTGGGTGGGTGGGTGGGTGGGTAGATAGATAGATAGATATTGTGATCATCATGGAAATAAAAGTTAAAACCACAAAGATAACACTCCACATCCACTAGAAGTGCTAAAATTAGAGAGACTGACAAAAACCAGTATGGGGACAAGGGTCTAGAGCTAGACCTCTCACTTAGAGTTGAACTTCTATTTGGAGGAAAAGAAAATAGAAAAGCCTGAAGCTCCTACAGGGTTGAGTGTATGCCTGCTATACAGTTGTTCTCCTAGGAGCTGAATCAGGAGAAATGGTAGCATATGTCCTCACGGCATAAACTTTACATGAGTGTTCGCCACAGGCGTATTTACTTATTTGTTCATTTATTTGTACTGGTTTTTTGTCTTGTTTGTTTTTTGGAGGCAGAGTTTCTCTGTGTAGCCCTGGCTGTCCTGCAACTCACTCTAGACTAGGCTGTCCTTGAAGTCACAGAGATCTGCCTACCTCTGCCTCCCAAGTGCTGGGCCCGGCCCCATCACAGGCTTATTTAGGCTTATTTAGCCAAAAGATAGAAACTACCCAAATAACCATCAACAGGAAGTGGCTAAACATATTGTAGACTAGCCAAACAATGGAATATGCCACTCTGTAAAAGTGAATGATTTATTGATACAACCAAGTAGAGGAATCTCAAAATAATTATGCTGACTGAAAGAAACTAGACCAAAAAAAAAAAAAAAATTGCGTGATTCCATTTGTATAAAATTCTAGAGAGTGCAAACTAAACCCTGATGACAGAAAGCAGGCCCTTGGTTGCCTGGGGATGGGAGAGTGAAGTTGTGGGAGGGACAGATGACAAAGAGCAAAGGAAAATTCGGGGGATGCTGAATGTGCTCATTATCCTGATTGTGGTTTCCTGGATGTAAACATATGTCAAAACTCATTAAAATTTTGTGTTTTGAAAATGTACAGTTTACATCAGTTGTTCCTCAGTGCTGTACAAAAAGGGGAAAAGTGATTGTCTAAATGATCATGTCCATTTGCATAATGACAAATTCAAAGAACTGTTTCCAGTGAGGCTGGAGCCCTGTGGCGGGAGGTCACACATTAAAGCAGGTAGAAAAGCCAGCATCCGACCTGTGGTTCTTTGTTACTGGCACTCCAGTAGCTCCAGTTAACTCTTGTTCTCAGCTCACATTTGCATTTGTTTGGAGAAAATTGTTCTTAAGGAATATTTCTGGTTTTGTTCTCCATGAAGAGTGAATTGGGTACTTGACAAAATTAAATTTTGATTTGATTTTCATTTACTTGAGATAGACCCTAGTACTTCCTCCCTCTTGAGCCTGTGCTCCACAGATGGTGGGCAAGGTGATGGGTTATATGCTGTGCTGTAGGAGCCCAAGGCCAGCCCTCACAGGCCTGAGACCTCTTCAAAGGCTCTCACTTAGTGAGCATGTAACCTTGGCAGGCGGTGAGCCACTGATCTTCAGTTGTATGTAAAATGAGAATAGTAGCTAAATGTGGCAGTGCACACTTTTAATCCCAGTGCATGAAGGCACAGGCAGGTAGATCTCTGTAAGTTCAAGGCCAGCCTGGTCCCATAGCAGAATTCCAGGCTAGCAAGGCCCACATAATGAGACTGATTGGGAGAGGGGATGGGGAACATATGAATTACTTTCTCTGCCTTCAAGAATTGACATGAGTCACACGACTACTCCATAATAGCTATAATGTGGCCTGCAAATACAGGAGTTATTTCTATCTTCATCCTCAGGATGAACTTAGAATCTGCTCATCCATTGTTCGAGAAAAGCCAAAGATGCGTAATCTTTGTCATTTACAAGTAGAAAATGAGGCTGTGTTGTGATGTAATTTCTGTGTAGAAACAGATGACATCACTAAAACCCAGACACTCTGCCCTGCTCCTTCAGAAGCAGGTTCCTCCTTTTGCCTCTTTTCTTCCCTCCTTTGCTTCCTCATTTTGCTTCATTCGTTTCATCAACAGATATTGCTAAGCACCCGCCAGGTGTTGGGGCCTTTAAGGCAAGAGAAATAAAAGGAGGAAGACAGATGAGTCACTGCCACTAAGAGGCTGACATCCTGGTGGGGTGGGGCACAGTGTCACAGGTGTTCCAAGAGGAGCTTGCAGAGGGGTACTGGAACACCTGTGAGGACCTGTGACACAGATTTGAGGCATCAGAGGAAAGAGCCGGAAAAGACTTAAGGGCTAGCCTCAGGAAGAACTGTGGTGAGCATTCCTGTGAGAGAGTCACTAGGGACAGATGCTGCTAGAGCCCTTGAGCTTAGGTGAGAGCCACCAGGAGCCATGTGGAGTTTAAGCAAAAAGGCCATAACATTCACGTACCAAGCCCTGAGCTTGCAGCTCCCAGAGGTCCTTAGGAAAGGTTCATCGTAGTCCTCTGGATTAAGATGACTGTTGACCTTTCTCTAGGCTTTCCAAGACTTTCTTGGATAGAATTTAGTTTATGCTGACCCAAATGACTTGTTTACATTGTTTTTGACCAAGAACATTGAAACCTTTCCAAATAAACAGAACTGTTACTGTCCTGGTCAGCAAAACTAATTCCCAGTGTTCCCCTCACAATCAGTTGCTTTAAAGGGGCACCTGTGCATGAGAGAAACTGAGCGCTAACTAAGAGGACCAGCACAGCTTAAATGCAGGGGGATTCAAAGGCAGCAGTGTGTTTTCCTTCTTGCTGTTGTTTTGCTCTTTAGACAGGGTCTCACTGTGTTGTCTAGACTGGCCCTGGGTCTGTGGACTCAAGCAAGGTCTGCACCACTGAGCTTTACCTCTTGATTTTGTTTCAACGTAGGATAATCCATTTCTGTTTCCCTTTCCCAATTGCTATGTTGGCATTTAAAAGTAAATAAAAACTTTGGAAAAGACGTGTTGACTTTTCTAGGCCACAGGAATACTGTTAAGAATGTGTCTGTGGTTTCTGCTTGTGTTGGCTTTTCCATTGTCTTTCTGTTCTACAGCTTTCTGTTCTTTGGACAGGGTCCATTACTATACTTTGCAGATTCCTTGGTCTCATATAAATACTAAGAACAGAAAATCCTTACAGAATTTTTCTAGTAACCAGGATAGCTTGTTGTTTCTATCACTATTCACATTTCAGGTTTTTTTTAAAGTCCCATAACTTGAGAATTCTAAGGGGTCAAGGGTGTACATGTCTGGAACCAGCTCCTACTTTAGCAGCTAAGAGTAATTTTCATCCTTGGGTACTGGAGGGGAGAGGGGAGTGGGTGTTGTCCATCAAAAAGGCCAGGCTCATTGAATGCACCAGAGTCTGTTGAACAAAATATCAGTATCTAATATGATATGAATGTAAGTGCGTAGATACTGTGTATAAATATCATTATAGTTCAGATATAGATAGCCTAACTCTGTAAAAAAACAAAACAAAAACAAAAAACTGTCACTGTGTGTAGTCTCAACCCATTTGATACAAACCATCAGTCAAACACCAGAAGAATACAGCACAAATTTTTTAAAAAATAATGAAAATTCAAGTGTGCCTAGTAACCAGAACAGCCTTGGGCAAGTCAGATACACTCATAAGATACTCATTAGTTCAAAGAAGCAGAAAAAATATCCCATGCAATATTGCAAAGACAGTTGATCCTGAAGTTAGTACTTAGCAGGCTAGGTGCTGTCATGCTGTGAGCTGCCCCATTTCACTAGACAACACCACTTCCTACCATGTAAACATTGTCGGCCTCTCTCAGCAGTGTCTGAGTCCAAAATTCAGCACTTCTTCTCAAAATCAGTTTAATGTATTTCTTTTAGGACACATTAAATTGTTCATATGAAACAAGGGACTCTGGTTAAAGTAGCCGCTCTACCATTAGCATGAGCTATCTGTCAACTTCTTGTTGGCTCTTTTATAATCTCTTAGTCTTTTAGACAGTCAGTATACCATGGAAATTAAATGCCAGGAAGGCAGGAGACTGCACTCTGTACTTTTGAGAACCAGCATCATGTATAAAGAGAAGGCACTGCTGGGGTCACATTGACACTTGGTTTAAAGCATAGCTTCAGTGATTATAAGTCCTGGACCCACACAGTTTATGAGATGTAACACGCTTAGTTCATAGAAATAAGGCTAGTGTATGAGAAAGCACAAAACAGAGGACTCGGTGCTCTGAAAATGCTCTAAAGTACTAGATTCTCTCTTTAAAGTACCCAAAACTCACCTCTCAGATAGGCATGGCACAGGGGTCTTCCATGTTCCCCCTCTCCAGTTATCTCAGATTGTATGTCTGTAATCCCAGATAGGAGCAGAAGTCAGGGTAAAGGGGTTAAGTAGATAGATCACTGGGGAACTTCTGAACTATATGCTAACTTGATTTCTCCCAGAATTTAAGATTAAACAACTTTCATACCAAACACATTAGAACTAAAATAAAAGATAAAATGGAAAACAAAATGATATCATCTCAGAAGTCATACATAAACAGAGATCCAAAGAGTAGGCTGTCAGTAGAGGTGGCTTTCATGAATCCCAAAGTCACCTTTCTGCCCAAATGGCCTTCAACTAAAGTTGTGATAGCTTTGGATATAGAGGACTGAAGCCAATGCAAAGTTTGATCCAAAGCAGGGGCTGCAACAAGAGATTTCCATATCCAATTGCGACTGTTGTAACTCTTTCCAGAAGGCCAGTTTAGAAAGTAGTCTGTACTACAAAAGGGGATGTCAGGAACCGCGCTTACTGTGAAGGTGGTGTTGGGTAGGAAACAAAGGTTGGGTTATTTGGTTTTGGTTGGTTGGTTGGTTGGTTGGTTTGGTTGTTGATTGTTTTTAAGAATTCAGAACCACAGGCAGCTCTCGAGCAAGCCTAAATTTACTCTCTTTTAGAGTGGTCTGAAAACCTTCAGCCAAAGGATTTTTTTTAACATGGCTTTGGGTTATTAGTAGAGATGCCTTTCGGCTCCATATGCAGATAACTCCCACTTCCTCCCATTCCTGCCTTTGCCCCAGTGACTAGTAACAGAGAAGCCTGAGGCATGTGCTCTCTGAATTTCAAATGTTAAAGTGTATAATTGATTAATTAAAATAGCAGTCTACCTCACCCTACAAGGTGAACAGAGCCCTACATAGTATAAAAAGCTTTGGACTTAACTTAGAGTAGATAAGAAGGAAGAAAATAAAGGGAAATGGCCTAACTGTATAAAAACACAACAACCCTCTATTCTGATAATAACACTAACACCCCAAATAATAATCAGCCTGATGTAGACCAGGAGAGGGACTAGAGCAGTAGTCCCCAACCTTCCTAATGCTGTGACCCTTTAATACTTTTACCCATGCTGTAGTGACCCCCAACCATAAAATTATTTTTGTTGCTATTTCATAGCTGTAATGTTGCTACTGTTACAAGTTGTTATGTAAATATCTGATATGTAGGATATCTGATATGCAAGCCCTGTAAAAGGGTCATTCTACTTCCAAAGGTTCGAAGCCTACAGGTTGAGAACCTCTGGTATAGACGGAGTATATGGATTAACTGCAGTGATTTGGGACAGATGGACAGGAGCATTTTGTCCAAGACAGGACAACCGCCAGAGCAAGCAGAAGAAGAGACAGACAGCTGTCCTTTGGGGTCCTCCTGGGACCCCACTTGTATCTTACTTACATGTAATTATTAAAATGTAAGACTTAAGTTTGTTAGCTTGCATTTGTGTTCCTGTTACCATGGTTCTTTCCCAGCATCCTTAAAGTGTTTTGTTTATGCACGCCTTGGATCTGTTCTAATAATGCAGTGCTAATCCCATTGCTGGGTCAGCATTAAGGGCAAACAATTGATTTTAGAAGCACCGTGCCAGTTAGTGAAAGCCCAGAAGCAAGGTGACATGTGCTGCGTTGCAAGAGTTGACTTCTTGGCTGCCACATCCTTCACTCTCTCATTATGTGCTTGGAGCAAGTTGCCTATTTTATGTGCAATTCTTGGCTAGGTTGGCACAGGTAAATGCCACCCAGCTCTTCCTGTTCTCAGCCTGTATTTGCTGTTCGGGCAGCTGTGGGTTTTTCTGGCAGATGATAGTCCTTGTTTCTAAACTTTTAAAATGTGCAGGCAAATTTGTTCATGACTACACACCCATAGAATTATGCTTGGTGGATAAGAAGTCCTTGAAAGTGGTTTTGAATGCATGTGTGTTTTGTGTAGAGCAGCAGTTCTTAACCTGTGGGTCGTGACCCCTGTGGGAGTCAAACAACCTTTCACAGAGGTCACCTAAGACATTGGAAAACACAGATATTTACATTACAATTCATAACAGTAGCAAAATTCTAGTTATGAAGGAGCAACGAAAATAGTTTTATGGTTAGAAGTCACCACAACATGAGCAACAGTGATAAAGGGTCAGCATTAGGAAGGTGAGAACCTCTGGTGTGGAGTGCAATGAGAGCCCAGGAGGTAGAACTCTTACTGCGTCTTAGACTGGGCCTAAGATGAGTCAGCTGTTAGTGTCTCCAGCTGAAGTTGAAGGTGGTTTGCTGGCCTACTCACTGTCAAGAAAGAAGATGAGGAATTAAAAACAGTCCCATGAGCTGGGCCAGGGGCCACAGGTTGGGTTCTGGAAATCAGTAGGCAACTGCCGGAAGGTTGAAGAACCTGGAGACTGCTCTGATCCCAGGCATAATTGGGAAAACACTGTTAGCAGATGTGCAACAAAATACCCTGGACCATAAGGCCTGTCCCTTGTCTAGGGCTGACACAAGGACAGAGCCTGGGCAGACCTGGCCAATTCCTAACACCCTGTTGTTCTGTAAAGTAAATATTAGGAGTCCTGCTCGTGTTGAATGTGCTTAAGTTAACTACAGTTAGTGTGTGTATCTTCATATCCAGATGTGTGAAATGTGCCTTTTAGGAAAATGTCAGCTACATTTTCATTCTCATTTTCCTTGACACTGCCTTTCCAGATGGTCTTTCCTATTTTCTGGCCTCCTACATGTAGGTGTCTCTAGTACATAACAATAACAATAACAATGATAATAATAATAAACAATAATAATAGATTAAAAGGACTAATGGCTAGAGAAGTGGCTAAAATATAATATCATGTCAGTGCTAGCCCTTTTCTGCACCCCTATTAGTAAAAGCAGTCAGTCATTTCAGAGGAAAGGCGAGACCTGTTCACTTGTACCCTCCCATGAATGTCAATGAGCCAGAAGAATGAAGTGCGTGTTAAGAGGCAGCCTGGGAGTCCGCTGGAACAATTAATCAGTCTTGTCATCTACAAATAATAGTTTAAATAACTTCCTCATCTTGCTCACTTGACTGAAACAGCCAATCAGATTCAAACAGTAGATAGCATCATCAGTCTTTCTAAAAATAGACTTGCTTCAGTGTTTGTCTTTTGTTATCTCGAACTCTAGGCTGTTTACAAGAGTCCCTGGATTTTGTTTTGTTCTTTTACTAGTCACAGAGTGGGTGGGGGACATATTTCAATAATAACATAGTAGCCATGTCCTTTGTTCCATTAAAAAGACAGTATATTATTTCATTATTTTATATTATAGTATATTTATAAAAGGACTTAATAGTAATCAAAGAAACTCTAATATGTAGCATGCTAATGGAAATAAATGACTTGTTATATTCAGAGGGTGAATAATAATTTCATATTCCTTGACTCTAATAATGATAGTTTGTATGCAAATGATCATATCATCATGTCTCTGAGCCTTGCACATATTTTCTTATGTATGATGTATCCAGCAAGTGACATGGCAAGCAGAATGCAATTTGGGAGAATTGAGGGCTGGCCCATGTGTGTCTTGGTGCAGGGAGCCTTTTATTAGGAGACACCACTGACTTTGTTTAACAGCTTTTCTGTTGTGTTTGGGCAGCAGAGGGGATTCATATAAAAGGAAAGAAAACAATCAAAAAAATTTTTGGCCAAATTTGTAATAATTTGACTCAATTGGGAATTTCATCTCCATTTTGTAACCTCAACTAAACCAACACAGCTTCTCTCTAGAGATTTCTTAAGTCTTGAGTGAGACTCACAGAGGCAAAGGCAGAAAACCACAATACACCAGCAGAGACAGGTTGCAAAATGAAGATGAAGCTCTGGCAAGACAGGGAGGCTTCAAGAGGCCAGGCCACAGGCGGAGATACAGCCTGCGCGGGGAGAGATCCCTGGTCCTGGCGAGGCAGCAGGTGTGGGCTTCCTCCATTTGCAGAGTCCCAGAGAAGGGGGTGGGGGGGTAAGCTGATGGCTTGACTTGGGGCATCCTTCACCAGATGAAGTTAGAAGCTTTTAGAACTGGGGATGTTGGGTGGTCTCTGAAGGACTGTAGCTGATTTACTTCACACCTCCACTTTGATGAGCTAGAAAAGCTTGTCTTAGAGACTGAACGTCAGTCCTAGAGAAGATGAGAAAGTGCGAATAACTACTTAGATTCTATGGAATGAAATTTGTGGCCAGGGATTCCTACTGTCCTCCTAATCAGATGATTTTAGCCGGCCTCTATCATTATCCTCAGCCTTGGGCCATGGTCTCTCCTCCCTGCCTCCCTCTTTTCTTACTCCCTCTTCCCTACCTAGTCCATCCTTTCTCCACGTTCACAGTGTAACTTGCTCTCAGAGATCCCCATCAAGGACCACTTACATTCTTAAAATGTTGAGTAAGAAGTTTCCCCAAACAAACAAAAATATATTTTACTTCCAACATCTAGTGACTTCAAAAACAAAAACAAACAAACAAACAAAAACACTGGGTAAATTGCATTTTCTATGACTCAATAATGTTGCTTTAGTTTATGTGACTTATTTGGAGTTTTTGTTAATATAGTATATGCAGCTAGGGAGCAAATGAAATTATTTAACCTGTCAATAGTATGTCTTTAAATAAGAAAAAGTTTAAAGAAAAAAAAAAACTATGAATATAGAAAATCAGAATTCTTAGAATTTTTTGCTTGGAACTTACTTAGCCCATTCACCTACCCCACCCCACTCCACTCCCCCCGAAAAAGAAAAGAAAAAGAAAAGAGAAAGAAAAAAAAAATCAAGATTGCCAGTGCCACATCCCAACCGCATGCCCTGGGTACTTCAGGCCCTGAAAAGACTCCCCCCAGTTGCTTAGGACAGAGCATCAGCATGAGCCTTGTTCCTGAACACCACCTGCACCCTTAAACGCCCCCGCAGAGAGAGCAGTCTCCATGATGAATCATTTAGGAGTCATCTTGTGTCTTAAAGTAATCATGTGCTAAAATAGTATCCAGTGACTCACGGGATGGGCTGTCCTTTGACCTTTGGCATGAATGTGAATTTAATGTGACTCCCTCTATGTCTCTACAGGCATGTTCTACCAGGGCTGCCTTATATTTTAGGATCTGTGTTTTGCATTTCAAAGCGTGTGTCGTGTTGGATGTGGTGGTACACACTTGCAATGCCAGACCTCAGGTGGAGGTGAAAATATTAGGAGTTCAAGACCAGCCTAGAATGTATAGTGAGACCCTCCCTACGCAACCCTACACAAGCAAACTAAATAGAAACTTACCAATGAACTGACTCTATAAGAAAAGGACACAGTCCTGCCACTGCTGAGGTTTCTTTTTCTTTCTTTTTGGTCTTGTTTTAATTTGCATATGTGTGAAGACAGCTGCCTGCCACCATAAATGCGTGGAGGTCAGAGGGCAACCTCAGGTGGTGTGTTCATCTTCCGTGTTGTCTGAGACAGCGTCTCTTGTGGTTTCCCACTGCTGGGATTACAGACATGCACAACTGCAGCTACTTCATGCAGCTGGTGCTCTACCCACTGAGCCATCTCCCAAGCCAAGAGAGCTTTGGTCTTCTATCCCCTAGCAGTTAAAAAGTCAATTCAGGTTGCTATCATCCCACAGCCTATTTTATTCTATTTATCTATATACATCAACCAGGAGATTTTTTTTATTTTTTTAATAATGTAATGGATACATATGAAATAATTCCTGCAAATTATTTCTGTGTTTTGTGTGGATGTGGGCCAAGGGTCAGATCTGTGATTCTGGTTACTTGGTAATATATTAGGTTCCCTGCCGTCCGATCCCTTCCTTGCTTACCATTTTTCTTCTTATTTCTTCATCTCCATCCCATTCCAAGTCCCCATAGTAGTATCTTGGGTGATTCATTATCTGCCCTTAAGCACAGTTGCTTCAGCTGTGCTTTATCTCTTGGGCGGTAGGTGAGGTCCCCATCCATCTTACTTGTGTGTCCACTTGGCTTTAACTGTGTTTCTTTTCACAGTGAAGTTGTTGAACCTGGCATGAGGTTGCACAGCTGGGGCCAGCTGCCTTTTCCTTTCACTCCTGTGGTGCCAGGCAGCCACGTGTCTCAGCTCATATGGTGAGCATACTGTAGCACTGCCCTTCCAAAAAGGGCACCCCAGTGTAGAGGCTCACCAGCCTGCTGGCAGGTGCTGTCTCCCCACATCTTTGTCAGCACTCTGTGTGAGTGCAGTTGGCCCATCTTTATGATTTTGCATTGATTCATCTTTCTCTGGTATTGGCAGGTTGTTCATCATTTGATTTTACCTGAGTAAGCCTCCCTTTTTGCAGATTACCTGGTCCTGCCTTCTCAGTTTTATGTTCATCTCTTAACATGGTCCCTGAAACATCTCATATCTGTTGTACCTCTTCCTGTTTAAATCTTTGCTGTTGTTTTTCTCCCATTAAATGACCTATCTGTCCAGTCTGTTTGTGCTATCCATCTATAAGCAGAAGTCATTATCATTTGACTTAATTTTTTTTAGCTTTCTAGAAAAAATACAATTTTGGATTTGCCTTAAGCTAGGAGCTGACAGTAGAAGTTATAAACATAGAACCCTTAGGCCAAGACCTGAGCAGTTCCCAGCCTGATCTCTGAAAGAGGAAGAGAGTGAATGCATTCCTTGAGAACTTTTAGGGGAAGCCTCATGATGGGACTCAGTGGTCTATACAGGGTTCTCGACGTTCATGGACACTGTGCTGACTCAAGACTATCTTTTTTAAAACTCATACTTAGAACAGGATCATTTCAAATGCTCTAATGGGTACAGATCAACCAGACACTGAATCTTACTCATCCTTATTTTGGGGGGAGTGGGCCTTGAACATAGAACCTAACGTATACGAGACACTGAGCTGCGTCCCCAGTGCTTTTATTTTATTTTGGTTTTTTAGTTTCTTGGTTTTTTTGTTTGTTTATATTTTAGGCACACTCTCATTGCCTGGCCTTGAACATGTGATTCTCCTGTCTCAGCCTCCTGAGTAGCTGGGAATTAATGGAATGCACAACCATGCCTATAGTTTTTAAAGGTGAACATCTTGTTAGTATAACAATAGTAGACTCTGTATTTTTGTTATGGCAGCAAACCTTTACTAAACTCGGGTGTGTTGCTCTAAGGCTTGTACATTCACTGCCTTATGCAGTTGTGTTACAGCTTGGTGAAGCAGTCTTGACAGTCATACTTTGGGGTTACCAAACACTGTGTATTCCTCATCCTGAGAATGCAAAGCACTGTCCTGCTAACCCTGGAGTTGCCTGGATCATACATGGAGCTGCTTAATCAATGCTACAAGAGTAGAGTCAACTACTGCTTTCGACTTGGTTGTACTGGAGTCTTTTCTTTGGTGACACTGGATTGAAGTCAATGAAGTCTACCATTGAAGACAGCTTCCAGGACAGTCATATTCAGTGTGAGGAGGTGGAGGGATTAATCATCTTAGCATCACCTAACCTAGCCTCAGAAGATCTTATGATTACCCCTAATTTACAGATGAAGAAGGATCAGGATTAACTTGGTTCCCCTCTTGGAGTCAACCTGATTTTTCTATAGGGAAAAGCAAACAAACAAAAACTGTATTCTTAAATTTAATATGAGTTAGGTCCCATACCCTTTATAAACTATGGATTGAAGTTAAGTAACATGGCAGTGAAGAGTTATTTTCCAGTGTGCACAGTGCATGCTCTATACACAGCCACTCTTGCTTGGGATCCATATGTAAACCATGCAAACATCTGAGTCGAGTTATTGACAAAGTTGCCAGTTATAGCTGAGGAGATACATCATACCCTCAGGAAGTTGGGGTGCCACCCTGTGAGAATCAGCAGGAAGTAAAAAGCCAGGAGACTCTTAGCAGGGAGATTACACCTTCAAGGATATGGGCTAATACTCTCACAGGGAGACAAATTCAGTTCCAGGCTATGAGAACCTTTGGTAATGGAGGGTAGCCATATCATTTCTGAGCTTTAGTCTTTCTTCTGAGTTCTTAAAGTCAGTGATGACAGTGAGTATGACGCTGACTGGTGTTCTGAATGTGACCCTGACTGATGTGGTGAGCACTGCTAAAGCCTGCCAGTATTCCACCTGCTCAGCTCTGCTTCCTGCCTAGCCATGTGTCTTTTGGAATATTTTCCAGTCTAGATGAAGGGGCATGTTTTGGACATGTTGCTTTCAGAGGTGCCATTAGTTCCTCACGCACACATGCGTGCATGCACTCACGAGGCGATGCGGTTTGTTTGTTTTTTATTCCACTCTTACCTAACTCAAACCCTGTGTAAGTCTACCATTGTTCTTTATTCTTACATTGCTGTTTGACTTCGCTCTTGCAACACTCCTTGACACTATTTACAGCTGTTACCACAACCACCCCCGCTGCTACTGCTACTAGGACGGAGAGGGAAAGAATAGCTAGCAGCTGACGTTCCTGGAGTGCTTGTGTGCCAAGCCCTGGCTCCAGTGACTTACGTGGATCTCATTTCAGTTCCACGGTGTACCTGAGAAGTGGGTGCAGTGACTTCTTGCTGAGTGACAATACAGAGATTGAAGCACCTTTCGGACTATAGATCTGAGGACTTAACCCTAAATCAGTATCTTCCTCGAGCACTTAGAGACGAGAAGGCTCAGAAAACAAAACTGACTCACTATTAAAAGGCCCAATAAAACATGAACAACAGAAATGCTTAAATCAGTGTGCTTGAACAAGGACTCCCTTTAGTGTCGCACCATGCTGTGACAGCTACTCAGTAAGTTTGGTACACGAAGATCCTCGAAAAGAAAACTAAAGTTAGGAGGATGTGTATAAAAGATGGAGATTTTTATGAAATCTCTAGTTATCTCCAAGGGATTTTAAGTTTGGTGACATAGGCTGTAACCAGGTCAAACTGCACTGTTCTTTCGTTAGCACGAATATATCTTGCCTACTGCTAACTACTGGTAATGTCTCTGATTCAGGATGCTGGTTGCTGCTGGGTTTGGTTTTGTTAGCTTTTCTCTCTTCACAAATGGAAGGAAGGAAGGAAATGTGTTTTCCCTGAATACATCATCATTTCATGTAGAGTCTGAAAGAAGAGGGAGTGTGTGTAGGCATATACACATGGGGTTTGACAAACCTGCCCACATGGGCAGGGACCCAAAGTTACCCAGTGGAACCAGGCACCTTGTAACCCAGCACACATAGCCACGACCGACCTTCCTAATGGCCTGATGCAGGCTGCGTGCCTCTTTCTCCTGGTGAACTCTTGGTACCTTTCTTCAGAGCACCTGGAGACAGGGCAGGGGCTTCTGGCTCTGCCTTTACAGGTGCTGGGTCTTAGCCTCTCATCTCCTCCTGGCTCCAGATACCCAGAGTGTACAGAGTAGACAAATTAGGTCTAAGGAGCCTTTAAAAATATTGTGTTTTGCCGGGCAGTGGTGGCGCACACCTTTAATCCTAGCACTCGGGAGGCAGAGGCAGGCGGATTTCTGAGTTCGAGGCCAGCCTGGTCTACAGAGTGAGTTCCAGGACAGCCAGGGCTACACAGAGAAACCCTGTCTCGAAAAATCAAAAAAAAAAAAAAACAATCGTGTTTTGATATACTTGGCCAGCTCAGTTGTCCACAACTGTCTGCTCCTGCAGTTCAGAAATCCATTAGTGGCTAAAGTCTGGTAAGGTGGGTGTTTGTCTCCATAGCAGGAAGTCAACAGTCAGTGTTGCTCCCAGTTTCCCGATCATTCCTTCCAGTTGGGGTGGGGCCTGGTGATGATTGCCAGGTTTACCTCTGAGGTAATGTTGTTTTCTGTAGTCACAGTGTTGGGTGGGGAAGGGCCTGATTACCAATAGTAATCTGCTAGGGTTGCTGGCCTGCAAGCTGGAGGTGGGAACCCTGCCAGTAACAGAGACTTTGGACTTCAGCATGATGTTTAGAAGGTGCAACCTGGGGACAAAGAGCCTGGGGATTGCAAAGATTTTTAAGTTTCTAGACACTGAATTAGAAGCATTACCCACTGAAAGGAGAGACAGCCAGGCTAGCAGACATAAGGCAAGTGCTGGGTCTGTACTGCTGTCACGTGGTTCATTCATTCATCCCATGTGTCCTCACTAAGCGGCTCTGTCACACACTTGGTCAGCCACATAGCACTCCTGACTCCCCACAGCTCTCCTGAACACACTTTCATAGGCATTTGGCCTGCTATTAGGGTGTCTTCACTGGAAAGCAGTGGTTTTAGAATCAAATCCACCTTGGAGGCTGAGATCATTTTACCTGCAGTGGAGATTATAAGAGGGAGTCTGTTTCCCTACTATTTTTTAGAAAAAATTACTTAGTAAAATAATCTCAAACTATACAGCCATATATGTGCGTGTATGTGTATGTGTGTGTAGATAGATAGATAGATAGATAGATAGATAGATAGATAGATAGATAGATGATAGATAGGATAGACAGACAGACAGACAGGCAGGCAGTGCTTAGATTATAGAGGTCTTAAAGCAGAGGTCACAAACAATTGGGGATGATCAGACCCTCACTGTAGTATCCAAAGGACAAATTCCATAAATGTGGGAAGCCCTGTGCTCACAGGCACTGTGGCTTTCTGTAAGTCCTTCCAGCTCTTCAGTATTTAACTTGATTAACAAGAAGAGCATGCAAGGCTTCCCAGGCAGGGTGACCTCCCCGGGCCGTCTCAGTGCTTTCGCACCTTCTACTAGTTAGATGTATAATATCTATTGTGTGCCAGAATAGAGCCCAGCTCTATAGTGAATTGCAAAGATGGAAGAACATGTTTCTATCCTTGAGCTGTTCATAGTCTAGGGAGAGAGAATACTATACTATAATAAATGGCAGCAGTTGGAAGTGCTTAGGAGCCCAGCACACTCAAAGACCAGGAAGAACGCTAGTAACTTTCTGGTGTGCTGGGGTGGGGGTTCCCACCAAAGTATGATGAAGGCTAAGCTGGGCAGTTAAAAAAGACCTTAGAAATTACCTTTCTATTACCATGTTTACAGTAATATTCATTATCAAACTATATTTTTCTAGTGATAATCTTTACTTTGGCTTTTTCAAAAATTTATTTATTTTTATTCTTTAATCCTTTTTTTACTCCTGGTCTGCCCCCCCCCCCACTGCTCCCTATCCCATACCTCCCCTCCATCTCCACAAGGATGTCCACACCTCCCCAGCCCCACCTCCCCAGGCCTCCCCACTCCCTGGGGCCTCAAGTCAGATGCATCTTCTCTCACTGAGGCCAGACCAGGCAGTCCTCTGCTATATATGTGTCAGGGGCCTCATATCAGCTGGTGTATGCTGCCTGGTTGGTGGCTCAGGGTCTGAGAGATCTCGGGGGTCCAGGTCAGTTGAGACTGCTGGTCTTCCTATAGGGTCAACCTCCATCTTAGCTTCTTCCAGCTTTTCCCCAGTTTAACGACAGGGATCCCCAGCTCTGTCCATTAGTTGGGTGCTAGTATCTGCTTCTGACTCAGCTGCTTGTTGGTCCTCTCAGAGGGCAGCCATTCTAGGCTCCTGTCTGTAAACACACCACAGAATCAATAACAGTGTCAGGGCCCCAGGCCTCCCCTTAAGCTGGATCCCACTTTGGGCCTATCATGGACCTCCTTTCTCTCAGGCTCTTCTCCATTTTTGTCCCTGCCGTTCCTTCAGACAGGAACAATTCTGGGTCAGAGCTTTTGCTTAAAAAAAAAAAAACAGAAAACTTTAATTCGTTTTTGAGAGTTTGTATGTATTTTGATTATATTCTCCCCAACCCCTTCCCAACTCTTCCCAGATCCACACCTTTCCCTACCCACACAACTCTGTCTTTTTTTTATTATTTTTCCTTTTAAAACACTTCAAGACCAACTTGTGCTGCCCAAATATTCTTGGGTTGGTGATCTACTATTCTAATGGTTGATTGAATCAGGGTCTATACTCCTAAGTAAAACTGTTTATTTCTCTCTCTCTCTCTCTCTCTCTCTCTCTCTCTCTCTCTCTCTCTGCAACTAACAGTTGGAAGAGGCTCCTCAGCCAGGGGTGGCTGGCTCAGGCTGGCACAGGTCTTGTGCATGCTGTTGTAACAACTGTGAGTTAATCTGGGCAGTTGCCCTGTGTGTCTGCAAGACAATGTTTCCTTGTAGTCTTCCACCACCTCTGGCTCTTGCACCCTCTCCACTCCCTCTTCACAATGATGCTCGGGCCTTGAGAGAGAGGGTGAGAGGGTGAGGTATATATGTTTCCTTTAGGGCTGAGCATTCTGAAGTCCCTTATTCTCCATGTCAGGGTTAGTAGTGGGCCTCTGCGTTAGTCACTATCTACTGCAAATAGCACTTTCTCAGATGAGGGTTGAGAGATACGCTTATCTATGGGTAATGATAAGTCATATCATTAGGAGTTGGCCATTGAGCTAATAGTAGTGGATCGTCAAGTCTGCAACTAGTATTAGGAGTAGGGAGAAGTTGGGGGAATGGGAGTAAATTGGTCAAAATATGTTGTATGAAATTCTCAAAGAATCAATAAAATACTGTAAAATCAATTAATAATTGCTAAAGAAGATTTTACGGCCTGCCAAGTAGCAATGGTGCTGGCAAGAGATAGGAAACTCAAGAAAAGAGAAAGATGCCAAAAGTATTACCTTCTGCATTGCCTTTGAGAAAGAGTGATAAAATACAGAAGGAAAGGAAAGCAGGAGCAGTTAAGTTGCCCCAAAGCCGTGGCCTAGAAGCTTCTAGATTCAGTGTTCTACAAGGCAGAAGAGCACACCAGCAAAGCCTATCCCTTAGGAGTGAATCTCCAGGAGGTGTGGGAAGGGTCAGAGGTGCTTCCCAGTGTAATTTGTTAATAATCACACTTGTTATGAACCACAACAAAAATGAAGCATTTGAAACCAAGGAGCTGGGGAGAAGGTTCAGTACACAAGCACGGGGACCTAAGTTTGGAGCCCTAACCTTCACGGAATAAGATGAGTGCCCTAGCACATGGCTCTGGTGGCAGCACCGGGGATGCAGAGGTAGGCACAGAGCTAGACTTGCTGGCTAGTAGCTAGTTTATTCAAAACATCCAGCTCCAGCTGTAGAGAGATTCCCTGTCTCAAAAAATAAGGTGGAAAGCAACCGAGGAAGACACCTCATGTCAACCTTGGCCTTCACACAGGTATGCATACATTCCTGTGCACCCACACCCATGCTCATTCACCCACACAAATGTGTACATGTGTATGCCACATCTACACACAAAAAAGAAAACTTGAGGGGCTGGAGGGGTGGCTGCAGTTCAGAGTATTTGCCACTCTTCCAAGGACACTAGTCTGCTTCCCGGCACTGGCATTGGGCAGCTCACAACTGCCTGTAACTCCAGCTCTAGAGAGCAGATGGCTTCTTGTAGCCTCTGAGGCGCGCGCTCTCTCTCTCTCTCTCCCTCTCTCTCATACACACATACACACACACCTCACACAAATAAAAACAAGAATAAATATTTTTAAAAAATTGATACTAGACTGTGTAGTTAGTTACCTCTCAGTTGCTCAGGCAAATAACAGTGGTAAAGACAGTTCAAGTATTTAAATATGATTTCAAAATGTAATCTGTTATCATTCGTCCCTCCAGGTCTTACATATACTGTTTTTGGATACACATTAATAGTATGTTCTCTGAGAAAATAGTAGTCAAAATCTTTATAGAGAAGACACAAAATTATATCTCGATTTCATGTAGGTAACCAGAAAAGGTAATCATTAGGTAGGTTTTGGAAACTCCAAGAATTCATCAGTGTTTGCATTCAGTGGAGACTTCAAAGTAACCTTCAAGTAAGAAAGTTTTCAGGTGTATAGAAAGCACAGCATAAGAGATCCCAGAGTCTGCCCTGGTGACCCAGACTTGATCACATTCACCGTTCATCTTTTCTTCCTCTTTCTTTCCCTCCCCTCTTCTTCTCTTCCCTATAGCATATTAAAACCAACCACAGTCATTGCTATTTCACTTTAAATACTTTCATACGAACCTGTAAAAAGTAAAGAATTTGTGTGTATGTATAGCAAATACAAGCCTAATGTGAGAAGATCAAGTTCAAGGCCACCTGGGAGACATGAGACATAGAAAGTTCCAAGCTAGCTTGGACTTGGAGTGAGTGTTGCCCCCCCCCTCCAACACATACACACGCATGCGCTTGCGCACACACCCCACTATTGTACATGTTGCAGTTACCTACACTTTCTTAATGCCATTTAAATACTGCCCACTAGATTCACCCATTTCTTTTATGTTTGGTTTGTTTAAGCTAGCATTTATTCTATAGCATTTGCTTGTTTCTTCCCATGGTCTCTTAATAAAGAATCATCTTATTTTTTTCCCTATAAAATTGACCTAATGAAGGTCTGGAGGTGTCTGTGTAGTACTGGACTTCTTTATGTCTCTGTCTTCTGGCCTAGCTTGAGGGTCTTTAAGGCTTTGTGTTAGCACATAAGAGCTGTACATACAATGGGTCTCGTTGAGCCGCTCTCATTCATGTCTGGGATGCTTTCACGGCCCCATTGTCCTTTCCTGTCCCCGTCCCTGCTGCTCTCCTCCCTCTTCTCAGCGAGTCTCCTTCCTACCTACCTGCTGCACTCTAGCTTGTGTCAAGCTGACAAAAGACTAGGTAACTCAGTGCCTTCGAACACTGTTCCTAGGCCAGAAATGTCCACAGCTGTGATTAAGACGAGAGACACTCGAACCCCAAGTCGTCATAGCAGTAGCAGTCGTAGACACTGGAGACATGAATCACTACAAAGCTGTGATGGTGCCCAGAATCCCTTAATAGATTCTCCACTAAATTTATTTTTATTTAATTGCTCTTTTGAAAGAATTTATTTCTGTCACTTTCTCAATGAAAATTTACAACATTTCTACCATTTATGGGTTTTTCAAACATTTTGAGGGATTAGCCCCAGAATCTAACCTCATTTACAACATTTTTTTCTAAGACCAAATGCTTTTCCCAAAGTCCTCCCAAGCAGGCCTCCCTCAGGTAAATTGGACGTTCCCTGCACTAAGCGTTCCCACCTTAGAGAGCGGCAGTCCTCGCAGGTGTGCCAGAGAACCAAATCAGCCTGCAAATGCAGCAGTGGGTCTCCTCCTTGGAAAGGAAGCGTCGAATTAGCCTAGCCATGGCAACTTTGTTTTCCTACAGTATACCAGCCTGTTGATCTGAAGTTCAGGCTGATGGAGCATGTTTGAAGGCTAGGGGCAGAGGCCACCGTCCAGGAGCTTACAGGGTGGGCACCACTTCCTCATAGGTCCTTTACTAACCTGTTCTCAAGATTTATCAAGTCCTTGTTCTATGGAGAGCTTATATAAGTCCATGAATATCTATAGTAAGAAACAACACTAAACCCTCTCATAGATGGAATATTGTGCTCCCTGTTCCCTCTGCCAGAAAGCCTTTCTCCTGATATTTATGTAGTTGACTCCACCTTATCAATGAGGTTTCGGTTCAAACGCACTTCCTCAGAGGTGCCTTTCCTGATTGCCTTAAAGGTAACTATGCCCATCTTGGACATGTACGAGCCATTGTGGTAATTAGTTTTGTAATTTTATTGTTGTATTATCACTTATTAGAATATAAATCATACGAGAGCAAAAAGCTTGACTTGTTCACCGCCAGATCTGTTAGCATTTATTGACTGACTGAATGAATGAATGCATGTATGCATGTATGCATGCATGCATGAATGAGCAGACTGATTGCATGTTATGGTGGTCAGAAAAGGATTCATGGTCAGGCCTTTTGACATAGCCTTGACTGAGATCTTGGCTACTCAGGAGGCTGAAGTAGGAGGATTTCAAGTTCGGAATCTGCCTGAACTACAGAATAATGAGTGCAAAGCCCATCCCCAGCAAATCAGTAAGAGCCTATCTCAAAATAAAAGTAAAGGGGGACTGGAGATCCAGAGTAGATTTACAGATCCCCAGTGCTGCAAAGAGAGAGAGAGAGGCAGAGACAGAGACAGAGAGTAGGGGAAGAAGCTGAAGGCTTCATGCCTGGGCACCTTTGTGTGTGTCTGTGTTCCCATATATGTAAAATTTATAAATATATATCACACTGGCCAGAGGCATGTTATATGTGAAGAATAATTGATATAATAGGTGGTAGTGGTCAATACCATCAGTTGAGCAAGGGCAGTTTTGAGCATCCCCCAGGCCACGGGCATGGTGCCAGCTGGAAAGGAGCTGAACAGGAGGATTCAGAATGTAAAGGAAGCAATGTAAGTTTTCTGTTTTTTGTTTTTTTTTTTTTTTTGAAACAAGGTCTTGTGTAGCCCAAGCTGACCTTGAACCTATGATTGTCCTGTTTCAGCCTTCTGAGTATCAATATTAAGCACTATCATATCTGGCTAGCTGAAAGCTGTTCTAAATTAAAGAAAATAAACAGTAGGCCTAAAATTAAAAAACAAAAACAAAAAAACCAGAAAGTTAGCTTGTTGAAACAATTTGCTGTTTAGATGAATATACCTGAGACTGTGGTCTTAGGCTGGGCAAGGGTGGATAGTATGTCAGATGGGATGAGGGTGGGGCTGATCGGGTTGGGTAAGGGGTAGATTGGAGGCCCCAGACTGCAATATTTTACCATCACTTTCCCTTTGGCCAAACAGGCTTCTTAAAAGTTAATTGGAAATATATTTTCTAAGTATTTGGCAATAAAATACACTTATTTTAATTTTTTTGTTAATTTTTCTTTTTCTTGTAAGGGAAACAGAAAACCATAGAAGTATTAAAACCCATGCTAATAATAATAAGTGACATTATAAAACAGTATGAGGAACTTGCTAAACACCTTACCTGATTCTGCCATTTTTCACAGTAACACTAGGAGGCATATTGTTGTTATTCCCATTTTACTGATGAGCAAGATGAGGCTTAGGAACTCTTAAAACTACTTGTTCCAAGCTCGGTATAGCAAGTGACAAAAACATTAGCCTTTTTAACTCCAAGCAGACAGTTCAACTCTAAAGCTAGGGCTATTTACTGCCTCATTTTTCTGGCTCAGTCACACTTAAGTTTTGAGGAAGTTTTTATTTCATATTGTGTGAACCACTCTTTAATTTGGGGTGTTGGTTTTCTTACTAACAGGTACTTGTTCAAGCTATAGCAACTTACTGCTTTCCCACTATCTAGGACGTCTTATGGCATGACATTAATTGAAGGGCATACCTGTTACATTGCATTGAGAGAAGATTCAACTCACTGAACTTATGTGTATTCTCTGAATACACTGAATTTGCCTAAAATTCCTGTGACATATAACCATGCATCTACTATAAGCTAAGAATTAAAGAAATAATTTACAGAACCTTCATGTTGATATTCAAAGTGAAAAAGCTAGAATGTACCCACAGACTTGAGTTGTCTATATTCTGCTGTCTGCCTTATTTCTTCTGTGTATTATATTTGCATACTACACTAGGATTTTCCTGAGCAATCTGGGAGTAAGTTGGGGAATGGTCCACTTCCCCTGTAGAAGGCTTCAGATGGTACTTCCTCAGAGCATAAACATTCTCTTACATACTGCAGTGCAGCTATCAACCGGAAACAAGTCATTGATACAGAACGATTATCTGATCTACAATCCAAATTCTAATTTTGACAGTTAATCCCATAGCATCCCTTTTGCTGTGTCTGCCCCGCTTCAGGATCCAGTTCAATATCACACGTTGTCATAGATGTCCCATCTCCCTATTTTTTCCCTGTCCGGAACAGTTGCTACATCTCTATCTTTCTTGACTTAGAGGTTTTCAAAGACCATAAGCCAGTTGTTTTTTTCCTTCACTCGACTTCATTTGATACCTTCTCATGAGTAGATTTGTGTCACAGATGTGATGCTGTGTACTCTGAATGCATTCTTGTCAAAGGCCCGCGATGCCAGGTTGTCCCCGCTGTGGCAGTGTTGTTTTCTGCCACTGTCCATGAAATTCCATCACTCTGATATTGTCTATTAGAGATTTATGCGGAAATATGCTGACGCTGTCAACATCCTTGTCACACTTTTACCCACCAGTGTCAGCAGCCACTAAGACATTTCTCATGTCATCTTTTCATTCTCATTTATTAACTGGCTGTTTTACTCTAAAGGACTTTATTTATTTACTGACATATGCATTGGTATTAGAAAAAATACACACTACTACTTTTTGACTCAATGGAGCATGAGCTGTTTCTAACATTACGTATTTCATTGGCTGAAGGCAGATAAAACTCCGTTTATCATGCTTTCTTCCAAAAGTTGTATTTGGAGTGCTGCATTAAATTTTTATAGCTGCTCTAACAAGTTGCCGACCATCTATCAGCTTAAAATAACACAGATTTATTGTCTTAGAGTTCTAAAGTTCAAGGCCTGGTTGAGTCTCTAGGGACTAATCACAAGGTGCCCTGGGGCTGCATTACTTCCGGGAGGCTGAGGTAGACAATATCCCCTACCCCCATTCAGGCTGCTGAGAGAATTTAGGCTCTCTCTGTTAGGAGACTGCTATCAGTGTCCTAACTAGAAGTCAGCTGGGACTCTAGAGCCTTCCACCTTCTAGCACATTCCTCCTTCAAGGTCAAGAGTGGTTGGTGCAGTTCCATATGTGCTTCATATCTTTCCTCAGCCACATCTCTCCTCCTCTTCTGCTTTCTCTTCTTCTCTTAAAGATTACCATGATTAAATATGCTGACCACATATTTCAGGGTAATATCCTATGTTAGGTCTTTACCTTTTTAAATTTAGTTTAGTTTTTGAGATGAGGTCTCACTGTGTAGCTCTAAATGGCCTGAAACTCATTAGACCAGGCTAGCCTCTACCTCACAGAGCACTACCTGCCTTTGTCTCTTGAGTGCTGGGATGAAAGGCATTCATTCCACCACCTTACCAGGCTAAGGTCTTTAACTGTATCATCTCTCAACCAGAATCCTTTTCACAATGGAAGGTGGTTGTCTTAGGATTTCTATAACTGTGAAAAAATGCCATGACCAAAAGAAATTTGGGGAGGAAAGGGTTTATGTGAGCTTACAGTTCCACAGCACAGTCCATCATTGAGGGAGCTGACACAGACATCATGGAAGGTTGCTGCCTACTGGTTGCTCCTCATGGCTTGCTTAGCCTGCTTTCCTATAGCACTCAGGACCACCAGCCCAAGAATGGCACCACCCACAATTGGCTGGGCCCTCCACATCAATCACTAATTAAGAATATGCCATACAGATTTGCCTACAGCCCTGACTTATGGAGGCATTTTTCTCAACTGGGGTTTCCTCCTCTCTGATGACCCTAGGTTGTGTCAAGTTGACATAAAACCAGCCAGCATAGCGATAGATTCACAGTTTCTGATGTGAGAGCAGGGACATCTTTGAGGAACCTTCCTACCTACCACAAATGACTACCCCAGGCACATCCCGAGTGGGCACACCAGCCAAGGCTTACAGCATTCTGAAAGCAGAGATGGGGTCCCTGAGCAAGCTGACTTGCCATATCTGCCAGCCTAGGTTCAACTGAACCCTGCCTCAGTAATAAGGGGGAGAGTGATTAAGGTAGACTCCTGGTTGTCAGCCTCCTCAGGGACACACACACATGTGCACCGGCAGACATGTAAACACACAAACATAAGTATGAAAAAAAAAAACAAATCACAAACAAAGACACTGTTCATTGAGGTACTGTTTGAGTTCAGTTGAAAGGAAGAGGCTTGTAGAGAAGGGGTGCAGAAGAGTCTAGAGGGGTAACAGAGCCTCAGTCACAGTGCTTGAACAGTCAAGAAAACCTGAGATGCTAAGTAAACATCTGGGGTCTTCAGCTAAAGTATCCCTGATGCAAAGTCCAGCTGTACTGCAGTCCTGCAGGACTTCAGGGGAAACTATGCAGGATGGAGTTACAGTTCAGGGATCCTGTTGTGCTCTTAGCCCCCAGCTTTTCTCAGTACCTATGTCTGCTTTTACAGCATGCCTACAAGACCAGCAAGTCGCTTTCTACATCCTTTGCTGGAAACATTTTTCCACTCTTCTTAGGCTTTCCTAAGTAGTGTACAATCTCGCTCTGTGAATCCAAGTATCAGTATCATCTTACCATCCTGTCCCATCCACTGCTTTAAACTAAAAGAGGATGCTCAAATTCAGAGAAAGTTGAGAACCAGTTGGTTCCACCCTGTTGCAGGGAAGAGCAATTCTTAACCCAGTTGCTCTGTGGGGAATGGGGGTGAGATGTGTGCAGTCAGGAACTGGAATAAGTTGATCTGGTTCAAAGTGATGCTCATAGTTACTGTAGTTCCTTTGAGTCACTTACTTAATATGCCAACCTCACAGAGCTTTTATAAGGATTAAATCAAGATAGTAAGTTCCTGATCCATGAAAGAGTTCACAGGCAGTAGCTGTTGCTGCTGTTCTTCTAGTTGTAGATTTCAGACCAATAGTTTACAAGTCCACAGAGATAAACACGGCTCAACTTTTGAACACGCCCCACACCTCCACAAAGAAAGATAGTATATATTTTAGTATATTTCCAATACCACCAATGAACAAGACTAAGATAAAATGTACTCCTTGGGTCCTGACACAGTTCCCTTCCTGTGGAAGTCATTCCATAAGATGAGTCTCTGGATGGCTAAGTGAAAATTAGAGTCAAAGCTCCCCATCCATTTGGAGCTCCTCCATTAATCCAGAGCGCCTGTCCCCACCAGGACTGCACAAACAGACGGGCACTGCCCGACACTTTCTCCACTTTGGGCCTTGGCGTCTTTCCAGTCATGGGGGTCCTGCTGATCCACAACTGTAACCTTCTCCCTGCTCCTGCTTTTTTAACCCGGTAGTACCTCTCTTCCTTGAGACAATGGAGCCTCTCAAATCTCAGTCCCCATGAAAAGTCAGAGGGCAAACACAATTTATTGAGAAAAGAGAAGCATATATACTTAGTGTTTTTGCAGTAATTCTGTTAAATCAGCTTGGTGTATTTCTAAATTTTTTTTGTTCCTATAATTTAGTCACATAAATTGCTATATTACTGTTTATTGCTGTGTTCCCTTAATAACATTATCCTGAGCATTGGTCTAAAGCAGAATCTGTAGGTCACTCTCATTTATTCTCTCAGGTGGCTCTCCAGTTCCCCAGTGGAAGATCGTGATAGATTTAGCTCCTCGGTCCACAGATCTGAAGTGCTGTTTACATGCCTCCTCTTGTGGCTCTGTCATTTTTTTACCTTCAATCCCCTGCCTTCCAGGGAGGCTCAGGCCACTCGGATATACTCTGCCAAATAGATTTGTTATAGGTTAAAACTGCTCAGGCAGTGAACACACCTACAACTTAATAGTTTGAGGGCATAATATGAGGAAGTGTCTAGAATGTGACGTTATCTGAGTTAGTAACAGCCTGTGCTAACACGATCTATATTCACTAAAAATGCCGGGAAATAGAAGTTCTGATATGAGCCTGGGGTCTTCCTGGGTTGGCTGCAAGCTCTGTGGCAGACTATGAATAAAATGATGCTTGGAGCTGTCCTCTCCCCTTTGTGACTGTGTCTGCACTGAGATCTGTGGGAGTGTTTTTGGAGAATACCAGAACTGCTGAGAGTTGAATGGAAGAGCTCCATTCTGTGTGTCCTTCCATGGGAGTCTGGGTGACATCACTTCATGCCCACTGCTACCACAGATATACTATTTATGCATTCGCTTCATAAATGAAACGGGGCACAAGAGTCACATCTCAGCTGTAATAATGTCCATTTCCTGCTATTCTCTGAAATTGCTCCATTAGTAAATTTTGAGTGTTTTGGTTTTAAATGTTTAAGAAAACAATAATAATCAAAATTTAAAATGATCAAGAAAACAGTTTTGAAAAAAAGTCACTATACCAACCTCAATAATATTTGTCCAGTGAAACTGTCCTTGGCCTACATTACCAGAATCCATTCCCTTCCTGACTCAGCCTTTCTTCCTCTGTTTTGTCCAAAGCTGTTGACAAGAAAGAATGAAAGGAAGGAAAGAAGGGAGGGAGGGTGGGAGGAACCGAGGGAAGGAGGAAATAAATGCATTCTTCTGAGTATCAGGTCTACAAGCCCAGTTTGCCTAGACAGTAGAGTCCCTACAGCTCCACCTCAAACATGTCCAGTAGCCTTGTCTGGGGACAGTGAGGCCATTATCACTGTCATGGCTGGTTTTAATTACCTATTTCAGAGAATTGAATAAAAAGTGTCTAAAATGGTGGGTTTTTTCAAATTAAAGATAATAAATAAGTCCTGCCTTTTCAAAGCAGCTCCTCAGCTTTGCATAGATGGCTGCTAATGGCACTGAGCCCCCACTCTTCTGTTAGGAAGTGAACTATCCTCTGAGATTAAAGCACCAGTGACAGGAACCCATGCAGTACACCTTCTGGGGCTAAGTGCTGGCTACATGTAGCATCCTCAGTCTGTCACCACTACAGGTCCCACCTGTCCCCTTTCATCATCTTTTGTCCTCAACTTCCTCTCTGCAACCTGCTCCCAAAATCTAAGTATCTCCTTCTGCTTGCCACGGGGCCTCAGGAGGAGGATGGTTCTCAGTGGAGAGGTAGGGAAGTGGGTCTGCCGCCATCCTGCTTGGGCAATGTGAGAGCATCCCATACTCACTCACTCACAGGCATTTATTTGTTAGTTACCAGCTAACACCAGGTTTCCCCATCTCAGTGGCAGAATGTAGAAGAGGGCTTCTAAGCAAGCACCACCTGCAGCCCTGGTACTCTGGCTCCATCCTCCTTCCCTTCAGCATTGTTCAGCTCTTCGACATGATCATGGTCTGACCCTCTGGGCAGCTACCAGGAGTTGTGGAGAGGGAGAGTAAGGAGCTTGAAATAGGAGCAGGAAGGTTAATGGGCAAATAAAATTGCATGGGTCATTTGGCTCTTGAAAGTGGATCAGGACATGCTGAACATCCTCTAAATTGGGAGAATACCAGTTGCTTGTTAATTGAGAAGACTAGATGCCTTCTCCTGCTGTGTGCTTGACAGTGTTCCTCATGCTGGGGTGACCCATTCGACAGTTGGTCCTATGGGTCTGCAACAGAACTAGCTACAGGATTCGTCTCCTCCAGCTCCAAGAGAATCTCTGAAAGGCATTTAATGACCTGTGTGTGCTGTGCTGGGACAGAAGGAAGCAGGGACTGCCTGGTACTACAGACAGCTTATACATTCTACAGATGACGTTCAAGAAAGGCTAATTCCACCATTAGCCAAAACTGCATGTAAGCCAAACCAAAACAACACAAAAATACCGACATTCATTTTATGAACCGCTTAATTGCTCGTGTTAGTCACAAAGATCAAATCACTGCAAGGGCTCCGCCTCTAAGTGCTGTTTTCCATGAGGATGAGCACAAGCCAGCTGTCATTAAACATCAGCCCTCACACTGTATCCTAAAGACATCAAATGTGACGTCTAAACATCCCAGTTGGGATTGTGGCATTTTTTTTTAGTGCCCAGATGCTTTACTTGTTGGGCACATGTTTCTAGTTAACTAGCAAAAAGTCAATTGATACAGGCACATTTGTGATAACTACAGATTCTCACATGTTGTAAGGGTCCCAGAGCCAGACCTGCACTGCTGCTAGTAACATAGATTTAGCCATTTTGGGTTAATTTGCTTTCCTAACAGAGCCTAGATGGAACCCAGAGCCTTGTTCATACTAGATAGACAAGTATCTGGGTCCCCAGCAGTGTCTAAAATGTTTGTAAGCCAAATAGCTTCTGCACCGTTCTTTGGTTTATTAGATTTAAGACTTTCACTTCTAATGCATCATGTTTCTCTAGGGACAGGCTAGAAGAAGGTGGGAATCTAGCTTAGTGGTAGACTGTCTACTTAGGACAAGTGATAGTTTGTTAATTATAAACATGAACCAATGAGTTCAGGCACCAGCATCAATAAATAAGTAAAAAGGAGACATGCCTGAGGATTTCAGGATACTGCCGTGGGCCTCTGTGGATAGCCCAGAGCTTTACAAACTTTGAAGGTTTGCTGGAATGCCATAGGGAAACAAACAGTCCCATGCTAAGTATAAGCCCAGCCTCAAGTTAACAGTAAGACCAACATTTTGTTCCTTCATTTTCCTATAAAGTTCTGGGTTGCTGATTGAAGCAAAATTCCAATGCTTTGACACATCACCACATTGTTAAGATAGGGAGGATTTGAGAGAGATGGGCGAACAAGCCCCCAGAATGGTCATGTTTCCCTCTCTCTCTCTCTCTCTCTCTCTCTCTCTCTCTCTCTCTCTCTCTCTCTCTCTCTCTCTCTCTCTCTCTCACAAACACACACACACACACACACACACCCCTAAGGTCTCCCTTTGCTTGCTTCTCAAGGCAATGTGTGGTTGCATTCCTCCATTTGATGTGGTTCACCCTTCCGTGCCAAACAGGGCAGTGTGGGAAAATGATGACACAGCAGAAAATGAGGGTGGCAGTGACCTGCTTAGTAACAAGAGAAATAAAGCAGATCTTAGGAACCGAGGCCAAAAATACCTGCTTCTCCACACAGTAAGGAGAAAGAAGCGGAGTTTTTCTGTGATAGAAAAAGACTAGGCTTTGCTGGCAGCTGGCGCCTTGTAGACCAAGCAAGGGCAAGCCAAGAGAGCCACAGGCTGGTTGGGGTAGGTGAGAAGGCAGCTGCCTGAGAAAGGGCGTGGGTTCCTTGGATCAAGGGTGTGGGGTGCCAGGGAAGAGAGAAGGGGAGCCAAGGCTGCCTTCCCGCCTAGGCAGGGAACACACTTGCAACATCTCCTCATTTCAACACCATGCAGTGTTGGAGGCGAGGCCTAAAGAAGCGTCACAGTTTAAAAGAAGCAAAAGATGTCCACGCAGGAGCGGGTTCTATTTATTTACAACTTTAAGGCTGGACAGCTTTTCTATTGTGTGGTTTGTGACTACCCAAAGTGACATTTTTTGAGTTTTAAAATTATCTCTTTTTGCACTGAGAAAAGAGCATATATGATTCATCTTAATATTGCCGAGGATCAGTCAGCAGCTAACAGCTAGTATTTTGGGTGGGAGGCAGGCTTCTGTAGGCAGCTTTTTCACCTAACATAGAAGTAAAAAACACCAGAATATGCCTCAAGCTTCATTCGGAATCATATAAATAGCTCGCTCTTGCACAGTTACAATCTAATGCCATCATAAGAACTCCCACCTCACCCATGCCTAAAGAAGTCGATAGAGGGATGGCACTAACTATGCCATTGAGTTCTAAGGACACCTGACAAGGCCTGGTTTTGTTTCTGCTAACATCCTCGTGATGGGTGTTTTGCCTGTGTTCCTGGATGTTTCCGTCTTTCAGCCTCTGTGGAGCCCTCAAGTTATTCTAAGAGACGAGCTATGGCCACTGGGCAGATCCAGCCAGAGGCTGGTTGCCTGTGACCCACCAGCTCTTGAATAGTTTTTGTATTTTTCATGGTTAGAAAAGCATGTAAAGAATGATGTTTCATACCTTGTGAAAACTGTTTGAAATTCACATTTCTGTAGCCATGAATAAAACGGTGTTGGACCATGGCCATGCACACTCACTTACACACCTTCTAAAGCAGCAAAAGCAGTATTTATTAACTGACTCTACCAAAAATCGGCGGACCCCAGGACCCCTAAAACCTCCCTTTCCATAGTAACAATCTGAGGAAAAGAATACAGAGCTTTATAGACTTCAAATGTTTATTTGGGAAATTCAACATTGTCATTTGACTTTCACACAGATAGAGTGCCCCTTATCTGAAATGCTTGGGACCAGAGTGTTTCAGGTTTGTTTTTCAAATTTTAGACTATTTCCATATGCATAAAGGTCTATATTTGAGATAGGATGCAAGTCTAACAGGAAATTTATTTATAATTCATATGTACCATATACACAGAGCCTGAAATTAATTTCATGTAATAGTTTTAGTGTACCTATGGGTTTATGGCTGTGTGATGTGTGTGTGTGTGTGTGTGTGTGTGTGTGTGTGTGTGTGTGTGTGTGTGTGTGTGTGATCTATGCATGATAAGCCAGGAGAGAATGTCTGCCTTCATCTCTTGAAACAGGGTCTCTGACTCTACCTGGGTCTACACTGGTGGCCAACAAGCCTTTCTGATCTCCTGTCTCTTTCCCCCACAGCACTTGGCTCACAGGTATACCTAGTCTTTATGTGAGAGCTGGAAATTTGAGCTAGCGTTTTCATACTTGGCCAGCGAGCACTCGTAACCCACTGACCTAGCTCCCCAGTCCTGTGCCTGTGTTTTAACTGTAACCTGTCCTGGAAGATTGGGTATGGGATTTTTCACTGAGATATCAGTTGACACTCATAAAGCTTCCAGTTCTGCAGTGTTTTGGATTTCAGACTTTCAGATTAAGGGTATCCATTTGTACTACAAATATTTACTGGAAACCCAATGCAGCTTGCTATTATTGTTTTGAGGGTTACACACCTAAACAAAATCAGCAAAGTTCCCCATTCTGCAAGAGTTTGCCTTCTAATAAATGATGGTCAGGAAAGTCAATGACAAATTAGTATAGCAAACAGAGTGTCTGTCAGAGGTGCGGGCTCTTAGGAGCGGGACAGAAAAGAGTAAAGCAGAGGTCAAGGGCCTCTGTTCAGAAGCCTCAGTGAGAAGAGCACATTGGGGTAAGACCCCAAAAGTGTCTGGGAAGAGAGTCATGAAGCAGTCCAGACGGGCAGTGGGCCGGGGGGCAATGGTGGGAAGTTGGCCTTGGGTCCTTGAATGTGGGCTGTAAGAGGAGAGACAAGGACAGGTAGCTGAGCCTTTCACTCAGGAGCTAAGGGCAAGAGCTGCTATTACTAAGGTAGGGCTTGCCATGAGCAGTCTGAAGTATGTTATCTAGGTCCTGCCTGTAGTACAAGTCTGATCTCCAGTTCTAAAGTTGGAAGTTGTCAGTAAAAAGGAAAAAGCACTTAAGTATTAAGGCTGCTTGAGATTCATTCTAAACGCCCTGACTTCTTTACCTCTAAGGTCTCTCTGTCTGTCTCTGTCTGTCTGTCTCTCTCTCTCTCTCTCTCTCTCTCTCTCTCTCTCTCTCTCTCTCTGTGTGCGTAAACATAGCTTTTCTTAACCTCAGATTTTGTTTCTGATTTACCATGTGTAGGCATCTGGATCTATTGTTGTCCTTCTTGCTTCCTCTCTAGCCTGGCCAGTCTGAAATAGAAGTTATGCCCCTCTCTCTCCCTCCCCCCCCCCCCCCGCGACAGAAAGCTATTAAGTATGGCCCAAGGCACATGGTCTGCAGTCTACAATGAATTTCTTGCTTTTGATCCATAATTTTGCCTTGTTAGTTGGGTTTTTTGTTTGTTTGGTGTCTATGTGTCTGGAACCCTGGAGTATATTTGTGTACCATGTTCATTCAGGTGCCCATGGTGGTAGAAGAGGGTGAAAGGGCCTCTAGAACTGGAATTACAGGTGGTTGTGAGCAGTCCCATGTGGCTTCTGGGAACCAAACTGGCAGTGTTCCTAACTGCCAAGACGCCTCTGGAGCCTCCTCTACCTTGTTTTTGGTGGTATTTGTTTTGCTTTGGGTTTGGGGGAGGGGGGCAGAGTCTCATATTGTGGTTTGGGCTGGCCTGAGACTTACTGTGTAATCCAGTCTAACCTGAAGCAGTTCCTTTCAGACACTCCTGATGCTTCTGGGATGGGAGGCAGATTTGCTCACCCCCTCCTCTGCCTGTGTCCAGTGACTGTGTACATGGTCAGAGTGAAGAGCACCAGCTGCAGCAGGTGTGTGCTGCCCAGCCTGAGCGGGTGGGTAAAGTGCCAGTGCCCAAACCCCATCTCAGACATGCTGGACCTAATGCATTTGCTGCCTGCTCTCGGGTGGGGCCTGGGTTTGTGAATCTTTAACCAGCTCCCTAGATTATTCTTAAACAAACACAGAAACTACTAGTGCAGAGAAACTTTGCAAACCCAGTTTTGTTTCCAGTTTGGGTAGGTTCTCTCCACTTCCAGTCTCAGGCATCTCCTCTGCTGCTGTTTCAGCCCTCACCTACTGCATAAAGCCGGTGTGAGGAATCAAGCAGGGAGCAGCGTGGAAGCAAATTAGTACGTGAACACTGACAGTTCCCAGACTAATCTCATTTTCTGGTGTGTTTTTACTTTTCTATGGAAGCCAGGCTCCAGGTGACTCCACACTAGTAAGCACAGGGGCGGGCAGTGCTGTGTGCATGTGCCTGCCATTCCTGTGGAGGAGCCCTTGGCAAACACCACTGAACAGGAAGCAAGCGCATACCTCTCCTTTGAGGCAAAGGTTACCTCTTATTCTCTGCATCTGCCTTTGGATGCCCTTAAAACCTGTGGGCTTTGTGAGGTGAGGAGTTGGAAAAGATAAATTAGGCTTGAGTAACTGTTGAATACATTGTTTTTTTCCAATAATAATGTTTCAGAGGTAATTCATAGGAAAAGGAGCCTGGCCCCACACTGTGGAAGAGCATTAAATCATTCTGGGGCAATTCAGATTTATAAATTTATATCAAAATAATGGTAAATTCGTTCCTACCTGACCAGTAGTATTTGAAAGTAGTTTTATGTGAAAACATTGTGATGAAATTAATTACAGGTCACAGGCCAGGGATAGGGCTGCAACAAGAGGGAAAACTTTCCCAGACTTTCCCTGCTGTGTCTCCAGTGGTCAGGAATCTTCTCGTAGTCTCTGTCTTACTAGGACAACATCTACTAATCTCATTATTGTTTGGGGGCCTTCCTTAAAATGCCTTTCCACATGCTAACAGAATCCTGATGGTGGACATCTGTTAAGATTACTGCCCCTTAAAGGCTTTTGTGAAATGTTTAACAAACTTAAGAAAACACAGTTCTGAACAAAGGCTTGGTTAGAACTCATGTTGTTAGACAAACTCTGTTTGCAATTAAAGTATTCCCATTTTCTGTATCCTTTCAATATAAAAATGTCTTGCTTGCATTCCACTGGAGAAGGTCAGGGTAATTGATCTGCATAGTTCTCCTGGGCTCCCAAGAGTTTCTTCTAGAATGAGAAAGGCGCTCATGCGCGCTCTCTCTCTCTCTCTCTCTCTCTCTCTCTCTCTCTCTCTCTCTCTTTCTCTCTCTCTCTCTCTTTCTCTCTGCCTCAGTTCAGGTACTTGGTTAAGTTTAGTAAGGTTTCCTGGAAAAAGCCTCAAGGGCTTTGTCATCACCTGACATTCAAGTCATATGTAGAACCAGAGATCAGGTCTGTGTGTTGGGGGATTTTGAAGTGCCATGGAAGAGGTGGTCATGGAAGACCTAGCAATGGGGCAGCTTTGTAAGTGTCAGAGACCTGGAGTTAGATGTGCCTGCCATCAACACCTGCGTTCCTTAGAGGGGTGATGTGGCCTGTTCACCCTCTTGCCCTCTCATCTGTAAGATGGGATATGCCTTCTTGTGTTGGTTGCTTTTTCTCCTCTCTGGAACAAAAGATATTTAAGGAAGGAAGAGTTTATTTGGCTTACAGTTCCAAGGCATACAGTCCATGGTGGCAAGGAAGATGCGCAGGAGCAGGAGGTTGCTAGTTACATTGTGTGCGCAATCAGGAACCAGAGCATGAGTACTTGTGCCTAGATCTCTCTCCTTCCTACTTAGTCCAGTACCTCAGCCCGTGATTCTAATATACTGCCCACATTAGAATGGGTCTTCCCGCCACAGTTATTCTAACATAGATAACCCCTTGTAGATAGAACCAGAAATTTGTTTCCATAGCCGTTCTAAATTCTGTCAGATCAACAATCAAGATTAGCCATTGTCCCTCTCCTGATGTAGATCATGACACAAAGTGGTCAGTAAGTGGAGTTTGTCTGCCTTCTGCCCCATGGGGAATTCATTTGCAGACTAAGTCCCTTTTATTGTCATTGAAGCTCTTTTTGTGCATACTGTGCCTACATAGAGACCAGATGGTTGGCATTTAACAATTTAATAATTTTATTAATGCTATAAGCATCTAAGAAACTAGACTCAACAGTTTCGGCTTCTTAAGACTTTTTCTAAAGAGGAGCATTTTCTGAATGCCTTGTCATCGTTGTCATTGTCTCAGAACATTTCCATTGTTATCTGTTCCTCTAAAACTGAGAAGCAAGAAATGAAATCCAGCATTTCAACCAAGACCTGATGTATACCATGGAGTGCATTTAGCTTTACCGCAAATGTGTGGAGACAGCCCTGCACCGATGCCACCAGGAGCCTCCTACTCCAGTGTGGCTCCCAGATTTCTCTTCCTTGTGATTTTGAATACTCGTTTGATCTATGTTTTATTTTCTTCTTCTCTCATTCACATTGGAATCCTTCCATGTTGTGTTATACCCCAATTTTGCTTAACTAAGGATTGAGAGACTCTCGATATGGCTCAAAACTGAAACCATAAAGTGAAACAAGCATTAACAATAGGTCTAGAAAGTATATATGTATATTTGTGATATATGTATGGTGTGGGTGGGTGTGTGTGTGCGCGCGCGCGTGCGCGCGCGCGCGCGCGCTTTAATCCCTTTAGGTTAGCTGTGACATGTGTATCTTAAACTAAGGAGTAAGATGACACAGTGAAAATTGATGGATATAAGGTTACAGACACTTTTGGTCACTTAATGACCGTTTCAGTGTGTAGGTTAGGAACAGACTTTTTTGAGGGGGTATTTTTTAGATCAAACCTTGCCCTGTAGCCTAGGCTTGCCTAGAACTCACTACATAACCTCAGCTAACCTCAAACTCATACAGATCCTCCTGCCTCAGCCTTTCAAGTACCGAGACTGCAGACACATCACCCTTCCCAGTTAAGGGAGTACTCTTTAAAGCATTCAGGACTGGTCCCAGAGAGATGGCTCAGCACTTGCTGCTCTTCTAGAGGACCTGGGCTCAATCCCCAGCACCCACATGGCTGCTTACCGTCATCTGCAACTCCACTTCCAGGGGATTCTAAGCCTTCTTCAAGCACTAGGCATGCACTTGGTACCTAGACATATATGCAAGCAAAACACCCATACAAAAGATGGACAAGCCTGTCTATGAAAGAATTCCTAATGAAACAGGATGTGGGCTTTGGAACCAGAAAGACAGACTCACGCACTATAGTTGTGCACCGCAACTGCTCTTCCTGGATATGATTCTCACTGTTCTCACTTGTGAATGGATCTAGTTAAGTCTGGTTGGCAGGGTTGTTATGGAGTTTAGCTATCATGGAGTGCCTGGCCAAAGCAGGTACTCATTAAACGTCAGTGACTTGGTTTGTTGCAATGACTGTCCTGGAAGGCCTCCAGGGCATACACTCTCATACCACGGGCTGACCCAGATTCTCGAGGTCCCCGGCATTCCTCTACCTTGCTGTGGTGTGCTGCTCACAGATTTATTTGGGAAAATGAGGCCTTCAAACAGTTAAGTTGACAGCTGATATTAGTTGGCAGTACCCCTTTCTCTTTCCTGTGGCTTGGAGCTAGAGGCAGCCTGTCTCCTGTTGATGGTCCTGAAATTCCCATGTCTATGCACTAGCCTCCCACACTCCTTGGAACAGTACTGTGAGGAAGGCAGCCTGGGGAAGGAGGCAGCTGGGGAAGGAGGCAGCCTGGACCAACTCCCTGCCTCTCAGAGCCCAACTCAAGGGCGTGATCAGAGCACCAGGGCTGTTCCAGGTGTCCCTGAGAGTGCCTCGTCCTTACTCCTGGACATGGAATACTCAGCTCAGAGCAATTCTAGTATTTTCTTTTGAAGTGCTTGGTGCAGTTTGAATATTAGTATAATCCCTGTTGTTAATCTAATCCTCTTAATGTCTCTTAAAACAGACACATCTGTTGAGAGTAGTGTTGTCCCCATGGTACTGATGGGACTCTTGAGTTGAGAGGAGGCTAGGGAGTGAGGATAAAGGCTGGCCTCCTCCCCTCTAGATAATGCCGTCTTCATTTTACTTGGAAGTTACTATTTCATCATAGGCCAGTGTCAAACTCCATTGTCCTAAGTCTGGCTTTCAGACAGGCTGGCTCCCTGCACTGTCATGTCACAATAATTCCCCTGTTGTCACACTGAGGCCAAGTCAAGTCTTGAGTAGTAGAGACGTTCTGACTAAGGTTCACAAAAGGCTCTATCAGTTTCATTTGCATGGAAAGGTATTTATTAATCTTCATCGGAAACCAAGGAGATGGCTGGAACTGCCTTTTTGGTTACCTTTCGTTCTATTCAAATAACTCAGTTGGAAGAAAAGATTTTCAAATTCTGACTTTCAAACTTAGACATACCAATGTAGTTTCATCTCTAAGAATTAACACCTAACTTCAAGTTTGATATTAATCTATGAAAGATAAATCGGAAGGTGATTTTTCATCAAAACAGCCCTCTTACCTTCTTCCAAATTCAGCCTGTGGCCCTGCTGCCCCCACAGCTCCTCCTCACGTTCTCAGTGCTCCACTGCAGAGATCAGAGGAGCAGCAAGGGACTCTTTCTTCCCCTTCTTCACACCCGTCAAACTCAGCCCACAGCAGCCACTTCTCAGATCAGCCTTTTCCCCAGCAGCCCCATCTCCCTTGCAGTATCTGAGCAAGCCCTGGACTCTCTTCTGCACAGGGAAGTTTTCCACATGTTCACCCCATCATCATCATCATCACCACCACCACCAATATCAAATATATCAAGTAATTGGAGCTCACAGGCCATTACTTCTACCTTCCACCCTTTGAAAATGAAATTGTGCTTTTATTTCATGACATCAATCTTTGTTTAAGTCACATGCTCAGGATAGCATTCAGGCTCTAAACAGCCTGTTAAATATTCACTCACAAGGTAGGTATCCATGTGTGAATCAGCAGCACTTATCGGTGTGTGACACTGCACCTTAGGTTCCATGTCCTAACACGCTAAGAAACTCCTGTGTTGAACGAACTGTAAAGCAAACCTCCTTTACCATGACCCCAGTTAGAGCTTTTTTGTAACACCCGACAGACTTCAGCTAGTGAAGCACAGAAGCTGAGTGGTTCAAAAGTCCTTCCAAGAGTGTTAGTCCATCACACCCCAAATTAGACCAGTCTGATGGCTGAGGAGACTGGGTGAGTGCTGAGGTAGGAGGAGGGATGCTGGCCCACCTGCTCTGTGCATCTCAGTATCTGCCTCAGGGAGCTTTCTCCTCATCTGCATCCTGACCCCCAGGATGTGAGGGGCCACACCAGCTGTTCTTCCCGGCCCTCTAGCCTTTTATGATTGAATTCAGCCTCCCCTCAGGAAGCACAGTATGTAGTGACCTGCCTTCTCATCTTGGTTTGACCACTGGTGAGCTCTGCAAGCCTCAGGCCATTTCCTGTATCCCCCCCCCCCCACCAAGCCTGGCTTTCTTCCCCTGCAAAGGTACAGTAACTCTTGATTCACTGAGTTGTGGGGAAGGCTAAAGTGGACGGTGAGAAGGAATAGCTAGCAACAAGTGTCAGCTTGATCATCAGAGAGATGGGCCTGGCACCAAACCTCCACATTTCTTCACACCTCCACTCTTCCCACCAGAAGCAATTTTTATTTATGGCCATATTCCAGAACAACACAATTTAAGGAGAGAGAGAGAGAGAGAGAGAGAGAGAGAGAGAGAGAGAGAGAGAGAGAGAGAGAGAGAGATGGATCGATAATAGATATATGGATAGAGAGATGATAGATGGATGGACATATGGATGGATGGATGGATGATAGATGAGCTAGATTGATTCAGAGGATAGCCTACAGACTACTTTGCTTTTATACAATTTAACAAACGATTAAAGATTTATCCTGTATGTTTTATACAAGCCAAAAGCCCATTGCAGTCGATTCCAGGGAACTGTCCAAATTAGCTTACTTTTTTTGGAATCTGTAATGCCAGGGCTTGTTTCTCTAAGTAAGCTGTGAATAGCCTGGATCTTTATGTTTTCTTTATTTTTCTACATTATATGTATATTTAACTAGCAATCACAAAGCAAAAATATTAAACTCTTCTTTTCATATAGAACTTTTCTTGATCTGTTTTCTAACCTAGTGGACTCATTAGAACCTGATGAAGAATGTACCTTGTGTGTTAGAGGCAAGGGCAGAAAGCTGGCCCCCAGTTCACAGGGGGCAGCACTTCTCCTGGCCTTCTTCCATTATCCACGTGGAGAATAGAAGCCCTGGGCTCCGTCTTGGGCAGTTGCAGGCTGCTGCTCTCAGTGTCTGGTATCACGAGCTACAAAGTTAGGACTTGAGTATTTCCAGTCTGTCTCCCATCATCTGGCTTTATTTGTTGGGATTTTTCATTCCCATAAGCAAACATAAAATTCATCTTTACCAGGAAAATTAATTTTAAAAACCTGCAGTCAAGAGAACATGTGTTTGGAGTTCAGAGTGTCCCCTGTGTCACAGCCCTAGACTGAGTCACCCTGTCCTACACTCTTTGGAAAAGAGTTTCCAGGTAGTTACTGTGACATCCTCTCCTTCACACACAGCATTGGAGCTGGGAGACTTGTACCATAAATAAGCACATTGTTGTTTCCCAGCATATTACAGGGGGAGTTGCGGACCATATAGAAACAGATACATTAAAAAATAAAACAAAAAGAAAAACAACGGGGGGGGCAAAGGAAAGGTTAAAGATGAGACCTATGCTGTGAAGTTCTGAACTGTTTCTTTTCATCACTGTGCACTTAATTTCTATAGGAAAGGTTTCACTGCGTGAAAGTTCTGGCAACTGTTTCAGAATCAATACTGTATATGAGTGATTGGATCTGTGAATATTGATTGCATCCTCTTATTTGTTCTTGTCCCTTTGTCTTGTGTGCCTTTTACAATACAATAAACACTAGAACTGGCTCTCCAGTTCCCTGTGGCTCAGGCCCCGTGTTTGATGAATAACTTATCTTTGTCCAGCACTAAATCAGCACAATGAGCATAAAAATGTGTTTAAATAAGGTCTGCCCACCACTGCTCAGACACTTACCTGGGCCAGGTAGAAGTGGCAGGTTTATACTGCTGTGTGATACGATCTTGGGGTGTTCTTTATGATGTGTACCCTGTTATTGCAACAAACTGAATTAAAATACAGCCGTTTAATCATTGCGTGGAGGCCTTATTCCTATTCTCATTAACCCTCGGCAGCGGCGGCCAGACCGGGTGAGCTGCCAGGGCTGCCAGGGGCATCGTGCCCTGCATTGCCTCGACCCTAAGACAAGGTCCTGTGCTCTTGTCCTTCCAGTGCACTCGGAGGCTCCTCGGCCCTTCATATCCCTGCTTTTCCAGGAGGAGGATGTCTCATTGATTATGTGCCTCAAGTGTGCCACCTGCTCACCAACAAGGTAAAGGCAAGTCCCTGACCCCTGTCTGCTGAGAGTCCCTGCCTGCAGTACTCTGCTACAGCTGTCAGGTCACGGTTTGTGTGCCAGCCACCTCTTCCTTGCCTACTCTGAAGGACAGTTCATGTTTTTCCTTCTTTGTCATCCTCTTCCTTCCCCTTTTCTGAGGACCCAGCCTCCACTGCTTGTCTTATATTCACTTCCCGGCACACGTGGTGACTTAATCATTGCTTAAAGTTTCCCACATCCCTACATGCATTTGGGTGCATCCTGTGCATTCTTATGGCTTTACATTGTGAACCCTCTCCCAGTCATTGGTGTATACATGTGTCTGCAGCCAGCTCACGTCAAGATAATTCTTTAAAACGGCCTTCAGTTCTCTCTGCTTTCTTATCTCCCCCATTAATTGTCTGTCCTTCATTCTTATCATGCCTGGGAGCAGTTGACCAGAGGTTTTGCTCCTCTAAGGGCAAGCATTCTGGGTCAGCTGGCCCTCTACCTGCCATATTGATTATCTAAAGCTTTCCCTTAGCTGTATTCACGAACATGTAGCTGAGTTTGGTGGTCAACTATTTCCCAAAACTATGAAAATGTATTTGTTAATGTCTAACCATGATATTTAGCTGAACACTAGAGATATTAATACACTAGTTACCCTGACTCTTTCCCCTCCCACATGGACTGTGACTCAGTTGGTTTAATTGCCAAAGTGCTATTTTCTTTGCTCCTGTTGACTCGTTCATATTGGCTGGGAAAAATAGATCTTTTGTTTATCTCTCTCATTCAGAAGATAGCTCATCTCTATATAGGACGTATTTTTAAAGAACAATAATATTTCAGAGGCTTTAGTATTATTTCTTAAATGTCAGGGAAACTGAAATCTGGCAAGACTACAGTGTGTGGGCCTAGCCCAGATTCCAAGGCACTTAGCTCCTTGGAGAGGTGGCTTCTGCTGACCCCCGCTCCCCCATTCGCTGCTCCCCTCTAAGCCAGAGTGGAGGGCAGGGTTCTTATTTACATTCTGGGGCTTTGCGATGCCTTCAAATCTGTGTCCCAGAATTCTGGAGAAAAATGTAAATTGTGTCTTCCAGAACTGAGCAGAAAGCCCTTTTAAAGCCCCAATTGAGATGAATTTCTAGTCATACATTTTCCACAAAAAAAAAAAAAAAAAAAAAAGAGTCTGGTTTTCTCAGAAATCTAAGAATCAGTCTGCTTGCCTTATCTGCTTTCCTTTCATTAATTTTACTTGTCTTTAAAATGGTGTTGCTCTGTTTGCTCTAAACGAGGACAGCATGGGCTGCTTTTAGGAGCAGTCTCTTCAAATGAATTTCCATAATTACATTGGAATCTATCTTTATAGCCAGTTTTGTTGTGGGTTTCTGTTAAAATGCTGTTCTGTTTTTAAATTCAAGTACACAGAACTGTTTTCATCCCTTTTTAAACAAAGCCACTTAAGCAAACTTATCATCTGTTTTTCTTTTCTGAAAATAACATCTGATCCTGCATTAAGCCTGCAAAGTAAGCACTGTTTCTGTAAATTGACATAAACCGCTATTCTATAAAGAGAATTGTTTTACTTTTCGAAGGTAGAGCCTGGCTATCAGGACCACTTGTGTCAAGGTTATGCCAAGTACTTTATCTAGAGCCCTCCTTAGCCATGGGCACCCAGTGTGGCTGCAGCCAATCTAAACACTTTTGGGAGCGTCTCTCTCATTCTTTCAGCTACAGTGAGACATTATAAAGAATATGTTTTTATGGTAGAAGCTACTGTAAAAATAACTAACGTTCAGCAACCTTGCATAATGATTTAACATTTTTTTGTAGAAACTGTCATTTTGTGCTAACAAAGATATACAAAATGCAAAATAAATCACCCACTGTAATACTTCTCATTCTGAATATTAAGATTTTTGAAAGAATAAAGTATTATCTTACCTTTTTAATTTTATCTTACCCTTTCACTAGGAGTTCAAGATAACCAAAAAGCCCCGCTTAATGACATTTCTTTATAAAGAATGTCTGCTGATAAATGCAAAAGGAATAATAGAACTTTTTTAGATCAACATTTTTCAACCCCAAATGAAATAAGTCAGACAAGAATATTCTAACTGACACTGAAACCATTAGGTGAATGACTGATGGGAACCAGGTCTTCACATACTTCAAGAGATACACCTGTCTGGGGCTGAGAGTACCGCAGCAGTTAAGAGCATTGACTGCTCTTCCAGAGGAGCTAGGTTCAAATCCCAGCACCCACATGGCAGCACACAACTGTCTGTACCTCAGGTTCCAGTGGGTGTGTGTCACACAGACATACATGCAGGCAGAACACCAAACGCACATAAAAATAAATTTAAAAAGAGAGAGAGATGCATTTGTAGATTGATCGTCCTGAGAAGTGGTGTGTGTGTGTGTGTGTGTGTGTGTGTGTGTGTGTGTGTGTGTGTGTGTGTGTGTGTATTCTATGGCATTTTCACACTATGGCAAGAGAGAGCATCCCTTTACAATGGAGTTGTTTAGCCAAATAATGAAGTCCAGTATTACCTAGAAAGATTTCTTGCCAAAAACCATTAACCTAATCTAATCATACTGTTAGCTCTAACTTCCAATGTGTAGGAAAACACAGAGGGTGAAGGAAACAGCAAACTGAGGTGGTCTGTAAGAAAGTTAACCCAATCTCTGAAAAAGTAATCCCATTTATGCATGCTAGTATGGACAGACAGATAAGTGTGACTGTGTGTCATATGTGGAACATACATGCTGTTATTATGTGATTAGAAGATTTTTAAACAAATTACATTTCTAATCCTGAATTCAGCAGTGTTTTGAAAACAGTGTTTTGGAGGCAGTGAAGAACTGATGTGGACAGGTAGCCGATGACATCAGAATGCTCACTAAATATGCTGAGTATGACAACTGTATTTGTGGTTTTCTAAAGAGAATGTCTAATCTTTGTGGAGTTACATACTAAATGAAGTATTTGGGGTGAACCATCAGGATGTCTCTAATTTCCTTTGAAATGTTTCAGCAAGATTGATTGACAGGTTAATAGGTAGGTAGGTAGACAGCTGGATGAAGCAGCTAGGCAAAATACTCACAGTTGTTGAGTATAGGGTGGTAATATGGGTGTTCATTTTCCTGTTCCTTCTGCTTCTCCGAGTCTTTCCTGTTTTTCATAATGGAGCATTTTCAGTCTTTCTGTACTAATCCCCAGCTTGGGTTCTCATTCCAGGTACAGTATGTGATTCAAGGCTATCACAAAAGAAGAGAGTACATCGCTGCTTTTCTCAGTCACTTTGGCACGTAAGTTCTGCCTTGATTACCCCAGATACCAACAGTGCATTCTTCTTTCACATGTGATGCCATCTCTCTTATACTCTGGCTGTGGTGCTTACCCGAGAGCCACCAGGATGACTTAGTCTTTAGCATTCTTTAGCAAATGATAGAACCAACTGTGCTCTCTGAGCAGCACTGTGCTCTCTGAGCAGTACTATGCTCTGCCAGCCACACATGATGGCAGTGCTCTCTGCAGCCCTCATGGGTGTAGAGCCAGCTTCTTGTGGAGCTTGGGGCTCGTTCTGCACCTTCACCTCCGGAGCTTTTTAGTTGCCAGGACTTTGCTTGTCTTTTTTCTTTTCCTTTCTTTTCTTTCTTTTCTTTCTTTCTTTTTTCCTTTTTTTTTTTTTTAGCTATGCTTTTTAAATTAATTTTTAGGTTAGTGTATAAGTAATGGGTCTCATTATGCATTTTCCACACACACACATGTCGCTCTCCTTTGTCCTGAGTACCCTCCCTATGCCCTGTCTTTCTTGGCTGTTCCTGTACCCTCCTTCCTCCCCAGTAGCCTCGGTCTCCCTTTCATGTCACATGTGCCCCATCACTCGATTCTTCCTCAGACCTTCCTCCCTTCTCCTGCTCCTCTGCCAGCCTTCATGACCTACACGTACATATTTACATGTGGACTCTACGCATTCGAGAACACGTGTGCCTGCCCTTTGTCTTTTTTGAGTCTGCTTTATTTCGCTTAACGTCATAGTTTTCAGTTCCATCCATTTCCCTACAAGTGCCGGGACCTCATTCTCCTTAAGGGATAAGTGAAATCCCGTTGTCTGTGAGAACCGCATTCTGGTTGTCCATTCAACTAATAATGGATATAGGACACTTTACAATCACATTTTATGGTAGGTAGCCCTGAAACCTGGAAGGTTAGTGACCCACTGAAGTCCCACATGTAGAAGAGGGGACAACGAGGCAGCCATCACACTTCCCCAGGACCTAGGGCTCCTGACAGGACTGCCACCAGCAGTGCCTCACAGTTGAGGAAGGAAGCCTAACGGTACACCTCACGTGATGAGGTAAACTTGAGAGAAGGGGTCAGACGTGGAGCAAGAGAGGTAGGAAGCCTGTGGCTGCAGGGAAGGCAGAATGGCTCCTCCCACTGCTGCCCTGTGTTACCCTTGCCCCCATGCCAGAGGCCACGCTGTTTACAGCCCTGTTTCTTCTCTTGCTGCCAGGCTCTTAGAAGCTTTCACTTGGGCACAATGTGTTTTCCTCATAGCCTGTAAAGGTGGAACTCTACCCAGTGTTGGGTACCAGAGGTTTCAGTGTTCTGATTCTAGGTCCCACCTTACTCCAGAAAAGACTGGAATATAATACATATACAGAAATAGATTTTATTTTCATATAAATAAATAAAGATGAGACCAAGTAAGAGAGTAAATAAGAGCAGATAAAACCAAGGGTAGTGTGATTTCACACCATAGCACAGATTTCTGACTCCTGAAAAACTGCCAAACAATTCACTCATTAACCATTATGACATTTTTCATTATCCTAAATAGAAATGTTAATATCCAAGCAACATGGCTGTCTTTTATATAAGTCTTTCATAATTAAAATTGTTATCAGCTTTATAGATGAACATTTTGAGAGAGCACTTTTTATACAGTAGTGGTAGTAAGTATTAGTAATCCCTTGGCTGTCTATGCCTGAAAATGAAGACACTAACACAATGACCCACAAAATGGGATGTACACACCTAAGGGCTACACACATCCTTTGAGGCATAAGAAAACTAGGAAAAGTGAGTTTACATTTGTTTTTAATGTCATTCTCTTATAATAAACACTTTGCATATTTTATTATGCACATATTATAATAACATAGCATTACTTGTATATAGTCACTAAATTACAAGTGATTACCACTGTGTTATGTATTATGTATTTAGGCTCAGAAGGCATTATATTTTGGATTTGCCTATGAGGAAGGGGAGTAAAGAATTCAGACCTCACTGTTACAGTATTGGGTTAATTATACATTCATGAGGCAGAATCATTGGCTTGAGTCAGTTCTGAATGATAAACACACCATCCTTGAGCAGATCACCTGGTCCTTGGTATCTTAAGTGTCTGTTTCCTGGAATGTCCCAGTATTAAACTGGGAACCATAAATATCATTGACCAGTCAGGAGAAGACATCTCTAAGTCTTCAGGGACTCCCTTGTGTGAATGAGTATTTTCTGTTCACCAGTTCATGGACAATATTGTGATACCTTGGTGACAGTGTCCTTCAGGCACTCTGATCTTGTCAGAAATTGATGAGGCGGCCTCCTCAGCAAGTGAGGAGCTGTTTCCCCTCGACACCCCCAACAGGACACCCCACTGATGCTGCTGCTTTGTTGGGAACATGGAAGCTAGAGTACCAATGTAAGAATCCCTGTATAGTCTCAGTTATACTGCCAGTCTCATCCTCGTTTAGTCCCTGGGTAAAGTGAAACTTGAGCTCACTGTCCAGGTAGTCAGGTGACATCTGGTATGGTAATGTCATCTATGACCTGGTTTTGTTTTGTTTTGAGACAGGGTCTAACTTTGTAGTCCAGCTGTGGGACTAGCGATGCAGACTAGGCTGGCCTCGAACTCATGGAAATATAGAGGCCCACCTGCCTCTGCTTCCCTAATACTGGGATAACAGGCATGTGACATCATGCCCAATGGACCAGTTTCTTCGTTTGTCTTTTTACTCATAACCAATGACTAATGTTTCTATTTCATGGTTTACCTTGGTCAGTTTTTCACAGTCCTACTAAAAAAAGTTTGCCAATATCACAATTTCCTGCTAGAAGAGGAAGCTAATTCTCCAGAGGTTAAGAGATTGGAGTGAGGACGTAAACAGTAACAAATGGCATGGCTGTAACCTGAACCTCAGTGTTGTCCTTCCAAACCCTAGACCCTCTTGATGCTTATGCGTCTTAAGTCTGTCTGTGTTCAATTGCCTTTTAAATAGTCTTAACTTCCATTGTTTTCGAACCTTATTTTTATGAAGGTTTATGTGTGTGTTTTCTTACTTAGAGGTGTCGTGGAATATGATGCAGAAGGCTTCACAAAACTCACTCTGCTGCTGATGTGGAAAGATTTTTGTTTTCTTGTACACAGTGAGTATACTTTTGCTGTGCACATACACTTAGGAATGTAATAATCAGGGTGAGAACCTTTGCTGTTTTGACGTGGTCCTTTTTATTTTACCATGTGTATATTTATATTGAGGTCATATTTTCTCCAAACCATTGTTTCTCATCCACTAAGGTGATATTGCCCCACAGAAGACATCTGACATTTCTTACAGTCACAGTGGGTGATGGGTCCAGTGATCTGCTAACAATCCTAATGTCCTTCTGTCCCAGGACAGCCCCTCACAACAGAAAATACAAAATGTCACTATTGCCAAGATACAGTGACCCTACCCTAGACATATTTCTGTTTCAAAATATGTATCCGGTGTCAGGTCTCTACATTTTCAGGATTGCTGAGAGCAGACTCACTTTGATCTTCTGCTCACTAGTAAGTGACACAGAACATAGGAGACAGTGTTCTGTGCTTCCCCAGTAGCCTTTGGTGGTTTTCCACATTGTAGTCATATGTAAGTGGTTGTTACATAATCAATCAGTAGTGGGTCAGTAATCTCTGGTCCATCTCTCTTGTGGATGGTTTAGATTGTAATACTTTGCTGTAGAGAGAGAAGCCAGTGACCTGTGGCATCGCGTGTAAGCTGCAAGTCAACTAAACCCTACGTTCCTTGGCAATTTGATGCATAATGTTTTTGTTTAAGTCAAGAGGCAAGAGTCCCAGCGTTTCCGGCCTGAACTAGGACAAAAGCAGGGGAGTCGAGCTGGCTTCTTGCAGAGGCAGAACTTCTTATATCTCACTAATCCATATTAAGAAGGGATACTTTGGCCCCAAATAGATGGTGTCAAACAATGCACAGATAGTGACTTTGGAGTTTTTTCTTCCCTAGCAGGCTTAGGTTGTAATTTTAGATTAAAATAGTTTTCAAGTTCTTTTTTTTTTTTTTTTTTTTTGAAACCTGATTTCATACCAGCAAATGGTAAGAGATGAAGCCCCTAAATGCCCACAAGATGGGAAGAAAGGCTCCCTTTAGAACCTGGTGCTGGCATTCCTCACAGAGCCTGTGGAGAGCTGGCTATGCATTTGCGGATGGGTCTTCTTCCTTCTCAGTGTTACTCCCAGCTTGTATGGTGCTTCATTCTGTGCTCCTGCTTGGTAGCACATTCCACATTAGGGCAATTTTTTTCAAACATTAAATCAGGAAAAGGCATTTTTGTATTAATTATGTGTGCAGATAAACAATTTGAAAGAGAGCTCCAGCTTGGGCGTGCCTCCAACGACACCTTGTTCAGATCACTAGGTCAGGCTTGCTCCTGCTTTAGTTTGTCCCGACGTGCTTGGAGGATGGGAAGACTGATGTTAGGCTTCCTGCAAACATGGCCATACGGCATTTAGCCCTCAATTAAAAGTACACTGCAACAGGAAGCCTCAGAATTACTGCTTTTCTTACCCGATACCCAGATCCCAAATGGAGCTTCAGATGGTCTCTTGGCACTTGAAAGCATTGCCCGATGTGATTGCCCTAGCCTAACTCATCCTCAGGGGTCTACACTCTGCCTCCAATGCTCGTGGTAGTGGTGCTCACCAGGTGCTGCCAGAGTGGCTGCGGACAGCCCAGGAGTAAACTGAATGAATACTTCACGCAGCTCCTTCATCTTGAAGTAACCTGACAGCACAGATGTTTTTTCTTGAAACTTACTTCTATTTCCTAGTCATGGTTTTTTCAGTTGATGTTTAACCAAACAGACATAAAGGAAACATATATTCCTCCATTCTTTAGTCCTAATCTTTTTTTCCAGCCTGCAACTCAAAATGGCATATATTAGTCCACTTCCTGTTGCTATAATAATATACCCAAGGACAGGTATTTTATAAAAAAAGAGCGGTTTGTATAGCTCATGGTGTTAAGAGTCCAGAGTCTTAAAATTTATTCCAGGCCCCTTGGCTGGGTTACAGTATGGCAGCAAAATAGAAAAGGAACTTGCTGCATACAGAACGTCCAGTGTATTGTGTGTCTTAGCTTCATACTATTCATTCCCGTGAGAATGGCACTAAGCCCTCCCAACATGTACCCCAGTGCTCTAGCCACTTTCCCAGAGGCCTGACCTCCAAGATTCTACAACCTAATAGCACTGCACTGGGAACCAGCATCCAACCCAAGATTCCTAGAGGAACGAACCATACCAAGCCCTACTAGTTACCCAGGAAGTCATTGCTTGCTCTGATGTTCAGGATAAAAGAGCACTTACCTGGTGGCTCCTGCCAGTCCTTTGTCTGTACCTTCAATAGTCACAGTTGCTACTGCGTTATATTTCCTGCATAATATCGCATTGTGTGTCTGGTATTTCTCATGACTCCTTTTCCACCAACCTGTATATCAAAATTGCCACCTCGTCATATTTTAATGTGGCTGTGAACTGCCTTCTTTGGAAACAGACTCCTCGGGCGCTCCTTAGAATGGCTGCCTTAAAACCTGGGGTTTCATTTGCTTTTTCCCAAAATGTTTTCCCAAACTGCCACCCTTTCCTTCCAGGCTGTTGGCTCCCTTGTCCTTAGTGTCACTGCCTACATACTGTTGGCTCTTCTGGCAGGTATGGGCTGTAAATCAGGGGCCTTTGATGCTATTCCCCGCCCCTTCCCTAACTCACAGCCTGCCTTTAAGCACATCGTTCCCACCCTTTGCCTTGTTCTTATCTAAGATGTAGGACCTGCTGCGGCACACTGGAGCTTGGTTAGATAATGTGTTTTCCTCAGCCACACGGTTACGCATCTGACACTTACCTTCCTTTGGAAGCATCTGCTTGCTTGGTTCCAACGCCCAGGGGACCATTTGTTCCTCTTTATTTTTTTCCCCTGTTATAAAGATGGGAGGTGAATGTGGGGTGGCAGGGACTTGATAAAGAACACTGCAGTGAATTATTCTGGGATCTCAACATGTGAAAGAGGAGGAAGGAAGCGCCTGGAGATAGAGCCAGATAGAGCCAATCTCCTGTGGGTGGCTCCACAACGTCATGGAGGTTGGAGACCTAGCAGGACAGAACGTGCTTCTCTGCCTCCCTCTGTGTCCTGAGTTCTCCCAGCTCAGCAAACCAGTGTCAGCCGAGCAGCTGCTGTGCTCACTGAGCCTAGGGGACACCAGAGGAAAGGCACCTTCTCCTGAGCCATGTGGTGCTGACCTCAGACTGTTTGGATGTTCAGAAGCAAGAATGCCTTAAGAAGAGATGCTGTCCACATTCTGGGCTCCCCAGGCAATGTTGCAGCACCCTGGCATTCTCGTCCTTCTGAATATGGCTGTGCGGCCTTCCCAGCTGCTCACTCCCTCCTCGCTTTGCCCTTGGTCTGTATCTGGAGTCATAACCACAGCAGGAGAACATGCTGTGTCCTCCCAGAAATTGTTGGAGGGGTTTCCTGGCCACTATTTGAGAAGTACTTGCAGTGGTTGGGCAGGTCTATCTGTGTCTGCCAAGTTACCCTTTCCTCTGGTAGTGGATGGAACCCACAAGGCAGCAGTTGTTCAGAATGTTGGTGGTGAGAGAGCTGGATAGCAAGGTATGCCAATAACACAGAGCACAGCAGCCTTGAGGAAGCCACCTCCCCTCTTTATGGGCCCCAGGCAGCAGCAAGCACCAGCATGTGGCTCATGGTGGCTGAGTTGAGATTGGGACTTGAAGGGAGAAGTGGGTGGAAGCTATGACTGACAAGCTGTCCTTCCCAGTATCTGTTAATCGCTGTAGAGCTAGCCTGGACAGTGTGCTGTATCTCCCAAGGAAATGTCTGTCAGCCGCAGTCTATCTGTCTGTTTTTCTCTTCTCTCTCTCAGTAGGCTGTAAGGTCAGCGGTGTGCATTTCTGTATGTTCGATACTCTGGTGAGGTGTGTGTGAGTAGACGTGCACCCCTCACGCTTCGTCTCCACGTGCTCACAGTAGTACAGCCTGCAGGCCACAGCCTGTCTTCATGTAGTGCCCAGGCCAAGAAGAGTGTCCCATGCTTTTGCAAGGTTCTTAAGACGAAGCAAAAGGAAGAGAGAAGGGAAAGAACGTGCAATGGAGGAGGTGTATGGTCTACATGGCCTAAAACCTGAATTTCACCCTTTACAAAGACCATGTGCCAGCCCCAGTCTAGTTGCTAAAATCAGGCAAAGGTGAAATACAGCTGTATGCTGCTCTAACTCAGTGTTTTCTGACTCACCTGTTGTATGTCAGTGATGGAGAAAATAAAGCAATGCTCACAAGCAAATACGAGTGCATACATTCCAGATGGGACCAGAACTTTGATGGCAGAGTCAAGTCTTCAGTAGCAGTCTTTCAGTGTGATAAAAAGGACTCTCCTGGAGGTGACATTGCACCCAAGACTTTATGGGCAGGCCATTAAAAAGCCAAGGAAGAAACCTGTGGAGGAAGGAGGTCTGCAGAAGGCCCCAGCGGCTGGGACATGATGGACTATGCGTTTGGGATTCTTTTTGTGTTTGCTGTTTCTTAGATACTTTCTTAGTAGTTGGTTCTCAAGGTTTTCATGTGCACCTTTGGCTTGACACAGTCTACTTTGGATTAATAGTGACTTAAAGCTAGTACGATATAGCGGCTCTGCCTCCCCCACACTGTTTGTAGTAGTAATTGTCCCGTGTGTCTGTCATATGAGGGTATATGTTAACTGTACCGCATTATAGATGTCTGTTGTTGCTATAAGAGTCTCATAATAAAGGAAGGATTTCCTCTTAGTACACGGTTGAGTGTGTCCTCTCATGAGACTTGGGCAGCTGTACTTTGCTGCATTTGTCATGGGGTGCAAATGAGTAGTAGGCTCACAGGATCCTAAGAATGATGAGCCTCTCTCTCTCTCTCTCTCTCTCTCTCTGTCTCGTTCATCACCTGCCTTTTCTGTCTACTTCCCACTTGTACATTCTTCCTTCTTTGTAGCTCCATAGCTTATATTAAGAATACAAGTATTGTTCCTCAAAGGCTTCAGTCTCTAGCAGAACTTAATATTTATGAAGTCAGAGAAACTTGACAACTTCAGACTAATTCTGCTAGTTATTGGGACAATCCTTTCCTTAACTGAGGCTAATAATGTAGAAATCAAAAGAGCTTTTGCAATTGTATGTGAAGACCAGAGGCATGTAATTGCTACAAGTGCCTGTTCCAAGCTGCTTTTGTCCAGCTGCATGATTCCTAATATAGCCCAGGGAATTTCTTGTATGGGGCTGCACTGTCGCTACCACTGAGAACCAAGCCATCCTCCCAGCTGCCTGTGCCCTGAGCACAGTGCTGTCTGCCCTTGCTGCAGAAGTAGTGTGCCCTATGGCATAATCTAGCAGGCACAAAAAGTTGGTAACCCCCAAGCTGTGATATTTCTCAAAAGTGACTTACTTTTTGGGTCAAAATCACACTTTTATGTATATTAATGAATGTATTTGAACAAATCAGACTTGGTAAAGTGGTTGAGGGTGGGAACCACAAGGACGTGTATTAGAAATTGTTTTAAACCAAAGCTACACAACCACAGTGTCTGTTTAAGATTGGCATATTTACTTCTCATGTGAGATTCTTAGTTTAATATAGTCATTTTTAGTATTAATAACTATGAGAGCAACAGGAACTAGTTGGTTATTAGCAAGAAATAAAACCTGTCTGTTCCTGCTAATGTACAAAGTGCTAAAGAATGTGGGAAGAAGAAAGGGAGTCCCCCCAGCGCCCCCTTGTTTTCGTGGGACCCGTGGGCCTTTTAACTAGCTCACACACTTTGATTTGTTTTAACCCAGGACTTGCATGAAGCTGATGGCGGAACCCAGCCGTTCTCAATTGCACATGCAACATGCCTTCCTCCCCAGGTTCCCAGCTCCGAGTGCTGGCCCCTAGCAATCGCCATCACTACTTTGACTCAAATTGAAACTTCTTTCTTCTTTAGAGTTCACTTTCTAAAAGCCTATTTGCAACTTCTGGCACTAGGTTGAAATTTTCATTCACAAATCTTCCTGGGGAATATTCTCTTTTCTTAGACTTAAAGAACACCTGTTTTAGAGATCCAAAGGGGTGTCTTTTGAGGCGGGAGCTATGAATCAGACCTATAGTCAGTGTAGAGATTCGTGTTCTCTGTGCCCCCTTGTATCTGTGTTACAGATCTCCTTTGTGGTAAGTATTAGAGTAAAGTAATTTCGAAAGTGAAGTTTTCTGATCAGAGTTCCTGAAAAGTTTTGGTGATTTTTGACTCCAAAATGTACTAGGCTGCTTTCCAATTAACAAGTTGTAACCAAAGTAGGCCTCCTACTCAGAAAGAAAGCCACTTTCAGAATAACTTATGGTATTGATCTCCTTGAATGAAATGATTTTTGTATAGTTAGCATTAAAAAGCTACCTACATTGATGACTTACAGGTAATTTTTGGTACAGAACTATGGTTGTTGACAATAAAAGTCATCTGTATTAACAGGAACTCTGGGTATACCATGCCCCACACACTCTGATCAGTACGTTGTGTATCTTATGATACTTAACCCTCCTCGCACCCTTCTATGAGTAAGTACTAGTTTTACCCTGTGTAGCAAAAGACCATACTGTGGCACAGCAAGATTCAGTGACAGCTAGGACTTAAATCTCGGAATGGATCCATGGCTGCATTATGACACTGCTCCAGATAATCCACTGGCAGTGTCCCCAAGTACGTGTGACAACTTTCAAACTCCTTCAGAACTTCATGACGAATCTGTAAGCCCCAACAGCAGGAGCAGAATGTCAGTGTCAAGCCCTACAAATAGACATGTCCTCTCATTTCTGAAGAATGAGTGGACCTCTTCAGAGATGACATGTCTAGCTGAAGGCAGCAGAACATGCAGCCAGAGTAGCTCCTTAACAGTGGCAGGCTGTGATCTCGTCCTGAGAAACATACATATACACGCTTGAGATAGAATCACTTTGACCATGGAAAGAGCAACTGCACGGTTTAATGAAAGAATTAATGAGCAACTGAGTATCAGAAGCTCAGCTTAGACAGTGACTGCGGCTAATAATGGTTTGTCACACAGAGTCCAAAGGGGCCTGCAAGATCCAGTGACCACCCAGGCCCAGAAGGTGATGAGGATGTGGGAGTCACCCTGGTCCAGGACAAGAGCAGGAGTTGAACTGTGGCAAACTGCGTGCTCCCTTATGCACTCACCATTGTGCTATTAGCTGAGTACAGTGCAAACAGTTCTGTACAGTGGATCTACTGTGAGTGCCTATGACTCCTTACAAACAAGAACATTGAGTCAGCAAGATGGCTCAGCAGACAGAAAGGGTCTTTGCCACTAAGTCTGATCCCCTGTATTTGATCTCCACATGGTAAAAGGAGAGAACTGATTCCCAAAAGTTTTCTTCTGACCTCTACATGTGTACCCCCTCCAAATATACATGCAATCAAAAATTAAAATTAAAAAACACTGCAGGGCCTAGTGGTCCCAGCTTATATTACAGCTACTTCAGGAGTCTGAGGCTGGAAGGACCCACAAGTCCATGCTAAGGATGCAGTACAGTGTACATTCAAGACCAACCTGGGTAGCAACTGAGCCCCGCCTCAAAAAGTAAGCAGTAAGCTATCTACATAGCTTATGGTAGAACATTTGCCAAGCATGTGCAAGAACATGCCATCATGTCCCAGTGCCACAAATAATAGAGAAAGTAGTAAGCATACGTAAAGGCAGAGGTCGCCCAGGTACGCTGGTGCACATAACACCTACGCTGCAGCTTTGTCTCTCTTGTTTCTTCACCAAACCTCCTCTTTATTTGCTTTTAGAATTTTCTGGAGTATTTTGAAGCAAGTGTAAACCACATCTCTCATTTCATCTGTAAATACTTCTGTATACATTTGTGTGTATCTCTAACAGTGATGATTTTTAAGGACACAGTGCATGCATCGTGCATTCTTATAGCTAATTCTTTAACATCAGGTCATTCTGAGTCTGCCTTTAAGCTTCCCTATTGGTCTCGGACATGCTTTCTTCTTTGAAAGGTTTATTCGTGTGCATGAGGTTATGGGCATTGTATGCATGCAGGTGACCACAGAGTCCAGCGGGTGCCGGATCCCCTGGGACTGGAGTTATGCAGTTTTAAGCTGCCGATGTCAGTGCTGCAAATTGAGTCCACACTCTGTGGAAGATCAATAGCACTCTTAACCACTGTGCCCCACCCCCACCCCAGTCCCTCATACAGGTTATCTCTACAGTTAGCTTGTCCAGATCAGGATCCAAAACAGTCAGGATCCCCGAATCTCAGAAGTATCCCTAAAGAAGAGTGGTGGTCCTGACTTATGGGCATTACTATCTATTTTCCTTCTCAAAGTATGGTTAGGAAAATCTGCTTAGGTAAGAAGCTCTTAAGCTCACCCCTAAAAGAGGCAAGATCTTACATTATATCATACCTGACAGTTCAGAGAGTTTCTAGCCACCTCATTTAGACTATGGACCATTCAATCCTTATGTCATCTTTGAATAGAGTTCTTAGCAGTTAGAGATTGTATTTGTTAGTTCTGTTACTATAGAATTTACAATATTTGCTTTATAATGGAACCATACAGGATGTAGGGTTTTCTTGTTTTCTGTTGTAGAGTGTGTTTTGAGGTCTGTACATGTTGGCTTATGTGTTTTGGAGTTTCGTTCTTGTTTGTTACTGAGTAGTATTCCACCCCAGACAGTAAATGTTGTTGTTGTTGTTGTTGTTGTTGTTGTTGTTGTTGTTGTTGTTGTTTTAATCTGGTGATTAGAAATAGTGCTCCTTGGATATAGTTTAAGGGGAAGTCTTTGTTTTGATGGTGCCTTTAGTTCTGTTTAGTTAACTGTGGGGTAGGGATTCTGAGTCACCCATATGTGTGTGTGTAACTCAGTCATCCACCGCCACCATGCTGTGAAGGAGTGTTACTCTTAAGTCCTCCTCACAGAGCTAGAGCTGTCTGTTCTCTCACCTGCCTTCCGGCTATGGCTACCGTCAGTCTGTAATCTTAGCCACAGTGGGCATGAGAGATGTCCTGGGACTTTTAGTATACAATCCTCATGTGCCATGCTGTTGAGAAGCTCCGTGTGCTAACCACCCGAGGGAGGTCATGGGAAATGGCAGGATCTGTTGAAACCTTTCTTCTATTTGTAATTGGCATGTTATTATCTCATTTTTCAGTTTTGAGCCCCCCCCCCCCCCTGTGCTGGGAGTCAAACACAGAGCCTCCAGCATGCTGGGCTAATTCTGTAGCATGGTACAGCCTTATCCCTAGCCCTGACTTAAGAATTTCTTATAAACTTGGCTGGGATCCATGTGTCAGTAATGTGTTCTGTAAACTTTAACAGAGCCGTTTGTTTGTTTGTTTGTTTAACTGCACCTTTCCAAAAACTAAGTTTACAATTTTTATAAGGTTTCTTTTTATCACTTCTTAATTTTATAGGGCATGTATTTTTTTGTAGTCTGCTTAATTAAGTCAATTAGTCCAATTCAATTTTTTGTAAATTTAAATAATTTTTTGAGATGGTATCACTATGAAGTCCAGACTTCTCCTCACAAGGCTTTGAGTAGCAATAGCAGAATGGTTAGTAGAGATCCCACCCTAGTTAAGTTGTTTTCTTGTAGAAAGTTCATAGTTTTAATTAATAAATGTAGGTCTGTATTCTGCTTCAATATTATGTATGATGTGAAGTGAGGGACATGATTGTAATTTTTTATATATATTTTTGCTCTAGAAACATTGGTCGTAAAGACCAAATTTTCCCCACTGAATTGCTTTAGTATCTTTGTAAAAATATCAGTGGGCCATGTGAGTTTCAGGTCAACCTGGGCTACATAGTGAGTTCCAGGCTAGCTTATTCTAGATACCATGAGCTGTCACGGAAGACAATTATTTTTGCCTTTATGTTGACCTTTAGTTGATTCCTTAGGATTTTTATATATATGATCATATTACCAAGAAATGTAGAGCTGGAAATATCAATCAGAATGCCTGCCCACTATATATGAGGGCCTGAGTTCAAATCCAGCACTGAGATAGACTGAAAGACACTGTCTTACTTCTTCCTTCCTAAGCACCTACTTTTCTTCTTCCTTCCTTGCCTTCCCCACCCCTCCCTTTCTTCCTTCTTCCCCGTGGCCTCCAGGTAGACCTGCAAAGGGGTCTTCTCATTGCACATCCATTCGTCCTTCTTGTGGTTCAGGTACTTTCAGGACATGGGGATGCCAGGATGCTTGGGATCTTCTCTGCAGTGGCTCACATTTTTGAACAAACAAACACACAAACCATACAGACATGGTAGTGCATACCTGTAATGCTCACACTGGGGAGACTCTGGCTAGTATCACAAGTGTGCAATGAGACTCAGTCTCAAAAGTCAAACAAACACAACATAACCATGAAACATTCTTTAATGTATAGTGCTAGGTATACAACAAGTATTATGGGAACACGGGATGGAGACATCCAACTTACTAAAGCAGGAGAGCTGGAAGAACACTTAGGCAGAAGGATTAGCACAAACAAAGATACTGAGAGAAGAATTGGCCAAGTGTTTGTGAAGAACTGCGAATGACTCCAATTTCTCAATTGGAGTCTGGTGGATCCCGGGGAGTGGTGAGAGATTCCATTGGAAAGGTCACCAGAGGCCAGAACACAGACAGCACTGCATACCAGGCTGATAATGCTTGACTTTATCCCAAGGATAGGAAGAAAGCGGGCCGGGTAGGAAAGCGGAATATGTTTGCTTTTTACAATTAGATTTCTCTGGTATTGTAGAAAATGGTTTGGGGTGGAATGCTGCAGACCTGGGAAGATAGTCCTGGCCAACGATGATTGAATCTAAGCAGAGCTGACTTTACTAGAGGGTGGACGGGGAGAAACAGTTGAGGAAATCCTTTACTAGCAAGCTTGGTCTCTGCTCTGTGCCCAAGGGTATAAGAATATTTCTGGGCTGGGAAATCACTCAGCTGATAAGGTGACGGTTGTGCAAACACAAAGACCTTAGTTTTGATCTCTAGCACCTACATAAAATGCTGGGTATGGTCAAATATGTCAGTGACCCTAGTGGGGGTGGGGGAGGGGTGAACCAGGCAGATCCCTGAAGCTCAGGGCCAACCAGTTTGGCCAGTTGGTGAGCTCTGGGTTCAACAAGAGATCTTGTCTCAAAAGATAAGACTGAGATGATTGAGGAAGGCACTTAATGATGACGCTATCTGGCCTCCACACATGCGCAGCCCAGCACACACAAAGAATGAAGGTTTCCAGGTTTCTTCTGTAGGGATCTAGGCAGCAGAAGCCACCAGTTAAAGCAAGGTTTTGTTCAGAGGAATAGACTGGAGATGACGAGGCCAGTACTTAGGAGCCTGTGGGCAACCAGATCAGTGGATGGGCCAACAATCACATGGAAGAGTGTCCATTCCAAGTCAGAAGCCCCTAGTCTTACCCAGTCCAGATGCTTCTGGACCATTTGTCCTGATATACAGGTTTCCCTGTCCTCTGGCTTCAGTGAGAACTGGCTTGGAACTCACAAAGCAGTGTTGCATGCTTTTTCTCACAAAGGCAATCTGAATTCTTGACATGCTCTAACTTAGGGTGTACTGAAAGAGCTTTTAGAAAAGACTCCTTTGTCCCCCAATGGAAGGGAGGTAATGGGGATGTCAAAACACAGTTCGTGTCACATGACACATAAAGCTTGATTTCATCTCCATGAGCTGTCAAATTCATAGAGATAGAAAGTCAGACCGAGGCGGCTAGGGTCTGGGCCATCGGGAAGCTGTGTTTATAATAGGGGTCACAGCGATGGAAAATGTTTTGGAGATGACCGGTAATCATGGCTGTGCTCCAGTGTAAGTACACTCCATGCCACTGGTGAAGATCTGAACCTCATTATACTTTACCATAACTTAAAAAAGTTGAAAAGATTAAAAAAAAAAAAAACAGCCTGAAAATTAAGCAGCCTTTCTTCAGTACCAGCTAATGCTTTCTCACCCATTTCCAGTCAGAAGTCACTGGAATAATAAAACATGACCTCCAGTATAGGTGATACTAGTGTTACAATATATGAACAGTATTGTTTGTCAAGTGCTCACTATACACAGAGCACTGTGCAGAGTATTCTACATCCATAACTCAGTATCATTTTCTCAGCAGCCCATGAGGTTGGGTTACTTTCCTCACTTTCCAGGAAGAGGAAATGGATGCAATTCGCCTGTCCTCTGGCCTGCAGTTTAAGGAAATGGCATGTAAACCAAGACCTGCTTACAGATCTCCTGTTCCCTACTCCTCACTGAGGCTTCCTTTCTTGGCAGTCATAGGAATAGCTGGAGTGCACAGTCAGTGGTCTTAGCAGCCCCACCCATTTTTCCAGTATGCCATAAGATAATACCATTGTCTGGGTCAGTGCCATGATTTCAGAGAGGTTGGCAATAGCAGCACAGCCCCACTGCCTCTTCTCTGGTGGTGAGAGGGCCCCAACTAGGTGTATAATCCTGAGAATCTCAGTCTCAGTGGACATGGTAGGCAGGAGTCCTAACTTCTTGTTTCTTCTTGAAGATGAGGTGCTTTGGAATTCTTCCACACTCTCTTTGATTCCTCAGCTGTGAGAGGGTCCCTTTGTGCTGTGGGTCTTTTGAAGTCTTCTAAGGTTGAAAAGGTGGATTAAGGCTTTCTGGTCTTCAGAGAAACCATGGTACCTGCTCTTCATCAGCAAACTTTGCATACAGGTGAGCCTAGGAGATATAATTACTAAAAGAATCTATCAGGTATGGTTGGACGAAGAAACAAATAGTTGCCTTCACAGTGTAAACCACTAACCACCTGAGCAGTCTGTCATCTGACTCACCATCACTTCTTGGCTTTTCTCAAAGAAGCTCTAAGTTATTTCATGTACTGTTACAGCTCGTCTTTCAAATGAGATGCTGAAGGTAATGTAGCTTGCCCCTGCACCCCAAAAGAGAGTGGAATTGGACTGTGTAGACACTTGGGCATTAAGTTGGCCTTACTGAACACTGAAGAGCTGGGACTGATAAGGACATACCTCTTCTCGATATTCGTAAGAAGGCTGCCTTGTTCAGATTCCCTGTGTCCTTCTCCGTGAATGTCCTTTTAATTGCTGGCTATGATAGTATCCCTTACTTTTATTTGGATGTATGCTTAGAAACCTCATACACCTTATAAACTAACTGTCTCCTATAACAGACTTTAAAAGAATTTGCAGAATATATTCTTAAGCTTGTGTTTGATGGAGAACTTAGAGTTCTGCTCCCAACAAAAGCCTCTCCAAATTCCAAAGGCTTTATTTTGTGTTTGAAGAACAGAGGAAGCCAAAACCCTCAGTTCTGTATTCTGCCACAGCCCATTAATGAGAAGGTAGAACTTTCAGTGGGACGGTACTTAACACTGTATTTACCAGATGGAAGCATGCTTAGTTGGCTTCTAACCAAAGGGATACAATACTTCAAAGAACTCCTTCTGGGAGGTGAACATCCCAAGACTACATACAGACTCAGTAGACTCCATAAAGAGTAAACAGAAGGAGACCATACATCCCAGTGTTCAAAGACAGTTTACTCCAATAGCATTCAGTGTAGCCATCATTCTGGAGTTCAGAGGAGCTATAGAAAACTAACTCATTGGAAAGAACTGCTTCTTGATTTGAGCTTTTCAAGTTGATCTGGGAGGGTTCTCCCTCTGGGTAATGGGGGAAGGATACACACGTACATGCACACATGTGTGGAGACCAGAGGACCATCTCAGTTCTCAGTAGATTCTGTTCACCTGCTTTTAAGACAAGGTTTCTCATTGATATGCTGTCTGATAAGGCTTTAGTAACTTGCCAGCAAGCCCCAGGGGTCCATCTGTACCTGCCTCTTGAGAGTTGTACTTAAAGATATATATACCACACCCATCTTTCTTACGTGGATACTGGGGTTTGAACTCATATCTTCAAGCATGCATGACAAGCCCTACAGACTGAGCTATCTTACTAGTTCCTCAAGTTTGATTCCTTTAACAACTAAAAAGTACTTTGAAACAATGCAGATTTAACTTGGCTATTTGAGAGATACCAGTGATGATTTTAAGCCACATATGACCTAAGGATGCTTTACCTGATGGCTAGAGTAGTTTTGTTGTTACACCTCCATATTTACTATAGAATTACTTATAGTTCCTAAACTTTTTTGAGATCACTGCCTCCTTTGCCCATTTACCCCGAAAGGAATATCTTGCATAACTGTGGGACAAACAAGTAGGACATTGATGGACACACAGAACTCCACTATTCCCCAGCTGGTGCCATTTTATTCCCATAGCTCCCCCCCATGAATGCATGATGCAGAGCCTTCTCCCAGTTTCCTGTCTGGTGGTTCCTCCAGTCTCTCCAGCCTCTTACCACACCCCCCAACTGGGCCCTCTGCTTCAGGCAGGATATGGGGCATGAGAGGAATCAGGTCAGGAAGTAGCCTGCACCCCTCCCACACAGTTGCCAGCCACAGTTCAGATACATAGCTCTACCTCACTGCAAGAAGTCTGGGAAAGCTGGGAGTGATAGAGCAAGTTTATGATCCTATCACTTAGAGGTTAAGGCAAGAGGATCAAGAGTTCAAGGCCAGCCTGGCCTACATGAGTTCCTAACTCATAAACCAACAAAGAAAGTTGAGAAGCATGTCTGGCTGTGCCCAGAAAGCAAAGGAAAGATGCTGGTGAGTACATGCTCAAGAAGAATCATAAGGGCTGGAGAGATGGCTCAGCAGGTTAGAGCACTGACTGCTCTTCCAGAGGTCCTGAGTTCAATTCCCAGCAACCACATGGTGGCTCACAACCATCTGTAATGGGATCTTCTACTGGTGTGTATGAAGAAAAAAATAAATAAATAAAATCTTAAAAAAAAAAGAAGAATCATAAGCAACCCAGTGTTCACTGGAGCAAATGGATGGAGAAATAGTGTTGAATTAATTGTGAAAGTGGAAATTTACACACCATGATGATAGAATCTTAATATCCTAGAGTTAAAAAGCAAGTTACAAGAGACATGCAGTATAATAGAATTTTCATATAAAAAATTAAAACACGGTCAAATTAGGGATCCATAACTCTTCATTGAAGCTATATTCTTTAATAAGAAGAGAATGACTACAAGCATGTAGAATAGATTGTATTTGGAAGAAGCAAGGAAGTAAAGGGAGCAGGTAGACAAATGTGTTCTTGTTCTCAGAGGGAACCATTCAGGCAGACTTAATGGGGGTGAGGGAAGGTATTCTTGGGTTTTGTTGTTTTTGTGTGTGTGCTTGTGTGAGACAGGGTCTCACTGTGTAGCCCTAACTAGCCTAGATCTCATTAAGTAGAGCAGGCTAATCTCACACTCAGAGATGCTGCCTCTGCCCCCTGAGTGCTGGAGTTAATGGTGTGTATTGCCATGGGTTTTTGAAAAGATTTATTTTTATACTATGTGTATGCATGTTTTGTGTATATGTATATGCACCATGAGTATGCCTGGTGCCCAAGGAGACCAGAAGACTGAGTTGGATCCCCTAAAACTGGAGTCGTAGATGGTTGTTAGCTGCCATGTAGATTCTAGAACCCAAACCCAGGAGACCCTCTGTACTGGCTAGTTTTGTGTGTCAACTTGACACAAGCTGGAGTTATCACAGAGAAAGGAGTTTCAGTTGAGAAAATGCCTTCATGAGATCCAGCAGTAAGGCATTTTCTCAATTAGTGATCAAAGGGGGAGGGCCCCTTGTGAGTGGTACCATCTGTGGGCTGGTAGTCTTGGGTTCTATAAGAAAGCAGGCTGAGCAAGCCAGGGGAAGCAAGCCAATAAGAAACATCCCTCCATGGCCTCTGCATCAGTTCCTGCTTCCTGCCCTCCTTGAGTTCCAGTCCTGGCTTCCTTTGGTGATGACCAGCAATGTGGAAGTGTAAGCTCAATAAAACCCTTTCGCTGGGCAGTGGTGGCGCACGCCTTTAATCCCAGCACTTGGGAGGCAGAGACAGGCGGATTTCTGAGTTCGAGGCCAGCCTGGTCTACAGAGTGAGTTCCAGGACAGCCAGGGCTACACAGAGAAACCCTGTCTCGAAAAACCAAAAATAAAATAAAATATAAAATAAAATAAAATATAAAACCCTTTCCTCCCCAACTTGCATCTTGGTCATGATGTTTGTGCAGGAATAGAAACCCTGACTAAGACACCCTCTCTACAAGAGTAGCAATGTTCTGAAACACTGAGGCATCTCCCAGATTCTGTGTTTTTAGCATATTTAAGAATGTAGTATGCATTACAAACATTCTTTGCTATAATGCAAATTAATTTTGTGTGTTCATGTTCTTTTGTGTGTGTTTGTGTGTGTGTGTGCGTGCACGTGCACATATATACACATTCATGTGGAAGCCAAAGATAATACTGGCTACATTCCTCATTTGCTCTCCACCTTATTGTTTTAACAGGCTGTCACCAAACCAAAAGGTCAAGTTCCAGAGTCCTTGTTATCTCTTCCCCCCCACCCCCATGCTAGAATTACAGGCACAGGTCACCACAGCCAGCTTTTTAAGTGGGATTTGAACTGAGGTCCTTGTGCTTACACGGCAAGCATTTTACTGTCTGAGCTGTCTTCCCAGAGCTTGCATACTGTAATTAGTCATGATAAAAATACATGTGTATTAGTTGTAAGAATGCAGAAATGGACTGATTCATCACTTGAAAGGTGATTCTTATTCATTGATTTTCCTAATGCTTGTTTGGTTGGTTGGCTTTGTGTCTCTCTCTCTCTCTCTCTCTCTCTCTCTCTCTCCCTCCCCCTCCCTCCCTCTCTCTCTCTCTCTCTGTGTGTGTGTGTGTGTGTGTACACTCACATACAAATGAACATAGACACATGTTTAGGGGTACTCTTGGAGGCCACAAGAGGGTGGAACTCTGGTCCTCTGAAAGAGGACTCTTAACCATTGAGCATCTCTCCAGCCTTCTCTTTCAGTTTTGGTTTTTGTTAAGATCAAGTCTCTTGTACCCCAGGCTGAGCTCTTAACTTGCCAGGTAGCCAAAGTTGACTCCTTGATCTCCTGCTACCTCAGCCTCTCAAATGCTGGGATTACAGCCATGCACTACTGCCCAAGGCTTCATAATGCTATCTTTTTGATTAGCCCCAGTGCCTATACCAGAATCTTACCTCGTAGTTATCTTACAATTCACATAAATCAAATTTACCTATTGACTCCAATGTCATTGGGAGCTCAATGCGTAGTATCTTTACTCTTACTGTGGAGATTATTTCCCTGCAGAGAAATCCTGCAAAAACACAGTTTTTCTGATGGAAAGCAGACTTTACATATATAAGTTTAGTAAATTCATCTATTTAAAAGTATCTTGGCCAGGCATGTTGGCATATCTCTGCAATTCCAACACTTGGGATTCTGAATCAGAGAAATCTTGAGTTCAAGGCCATCTTGGGCTACATACACTAGTGTGATCCTGTCTCAAATAAAAATCTTGTACCTTCAGAGATGCAAACCAAAGAAGCTAACTGCAAAACAGAAGTCATTGCTTCACAGCTATTACCAGAGGTGCATGCGCAGTTTCCAGGGTAGCCTGACTGCTTAATAAACATATCAAATCTCTTTTCTCTTATGAAAGACCTAAGGGATCCACCACTTTACCAGCTGCCAGCCTGGTTCTTTGTTTATCTAGCTGCTGGCAAACTACCTGTAAACAGTCTATCGAGAACCTTCCCCTGTCTTCCAAGTCTTTAAGTCTCCACCCTCTGCAGGGGATTCTGTGCTCTCTGTACCCATAATGAGTCAGCATATGGATGCATACCTGCATTTCCAGGGAAATGGACTGAGGTTATCAAAAAGCCCTATCCGTCCAACCAGAGATAAAAATCAAGGGATTTTTATGGCAACCAAGGTAGCTCAGCAAGTTCAGTGTAGAACACACAGTACCAGTCCTTTGGGAAATATCTAGTGGGAGAGTGACTTTTGGTCTGCTGGGTATATTACTGGCTACTCCGCAGACAGCAGACCCTTTGTAAAAGGAAAACAGACCTGGTCATAGCTGGGTGGTGACGAGATAAAGGCAGGCCACTCCTGTTTGAATGTTTGTCGTTTTGGTGGGGATTTTGTTTAACAAGGTTCCTACCTTATCTGTCCCTTTCAGATTTATAGCCACAGAGCCCATAAAAGGGAGGCCACAGATGAGAGCATGAGCTGTAGAAACCGGGAAAGCAAACCCAGGCTCTTCAAGAAAAAGAATTTCCAGATACTTTGGATTTTTTTTCTTTTATAGCAAAGATCAGTTTCAGAGACCCCAATGGTATTTGACTAATGATACTAGTAATGCTGGGCTAACCCTGCATGAGATAAATACTAGAAGGGGCTAGCTCTGGCACTTCTTACAGCATGCTTGCTATTTTCTATTAACTCTATATTGAAAAGTAGTATTACATTTACTATTATAACCCAATTAGAAATCATTTTATTGAATACTTGGGCCAGACAGTTTATTAGGTACAGGGATAAAAAATGATCCCCCCTCAGAAATCATTATGTCTCACCACTCAAGAAAAGAATATTTAAATTGTCTCTTTTTAAAAACATGGCTGAATTCAGGGCAAGAGCCTTATCCATGACCACGATCTGTAGTCTTTATGCTTTGGACAGGGATGCTCCCTGTGGTTACTGTATTTCTTGCACATAAGCCAGCTAGGACCTTAGTCTGAACCAAGAGTTGACCTGCTGTTCACCTGGATGCTGTGAGGATTCCTTCAGTCTGTTGACATTGTCAGCTGCTCCTGTGGAAGACAGTAAGTTTTAGCTTCATTCTAAATCACACTAATAGCTGTCACTTATGAAACACTGCCAGATAAAAATCATAATTGCCATTTTACAACTCAAAAGGTAAAAAGCAGAGTTCAGTGACGTGCCTAAGATCCCACAGGTGATAAGTGCAGAACTGGGTTTAAACAAAGTGCTGAGTGCTCAGACTCCAACCCAGCTCCCTCTGTGTGCCTCCTTTTGCCTGACGCACATAGTGATGTAACACCTTCGCTGGTCCTTCAGATACCATCTTGCTCTGCTTCCCTGAGATTTGAGTCAGGACTGCTAGGGATGTGGGTACATGGAGTTAGCATATACAGATTGTGTGCCAGAGCCTTTGGGACAAGAGAGAATACGGAATACCTTGTGTTCCTTTAACACAGCTAGATCTCAGCAGAATGTTGGACATGTTTGTAGTTGGGGATGAAAGGAGGCAGCTGCCACACACCCGGGGACACCTTCAGCAGCTGTGGGGTCTGGGCATTCTCACCTATCATCCCCAGAGGAGATTTTGGCAAATGTAAGGTGGTTTAATGTGCTTTATTTGCTTGGGCCTGGAGCTGGACCAGAGCCACCACCTGCCTGCCACCACAGCAACTTCCTGCTACATACTGGAAATTGTTCCTGCAAAGTCTCCACCCAAGTATTGAACCAACGTGACCTCTTCTCCTTGTGGCACAGGCTCTCAGAGGGATGGCTGCACTTCCAAACTGTAGTAACATGACATGATTAGAGTTGCCAAATACTATTGCTTTGTTTGTTTCCTGGTTTGTTTTGCTTTGTTTTTAATTTTGGAGAGGTTTGTTAACCCATTTCAAAGGAAACAAGCCCACGTGCCCCTTACTGTGAGTATTCCACCAGCATGTCAAGTCAGAAATCATGCCCTGGTTTTGTAAAGGATTTTAGATATGGCAGAGGCATCTGTCACCAGTGCTCTCCTATGGAGCCATTAGATGAAAGGCAAAACCATCGGGTTTGCTATAGGAGGCAACACTGTGCAGCTTTGCATAGGGAGTTAAAATAGGAGGCTAAAAACGGGGTCTGGGGTTTCACTGAATGGATGTTCTCATGTTCAAGCCCAGCAGTTACCCTTAGCTTGTAACACTTATGCTAATCAGGAACAGTTAACTGTTTGTATGAGCCTTCTGTCAGTTCTAGGCACTTGATAAAGTTTTATACATCAACTTTCAGGGAGCTGAATTTTCTGTTGATGAAGAGAGAAAGAAAACACAGATAGATACAATGCCATGAGTTCAGGAAACTCTTTTAGGATAGCACCCAGAGGGAATGGTCTTAAAACTCCAGCTGGATAGGCTTACACAGTAGGACCCTCTCTCAAAACAAACCAAAGACCCCCACTTTGAGGGTGACTGCTTCATGACCTGATGAACAAGAGACAAAGCATTCTTTACAGCATTTAGACCAGTTCATTCCCAGGAACAGCTATTCCTAAGGTCTATGACTACATTGTGCCCAAAACTAACTCAGAAGCCTGTGAAAACTGAACATTTATCTATGATAAAGTTATAAACGCTAAATGAAACATCAAACTTTTTCTTAGAAGTCTAGATATTGGACTTAGTGAATCGAATATCTTGTGAGAAAATAGTCCTAAAGGCCGGCCCCACTAAAGCTTAGAGCTTTAGAAGAAAAGCTAAGTGGAGGATTGAAAGCTAAATAATTATGGGGCAACTTATCATTTAAACAAAGGTTCTGAAATAAGAGAGTGTTCCACTTAGGTCAAGAATTGAACCTCAGCTTAAATCAGAACATTCTAATGACGGTGTGGCTTATACAAGTGTGCCTTTGTTCCAAAGGGCAGTGCTATAGATAGAAAGTGAAGAATCAGTGTAGAGGTTATTTTTAAAAAGGTGTGTGGAGGGTGGGTGAGTGGGTGGGGATGTGGGTGTGCGTGTCAATCGGTGCTCACCGAGACCAAGAGAGCTTCAAATCCCCTGGAGCTACAGTTACAGGCAATTAAAAACCACCCGATGTGAGTGCTAAGAACCCAGCTCTGGTCCTCTATGAATAAAAACTTTCTTAGCTGCTGGTCATCTCTTCTGCACCAGGACAGAAATTCTTTATGGCTGACTGGAGTAAGCAAATAGTTGAGGAAGCCTCTGTCATGTGAGAAGAACAAGGTAATTCAAGATGTTGCTCATATAGCAATCAGGAAGGAGCTCTTCCTTCTGCCTGAGGAAGCAGAAGGGTGTGAGAGAGGTGAGAGGTGAGAGGTAAGTGCAGGCCCAACCACACCTGGCTGCTCGTAGACCCAGGGGAGTCCAGTGCCCTTGTCCCAGGAAGTCACCTCTTTCAGGGAGCTATGCTTACAGACATGGTACTCTTGGCCACGGAACTGCTTGCTCTGCTCTGGCTGCCGAGAAGATGGGGGTTGCAGAGGCATACAGAGCCGATAAGGCATCCTGATGGGGGTGCTGTTCTTACCCAGCTCCCTTAACTGCACATCTGCTCCACCCAGCTTTCGAGGACCCCAGCCCTTGGGGCGGCATGCCTTTACTCTGCTTCCATCACCCTGTCTGCTCTGGCACCACACTGTGTGCTGCAGCACCGTGTAATGGTTCTTGCCCCATCTATAAAAAAGAACCTCTGAGCCATTCTGACCCTCCCACCACAAATCTCCCTGTTCCTTGCCTGGACTAGGGAGGATAGGTTGGAAATTTTGTGTGTTTCAAAACCGGCTTCCTACATAAGTCAGATGCACAGCTAGTTTGAGAGCTGTACAAATGGTAGAAAAAGCATTCATTTCGCCATCAGAAAACTGGGTTAGGTTCTCAGCTTCACCACATAGTAGCCTTGAGGTTCTGTATTTTCATCAGTGAAGTGGAATTGTTCCTATTCCTGCCTACCTTCTATGGTAGGACCTATATGAGGATTAAATCACATAAAAGCAAATTAGACTCTATCCTGTGCTTTAGCAATGCAAGGTGTGAGCTACTTCTGTTTGCCACACCATTGCTTCCTCCCTAGCTACCCCAGGTCAAGTCAGGCCAACTTCCTCCTGGATTATTTCACTGGCCAGCTCCTGTGCCCAGATACCACATCTAACCAGTGGAGACATAGGTTTTATCCCACGGCCTCTTGAGAGAACATTCTCCCCTGGCCAGCAGGCTTTCTCTCCTTCTCAGGAAGAACCTGTCACTCCTTGGCCTCATCTTTCTTGTACCATTTCTGAAAACCCATCTTCTGCTTAGCTGTCCTGAGTATCCACCTGCTCTGAAGACCACACAGTTAAATTTTACCGTGTCATTATCCTACAGACTTGCCTCATTGTTTCAGCTACTTTGCTCCCTGAGGTCCAAGCCTATGTCGAATGATATCCTAACGCATTGTGAGGCACAGAGCCTCCCACAGTGGCAGGCCCTGATCAGAAGCTCCATAGCCTCTGGGTGTCGGGAACCCCTTGAACTTGGACACAAGTTCCCTTTCCTCCTCACACCCTGACAGGTACATGGTCGGTGAGAAAAGAGCTTGCAGGGCTACATGTCATCTACCTTGTGGGAATGAAAAGGTAGCTAGGGTCTCTGCATCCTGGAAGGGATCCAAAGTATGTGGGAACCCAAGGAGAGGTGTGATCATGAGGTGGCCCCTGGAACATAGTATACAGGCCCTCTTGGGACTTGAGGCTAAGGCTGATTAGTAAAGTCCTCACAGGAAACACTAGGCCCAACAGGAAGCAGTAGGCATGATGGCAGGGAGCAGCCCCTCAAGGCAATGAGGAACAGAATTCAGGTGATCCAGCTGACCTATTTAGTATAAATCAAGGAGTCAGGAAGAGTCAGGAAGGATTGGAGTGACTCAGCCTCTGCCTGGCTGGAGCCATCCATGGGCTTTGTAGTCTGTTTCCTGGGGAATTTTTCACCTAAATCAATGATTTCATCATTGTATCCCTAAGCACCCTCAGCAACTAGAGCGACTGTTCACATGACTGTCTGGGTGAGGCCAGGAGGTCTGACCTCTGACAGGAGAAGCTGGGACAGTGATGGCAAGTGTTAGGCCCGGGAGTAGTAGGAATTCGGTTCCTTTCCAGTCTCCCCGAGTGTAGGTGAGTGGTACTTTGGTATTCAAGCAGCATTGCCTCACTTGTGAAGATAGAAGCTCCATGGAGGCAGCCAGTCCCTGCCCCTGGTTGAATTCATTGTACAGGCCTGGGGTGGGGCTGATAACAAGTTGGCACTGGCAGTCCCACTGGGCAAGCTGAAGGCCAGCGGTCAGGCCTGAGGGTTGGAAAGTAGCAGAGTGGGTGGGGGAGTGCCAAGGCTTAGGTGTAGGTCTCTAGGACCCAGAGATAAAAGTTCAACGCATACAAACTTATTGGCACAGCTACATCTTTTAACAAAAAAGTCATAAGTTTACAGTTCAGGATTTTTAAGAAAATAGAATTATCAGGAGATGTCTTTCCATAATCTATATGTTCTCTTTACTAGGAGAAAAGTCAGTAGGAATAGCTTTACTTACCTGGTTGATTGGTTGGTTGGTTGGTTGGTTGGTTGGTTGGTTGGTTGGTTGGTTGCTTGGTTGCTTGGTTGCTTGGTTGCTTGGTTGCTTGATTGGTTGCTTGATTGGTTGCTTGATTGGTTGCTTGATTGGTTGCTTGGTTGGTTGCTTGGTTGGTTGGTTGATTGAGTAGCAAGATTTCTAGCCCAGGCTGGCCTCAAACTCACTAGGTGGCCTAGGATGACCTTGAACTTCTGATCCTACCACCACACTCAAGTTTATGCAGTGCTGGGCATGGAACCCTGGGTCTTGTAAATGCTAGGCAAGCCCTCTACCAACTGACAATCTTCCCAACCCCAGGAATAGCTTCCAGTAAACTCCTTTCCCACAATCCTGAACATACCAAACACTGGGATATATCATGTTTTCTTTAAACCGTTCCCTGAAACCTTCTTCCCTTCTCCTTTCCCCAGTTTACCAAATTCTGATCAGAAGCTTGGGGAAGAAGGAAAGAAAAACGGGGGCTAATATGACAAGATTTGTACCTTCACAAGTAAATATTACAATTTAGCTCAGTAACTACTTGTGGAAGCTTGTTAGGTCACAGTGACTCACTTGCGTCGATGAGGTTATTTTTAGAGCTGTAATTTGTTTAGAAAAGAATAAAGAGATGGTAAAAGGCTAGATAGCTCATTATAGTTTACAGAGCTCATGAACCCAGCATCCATGCAAAAGATGACTAAGCAAGGGGTCGGGTGGTACTTTCTCTCAGGATTTCACAGACGTGAGTCATCCACTTCAGTCTGCAGACACAGCATCAGGTACCTGTGACTCAGCTCTCATTTAGACATCGTGCTAGAATTCAATTCTGATACGCTTTTGTAGCTAAGTAGTGAGGAAATTACATAGCACAGCAAAATAGGCCTTTGTACCAGGCAGCCATCCGATGTTTAAGCAAGGACTGATTGATCTTCATCTCTGGTCTTTCAAAGAATCTATTTATGATCCGTGCTGGGTGATGTCTTTTCATTCTGCTGCTTCACACTGCAGTGCCCCTCCTCACACTGGTGCCTCTGACCCAAGTCAGTCAACCTTAGCAGCAATGCAGTCTCACAACTTATCCACTCACATGTCCAGCATAAAGACCCACATCCTTTAATCAGGTGTGTGTGTGTGTGTGTGTGTGTGTGTGTGTGTGTGTGTGTGTGTGTGTGTGTGTGTGTGTGTGTAAATCTTTAGCCTACAATATTAGCATACTAGTTCTCATAAGCTGTAAGAAAAAAAACTTCCAAAGGCTTCTCCATTCCACGTTTAACTATGGTCAGTGTTACAAGAATAAGATAATATTTTCTCAAGTATTTCCTTTTCTTTAAAAAAAAAAAAAAATAGGTTCCATGTGCCCCAGACTGGCTTTAAACTTGCTGTATAGCCAAACTTGAAGACCTGATCCTTTTATCTTTCCCTCTAAGTTCTGGTATGATCAGCACATGCCACTACCCCTGGCTTTAAAGTGTTTTCTCATGCTTAAAAAACACACACGACTACTGGTGCACGTAAGATTCCCCTGCAGATGAGCAGCCTGTCAGTGCAGGTGTACATTCATCCAACAGGGCTTCTGCTCTCTTCTTGGACACTGAGCTCTGCTGGCCCAATTATTGTCAAGGCATAGCCTCACACACTTAGCTCCTGTTATCACTGGCACATAAATTACACAATTTATTTAGAGTTAAGTCCTTAGAGTGTAACCTGTCTGTTTATATGTACAGAAAGTGTTCCCTTTCACTTTGCAGACATATCATTGGATTGTTTATAGCCAATGATGAATTTTACCGTACTTATCAAAGAAACATCAGCAATGATTGCAAAAGCAAGGACTTCAGAAAGATACAGAATGAGAGACACAAGTATTTCTCCCCTTTCCCTGCCCATCCCAAGCCACTTGCAGCCGTTTCTGACACTAGGCAATTGCCTCTTTTACCATCTGTCATCTTCACTGCAAACCTGCTGTGTCAGTAGTACTGTTACCAGGAACAGCAGAACATGCACAGGCTAAAGTCCTATTGTCACGGAAAGACCTCTGTACATTTAAGTCAACTCAGCAAACATTGAAATACATACTGTGAACCCAGCCCTGGACTAGGCCTGGAGCTACAGAAGTTGTGATATGCACACATTTGTCCTTGGGTGGGAGAGTCAGACATGCAAATATACGTGTGCCAAACCTCTGGAGATCTTGGAGGAAGGCTCTGCCTGAGCTTGCCCTTAAGTGTAGATGAGTTTTGTAGGTGAGGGGGCAAGGATATTCCAAAGAGAACAGCACAGCATGCTCAGGGACTGGTGTAATATAGTCTGATGGTGGAAATAATTCATAAAATTGAATTTTCTGGGTACATAAGTGAAGACTGTCACAGGCAGATGAGAGAGAAGAGAAATTTGACTTATTAAGAAAAACCATGTACGTCAGTTGTTCAAAATATGTCATCTTACTGATGGAAAGGCCTAGAGGGATGTTAACATGGATATGGCATTCTCTCAGACTCCAAGTACGGCAGAGGGAGGAGAATGCAAGTGGGAAGAGGCCGGGGGTAGGAAAACCACTTTGGTAACTAGTTCAGGCAAGAGATGTGAGGTTCTAAAGCTGTGGGAGTTGGGAGAGGAAAGGACAGAGTCTAGAAATACATCAGAAGCAAATTGGGACTTGGTGAGCACTCAGATTTGGGGGAGAGGAAGAGGGAGGACTTGTAGAGTGCATGTAATTCTGAGCCTGGCCAGCTAAGGAAAGACTGGAAACTGAAGAAGAGGACCAGGAGTCAGAAGAACAAGGATGAGTTTAGAAGCATTGAGTCTGGGGTATTTGTGTGCAGTTGTTCAGTAAGTGGCACAAAATAGATGTAATAAAAGCTTTGTGGCCACACAGTGATGGCAGTTGAAGCCCTAGCACGAGTGGTATAGCCAACAGCTGGTGAAAGGCAAGAGAAGATCGCTGCTGGACATAAGCGACCACGTATTTGGCCAAGGAGTAAGGTGAGCCAGGAGAGGGCATCCGGAAGGAGGGGACAGGAAGAGGAAAGACAACAAAAAGCATCATTGCAGTGATGGTTGTGGGGGCTTGTGGGTAGGATAAGGACCACCAATACATTCAGATAGAAGTCAAGCGTGAGCAGGTTCTCAAATTTGTTGCCAGTCCTCTTTTGTGAGTTTAGAGAAGTGAAGGAAGAGGGAATAGGTGGTATCTGGTAGAGCAGATGCCAGGAAGGCGACATGGAGAACGAGATGGTCGCCAACACAGGCATGGCTCAGCAGAGAGTGTAGCCCCTCCTGAGAAGATCATGGAGGAGTGACTCATGGCTACTGCCACCACCAGCCCTGCCCTCAGGAACCACTAGGGAGTGTGTGCTTTTCCCTCTCTGCCACCACCCATGGGGAGGGCCACTTGAGAGGCATAGGATAGAGTTGCCCTTGGACCTGAGATTTCATCAGACCAGCTAGACAAGTCATGAGCCCCAGCATCTGCAGCTTATCTTCTAAGTAAAGGGAATATATTAGAAGACACAGGAATTATAGCTTGTCCCCAGGGTAGCAGCCTGTGTTAGCAGTCCTCTGGCTGCATTGTGATTGTTTGCCCCTGACTCCTCAGTGGCCAGCCCAGGCAATTTACTTTTTACTTTCCCTTGAATTCTCCTGCCTGCAATCTGGAGTTTGACAGCCATGCAAACTGGGATTTTTAAATAAACCATAAACTCACCTTTTCATTTCTAAATATGCTTTTAATAATGTACCGGTCCTATTCTCACATGAACCACAACTCTGTGTGGTTTTTGTTTTGTTTTGTATTCATGTTTATTTGGTTGGTTGGTTGCTTTTTCTAAGACAGTTTCATGAGGCATAGGCTGACCTAGAACTGCCCAAGTAACTCAGGCTGGCCTTAAAATTCTGGTCCTTTGGCCTACACCTCCCAAGTGCTGGAATTACAGGCCCACACCAGCACTACCACTCTAAAAGTGAGATTTAAATAGTTGAAATCCCAAAGGTCATTTTGTGCTAGTTAAAAAGCCTATGGTCAAGAATGTTCTTGGTCACATTCTTAGAGTTTGATGCCAACAGCTCTCTCACTTTGTACAAGTCTTAAACTGTCCTTTCACCAAATTCACATAGACATTTAGATGCTGAGGATGGGGTATGCACTTACTGAAAGCATCCTGTAGACCAGTGGTTCTCAACCTATGGGTCGTGACCCCTTTGGGGATCAAATATCCCTTTCACAGGGGTCTCCTAAGACTGTCAGAAAACACAGATATTCACATTACCATTCATAACAGTAGCAAAATTGCAGTTATGAAGTAGCAACAAAAATAGTTTTATAGTTGGGGTCACCTTGCCATGGGGTCCTGTATTAAAGGGTTGCAGCAGAAGGAAGGTAAGGACCACAGGTCCAGACCCAGGATTCAGACACTCATGCCAGTCCCTGTTTCTGTACTACTGTGCAGATTTCTGTTTGATGTTTCTGCGAACTGAGCTTGAGGAATGGCTTAGCAATCCAAACAAAGTACTAAACCTGGTTTAGCATGAGCCAATTAATAATAAATCTAAAATGAGACATTTGGCCTCAGGCAACAGAGATCTTCCTCACAGCCTGTATTGGTGAGGGTCAGGGGCAAAGCAGGCAAGGGTGCTGCGTTGCTATACAAGCATTAGCAGGCACACGGAGAAGGCCTTAGCTGTTGAGTCTGTCATGGAGGCTGTTGGAGATGTGACGAGGTTTACTTCAAAGTCCTTTGAAACTTGAGTTTCTTTTCTATTTCTAATCTGACTCTCTTCATTAATCCTTAAATACTCTTGAACTTTGGTTTCTGAACTCTTTAGTGTTCCAAGCAAACATTTAACAAAAAGCTTGATGGGATATGGGATAGCAGGAGATGCGTCAGTCCTCTCATCACTGCCCGTAGCAGCGGACAAGAATATCACAGAGACTGCAGCTAGGACCATGGGCTAGAACAAGGAGTAGAGTGGTCATTAAGCTGACATCTGTATATAGGTCAGATAGAAAGCCATCTCCTAGGACCTGAGGAAGCTTATTGATCTATTCCATATGATCATTGATTAGTATGTTGTTTGGAACTGATTTAAATGGTAGGTGTGGGCAGCCTTGCCAGTTGCTCTGGCAAAAACCTGTAAGTGTGTCCAAAGGTACATGCAGCTGTCTAATGTAGGCTGATACTGGTTTTTGAGTGTATATCCTCATTTCTCTCAATCCAAAGTAGAAGTCAGTGTGAAGGACAGTGTCCTTGTAGGCAATCCTCACTAGGATGGCAGCCTTACCAGGATGGAAATGGCAGAATGAAGAGAGTTTAAGATGACCAAGCTTGTGCTTGGCAGAGTTGCAAACTGATTCTGATGTTTAGTGAACTTAAGAGCAGGCAGGAAGAGCTCTTTCCCCCATGGATGCTAGAACATTCTCATGGCGTTAGAACTATTAGATTTCAAATCTGAAGGCTTGAGTCCAAGGCTAGTTCTTCCTGATTGAAATAAGGTACTATCTGTTCCTGAGTTAGTATTCTCTGAGTGGGATTGTGTGCCAGGCCAGAAAGCTATCCTTAAGCATAGAGCTTATATCCAGGCCTCCGGAACTTAGCAGGCTGGAGTGTGAGAAGTCAGAGAAGACACGAACTTTTTGAAGTTAGCAGATGGTCTTCATCGATGGATGGGCTTCCTGGAGGAAGAACTGCTAGGCCTCACAGGGTTAGCAAGTCCCTCAGCTAAGCTTTGAGATTGAGACCGGTGAGTAGATGCAGGGGTTAGAGCAGTTAAATGTGGGAAAGAAGTAGCAGGTCAACCGTGCTGTGGAAACCATGAAGAACAGGAGCGACAGTGCCGAGTGCATTAAGGCTCCATGGATAGGGCCATGAAGGATTCCCCAATCAAAAGGAGAAAACAAGGACATTGAAACAGCAAAAACAAAACCTCAAGTGTAGGAGCATTGCACACTTGAGGTGAGCTTGTCTGAAAGACAAACACGTCCCCTCCCTCTTCTCTGTCCATTCTGACAAAATGTCAGTCTCAGACTCTTACACTTTCTCCATGCAGGGCCAGCAAATGCTTGTCTGGTGCTTTCTATGGTAACCCAGTAAAAACGTCAGAAGCAAGCAGTCATTCAGACTTGTAGACTTGGTGGTAGAGAGTATGGAGGCCCCATACCCATCAAACCAATATCTACTTCTGCCGTCTTGTCTTCACTCCCAGTTGGTTCTCTGGCTTGCCCCAGAAGCAGGCTAATGCTTGAATAAAACGAGGGAAAAAGGGATCCTAGGGCAGAAAGCAGATAACACACTGCCCACATTCACTCAGTGTTGATGCCTTGCATTTTTTTAGTGCTTTAAAAAGCATTTATTAGCATAAAAACACAAAAAAAGCCAACCCTGCCTGATGGGTGTCCTTTCCAAGGACTTTTCAGATTTGGGTTCCTAAAGCATCCAGTCATGCTGTGAAAACAGCCATTGTGTGCTGGGCGCTTCATTTCTGTAGGAAGCTTACTGTATGGTCAGTGGCATGCTACAGTGGCTCTCAGGAAATGACCCTGGGGTCTTCTCAGTGGCTGCTCAGGCAGTTGGATCAGGCCATCATCTATAGCACAAGCTTCTCACTTGTCAATTGAGTGGTAGCTGCCAAGCCCTGGATGACCTGACATTGAGTATGTTCTCTAATGTGACCAGACATGGAAACCTCTGAGGAAAACTGGGTGAAGAGGGACAGCCAAAGATATGTCCCCCTGTCTATGTGAATTACTCTAAGGGACCCAGGCCTCATACATTTTATCAGCTTTGTGGGATACTTCCCAAGTCCTTAGCAGTCCAGTCGCTCCACAACAGTGAATTCTAAGACAATAACCTAATAGTCCAGAGCCAGCAAACCAAGAACAGCATGCTCAGGTCCTAGACTAACACACCTTACTAGCCATCCATGACTATATGGCCTACTATCAGAATTCAATTTATAATTGTGAACTTGAATCATCTAGAGTTAAAAGAGAAGTAAATATGAAGTCTATTTACATTTGTATCAGGAACCAAAAAAAAAAAAAAAGACTAAAAAGCTGTGAAGCTTATAAAAACAAACCATCAGTTATCAGGGTGCTCTGCTGAGGGCGAACATGCCTTTTTGAGGGTGACACTGAGCCTCTGATGGAGAGGACTTCCCTTCAGATCTAACATGCAAGTAGAGCCACTTATGGAAGCTTGCCTCGACAGGATCACCTTATGTTGACACATTCTCTTTCATTAAAGATAGGTATGAGAGTGGTGAGGCAGCTCAAGAGTCTCATTCTAGGCAACAGCCATATCTTATCACAAATGAAATTCTAATTGGAATTTCTCTCAGAGAAGAACATTCATTAATTTCCATTCCCCATCTACATCTCCCACCTGATTAATGTAGAAGAAATAATGACCAAAGGAGCTAGCCAAATAAGAAGTACAATTAAAACAAACTCCAGACCCGAATAATTCACAAGCCAAATAGCTAAGCTTTAACTGTGCAAAGATTGATTGCGGAGTCTTTTTTTTTTTTTGAAGACCAGGACTACTCACTCACAAAGGGACCACTTTTCCTCTTGGACACCTCTGAGAACACTGCACTACCAAAGTCTAGAGAAATGAGGCAGAGCTCTTTTCGGCCCTGTTTGGATAGCCTCTGGTTTTAGATAGCTGCTGGTTTGGTAGCTTTTACCACACTACACCATTTGGCCTAAGATTATCTGAAGCTGTTTGTTTGTTTGTTTGTTTGTTTGTTTGTTTGTTTGTTTGTTTGTTTGAAGAGAGAATATTATAGAATCAAAAAAAACAAATGAAGATCTCTGAGGCTCCCAAATTATACTCAAATAAATATAAGCACAAAACTGAGTTGAAAGCTGAATTGGGGGTGGGGGGAGTTACTTTTGATATGTGGGCTGTGTCTTCTGTCAAGTTAGAACAAAACATACTAATTCAGGTTTGCTTTTTAAATTATTTCTAGAGAGAAGTAAGTGATACTAGGGTCCCTTACAAATGCTTGCTGTGTGCCATGTATTCTTCATGTGTACTCATTAAACTGTGTAAACCACCCAAAGCCTACCAAGCCTACCAAGGTAGAGATTTTCCCATTTTAAAGGTGAGGAAACTCACACTCACAATTTGGTAATTGCCTGAGGTCACCCAGGTTGTAATTGGCAGAGCAGGGATCAAGCCCAGCTCTGCCACATTCCAGCATACAGTCCTGGTCTCACATTCCTGAGCCCGTCCTTTTTATTTTTTTTCATCCAGTACTTGCTGTATGCCAGTAAAAGCAGTAAAGGCATGCAGGTCTTTATTTTCCCTCCTCAGGCTAGAGTTTCCGGATTTATAGGATAGGAAAAGAGACTCCGAGAGATAGTTAACGTACTAGTGCTGCATAGCTGCTAATGGACCCCAGATTACCCTCCCAGAACGCATCTTCACTACACCATCCTGCTTCATTCAGGAAAGCTCCTCTGGAACAGCATAGAACCTCATTTTGACTTGTTAGTTTTACTCTCCAAATGTTCTCCATCCTGAAGGAATCATACCAAGTTGGCTACTGTGTAACTTACAAGTGGCATGGGAGTCTGGAAGTATCCAAGAGTAACTCAGAATAGAAAAATGTCTGCCATCCTGTGTTCTGTGTTCAGAACACTCCAGATTTGGTCAGAGCCCCCTGCCCAGGGTTCTAAGGCCACACCTGTAAGACACCTCCCATGTGTGCCCCACCCCCACTCTCTTCCTCAACTCTGAGCACTCCAGGTGCTTCCTCTGCCTGGCCTCCTGCTCCTACCTCTCCCTCCCATCTAATCCTGCTAGAAACTGAAGTGTCCTCTAAGGCCTGCTCAAAGCCATCTTGTCTAGTAGGCTTCCTAGAAGACCCTCAGCAGCGTGCTTTTCCACTGTCACACTGGTAGGACCACCTCTGTTGTTCCCTTGCTCTGGCCTCCCAGCCCCCGGCAGTGGAGGTCCAGCATGAACTTGTACAGTGAGGGGGAAGACCCGGCTTGATCAGCACAGCTTCCCTCAGTCTGTCTCCTGGGAGGTACTTGAGGAATGGTCCTCACACTGGCTACATGTTGCCTTCTGTGTTCTATAAAGTTTGTAACTACAGCCTTTAAATTAATAATAATAATAATAATAATAATAATAATAATAATAATAATAATAATAATAATAAAAGGCTATTTTAGCTTGAGGAATTTTATCCTCTTCATAAATCCTCATTAGTCGTCCTTCACATTGGGGCTATCACAATGTCTGTAAATTTGTGTGTTACTAGTTCAGTTTTTTAAGACTGTAATGTAAGCTGCACAGTGACATCCCTCTTTTTAAACCAGAAAACACAGCGTTGGTCCTCATCCCTCTCATCACCTACAGTCAGTACCTTGCCCATTAATTCCTTTAAATTAAAAGCTTACGATGTTTTGGGAGACTTGGCCCAGCTTTTAAGTGCCAAGGATTTTTGCATTTGAATATATTTTAATTTATTTAAGGATTCTTTTAATCAAACGCTTCCCTAATTTAGCCAGCTTTCTTTTTTAATACTCCCAAGCCAGGAATTTGTTTATTGTGACTAAATTCTTTTTAAAATAGAACCTAAGGCATTACTAAATCTATTTTTGGCACTCCCTCTTCTAGATTTCTTTCTGCATCTCAAGAGAGTGTGCTTCATTCTTCCATGTCTAGTACAGTCAACACTCCCTCACTGTGGTGTTCTGTGCCAGTCAGGCACTAAGTGTACCCTGACCACCTCTCTGTGACCAGCCCTGAGTTGGGTGAGCACTCCACCAAACACTCAGGCAGTGCTGTTGAGAAGTGAAGTGTGTGGGCCCCAGAAGGTGAAGGCAGTGGGACCTGTGTGTGTCTCAGGGTTGGAAGCAGAAGAGCTGGTGGAAATGAGGATGTGTCAAAGCCAGGGTCCAGGTGGGCATGCTACCCACACACACCCAGTGGCAGTACCAGCAGGAAATGCAGACTTCAGCACACAGCCAGCCTCTGCACATATGAACCCTTGGTTTTAGCATGGCGCCTAGACCAGGGAATGTGATCACTGAATGAGTGATGCTTGAAGCAGAGACAGGAAAGCAGTCAGTACTAGGAAAGCTGGGGGCTCCTTGGTCTCAACTCCAGCCACTAGTATTCTATCACCCTCCAGAGAATCTGAAAGACTCCTGCTTGGGAGCACAGGTCACAAGAAAGTAATCTTTCAACAAACTGAAAAGAAGATAGCCACACAAACCTAAAAGTTACATCGAAAATAACAGGAACCAACAGTCACTATTCCTTAATATCTTTTAACATCAATGGACTCAACTCCCCCAATAAAAAGACATAGACTGACAGACTGGATCCATAAAGAGGACCCAGCATTTT
>CM052705.1:18296422-18344255 GCA_028551405.1 Uromys caudimaculatus
ACTCTGGAAAGCAGTTTGGCGGACCCTCAGAAAAATGGACATAATACTACCTGAGGACCCAGCTATACCTCTCCTGGGAATATACCCAGAAGATGCTCCAACATGTAATAAAGACACATGCTCCACTATGTTCATAGCAGCCATATTTATAATAGCCAGAAGCTGGAAACAACCCAGATGTCCCTCATCAGAGGAATGGATACAGAAAATATGGTACATCTACACAATGGAGTACTACTCGGCAATTAAAAACAATGACTTCATGAAATTTGCAGGCAAATGGATGGAACTTGAAAATATCATCCTGAGCGAGGTAACTCAGTCACAAAAAAACGAACATGGTATATACTCACTGATAAGCGGATATTAGCCCAAACGTTCAGAATGCCCAAGTTTCACTTTACAGTAACCGCTGGGCTGAGAGTGAGGTCCCAGGTGGAGGGGTTGGAGAAAGGACTGAAGGAGCTGAGGGAGTTTGCAGTCCCATGGAGGGAGCAACAGCGTCAATGGACCTGACCCCCCCCCCCCCAGTAGTCCTGGAGTTTGGACCACCAACCAAAGAATACACATCGAGGGACCCATGGTTCGGACCACATATGTGGCAGAGGATGGCCTCATTGGCCATCAGGGAGAGTAGAGGCCCTTAGGCCTGAGGGTGTTAGGGGCCCCAGTAAAGGGGAATGTCAAGGTGGGAATATGGGGATGGGTGGACGGGTGGGTGGGAGGTGGAATTCCCTCATAAAGGCGGGGAGGTGGAGGGGATAGGGGGTTTCCAAAGAGGAGACCTAGAAAAGGGGAAACATTGGAAATGTAAATAAAGTATCAAAAATAAATTAATTAATTAATTTAAAAAGTAAATAAATAAAAGTATGTCTCTAGAGCAGAGATGGTTCTTGACACCCTGAGCCTTAGTGCTAGTGACACTAGATAGGTTCAGAAGAACAAGAAAGCCTGTGAGGGAAGAGCAGCTTGGCCTGTGAGCTTCCCAGGGTCAGCATCTGCTTCCTTCAGTTTTGCACCACCCTTTTCCATCTGTCTGCCTTAGGGGCAGGGAAGTAGTGACTAGAAATAAGACTGATAAATAAGACAAATGAGAGCTTCTCTGGCAAAAAGCCTGTTATATCTATGCTATATCCACGCAGCTATCTGTGGGTAGGAACCTGTGATATCCATGTTATATCCACGCAGCTATCTGTGGGTGTTTTGTTGACTTCTCCTTCTAATGAATATTTCCCAGACTCCAATTCTGATTCATCTTTTAACCTTCTCCAACCCACTCAAAGTCCATCTCCTCCTCAGAACTCTAACCTCAGGCGGAGTTCCCCACAGCTCCTCCCCCCCCCCCCCCCCCAGCTCTCTTTGCAGACCTCAGGCATGCATGTGGGCACCCTCATTCTGCTTTACCAGCTTCAGGTTTGTTTATTTCCTGAAACCTGGTGAGCTTCCCTAACCCTTTGGTTTTATAAAAGCCTACTCGCATACTCTAAGATTAGGAATAGAGCTGACATCTTTGAAGCTGTTGCCTCTCCAGGGAACAGCTGCTAACCTGGACTTTATGTTAGCTGCTCCTGTAGTTGCCATATCAGCTTTGTATCCATAAACAGTATCATACCCATATAAACACAATATGCAATATATCAATTGCTTTACAGATTTTGAACTTCATATAAATAGAATTATACCTGTTGTTTTCTGCTTCTATAAATACTGTTGTCCCAGCCCATGGTGCAAATCAATGGCAGAATACATGCTTATCATATATATAAGGCTCTGGGTTCAATCCCTAGCACCAGAAAAAAAATGAATATCTTGCTCCTTAAAGCTTTTAAAAGTGATTATCTAAAGCTTGTACCAGTATATTATATGAAGAGTATAGAAACATTATCTATGTACCATCTTAGTTAAATCTTAATATACTGCTATAATTGCTTCTGATTTTTAAAAGAATTAACACATAGTGCCCCATCATCCCATCCCTGTCTTGTTCTTAACTCCCCAAAGTAACCTCTGCCCTTAACCTAGTGCTTGGCTGTTTTGTGCATGTTTGCATGTGTTACTGCAGAGACATTCACAAGCAATATTCAATCATGTGTGCATGTTTTGAATTTCATAAGGACATATTAACGTATTCACTTTTAGCTTGCTTTGCTCATTGAAGATTGTCTTTAAACTTTACGTTTACCCATGAAGCCCTAGCTGTCTCCCTAAACTGCTGTCTGGTACTCTATGGAAAGATTACAACACTGTATATCTATCCAGTCTCCTATTGGTCTACATTTAAGTTGGTTCCACTGCCGCCACCATTCGTCTACCAGCTTCTAATGCTTGTGTAGCAGTTTCTTGGGTGGAACTGCTGAGTTGTGGAGTGTGTGCATCTTCACTTTCGGTGTATCAGAGGCTTAGCAGTTTATATTCTAGCATCAGTGAGTGGGAACTTGGTGTTTTGTGCCTTGGACAGTCCCTGGGTATTATCTGTTTTTATGTGGACCCAGTAGTTCCTTTCTTTCATCAAACATGTATTGAGTATGTGTCCTGTGTCACACACCTGTGCTAAGTGCTAAGAACATAAAATAATGAATCATCAACACATCCTAGAGGATCCTCCAAACATCTATAGAAACCTCTGCCTGTGGAGACATAAAAACGTCAGAGGTATTGACAGTATCAAGTTCCATAGTGGTGTCACTGTTGACTTACAGTTAGAAATTTATGTTTTCATGGAAAGAAAAGTTCAGTATTAATAGATCATAGATCCAGTCTGAGTTTGCTTAGTGGGCAGGTGAGAGGACCCTGGCTCTTCGTGGCTAGCTACAGCAGTAGAGCCCCTGTTTCTTCCATATCTGCCCAGTGATGGGAGATAGTCCTACCTTACTCTTCAAAATTAAACATACGTACAGAGTAAAAGAATTACTGCTGAGACTGAGTTGGCTTTAGAAAGGGGTTGGCTGGAAATGGAGAGAGTTTGTAGTGAGCAGTGGATATTGGGCCACACCCAATGGCCCCAGAACCTCAGTGTGCAGTGAATACTGGGCCACTCCCAATGGCCCCGAGAACTTCAGTGTGCATCGCCTTTAACAGCAGTTTCAGGATCAGGGGCCTAGGCACTTGTGAAATAGTGGACTAAGCCTTCCTTAACTCTTGAGGCAGCCTATATAGTAATTTTTACCATGTTCCATGATATCACAACTAGGTTTTCTTCAGTGTATTTATTGAAACATGAAAATGTTTACAAAGTTGAGAAAGGTTGCATCAAGATAATTAAAATGTAAGCATCTGAAGGTTTACATACAATCATGAGAAAATGGAATTGTGTAGAATACTACAAAGCTAGCTGAGACACGCAGGGCGAGGGCAAGAAGGGGAAGGAGTAAATATTTACTTAGTACCTGCCTGATTTTTGTTTAATCCTGTCAACAAACACAAGGAGGTAATAATTATTATTCCCATTTTGCCTGTAACATCACTAATAAATGGTGGGACATTTTTATCTGATAGCAAGGGAGTATGATTCTGTCTCCTTTCAAAATGGGAGAAGGATATATAGCAGGTTTTAGAAAGCTTCATGCTTCAGTTTGGTAATATTCAAACCACAAAAGCAATCTGTTTACACCATCGGAACACACACACACACACACACACACATACACACACACACACACACACACACACACACACACACACACACACACACGGTGAACATTCAGAACCAGTAAAAAGTACAACCAGTTTAACAAAACCTAGCTATGCTTTTCCTTGTCACTTAACAGCAGTGATGATCAGAGGAGACACCCTCAAGAGGAATACTTCTGAACTGGAAAACTTTACTATTGTGTCTCTCAGTAATGAGCAGCATGCTTAGATCATGTTTAGCTTCCTAGTGGTTGGAGTCCATGTGTCTCAAAGGTCTCGTAGTTGTTACTAAGATGGAGGTGGATAGTAACCACACAGCAGTCTTTCCGCACAGGCTGGGGAAGAGCCTGAGAATGAGATGTGCACAGACCGCTGTTACAAGTCAGCTTCAAGCAGGGTATGATCCCATACTCGCTTATTCCTAGCACTTGGGATGCAGGCTACCACAAGTTCAAGGTCAGCCTGGGCTATATGGCTAATTCTAGGCCAATCAGGACTGCACAATAAGACTCTGCCTCAAAACTTCAAATGTAGTCATCATTGGAGGGGTAACAAGAAAACTATCTCATCACACCACTTCAAGGAACTGAGAAGCCTGGCACTGGGAACATAACCCTAACCACCAGTGAGTGGGTCTGTGAGGATCTTCCCTACTAATCTGAGAACACGGGGGCAGGCAGGAATGTATAGCTTGTGAGGCCTGAAGAAATGAAATAATGGCTATGAATAATGGTGAAAATATTTGACGATGTGACTCCCTGGGAAGCAATTATGGTTAACCCCTCATTTGTTTGGCATTTGCCAGTATTGAACTGTCCTACAAAACCAAATTTTCCAGACAGCTAAAACTTTCCTATTTATGTCTCTTGAATGTTTTTTAACCATGCTTGATGGAAATGTTTTTGAAATAGATTGTTCAATTTTCCTTCCGTCTTGAACAGAGAAGCTATAAGAAATAATGTTTCCTTGGATATCTTTGACTCTAAATATAAGAAAACTTGATTAAGCGAGGTAAAAATAATAAAGACTTGTAATCACCTCATAAAACAAGAATCCCCAGAGATGATAAAGCCAGCAGCTCTGTGATAGCTCGACAGCCTCCTTAGGGACACTAGCTGAGTCCACAGCTCCAAGTATCAGGACTTCACATGATAAAATCAAAGGCTGGAATGCAGTGGGGGCTTCTGCCTCCACATGTCTCTAATCAGAGTGGAAAATATTTCTCAGAAAAGCCCTTGCCAACTTCCCGTCAGATCCAACTGGCAACAGTGAGTCAAACTTCCATGCTTTGGGGGAATATAGTTCACTTGTAGAACTTGTGAGAGTCCCAGGCTTCAGTCCTCCAGTGCCACCAACTGCATGCCATGGCTTCTAGGAGTCTAAGAGAATCAAGAACTTACAAACTAGATAAGAAAAGGGAGCTATGCTCATGGTGGGGTGGAGGATGGAGAAAGGCTGTTAGGTAGACTGCCACAGGTGGCTGCCATCTTTACCAGGGTTCAGGGTAAGGGATGACTTGGATGCATAGTGTTCTCTGCTCCCACACTGTGTGGCCTCAGACCAGGTCCCCCCACACACACTGCTCTATCATTTATTATCCTCTCCTTTTCCCCAAGCCAGACTGCTAATTACCAATACTTGTAAAGTGCTTTGTCATTGTCTTGCTGTGACTATGACATTTTGTTTTATTTCTGAGAATGAAAAATCCTATAACCAAAGTTATTCAAGCTATGCCTAAAATATTCTGAAAGTCAGTCAGGCTGCATATCCGGTGCATGGGATGGAGAGTTTTTTGGCTGTCCTAGGTTCCATTTTTCCATGATCTGAAGACATGAGACATGGTTTGAAGACATGAGACTTTCCCATAGAGCCCTGTATCTGAGACAGCCCTCTCCTGGACTCTTCTTATGGTAAAATGTTGAACATTTGTGGACAGGCAGGGCAGGCTCCTAGGTGAGCAAGCGGCGGCCACACACTGCATCTTACCATGCTATAGAGAGAGGCAGCATGCTTTCTCTGTGTTTAATTCCTCTCATCCTGCCACCTGGTTGTTACCTGGGAGCTACCATTAACTCCATGACAGTGACCACCACGCAGCAGCTGTCTAGAATGCAGCCTCATCACACCGGTCTTCTCAGGCGGCCAAAGCCATGTGGATAAGACTCCAGAAGGGCCCAGTGTGTGTAGAATTAAAGTGTTTGGAGTGGCTTAGTTAAGCCAGTTCTTAAAGAGCCATAAGAGCTGTTCAGATCTACTGAGCCAGTGAAGACTATTTATAGAAAGCTGACCAAAACTCACAAGAAAAAAAAATAGGAAACAGTTGTCAAAAAAATAATGCTGATAATAAGTAGTCGATCAAGGGGAATGATTTTGTTCTAGGGATCAAGTGTGTTCCAATCACTCGCAAGAAAGCAAATGGTTAAAGAATTGATGTCTATAGCCAAACTGTAAGACCAAATTTCTTAGTCTCCACAAAGTTCCTTCAGAGCAAGTTAACTGCTTGAAGCCTACAGTAATTCTTTTTTGTCAGTTAACTTTAAGTAAAAGTTAAGTGACAGAGACATTTAGAGATAAGGGAAACAAGTTTTGTTTTTGCTAACTTCTGACTAATTTGTTCTATTCAGATCTTATACAAAAACTGCAAAGTAGTTCTGAGGTATTATAGTTATTACATCATTTTATGCATAGAGTAGTTTTTAAAGAAACTACCATTTTAGTGAGTACTATTTTAGATAGAATATAACTTACCTGAGCAACGTATCTATAGCTTTAAATGTTTATGTTCTTTACATGAATTACCATATAGACAATATCCCTGATATCCTTTGACAATTCCTGTTCTTCCAGTAATCCAGTTGTGGTACAGGAAGTTTTCTGATTTGAACATTGGCTATAAGGACACGCTGTTCTCTATTGAGATAAAGAATCATGTAATGAGTGCTTTGGTGATTATGGTATACATCGGCATAGAGCTGGCTGATATTTAAATAAAAACAAAAATCATATCTTACTTGAGTGGGTAAATAGATGATATTTATGGTTTTTAGTATTTCTAATGCTAATTGGCATTTGAGTCAAAGAAGATAGTCCAAAACTAGGTGAAAGATACTTCTCAACATGTCAGATACTAATAGCAGCATTTCACTTCTGCAAGACAAAATAGTGGATAAATTAGAAGGCATTCCAGCCAGATGCAGGATTGCATACCTATGTCTCAGATACTCTGGAGTCGGAGACCCAAGAATCACATGAGCCCAGGAGTTTGGCACCAGCCAGAGCACTGTACCAAGACCCAGAGCACTGTACCAAGACCCAGAGCACTGCACCAAGACCCAGAGCACTGCACCAAGACCTAGTCCTGTAAAAGTTTCTCTTTTCAGGGGACTGGGAGAAGGCTCAGTCTGTAAAGTACACTGAATTCTGTTATTTAAAATTACTCTTTTTATAGGTAAACTAGCATATTAAATACTTTTCTATTATTAATGATTGCTTTGGAGGTTAATCTGAATGTTATTTTTGGAAACTTGAATGTAATACAGCAGTTGCATTTGAAGTGGAGGAAAAGTGTACAGGAACAGGCATTTGTGCCTAAAAATTAATCAGAGGAAATTAAGTGAGTATCAGAAAGGACATGAAAAGGTTAGAAAGCAGTGTTTGTGCAGAGTGGCTGAGGATGTTACAGCCCGAGCTTTGTTATACAAGTGAGCCCTCAGGGATTTTCTGAGTTGAGATATTTGTCATTTGGATTCGTCTTTTCATACTTTTGTTGTTCTGTGTTATAAAATCTCTGCTTTGGTAAAAATAGACATGTATGGAGACTATCGTATTGTGACACTAGGAGATGTGACTAAAAAGTGGACATTCTCAGTCTTGCCCCTTTTCTTTGGTAGTGGTGTGAGTCACCAGTAGAAACCCCCTGTGTCGCTGAGTCAGACATCTCAGAGCCTAGTACACTATAAGAAGTCTGAGAGGCCTTACCAACAACACAGTTTTTTGTTGGTTGGTTGGTTGGTTTTGTTTTGAGGGGGGCAGTGAGTTATTGTTGGGAGGTTTCTTTAATAAACAAAAAACATGAAGCTAACTTTTCCTTTGAGAAGTCACATATAGGGAAAGCATTAGTCCCGGATCAGCCTTATCCACTGGGGGGGAGGAGGGATGGCCCATTCCACATCATTGTTACATGTTGTTTTAATGTGTATCTGTTTGTGCAGCTAACATTTCTACCCTTGTTGATTCTTTACAATGGAGTTTTGGCTTACTAACTGAGTTGCAATGCGAGAGTGTTCTTCAGTGTGACACAGTAGGAGCCAAAGATTTGGATCCTGGCTCTAGATTTTGTCTCCTGCTGCTGCCCAGTCTATGAGAGAGTTGATAAGGTTCATGTACTTTCTAGTTTACTCATCTGTTAAATGCATAGTTTCAAAATAAGGTCTCTTTCTTGAAGTTTTAATTAACAAAGTATCTAAAATGTACTCTGCAAAGCTAGAACATTCTATACATGTTGTTACTGCTTTTGTTAATGTGCCTGTTCTCCGTCCTAGAAATGGATAACATTTACACAACATTGTCTACCTCAGAGAATGTTGAAACAGTTTCTGGGGATGCTTTGCCTTCACTAAAACTAACAAGAGATTTTATTTTTAAAAATTGACCTAACCCCAAAATGAAATGCTAAAGTACATACTACACATTAGCGGGGAGCCTGGACCCAGCTCTGATGTGCAGCAGCAGAGTCTCTGCTCAGATTTGTCCCTGTGGCAGCCTATTAAGGAGCTCCCTCTGATTTACAAGATATAAATATATGTGGTAACATATGTGGGAAAAAATGGAAAGTGCTGAGTATGGAGATTCATGGCTTGATTGGAAGCAGAATGATAATTTTATTTTTCTGGTAGTCTAGTTGGCGCATCCTATCAAATAGAGAGATTACTGAAAGCCCTCTTTGTCCCTTTTCCAAGTTTGTTCTTGAAAACAATCTTCCATCCTGCCCTCCCCTATCAAATTATAGATGAGGAAGATACTGCCCCCCCCCCTTGAAAAGCTTATGGCGTAATGGAAACTTAACACAGTTACATGGCTAGCTTTGCAATGGCCGATGGGCAAGGCCAGGGCGCAGGAGATCAGACAGTGTGGGATGCCATCCTGGTAATGCCTAAGAGTCTACATGTGTCATGGATTCTTTGGTCCCTCATGCCATCGCTTTGATCCACAAGCAGTACTTGTGGTTCCAACTGTCATATACCCAACATTCTGAGTTAGCCAAAAACATGTCTTAAGATGTGTTTACAGCTGGGCGATGGTGACAAATGTCTCCAGTCCCTGCACTTGGAAGGAAGCAGAGGCAGGTGGATCTCTGTGAATTTGAGGCCAGCCTGGTCTACATAGTGAGTTCCAGGACAGCCAGGGCGACACAGAGAAACCCCATCTCGGGGAGGAATAAAAAGGAGGTGTTAATGAACTCTAACTTTCTTTTCCCTTTTTTGCCTTGCAGTTGACCTGCCCCTGTTTTTCCCTCGAGATCAACCAACGCTCACATTTCAGTCTGTGTATCACTTTACCAACAGTGGGCAGCTTTACTCCCAAGCACAAAAAAATTACCCATACAGCCCCAGATGGGATGGAAATGAAATGGCCAAGAGAGCAAAGTAAGTGGTCCATTGTTATTTGACCGACCAGCCATGAGTGGCTTCTTTTTTTTTTTTTTTTTTTTTGGTAAATGGATTGTAGGAGATATGTGATAGCAAGTTGAGTTGTAGATAAATAATGTCAATAATAAAAATGTTGGCAACTACTTATATGTATTTAAAATGATAAATTTCAAAGGTTGGTAAACAGATGACCTAATGAATAGTCAGTATAGGAATTCAGTATGGACTTTTCCATGGGAAGCTGCATCTCGTGAATTATGTTAAGTTTCTCCTGTGTGTTGCATGTATCTTGGTTGTATACTCAAGTACACAGACTCCTTAGATCTGGAAACACTGCTGTGAAACTTGTGCCTCAGCGGAGATTGAAGTTACTGGCCTTGATAGTTGAGTGTAATAAAGGCTGTCTACAGTCATAAGGATCAGGTTGATCCAGAAACATGGTTGCTTTTTGTAGGTAAAGACTTCAGTGTCTGGGCCAGCAGCGTATGGACCATTGCCTCCTAGACTGAAGCAGCAGTGGATTGAAATGGAATTTTACAAAAATAAATCATAGAGTGGTATGTGACTAATACTTTATCACTCTGCACAGCCATATGCACATACCTGTGATCCGAGCTGAAGGGTGGGCAGAGCCAAAGAATCCTAGAAAGAGAACTGTCTCATAAGCATCCTTCATCACTTATCCAATATTTATTAACCTCTACGGTGTTCCAGGCACAGTGTGCTATGCTGAAGAAGTCATAATAAAGAAAGTAGAAACTATCCATGGCCTCATGGAGCCTGTAGCCCAGCAAGGAGATAAATCATACCAAATTCCTGACAGCTTTAAAGTGCCTATAACAAAAGATGACTTTCCAGGCCTAGAAACTTCTCAATTATTAAGACTTCCTGTTCTTACCAACCATTTCCGGGTTCAAGTTTTCTTCCCAGGGACAACCCTCCTGTCCTCTCCCATTGTCTCTCTAGTACTAACCCCTCACGTGTGGTAGGCTCAAGGCTGTACAAGAGTGCCACCCAAAATCCCTGTGTGCAACCCAGAGCTGTTATCTGAAACTCCTGTGCCTTTCTCCCTGTGTTTTCCCTTTATATCCAGTCTACTGAAGTCTGAAATTCTATTTAAGGACTAAACAAACATATACAAATGTAAGTAGTAACAACTCTTAAGACCTATGTTGAAATGCAGTGGAACAAAGGAAATAAAAAGCAAGGTTTCCGTTTGAAGTCTTGCAGTTGTTTGATTTTCCAGGCTTTCCCTATGTATACATAGGATCTACCCTTAGAAGATGGGCCATTATTTGTGGTATGTGCTCCAGAGTCTGAACCAGACATGTCTTTGTGGTTTCCATGGCAAAGCTATCTTGGTGTGCGTGTGCATACTTCTTAAGCAGGCATTTTAGCATGTATGAATTGAGTCTTTAAGGAGCTGTAGACCACAAGCCTGTGATTTCAGTATAGGAATATCGTAAGTGAAGCCTGTTTATCTTAACAGATTGGTTCAGACTTTCAAGAGACATTTGCTTTATGTTAACACCAGTCTAAAGAAAACATCTGAAGTCGTGTTAAAAAAAAATCCGCCTGCTAGTTTAATGAGGATAAATCCATTTTAGATGTAATAAAAGAGACAGCCAGCAGCTCATGCTAGCTAGAAATAATAGCTTTAAACCCTATTCTTTAATTGAACTGAGTAATTACGTGGGGCTGTGTCAGAGGCCAGGTAATAGGCAAACATAAGCAAGAATTGTCCTGTGGTTCAGTCTGAAAACTAGCAGAAAGGCATGGAGGAAAATGTTGAACAAAGAGAAGGTCAGTGAAGCATTCCTCGCATGCCCCATTTCTGTATCCTCTGAAAATATTGTACACAGTGCGTAAAAGGCTATAATTCACTTGGGGAGCTCTGCCCACGACGTAAACACTCTCATGCTTTAGAACAGCCCAGAGCCTTTTGAGTGAAATCAGCTGTTTATCCTGCCTGCTGAAGAGCACGGTTCTAAACATGTGCATTAAAAAAGGACACTTTCTGAAAAGCCAGAGCTTTTCCTACCACAGTGCTTCTTGCTGATGCCAATCCAGCCAGTCCTACTCTTAACAAACACAATACCCTAACGTGAGTAGGCACGGGCTTTGGGGTCATTCATGCCCCGGTTCCAATCAGAGTTTAATCCTATAAGCCTCATAGCCTTGGGCAGAATGCACAAGCTCTCCGAACTTGGTCTTTTAAGACGGGGTTGCACTCCCTGCTATCACATGGACTTGCTAGGAAGATGCACTCGATGAGGTAACATTGAACAACACAAGTCTTCCTTCTTCTCCATCCTTCAGTGCCTGGACTCAGGGCTCTGATCCCTCATCCCCACGCCTTCTTCCATACGGGTTTCCTCACAGACTCTAAACTCCCAGGCAACCCTTCACTGCCCTCTTCCCAGTCCTGTACTCTGGTCACATGTTCCTTTAGAATCTTTTTTATGTTATTTTACTTTTTCTTTAACATCTTTACCTACATCTATTTACTTAACGAAATGGTGAGATCTTTAAAGGCAAATGCTTGCTGTAATTATCTTTTTATTTTAGTATAATTTGTGTATAATTTACAGTGCTGTGGACAGATTTTTATATAAAGACTGTCTCTATCTTACAATGGCTCAGCTTAAAATTTTTGAACCATGTAGTGGTCTGAAAGCAACATACATTTGGTAGAATCCATACTTTGATCTTGAATAGTGATATTTTTATGAGATAGTGTTATTTAATACAGTACAGTCCCAGAAAGCAGTAGAAAATCACAGCTGCCAAGGAAGAAAAACAATAGTCTAATATATTCTATTTCACGAAACTCTGCTGCCCAATAGCTAGACACATAAATGGGTTTTTACTAAATGGGTTCATTCTTTTTTGATTGATTGATTGATTGATTGATTGGGGGAATTGGTTCTCTCCTTCTACCATGTCATTTCTGGGGATTGAACTCAGGTTGTCAGGTTTGGCAGCAAGTAACTACCTGCTAAGCCATTCACTGGCCCACAGGAGACTTTCAACCTCTTGTGAGTTTACTGGGCTATAACCCCTTCAAAAATTGAAGAACATCTGTAGCTTAAAGTACATACATACTTAGAATTCTTATGTCCTCTTAGTATACCGGTCCTTCTGCACTGTGGGATGTCTGTGTCTATCACTGGTCCTTCTGCATTGTGGGATGCCTGTGTCTGCTACCGGTCCTTCTGCACTGTGGGATGCCTGTGTCTAGTACTGGTCCTTATGCACTGTGGGATGTCTGTGTCTAGCACTGGTCCTTCTGCACTGTGGGATGCCTGTGTCTGGTACTGGTCCTTCTGCCTCTATGGGATGTCTATGTCTGGTACCAGTCCTTATGCACTGTGGGATGTCTATGTCTGCTACCGGTCCTTCTGCACTGTGAGATGTCTGTCTGGTAAGGCTTTTTGACTTGAAGTCTTCTTTAATGCTAAGATAGCTATTCCAGCTTTCCTTCCACCTAGTTTTGTATCCTGTCTTTCTTCATCTCTTTCTATTTTACTTAGTTTCTATCTGTATATCCTGAAACCTTTTGAAGATTTTGATTTTTTTTAATCTAGTCTGATGGTCTGTGTCCTTTAATCTTTAGTTTGTTTATATTTAATATAACAAATGAGTTTATTACGTTTAAGTCCTACATCTTCCTTTTTCAATTTTTTTTAATTCGTTTTAATTTCCTTTGTTTTTAGTTCCTTTATTTTCTCTTCCAGTGTTCTTTTTGGTTTATTGAAGTATTTTGTCATATATCTTGATGTCTCTTTTACCTCTTATTAGCTTATTAACTCTATCTCTTTATATATTTTGGTTACATATGCAGTAAATATAACCTTTACTTGACATATAAATTTACATAAATAATACCTATCATGATTAATATCACAATGTTTCATAGCTAATCTAAAAGTGTAAACCTATAAAAGGTGAGTCTCTTTATGCCCCTAGTTAGCCTTTGTGCTATGATATCCATATGTTTTGATTTTGCATATGAATTCCACAATAAATTGACTTTTAACAGTCAAATACCTTTAAAAAATTTTTTTTTCTAACCAAAGGAAAATTAATAATCTACTTCATTCTGGAGTTTTTAGGTAAAGGTAGCAGAGAATCTTTTTTTTTTTTTTTAGAGGATCTTATATGTAGCCCTGGCTGTCCTGGAACTCACACTGTAGACCAGGCTGACCTCCAACTCAGAAATCTGCCTGCCTCTGCTTCCCTATTGCTGGGATTAAAGGGGTAAGTCTCAACACCCAACAGAAATATATTTTTAAAATCTCTTTTTCAGAACAAGCCATTAGAGAGATGACATTCAATGTTTAGGCCCAGAACACTGAAACTTACAGCCATTAGCAAAAGAAAATTCCTCCTGCCTTCCCTGTAGACTTCACCACTGACAGTACATCCTCACTGCTATGGATCACCACTGCAGAAATTCTTATTCCCCTTCACGTAGGTAAAGTATTCCCAAAGGTCCATAGCTAGCTTCTTGTAGAGCAGGCACTCAGCCATTTGAGCTCCAACCTCACTGTACATTCAGAGACAGATAGCTAGACATAGTCCCTATGCTCTTTGCCACTTGCCTACGGCCCCTTCCACAGGGACCTGACATCCAAGTAGCATGCTGTAGAGAAGAAATGTGTGCAGCAGCTCAAGGGCACTGACCTTGAAGTCCTGGCAGCTGGTTTAAACCTGTCTCTGTCTTTCATCGACTGTGCAACTTTGGGGATATGCATAGTCCTCCCAAGTCTTTGTCTCCTTGTCTCTAAACTAGTAAAGACTTGTTTAGAGGGTCACTGTGTGTCACATAGGGTTCTCTGTGTTGACATCTAACAAATTACCTCAAACTCCCTCCCCACTGTGAAGCACCACAGGTTATCGCTCTAGAGTGTTGATGGGCTAGGAGGCCTACACACCATGCATGGATCCAGACAGCTTCAATTAAGATGTAGGCTAGAGCTTTTCTAAGTTGATTTGGGATGTTGGCAGAGCTCTGTTCCCTATGGTAGTTGGATGCAGGTCCCTGTGTTCTTCCTATTGGATGTCACCTGGAGATCGCTCTCAGTAACTAGAAGCTGGTTTCATTCCCTGCCATTCCTACCGGCTCCTCAGTTTTTAAGCCAGCAGCAGTACATCAACTCCTCCTCATATTGCCAGTCTCTGACATGTGTGCCTGGCCTACACACCCAGATTTAAAGAGGCCATTCCACTGACAGTTAGTTTTCCTTTCTTAACATCATCTGGGCCATATTGCCAGAAAACCTAATTGCCAGAATGGAATCCACTGTTTCAATATCTCAGCTGTCACAGAGAGCATGGACTTTTAGAATTCTGGCTTCTAGCTACTGTGTAAGGTGATGTAGGTATATGTCTGGTAGAGTCTGGCATGTGGTGAGCTTGCAATAAGTAATAACTCTTGGTGTGCTTTCTTGCAGAGCAACGATTTTAATTTTAATAGGTAATAGCATCAACACTAAGGCATACCCCAGTACAAGCTTCAAACCCCAGTGACCAGAGACTCTAAAATCTTAGGCTGCTGGCTCCTGTGGTTTTATTATCTTGCTGCCAACAAAGCTAGTTAAAAAATGGAAAAATCTCACTCTTGAGCTGAATAATTTGTATAAAACTAACCACCTTAAAAGACAAAACAGAAAGCAAAATAAGATACCTTGGGATTGTGTAGGTAACTTATACCTGTCTAGGTTAGGGTGGGCGACACTTCTTATAGTACTGTCTGGTCAGTGAGATCTATGCATAGATGGCGTGATTGTTGGTGAGTTTTATTGTATATCGCCTGAGGCTGGTCCTAGCAGAGACCTAGTAGGATCTTAGAATAGAGCTGAACCCCCAGTGCACCTACTTCAATGGCTTGTCACACATAAAATCTATAACATAAAAGGAATCACTAAGATAGTTCAAAAATAGCTCCTTAGACAACACATGGGAGTAATTCATCATGAACCTTCCCGAACCATTTTCCATTTCCCTTCTTGCCTCAAGGTCAGAGAGTGATGTTTTCCTTATCCTCCCAAAGCAGTTCATAGCTTCCCATGTGTTGTTTTTCACTATATACTCTTTTATCATTTGACACCCAGTCTATAAAGAATAATTTTCTTTTTAGCAAATACCTTTTTAATTGTGTATTATGGATTGTTTACATGACTTTTCATTGTTGCTACTTTAATATTTTCAAATGTACTATACATTGTTTGGATTTTTTCCTTCAAAGTACTTATTACCAAATGCTCTAATCCAGTCTCATGCATTAGTCCTTTAAATAAAACATCTAAATATAGATTGACTCCTTGATTCAAGGGATGGGATAAATGTGACATCAGATTTTGCATGCCCATCTCCAGTCCTCTCCATGGTCCCTGGGGACCCCCTAGGACTCTTGTACTACAATGTGGAAATCTTAGTTCCAATTGGGTCCTCATAGCAGGGAGGCTGGGCATGGCCTGAGACCTCCTCAGAGGCCAGGGCATGACATCCAAGTGGTTACAGTTATGAGTTCCTTTGTATGTTTATTTCCCCAGGAGTTGACCACTCCTCTTGGTTCTCTGTTGTTAGCTCCAAGGGTGCCTTGCTGATGTCTTGTTTCTATTGAGCCTAAGCTATAGAAAGCCTTGGCCTCACCTGTCCCCATGCCTAGTGAGCTGGCCTCTTGGGAACCCACTAGCTCTGTGCCTCTCATCCTCTTCATCCACACTCAGTTCTAGGGAAAACCCTGGTGGGGGCCAGATAACTCTCTCTAGACCATTGTTTCCTTTGTCCTATCCCTTCCCCTCATGTCCATGTTCCTGGAACTCCAGCCTGACATCTAAGGATGCAAAGTCTATCAGGAAGGCAGGAGATCTGGCAAGCTTTGCCCACTCACATCCCAAGACCCCTGGACAAAGGGGACAGAGGAGCTAAGGCAGGAAGAGGAGTCATTGGCTGAAGGTAGAACAGCCCATGCTAGACTTGAAGGAAGCTCTGTCCCAGGGCCCATGGGGTCAGACCTTAGGACAAACACACAACCCAACAGTGATTCGTGAACTTCTTTATCTCTTGCTTTGCCCTATTTCCTAGGACCAGTTCCCTTTAAAAACTCCCAACCTCATCTCAATTGAACTCCCCTTGGGAGAGCGAAGGGAAATTCTCAGGCCCTGGGCTGTCTGAACACCCTGAGAGGACAGTGTCGAGCCTGGTCCTCTTGAGCTGACAGGACTTCAGAAGGCTGTAGTCACCAATGCCTGCCATCCTGCCTGCTTGGGTTTCTCTGTGAACCAGTTCCTGCATCCCTCTGAGCTTTCCCTCATGGGGTCTAGAAATGTAGATGCTATGGAAAGACAGGTGAAATAAACTGCATGGAATGATGGGCTCCTTACAGAGAATCGGTTTGAAGAGTATCTTCAAGGGACATGGTTTGTTTTTACTGACAGAAGAGGGGGCAACAGGAATGGGAGGAATCCAGTTCTGCCTGACAACAGACATCCTCTCCAAATTGCGTAGGTCAGAGAGAGCGTGTTATTTATCAGGGCCCGACAGCTGTTGCTGGGATATGATAAACTCCATTAGAAAGCCTGGCGGCAGTCACTGCTTACATGGCTTCATCCCAGAACTAGCCTTTACCGTCCTGGGAGCTGCCCAGCCCACTGTACCAGGCACCAGCATTTGCAGCTGCCCTGCCTCCCCTCTCCCTGGGAAAGCCAATCAGAGCAAATCCCCTCAGCAGGAACCCTTGCCCCCATCTTTTCTCAGGCTTCTTTCTGCTGCTTGAGAGCTGGTTTTGAGCTCTCTGTCATTTTATGCTCTCTGTCCACCCCTCTTTCTCAGTGGAAAACAGGGTTGGTCCTAAGTTTTCACTCGGTTGTACAAGCCAAGGAAGCTGGCCTAAGTTGAGCTTGTCTGGGGAGAGTTAGGGGTGGGGGCGTCTGGTCCATTGTCCAAGGACTCAAGCGTGAGTTCCAATTATACCACCCCTGCCACGGGGAAAGTGCTCTCCATCACTTGGAAGGTTGTCTGATTGCTTGTGAGTCATAGTATTTTCTTTCTTAGAAAACTATACAAAAAGAAAGGATAGAGAAGTTCTGGTTTGGGGTTTTTATTAACAACACACCCAAGAGGAATGTCCACTTACTAATAGGATTAGAGTTCCCTTGAACCATTGGAAGAAGACACGTGTAAGAAAACAAAGAAAATGCAAAGCTGTGAGCTAGAAGACCTGGATCTCATCCTGGCACCACTTTTCATGTGTGATCTTGGGAAGAGCATGTCATTTTCTGAGCCTTGCTACCCTCATCTGAAAGCATTAGGCGAGTATCTGCCTGTTACCACTAAACTCTGATAGGTTTGTGGAAATTTTAAGTGAAAAATATGTTTAAGGTGGCTTGGCATAGTTTTTCATCTGTATTGAAAAACACCCATCCCTATTACCAGAGGTCAGATACAAACTGAAATCTTACTAAATAGAATTAAGGACGCCGTGTACGTGATGCTGTTTGTACAGCCTGCATCTGATATTTATAGAACACTTCAGCTGTGGAATGTGCACACATATGCCCCGAACACACACCCTGTAAAATCACTCTAGATGCAATACATTTTCAGATGTCAAGTTAAAACAGCTTCCTGGGAATTAGGCTTGACTGTTCAGATGTGTGTGTGCTGGCTTCTGACACATGCCGCCAGGGCTGCTCAGGGCTGTCACATGTGGTGTGGAGTCTAGCCAAGGCAAGAGCGCCCAGGCTCTTGTTTCTATCACTTCTCATTAAGGCAGGGATTCTAGAAAGGAGGAGGAGGAGGCACCATCAAAGGATGGTCAGAATGTTGAGGACTGTTCATACTGTGCAGCTTACAGTGACGAGCACAGCCGTGCTTGTGTGGGAACAAGATCCTCTCTTGCCTGTCACTGGATCATTCAGCACAAGAATCACTGGTGACAAGAACTAGATTCATGTCTGCTGAAGTAGAGTTGATAGAAATTAGCAAAATAGTGACTAGGCAAATAGGGCTTTTGTCTTTCCTCAATGATCCACAAAATCCATAGCCAACAGTAGAGCTAGGTTGGGCTGACCAAGCCAGAAAGTAAGCTGGACAGTGGGGCCAGGTTCAGGACGTGGAACACAGGGGAACCGTTTAAAAACCAGCTAGTATAGACAGCTAGAAATGTGATACACATTGACAGTCACGGTGGCAATGAAATGAAATTACTGGCATAGAGTTGACAATCGGGGCATCGGTTTCATTTCTTGGAAGAATCTGGTTAAGATGTACAGTACAAAGATCAGAACCCTGTGTCCCTGAAGACTGGTCCAAGACAATGCCTAAGCTGTGTGACCTCCTACTTTCCCCCTGCCTCCTGTGGCCCCAGGAACAGCACACTGGAGTCAGGACCTGAGTGAGGAAGCTTGCATGTGGAGTGGCTTGGGGTGACCTTCTGCCTCACAGCTCACCCAGGAGGCTGAAGACCTTTATGTCCTTAGGATGAGCCCAGGATATTCTTGAGCAGAAATAACCTTCTGGGGGTCTAAAGACCCAGTACCAAGGACTTTTAAGAGAAGATAAATATCCACATAGCTAAACTTATTATTGGTTTATAAATGAGAGAAAAAAGTAAGGGTACAATGACGGGCAGGCCACAAGCCACGAGGCCTTCACAATAACCTCCAGATCATCAGAAAGAAGTGCAGAGAAAATCCCAGTGACTCCTGTCTTCCAGACAGACACTTAGTCATGCCCAGTGGAAAATGGAAGGCAAGAAAGCAGAAGTCAGGTCAAGAGATGCCTAGGTAAGCCTTATCCAAAGTCACCTCCTAGGGGAAAATAATAATTCATTTCTTTGTGTCCCATGAAAATCAGTGCCAGGTGTCCAGCAGAGAGAAACAGGGCATAGCAGTTATGTTATGAGTTGGCAAATATATTCAGTAAATATACAGGAAACATGTGCAGGAAACTACATACAACACATGTGCAGAGCCCTGGTGACCCTAACATGTAACGGGGGGGGGGGGAGTTGCTGTTCTCAGAGTGCTGAAACTCAGAACCCATATTTCAAAGAACGCCAGCTACCAAGGCCAGTCACTAATAAAGACTCTTCTTGGACACTAAGGCCTTCCAGTGTATAAGTCAGAATTGTTGAGTGTTGACGGGGAAATTATTATAATGCTTGGCATAGTCTTGTTTAATTGTAACTGCTGTTATCAACTGTCACACTGAGACACTTGATCTTTTTTCTGAATGCAATAGGGTTTTCCTGATAAGCTCATGTGTTGATACATAGGCCCACCTTAATGTGGACAGGCAAATCCTATAGTAGAGCCTTCATGGCCTTGGAAATGGTGATGAAGGTGGTGAGAGCACCATGTCTTCATGTCAAGCTCTTGATCAAGGCCCCGATAAAGGAACCATTGGCTTGGACCCATTAACCCTTTCGTTGCCAGCCTGGAGCTTTCCAAACCTACTCTGGTTCTCTAGTGTTCAAATTGCCAGGTATAGAACTGAAGGGGGCCAGCTGGTGAAGGGCCTGCTTAACAAGTTGTATGAGTTGAATCCTCAGAACCCACATCTAAACAACCAGGTAGAATGGCACATGCTTGTAGCACTGGAGAGGCAGAAACAGGTAGACTCCTGAGACTTGCTGACCGGCCTCCCTACCTCCTTGATAAGTCCCAGGCCAATGAGAAACCCCTTCTCAGAGGGGAGGGGTGCAGCATGTGAGGAATGACACCCACGGTGGTCCTCAGGTCTCCACACATACCCTACACACACACATGAACTCCCGTATATGTACACCCTCACATGGAGGTACACACACACAAAATTAGCATTGGCAGATACAATGCCATTTACTACAAAAACAAGTAACAAGTAAGTAACAAATAAGTTCATCAAAGTATCCCCCTTGCAGGACATGTTGACACTAAAAAGTCAAACGCTGTTATCTAAAGCTTGAATGTAGTGGGGCTTCCTGAGCTGAAGGGCAGTCCAGGCCAGGTGGTAGTCCTCAGCCAGAGCAATCTGCATGTCTAAAAGCAGGAGCTACTCTCCTTGTCTCCCAGGTAATAAAAGCTCCATCTAGAGGACCTTAGGCAGAGCAGGCAGGGTGAACAGTCCCCACCATGTGGGAGTGGGAATGGGTGAGGCAGGAGGAATGTCATGTGCTGATCTGCACCTCCCTCCCCACTCTCAGTGTCCCTAAACACAAACAGGGCTCAGACCTGCCTGCCTCTAGCTTGAAATTCCTGTGGAGAATTTTTCTCTCCAGAACATTCTTGTAGACAGTTGGTAGAACAAACACAGCCTCCTCAGAGGACTAGTAACTTATCTCACTGAATAAAAGCCAGCCTCAGAGTCAGTGAGTGCCTCCTCTACAGTGTTCTGCCAGGCCAGGATTGAGAGAGAGCAGCCCCCATCTCCCAAGTGTGATGCTAATGGACTCCCTGATCACTGCACCAGGAATCTGAGACTGTTGAGAGGGCAGTTCAGAAGGGAGGTGCTCTGCCCCAGTGATTATTCAGGGGATCTGAGAATTCCGGGCACTCTTGTTTCTGAATGGTTTCTGTGGGTTGCAGGATAAGCCCTCCGTAGGCTGCCTGGTACTCCCTCCTTTGAGACATCACATTTAGCTATATATTTGGATCCCTCTCTTGAAGGCAGTTGTTAAGCCCTAACAGACCATACTGCTGGGGATGATGGATCTCCTGAGACCAGGCTGATCCTAGCCTGCCCCGTGCATGCTTCCTCACTGCGTTCTCTGCCCCACCCTGACCAAGTGCTCTGTGGTTGCGATGGAAAAATCCACCTTAGAGAAGATAGTTTTAAACCTCAGGTTCAAGGGAAGATTCTGCCTGTGTAACCTGACATGAGAATTTAAGCAAAGCAGGGTGCAGGTTTGAGCAGAATCATACCCTTGGGCTTAAGAGTGGCTTTGACCTCTTATTCCTCCCAGACTAGAACGATTATCCAGCTGCCAGAGTGTTCTTAGAGGAATCACTTCATTAAATGGTGTCACTGGCAAGGTGGTATTAACCCTAAGACCAGTTTTATCTGGACGTTCAGAAAGCACACTTGACTGTGCAGGCAGAGCTGGCCCACGTGAAGCCCGAGCTTGATCATGGGATCTTCCTTTCTTCATTTTCTTGTTCTTGCCTCAGCCTGTCAGGAGACCAAGAAAACTTGTTTTGAAAGTGCTTGACAGCCAAAACAACCTGTTCTCAGCCTGGACAAGAGGGCTTGTCCTCCCTGACCGTTTCTGTGCAATTGGATGTTAGATGAACTGCTGACTGGAAAAAACGAATTTGCTGCTTTCTTCTCCTATTGTTCACAGACAAGTGCCAGAGGCTTTGCAGTTCCCTCTTTCCCCAGCCCTTGTCCTGAGACACTTTCAGACTGTGTCTGAGTCTCCCTGATTAATGACCACGAGCAGCACACACTAGGAAAGCCATACGCCCGTCAGCGCTAGCTGAGCTGGATATTCCTCCTTAGGCAGATTGGAGCCAAACAGAGGTGTTTAACGTGTGATTTTCCATTCAATTGTCGGTCCCTTCTGGTAGGGTGAAAGTCTTATTTAAAATCTCCATTTATCAAAGTGGCTGTCTTTCCTTCAACTTTGTAGGCTCTTGGGCCTGCTTTGCCCCCCTCCCCCCATGAAACCTTGCAAATTCAGTCTTAGACAGCTGCTTAATTCCCTGAGGAAGACTCTTTACCTCTACATAGAGACGGTACAGACTACATAAGGGATCAGTGACCAGAGACCTGCACTACCAGCACCTGTCTTTATAAATAAAGTTTTATTGGAACATAGCTACCCCTGTCCATTTACATCTTGTCTACAGCCATAATCAGTACAGAGCAGATACGAGTTATTGTGACAGAGATTTGACCTACAAGCTGAAAATATTTGTCTGGCTCTTTACAAAGTATGTGTTGACCTTTAAACTGAAGGTGCTCTGAGTTCTAACAAAGACTCTGGTCCCTAAAGTAGCCAATAAGGAGCTGACTAGGAAATAGGTCTCTTTCCTTCTCCCCATAGTTGGCAGTACAGAACATGCTCTGGCATTGTTGAAGTGCACAAAGGGTGGGGAGCTAATTCTCCTGTGTTTTTACAGTTTATTTTGCTGTATGTCTGTGTTTGTTCATTGGTCTGGTAGCTCTGACACCCATAGTGTCTACCATTTTTAGGTGGGGGGCAGGGGATTGACACCTTCCTTGGCTTCGTGGGACTGACTGTCTTCAGTGGCTTGGTTCAAGGTGGGACACCCATGTGTACCCACATGGAAGGGAATGCTGATTTGAATACTGACTCATCTGCTTGGTAAACATGGTGGGTAAGGGAACCACAGGCTGTCTTCAAGAACCCAGATGCCCAACCCTCTCCCACCCCTGCTCTGTCTGGATTTGTCTTGTCTCCCAGTCTGAGCAGTGGAATGGGGAAGACGGCCAAAAGTGCTGAAGAGATTGGTAAGCTCTGGTAAGAAAACCAGTGGGGGCTCCTAAGAGACCTCTATCTTGTGAACTAGGAAGCACCTAATCTTTTTTTTTAACCTTTGACAACTCAAAGCCAATGCAAACAAGGGGTCATTTATAGAATTCACTTCCCAGTGAATTTACTTCCCGTGCTTCTGGGCTATGCCAGCTCTCTACTGACCAAAACTGCAAACTTGGTCTTCAAGAAAGCTTTGTGCAGTCTAGGAAAGGCTGCCTCTGCCCCCTTTAGGTTGGTTGTTTCACTAGTAGCTTGGAACAAAGCTGTCTCTTTTCTCTGCTCCCCTGGCTCTGAATGAACACACAGCTTAGCAAGATGAGCACAGGCTGTGCACCGTGCTGCCCCTGCTGCAGCAGTTGCTGGACTCCCAGACGCAATAGCAGTTGCTGACACTCGCCCAGTGTGTCCACAGAGTCCTGTAATATGATCCTTGCTGCCTAGTGTGTGGCCTTGCCTTTGAGATCATAACAAGCAGAGTTAGTCTTGGTAACACCTGCCCCTCCCCTCAAGCAATAAGAACATGGCTCCCAGGCTCAGGGATGGAGGTTGGGTGCTCTGGGGCTGGGAGTAGAGACATGGTTCTCTTGTTTAGGTTTCATTAGTTCAGGTCCTGATGTTGGCCCTTCCTTGCCAACTTCTGACCTAAAACTAGCACAGCTTGAAGAGCACACATGATTTCCCACTATGTGCTGTCTCAAAAGCAGCACACTAACAGCACCAAGAAGTGTGCTCAGAGGCCCGGAGTAGTTGGGTTCCTCATGGGAGAACTGACCTCATTCCCAAGGCATCAGGTCACATGCTGCGCAGTAGGTACAGGGATGGCATTCCACTGGGACACCACCCCCTCACATAGTGGACTGTTAGAACTGACCTCCCATGGGTATTACATCGTGGTCAGATCTGATACCACTCCTCAGTTCATGCTGGGAATTATAGTTGGGCCAGGCATGTGAACACATATTTTAAAGATTTCCATCTTCCACGTCTCAACCTGCATCTGACTTTGGCTCCCAGAGATTAGAATCTAGCGGAGAAGGAAGAAAGAGAGGCTGGGTGCCTGAATCCTTCATATCAGTTTCCTGTCCTTAGTCTCAGTTTGAAAAGACCATGGAAGGAGCGGGAAGGTCATTCATCATTGTCTTGAGCCCCTAAAATGTGTAGAGCACCCTGCTAAAGAACAGTTGTGTCCTATGGATATATCACTTCCATCTTGGTGACCTCAAAAGATGGAGTGGAAAGATGAAGGGCAGACATGCAGATCAGCACCATCCACTCCATAGGAGACAGGAAGGTCAGCAAATGAGGTCAATATGGGACTGGCCATGTGTGGTAACATGTGACCATACCCAGGACCTGAGATTAGCAAATGGTCCTGATTTTATAAGTGTACTGCTTCCAGTCACCAGGCTTCTGATGTTGTTGAAGTTTGCTGTGGTGTCTGCACACAGGATTGAGACAGCACTCCAAGAGTCCCATTGTGTACTATATGGTACACGTCAGACTGTGGTCTTTCTGTTCCATATCTAAGCTTCAGTGGCCACAGAAGGCACAGAGGTACCATTGGCAGGGCACTGGGTTGCATACATGTTCCTGTCTGACACTGAGCCGGTTCCTGCCTCCCTGTAAGCCTGTTTGTTCATGGGTATTGTGGAGTAGAGTAACAAGATCCATTTATTGTGGAGTAGAGTAACAGGATCTATTCTTTACATACTGCTATTTGGATTACAATGAAGTTATTTTTAAAAGCACATTATAAATTGCAAAATATCAAGTGCCAAGTTAGTTCATTCACTTAACCAACAAACACTGGAAAGTTATCCGGTGCCAGGCGGCACCAGTGAGTCCAGATCTCCCTGGAAGGTGTTCAAGGAGGGCAGTGACTCAGTTGGTAAAGTGCTTGCCACACAAGCATGAAGATCTGAGTATGAGGCTTGGCACACATGTAAAAAGCCAAGCATGGTGATGCACACTCATAGTCCCAGTACTGGAGAGGCAGAGACGGGATCCCTGGGATTCACTAGCCAGAGACTGGAACCTGAGAACAAGCCTCAGGTACCAGTGAGAGACCTTGTCTCCAAAAACAAGACGGACAGCTCCTGAGGAAGGTGACCTCTAGTCTTCAGATACTTGTTCACATACATGTACATAAATACACACACATAAAGAAAGAGGAGAGAGAAAGAGGGGGGGATAGATATTCTGGTAACAGTAGAGTGGGGTAGAAAGAAAACCAAGATGGCCTCAGTTCTTCCAATGCTAGACATTGTGCTCTTAATCACCCCAAGCAGAAAAACAGCTGGAGACCCAAGGACTTCCCCCAAAGCACAGGGAGCAAGCCATGAGTCTGTATTTAAATTTAGTTCTGCTTCTAAAGCTCATGGTTTTCCCTTCACAGCCGGGCAGCAGTTGTAGCATGTGCTCCTTGCCTTAGAATAACCAGGAAGCTCTAATGCCCAGTCCTTTGTCTTTTCCCAGTCTTCTCCCAACAATGACCCAGACAAAAACCAAGGCCAGAATGGTTCTGTGGCTCTAGACCAGACTGTAGGAACCCTGTAAAGATGGAACAGAAGGTGGACATAATGAGACCCTGTCTCAAAAATCTCAGGGAGGGCTGGAGAGATGGTTCAGCAGTTAAGAGCACTGGCCACTCTTCCAGAGGATCCAGGTTGGGTTCCCAGAACCCACTTGGCATCTTACAGCCATCTGTAACTCCAATTCTAGGAGATCCAGTGCCGTCTTCTGTTTGTATTCTGTATACCACTAGGCATGCATGTAGGACACAGACATAAAAGCAAAACACCCAAACACATAAAATAGTGAAATAAAATTTAAAAGCCTGAAGAAGAATACACCCATGACTGGACGAGGAATGTAACTCAGCAGGGGAGCTCTTGCTTAGTGTGTATCAAGCCCTTGGGTCAGTCTCCAGCACTAAAGCACCCAGTACATCACTAGTTAAATGGAAACTCAGGGTATTTCTTTGTCACTGAAATGATACACCACCCCCAACTCCAGCCCAGCCCCAAGATAAGCCCAGAAAACAAACTAGAGTTGCTCTCAGAGAAGGGGTAAAGTAGTCTGAAGAACTTTATCTAAAGCTTGGCGGACCACAGCTGGGCAGTGGTGGCACGTGCCTTTAATCCCAGCACTTGGGAGGCAGAGGCAGGTGAATTTCTGAGTTCGAAGCCAGCCTGGTCTACAGAGTGAGTTCCAGGACAGCCAGGGCTACACAGAGAAACCCTGTCTCGAAAAAACAACAACAAAAAGCTTGATGGACCACAATACCAAAGCCATAAACACCCAGGAGACTCTCCCTGTAACACACAAGAAGGCAGGACCCAGCTCCGATAGGCAGCCTCCAGCCATCCAACCACCGTGTGACACAATAATGGACAACCTCTATGCAAGCATTGAGCTCTCCATTCTGAAAAACACCCAAGAGTGTTACCCACCCCTCACAAGTGCTATTAGAGCAAGCCCTGCCTCAGACAACCTGCTAAGATCACTCCCAACCCTGCGTTTCTCCAGCACCAAATTGGTGCTCAGCAGTTATCCAAATCAAATAGCTAGGGGATGTTTGACATGGGAAACTCCATTACCGGGCCTGATCCTAACGTAGGCCTCGAAAGTGAAGAGGTTGGATTTCCAAGAGGCAGAAAGTCCTCCCAACATGCTTCAGGGCGCAGGAAAGTATCCTGTACCTGCAAAACAAAGGGGCTTCTACCTAGCTGGCTCCCAGACTTGCAAATGAAATTAATTATTGTTTGTGATATACTTTAAGATCCCCCGATGAAAGGCCTTGTGTAAATGCAAATTGTTATTATTGTTGTTATTATTATTATTAAAGATGCTAGACATCTGGCCTGCTGCATTGGTCCAGGCATTGGTCTGAGCAAAAAAGAAAGTTTTCTCACTGGCAGTAATGAGTGAGCCAAGGAGGGCTTGGCCTATAACCAAAAGCAAAGTACCCGGCTCCCTTCTAGGGCTAGCATGAAGCTTTCTGACCTGGTAGTCAAATGTTTATGTGTTCTCTAAGGGCCAGGGTCCTGTTACATGAATTTCTTTACCCCTGCAGAAACCAGCCAAGCCTAAACCACAACTTCTCTAAGTGTGTGAATGCCTCATCGATTCACTTGAAGGATGGGAGGAAGGTAGCCAGGGTGGAGACTGTCCATCATTCCTTAGGATCCTGGGTCAGATCTGTAGATACACAGGAGCTGTAGAGAAGCCTCGGACATAGGCAGAACCTCTGATAATGGTTATTAAGACTTTGGAGGGAACCCCTTTAGCAAAGCACAGAGAGAAGTCATTATTAAATGACTGCTTCCCACTTGAGAAACTGCCTATGACTAACATGGTTGGGTTGACACTGAAGTGATAATAATAACAAACAATGACAGATAATAATATACTTGACCAACAGTTGCTTTAGAAACCATACCTTCATTTTACACATGAGGCTTCTGGGGCCCAGAGAGGTAAGGTGGCTTATCCAAGGTCACACAGCCAGTAAGAAACAGAGCTGGAATCTCTGGAGCATCCCCGGCCACAATCCATCCATCGATTGTGTTTGGGTCAAAGGCACCCCATTTTATAGCACTGGGCAACAGAGCTTCCAGATGACATCTATGGTGAAAAAAGTTTGTAGGTACCCTTGTTCTCCTGGGACTTTTTATTTGGGGAACATTTATGGTGCCTCCAGTGTCACATGGACAGACTGCATATGCCTTTCTTGGAGTTCCTTTTCTTTCATCCTTTCAGACAAGTGAAGTATCCCCAATTTCCATTAAAGTGCACTAAATGTCAGAGGACCAAATGGGCAAGCAAGAAGGTCAGGTTCATCTCTCTGTGCCTTGTTAGCACGCCATAATTCTACTGAGAGTCTCTCCAGGGCAGGTCCTAAAGGTACCAGTCGGTATCTGTAGACACCCTGCAAGATGTTGGGCCATCTGAGCATATGCAGAACAAATGCAGGGGCAATGAGAATTGACCATGAGCAGCTCTTGAAATTCACTAGTAGGTAGCTGGCTAGTCTATTAAAAGTTGTATGGATGAGGAAAAGAGCATGCAGCTGTAATGCTATTCAGGAGGGAGAGAGCCACCAGGTCAAGCTATCCTGTCTCTTACTCCCTATGGATAAAGAAATGAAAGCATTATTCCTTTTGGTAGAGCCACAGATGGAGCCTGTTTCCCACCTCAATTGCCAGTGTTCACTCTACTGGAACTATGTCAGAGTGGAAAGGAAAGAGCATATTCTCTGGAGTCAGCAACCCTGGATTCATAATAGCATAACTTCCTGTTAGCATGTGACCCTAGAAAAGCCAGTGGCATCTCTGGATCATTGATTTCTCATTGGTCAAAGCAAAGACACAGACCTGATGGTGGGGCCACTGGGAGTCGGTAGAAAACAACAGAGATGGATGCAAGCAGCGTGGTGCCTCTCATAGGACAGGCTCCTTCCTGCCCTCATACATGTGGCTTCTAGGTATGTTTTAAGCCGTAACCCACAGCAAGATACTCATATCTTAATTCACTGTATATTATTAGAAGTTTCACAAAATGCTATTTCCCCTGGCCACATGTGATCCCCTCGGATTTTATTTAAGTTATTTTAACACTGGTCAGGATCCACTGAATGGATTTCACAGCCCAGTATTTGAGTAAGCCTACTTCACACCATGAATATCATCTGCCTACATTGTACATAAGCCCTTTTTGCCTTCCCTCCCTTTGTCATCTGTAACAGATACCTAGGGCCACAGAGAACTGAGAGCACATCCTGAGGTGGCCCTGCAGGACTGTGAGCCGCTGTGGAGTGGTGTGAGCCCTGTGGACACAGAGCCAGTGCTTCTCCTCTGTTTGCTCTCTGATTGTCTGGTCCACTTGCTGTAAATAGAAAGGGTGTAAAAAGCCCTCAGTTTGCTACAAAAGCTATCCATAAACACCTTTCCTTGGAAACAAAGACACAGAGCACTGCTCAGATGCTGTGCCCAAAAGCCAACAGATATTTCCCCAGGCAGCTGGGGAAGCCATGAACCTCTAGAAATTTGAGGTCTAGCGTTCACTCCCTAAGCTATATTTGCTGTCTGGCCAACAGTACATCGCAGCCACCAAGAAACTCAACAGGGAGACTATTGTTTTAAACCTACAAAGAATTGATGTCCCAATGGTGATTTTGGTCCTTTGGGACTATAACTAGACCCCGAGTCTAGGCTAATGCCCAGTGGTGCTGCATGGAAACCCTGAGGCACCACCTCCTCCTGTTGGAACTAGACCCCACATCCCTGTGGTCAGCCCTGCTGGTAGGCTGAGCACTTCCTCTCAGGGGTCATCCTTTGGTGTTTCCCCTTTTACTTACTAAACAGTAGAAGGCCATCTGTGACCTTGAAGGTGACTCACCACCATCAAATAGATGGTCACTTCCCCTTAGCAGGTGAGCTGATGAGTAGCCCTTCTTGTGGCCAGGGCTGTGGTCAGACCCCTCACCATCTGTGGGTCTTCACACTGCCATCACATCCTGGCCTGAGCTAGGTTCCTGCTTGCCCTTAGCGAGTAACTGGGGAATCTCCTGTGTGAGCAAAATAGGCAGAAACAGGTGATGGATCAGATGAGCTCAGGGCTGGGCCCTGCTTGGGCTTTGAAGCTCCCAGCAGTACCTCATTCCTCATTCCCAACATCTACTACCTGCTGCAGCTTTGCCAGCTCAGCCCAGATGACCAGGGAGGAAACAAATGAGAAGACTTGCTTGCCAGCTCCACCTACCAGGCCTCGTCAAAGCAGACTTCTTTCATTTTTACACCAGGTCAGAATTCACCTGCAATGAAGCCTGAGAAAGACAGGCATCAGGATACTGGGGATAGGCCATTCTAATTTGAACCTTTGAGGGACTTACAGAAAAAGCCTATAGGGACAGACCAGGATTCTACATCATAGTCAGGGGCCATTGCAATTCAACCTCCCCAATAACACTCTTCCCTATAACACCGGATCCTTCCTTCTCTTATAAAATGATACTGTTCTAACGCACTTCTTCACATACCTGTTTGAGGAATCCATGTACAGCTGTGTGTGGTGTCCCCAGTGTGAAACTGGGGGTGCACATGAGCAGGGATCTTCCCCCCTAGGGGTATGGGAAACTGGCATATGACAGAGGCATTCACTCAGAGGTAGAAGCCCAGCAAAGCAAGCCAGCCTTGTAGCTGAGGCCTGTAGGATTTCCTCTCCGTCCCTCTCCATTTACCAGCTAGCCCTAGCTCTCTTCTACCACCATGTATGTGCACTGCACTTGAGAATGAGGAGAGAGCTAGAGACACTTACATCCTGGAGAGTAAATACTGGCTCCAACAATCGCAGTGACTTGCTACAAGCTGCCCTGGCCCCAAAGGAATTGGCCAGGCCCCAGAAAACATCCGCAGAGGGCTTCAGAAGCGACTGCTAGGTAATCCTGAGCACTTTACAATCTTTAGATTCCCTATGGTTCATCACGAACCAGATTCTGTTCCAATAGTTGGATGTGTAGAAGTGGTCTCTGAAGCCCTTCCACAACAGCTTTTGATTGAGCTTAGCAATACTGAGACTACAATCTTAGCCTTTCTCATAGGTGAGGCAGTGCACTGTGTAACACACAGTCTAGACACAAGTCTAAACACCCTCAACCAAGTCAGGCCATGCTGGCCTAAGACCAGTGAGCAGAGTACCATGGAATTCAGCCTAAGGAAGACTGGGCCCAGCCAAGGACAGGGGCCTGTTTCTGAAGCCACTAGCATGTGACATTGTGTTCTCAGCTTGCTATCAAGCCTTTGTATCTTCAGTGTGCTAATTCTTCATTTTATAAGCTTGAACACCACCCCCCACATCCCAGAAACAAACCAGAGCTGCTCAAGCACTGGCATGTGTAGCAAGACGCCCCATGAACCATTACAAAACTACTTTTATGTTCTTAAACCTCATACCAGAGAGCCAAGCTACCATCGCCCAGGGCATAACAGTCAAACAGACCCCCACTGGTGGTCACTGATCCACCATGGTGCCCAGAGTTAGGTGGGCAGTTGCTCCCTGGGATTTGGAGGGTTTGCAGGGGAGGGCATCAAAATGGAAGCAGGTCTTCTTGTCAAGCTCTATTGTAAGCCTGGCCTTTTGACATGAGGCAAGAACCCAGAATGAGTCCATATTTACATGGCGGTCCAGGACAATGAGGACAAGGCAAGACCAAAGACCACGAGGCATGATTAGCAGGACTTGTCTTACACTGTTTACAGGACTGCTTTGATTTTCATACCACAATCGGTTTTCATGTGACTGATGAAAACCATGTGCCAGTTGAAGTCACAGCTGCAGAATGAAGCTGGGAAAGGCAGGGAGAACTATTAGGTGTTTGGAACTTGCCTCTATTTTCATAAATGACCTCTGGCTTGGTTTATATGTTCTGGATTTCCTGACAGTGAGGGTCATGTCTCTGAACCACTTCTCCCAGCCCACCCTACCCCACCCTACCACCACACTGGCCTGGCTCAAACATCACAGGTCTGTCTCGTCTTAAAATTGCCCAGAGAAAAGCACTTTTTAAATCAAGTCCTGTTTTGGAAGAAGGCAAATGTTTAGGCTTTTGCAAAATAAAAAGATCTGACTGAGGATCACGCCAAATAACTGCCCTTGTCTTGGGCAGCTGTCATATGACTCTTAAACCCCTTCTAGTCAACAGCTGTGACCTCCTTCCTGACCAAAAGTTTGTACCTAAGGAGGAAACCCAGCAGGTTTGGGGGAAGACAAATGAGGGCCTTGGGGTACCTTTGCTGCAGAGCTCACCCTTAGATGCCACCAGCATGCCACCAAGCGGGCCAGTACTGAATTTCAAAAGTGTATGTTGTCCCCAGGACATCAGCTGCATGTCCAGTGTAAGAGTAGCCATCTTACTGTTCTAGCTGGCAGCTCTGTATGAGATGTGTGGGGAAAGAGGAATCAGTCAAGAAACCACAGGAAGAGGATGAGCTAAGGACACAGACACGCAGACCTATCTCCCTGTACATGTTTATGACTGTTTACAGAAATTCTGAACCTCTCTCCCCACTGCTTAGACCCAGCTTGGTCCCCATGGTAACAGTTGGCAGAACTGATCATCTATTAAGCCGGTTACTATGTCAAGGGCTTACTTGGACCATCTCATTTAAGAACCTTTTAAGGTAGCCACAGTTGTTCCCATATTATAGATGTAGAAACCATCTAATGTCACCTGCCCAAGGGATCCAGCTAGTAAAAGCACATGAACAGGCCTGAAGATCTCACTACTTCAGAACCTACTCTCCCTGTCACTCACAGTCAGCGGTGGGCCAAGCTCTCAGCTGTGTAGAAGAGAGAACTATAGTCCAGGGAGGAGAATATCAGCCCTGGGACCAGGGCCAAGAGAAGGGGAGCTGCTAAGCCCCTTGCCCTGTTCCTCACAGAACTGACCTTGGCACAGCCTGTGATCCCTTCTCTACATTTGGTTTTCTGGAGATTCTTGGATTGTCCTGGGTTTTCTGAAACTTCGAGCAATAAGGGGTCCATCAGACCTATCAAAAGTATGAGAGTAACACAGCCTTATTCCACCCTGAAACATAATAGACTCTGAACTGGTCTGAAACTAAAACTTGTAGCTTGAGTGGAGTGAGAGACTTGGCTGACTCCAGGCATCTGTCTCCTGCCGCCACACCCGCCACTGGCCAGCTAATGCTAAGGCAAGGAGCCTTTCCCACCACATCACACACTTGGGAAGCTTCCTGGACACTCTGCCTTCAGTAACAGATGTAGATACCTAGTGCCATTAGCATGCTGTGCCCTGGGCAGCTCCTCATTTTCTCTGATAAAAAGTAAATAATTGAAAACAGTCCTCTAAAACCATATATAAATGGGTGGGCGCCAGTTGTCATTTTCCCCTTCCTGTGCCTGCTTCCTCTCCCTTAACTGACTTAATGAGGAGCCAAGCTGAGAAGCGATCTCTGCAAACAGCTGGTAGCATCATGCCTTTAAATAGCCCTCACCACACTTCCCCCTTGGAGGCACAGTTTGCCCTGGCAGGGAAAGCCCGGGAAACACAGGAAACTTTCTGCAAATTTTCTGCAAAGGAAGAGCTTGCCTATCAATCATGCTCCCTGTTGCCAGGACCTTTTGTAAGGACGTTGCAGCCCCTTGCCCACGAGTGTTCCCAGGAAACACTGAACTGGGGGCTGAGCAGCTCCAGACCCCACTCGAGCTATGGCTTCCAGGCTCAGGCTAATGCCTGGAGCCAGTCCTTGCAGCCAGCACCATCCACTCAACCAGGCATGCTGGGACCCTGCTGTATGTAACCTAGATACAGCCAGAGTGACCCTGTCCACAGTGACCTTGAAGTAAGGGCTACAGGCACTGGCAGCAGCCTACCCACTCTGATCCTCAGATTAAGGGAGTCAACTCTCCCCAGCTTCACATCTAGACTGATGGGAAAATAGAAGCCACTGGAACATATGACTTGCAGCCACAGTTGCCACACTCTGTCCTTTGTGAGCCTCACATCAGGGCTTCTCTTGGTTCATCCAGCTGTGTTCCAGGTCAGGACACAGTCTCGTCAGCTCTTCCTTATGCATGAAGAGTATTTGGTCTGGTGCAGCTGTGCACAAGTGCTTTAAAGTCAAGATGACAATGATTTAGGCACCGTGGGGCTGAGTCGGTCAGGAATGGATGGAAGATGCTGCTCTGTCTTCCTCTCTTTTCATTGGCACAGATTGAAATTTAAGAATGGGCCAGTTTTCTCTGTCACTACCTAAACACTACATGTATTGGTAGAGTATGTTCTCTCACCCACATACTTTGACAGTTCATAATGCATGCGCTTAAACAAGCCCTTGCCAACCAGTGGCTACTGTAAGCTACGTTCATTAAAGCCACTGTGAACTGCATGCTGAACCAGGCCTAAGCCAGTAAGCCCCATTTTACAGGGGTCCTCAATGTGGCCTGTCAGGGAGGATTGTGAATATTCCAGTGCCCTGGAAGCACAGGTTCTGTCTCTGATGGCCAGGCGACATGGAAAGCAAGACCAATGGAAGTAAAGGTGAAAATAGCACCGTGAGAAAGAGGACATAGTCACGCGCTGGAGGGCAGGCAGCTACATAGGCTTGCGGCTCATACACCAACTATGGGTGGGCTTAGGGGAGTCTGCAGATTCCTTAGTTACATAAGATATGTGTAATAGGAATGGAAGGGTCTGCTTGCACTTTATCTGAGAGTGTCCTTTGTTTACTTTTCAAAGGTATGCATACCTCAAAAATATTGAAGAATATATTTGTTTAAAACACAAAACAAACAAAATGAGTGGAAGGTAGATAGTGAGAACCATCCTGGAAGTCAGGATGAGAGTTTGGGGAACACTGAGATCCTGGTCAGGTTTTGGTGACAGAGACAGTCAACAGAAAGGCGTGGCTGGCTTGTGTCCTCAGGGAAGCAGGCTTCCACAAGGGTCCCGTTGAGAGGTAGCACAATTAGAACAGGAGCCCCACCAAGAACACAGAAGAGGAGATTCCCAACAAGGACCGAGGAACCCGGGCGCTGAAGGCTCTATTAGAGAAGTGCACATTGGCCAGCACATCTTCTAGGTCGGAACATCCTGCAGGTGGTTGGGGCTGTGGGACTGGAAGTTTGGGAGGGGGAAAAGGGTGGGGCCCAGACTGGAGATTACAGAACGTGACGCAAGCCTTCAGACAACCATGAGCTTGACCTTGCTCTACATGAGGAGAGTGGAGAGCAGGGAGAAACAAGCTCCAGGAGAAGTTGTGTCTGAGAGAGAGAGGGACAGTAGAGCTAAGATGCTTAAAGTCACAGAATTATGATGGGGGTGGAGGAAGGGGAGAGAGACCTTCCAGCGAGGGACACTAGCTTCTAACTGCTACAGAGATGCTATGGGGTACCAGGACTGAGAAGCCCAGACATTCAGAGCAGCCTAATTAGAAGGGATTTCAGTGGGCTTGGTGGAGGAGGGAGGCCGTGCATCATAGGTAACTGTACTCACTCTGGTCTAAAGATGACCACCCAGGGCCTGTTGGGTAGAGGGGCGCTCGTGCCGTATCACAGGACCTGTGGTAGAGCTAACTCCTGTACAGCTCTGTGCTCTCTCAGGTGGGCTCTGCTGTTCTTCGGCTCAGTACTCAGGCAGACGCGCCTCCTGCCTCTCAGCTCCCCCTCTCTAACTGGACACTTCTCAACTCCTAAGAGCTGGAGCCTGGCAGCCGGGCTCATTAGAGCCCAGATCTTTAATAAGATAGTTTATGTGGATGGTGGCAGTTCTCAGGAACTCCTAGTTCTTGTCACTGTTCTGGGGAAGTGAGATTACTGAGTGAGCTACCTCTAAATGCCCAAGAATGATGGAGATTATGTGGGAGTCGGTCCAGGGCCTAAGAGGCAAGCTTGGGAAATGAAAGGTCCATCCCTGCACATATACAGCTCCTCCTTCCAACAGGCTCCTGCTCCCGCGTGTCTTCTGTCAATTAAACCCACCCCAGTCTTTCAATGACTGCCTAATAGGGTCCATAGTGCCACTGAGGTGTACCTACCACACACCTTAGTGTTGATTTTATATCTGCCTCTTCATCTAAACTGAGATCTCTCCTATATGACCGGTCCCACATCTGGGTCATCCCAGCAGTGTCTGGCACAAAATAGGCTCAGCACATTTCATCTCCTGATGTAGAATGTGGCTTTATCTCTGCAGAGTAGAAAGTCGGGTGTCTGGGTCAATGTGGTGGCTCATATCTATAATCCCAGCACTTGGTAAACTGAGACAGGATTCCTGGGAGTTAAGAGGCCAGCTGGGGTACCTAGTGAATTCTAGGCTTGCTTCAGCTATAGAGTAAGGGCCAGGCTAGTTTGGCTAAAGAGTAACACTTGTCTAAATAGAAGGAAAAAAAAAATCAAGTATCCAGAAGGCTATACATTCTGTCCCAGATTCCACCTGTCTTTAGTTCTCCCAAAGCCCAGCCAGGAAGCTAGACTACACATGTGTGGACATAAATACAGAGCATAACTCATTTCAGAATCCTTATTAGATCTTTATGTTTATGAAGTCATAGATCTAACTTAGGAGGGTGTAACCCTCATGATAGCTTCAGTCAAGGAAGTGACTGGGTATCAATCGAGTCATTCTCTGTCCTATAGCTTGGCTCAAGCCCGGCCCTTCTCCTAGGAATGGACAGTTGATTCTGAGGACTAGTGTCTAATAATTGTGGCAGGCAGGAAGGTCAGCACAGGCTCTTGAGACATCTATGAGAGGTAGTGCAGGAGTGAACTGCATGTAGCTCCTGCGGAACAATCCAGAGGGTTTGCCTCTGAGGAGGAGAGCCCAACCCAGCTTGCATGAACAATAAATGGTAACAACTGTTCCGAGTTAGGTGGAAAGCTCTGAGTTGCACTTTTGTTCAAGCTGTTTATACTAACCACAGTTCCTTCTCCCCTCTTTCCCACCAGGGCTTATTTCAAAACCTTTGTCCCTCAGTTCCAGGAGGCTGCGTTTGCCAATGGAAAGCTCTAGGAAACACCAGTGTTGAGAGGCAGCCAACCAGACTGCTCCGTCCACATGCGTGTCAGCGCTTGGCTGCTTCCTGGAAGCCACTCGGAATGTCTTCATGGCGGCCTTTTGCTCACGCAGCAGCTCTGCCAGCCCACACAGCCCAGCTCTGCTGGAGCCCAACCCCGAGCTGTCTGGTAGCACCCCGAATCCTAGCATCTCACTGCTGGTTGCTCCTCCTCCTAACTTAGATTTCTTAGCTGAAAGAAATAAACTGCTTTACAATGGAGAACTTTTCCAAGGAAAATAAAATGTCATGAATGCACACACCCTTCTTTCAAGTCTCTAAAGGCTTCTTTAAAGTTCACTGAAGGCCCTTGGCTTCTCCCTATCCCCACTGAAACTAGTGGGGTGTGTGTGTGTGTGTGTGTGTGTGTGTGTGTGTGTGTGTGTGTGTGTGTGTAATTAATATCTCCAGTGGGGGAAGTCTTCCACTGGAGAAGAGGTGACCCAAAGAGTCTGAACCTACACGGTTCAGTCGCCCACTCTGCAGGCCCAGAGCCCTCAGAGAGTCTTGGTTCCCAGCACCATGTTCCTGTGTGGATTCTCTATTTCCCTCTCTCCCTGGGCCCATGGGGGCTCCTTGGGCTGTTTTGGCTCTGTGGATTATTCATGGGAGACAAAGGCTAGGGGTCAAGGGCTGTCACTGGTATGTGTCTGACATCTCCCCTGGCATCAGGCCTGGCAACTCTGCAGCCCAGCAGGATCAAAGCTGGGGAGCCAGGTATGCAGTAATCCCAGCACTCCCGAGATGGAGTGGGAGGATCACAAGTCTGCAGCTAGTCTGGGTTACATAGCAGGACCATTTAGAAGCATCGAGTTTCTCCCCTAGCCATCCTTTACCACGCCCACCAGTGTACAGAGGGAAGAATATGGCCAGGAGGCTCTAGTGACTCAAGCAAAGCAGGAGCGGTGTGGGAAGGGCCAGGCCCTTCATAGCAGCTTTCCAGCCTCCACACCAGCAGGCTGCAGTCAGCTTGACCACTTGACAGGGCACACACACACAGTTCAGCATAGCATGCTCCTCTCCTGCGGAACTTAAAGTACACGAACGTCCTTAAAGGCAAGAGAACCAAGAGCTGAGTGCTTGACCTGGGCTCCTGCTTCTGTTTCATGAAACTGAGGTTCCTCCTACAGGGTACACACAGTCCTGCTGGGCTTCTCACTTCTTCCTTTGTTCTGATAGGGGCTCTTAGAGCCAAGTGTTACCACAGGAGCCCAGAAAGGAAGGAGTTCTAGACTCTGTTGCACCAGTGAGAGGTTCCTTTTCTGCATGCATCCCTCACCCCCAGCACCAAGGATGCTCTCAAGAGGCTAGGGAGGACCTGGAACAGATCTGCCAACTGGGCTGTCAACTGGGGAGCGATTACCCATCTTTACATGGGTTATTGGCTCACTGCCCTTGGGAATTCCCAGGACAGAGTCCTATGTCCATGTCCCATTCTGCCATTAACTAGCCGCATGACTCAAGCCAGTCCCTGCCTTTATGTAATTCTAGAAGTGGGGCTACACCAGACCATGCCTCAGCTCACCAGAATCTCCCAGGGGGCTTTTCAGAAACTCCTGCATTTGTCTCCACTGTAGAACTGTTAGCAGACTCTTAGGAACCAGAGTGTGGGCATCTAGAGTTTAGAGGGACTCCCCAGGGAATCTGCTGGGTGTTTCATGCTGGAGTCTCTTTTGGCTGTGCCCTCTCTTCAGGGCAGATGTGTGCTGAGCTCCAAGACCTCCCCCTAAAGCCATGGTTCTCAATCTTCATAATGCTGTGACCCTATAATATAGTTCCTCATGTGGTGACCCCAACCATAAAATTTTTTCATTGCTACTTAACTATAATTTTGTTACTGTTATGAATCATATGTATTTTCCCATAGTCTTAGGTGACTCCTGTGAAAGGGTTGTTCGACTCTCAAAAGGGTCACAACCCACAGTGTTTGAGAACCACTACCCTGAGGCTCCCTCAGGCCATGATAGTTTAGGATTATTCTGGCTACCATGTAACCAAGGAGGGGCATGCATCGGGCTTTACTGCCAACTGAGTCAAGAGCTGATGGAGGTAAGATTCCTTGGTACCTGCCTGGCACGCATTGCCAGCTCTGGAATAGGGTGGCTTATACGTAGACTGGACCCCTGCACTTCAGATAGCAGAGCCTACAGCCTGCAGTGGCAATACAATCTCCAGCCATTCCCATCTTGCCCTTGTCAACCTCTACGGTTGGCATGCCCAGGCTAGCAGATGATTAATCCAAGCAAGGCAGACACCATCTGTCTAAGAAGCACTGTTGCAGACAGGACTCAGTATCTTCACAGCAGACCTGGGATGTAGGCAAGTAGCTGGGGTCAAGGCCTGCCCCACGGATGAGGAAACAAGATCAGAGAGGTTGAACGAATTGCCTATCATCACCGGCCAGACAGGCTGAGCCCAGATCAGAATCCTTCTTGTGGTTTTTCCCACCTCTTGTTTCTGCTCCAATGCTGGGTTTGAGATCTTCCGGCCAATTCTGTCTCTGTCTCCCATCTCTCCTACCATAGGAGCGCCATGATCACAGATGTGGACCATGACATTGAGCTTTTCATATGGGTTCTGAGGACTGAACTTAGGCCTCCAGGCTTGCGTGGCAAGGGGTTACAGGCAAGATCACGGGTGACCTTAAAGCAGCACCACCCAGCATGCGTGACTCTTCCATGGCTGTGTAGGAGAATCCCTCCCCCAATCCTTCCCTTCCTGTATCCTGTAGCCCAGTGGTTCTCAACCTCCTAATGCTGCGGCCCTTTAATATAGTTCCTCATGCTGTTGTGACCCCCAACCATACAATTATTTTCATTGCTACTGCATAACTGTAATTTTGCTGCTATCATGAATTGTAATGTAAATATCAGTATTTTCTGATACTCTTGGGTGACCCCCAAAAAGGTCTCAGAAGAGCCCCCAGGGCCAATAGCAATTAGGGCAGAATTTCATACAACTGGTTTGGAGGCGTGGCCTCTGGATACTCAGGTGATGGTCCTGTGCTGCCGCCAACTCCAGCCTCCCATCCGCAGCCAGCAAGCCCACCTGTGATGACTCCAGGGCGCAGGCCAGTTGAAGACTGCAGCAGCTATCCATGGGTCTAGGGGACACATGAAGCTCCTTTATATCTTTCCTGGAAAAGAGTAATATACTATGTGTAGGTTTGTAGGGATGGAGATTGTGTTCACAAAGATGGTCAGCTCTCTCTTATCGGGAAATGAAAAACAGAAAATGGGGTGAGAGAGATGGCTCAGCCAGGGTGGAGAGAGGACACTTGCCACACAAGCCTGGTGGCCTAAGTTCGGTCCTCAGACCCCATATGAAAATAGCTCAATGTCATGGTCCGAATCTGTAATCACAGAGCTCCTGTGGCGAGACAGAATCAGTGAGACACAGAGACAGAATTAGCCAGAAGGTCTCAACCTAACAAAGATGCAGGAAGAAGAGAAACCTTGCCTCCAAACTAGGTGGAAGGAGAAAACCAGGCCCTAGGAAGTCTGATCTCTATACAAGCATGCTCTGTAGTAATATGCTCGCTCGCTCTCTCTCTCCTCCCCCTCTTCCTCTTCCTCCTCCTCCTCTCTCTTCTTCTCCTCCTCCTCCTCCTCCTCTTCCTCCTCCTCTTCCTCCTCTTCTTCCTCCTCCTCCTCCTCCTCCTCCTCCTTCTTCTCTCTCTCTCTCTCTCTCTCTCTCTCTCTCTCTCTCTCTCTCTCTCTCTCTCTGATACACATTTGTAAAAATATTGGTGTGTGGGGGTACCAGAAACTGAAAGTCACTGTGTCATGCGGCTTCAAGCACCAGGTTGTATGTCTTTTATCCCAGTGCAGTGAGGGTCCTTGCATGTTTTTACAATTTGTCTGTGGCTTTGCCCATCAGGAGGCATTGTACCTGCACAGAGAGTGCAGCTGAGGACTAATTAGTAAATGACTATAAAATGCTTTCAAGAAGCTAAGTACCATAGAGGAGAGGCATTATTACTACCTTGTAAATCCCACCTCCAGCTTACTCCCTTGTAATTTAAAGCAAGCCAAACTACCACCATCTTTGCTGGGCCTGCTCTCGGAAGATCATCACAGCTAGGCTTGTGAACTGTGCTCTTTTTTTTTTTGGAAGGAGGGGGCTGGGAAGGTCATGGGATCTTCACCTGAGTATCCAGAGGCCACTCCTGCCCTAATCACACATGGCCCTGGGGACACGGAGAAGGGCTAGCACAGTGGTTCTCAACTTTCCTAATGCTTCGACTCTTTAATACAGTTCCTCATGCTGTGGTGACCCCAACCATAAAATTATTTTCATGGCTTAATTTCGCTACTGTTATGAATCATAACATAAATTACTGAGTTTTCCACTGGTCCTAGATGACCCCAATAGGGTCTCAACCCACAGGTTGCAAACCACTGGGCTAGAGGCAACATAGGAAGGAAAGGGAGCTCTCATGCACACAGCCATGGGTGACTCATTGTGCATGCTGGGTGCAGACCTTCCAGGGTGACTGCTTTAAGGCCACACATGCCTCTGCCTGTAACCCCTCACTCATTGCTAAGTAAATAAGCCTGATAAACCCATTGGTTCCTCAGAGTGAACTTGGGCAGACTGGCACCCTAACTTGGCCTTAGGAGGGGAGCATAGGCAATAGATGTTCACATCTCCCCAAGGAAAGGAATCACAGCAGAAGTGTGTTTACTAATGTGTGGATGTGATCAGGCACCCCCTGGTCACCCTGGAAGAAGGAATAATAAACTCTAGTTAGCCCGAGTTCCACTGCTGGTAGAGTGGCTTCCAAGGCCCCACTGCCCACAGCCCGAGACATAAACTGCAAACAGTGTAAGCTTCTGCATGAGAGACTTACATTCAAATCCTGGTCTGCCTACTTAGCAGCTGATAAATATCTAACAACCAACTCACTTGTGATTTAAAGAAAAAGAAATACATACAAGGGCCCTGAGTAGTACGGACCTGCTTGCCAATTTCCAAGTGTAAATAACCCCACTGAACCAGCCGCTCATGTGAAGTCACTAAATGCAGAATCAGGAGGCCCTGTCACTCATTTATCCTCCTCCCCATCTCTCTGTCTCTCTGTCTGTCTTTGTCTCCCTCTGTCTGTCTCTGTCTCTCTCTGCTTCTCTCTGCACGAGTGTGTATGTGTGTCTGTCTGTCTTTCACACACACACACACACACACACACACACAAACACACAGTGAGAGCTCTTGCTTTAACTCAACAGGCCTCCTAGGCTGCACTGGAGAACCACACGACCCACTGACCTGCTTCTCCCTGGCCCCTGCTTTCCCACAGCAAAGCAATCAGAGCAAAGCAATTCACTCTCCCTCTGACTCAGTTTCAGTTCCTGCTGGCTGCAGACTCTTGTTTCAGAGTCTCAGCTTTGCCAGCAAAGTGGCAGCACTGGGGCTGCCTCTTGCGTGAGATTAGAAATAGAAGCAGCCTAGGAACCTGCTTGGGTCCCGAGGACAGGTTCGTCCTGCAGCTTGATACAGGAAAGTTAAGTTGTCTAATTGTCTAATGGTGAGATACCACATAGCTCTTTATAGCATCAATACTGATTCATTGATACTTTTACAAACAAGAACAAGAATTATCACCTTCAATGCCTGAGTACAATGCCAACTGAAAAGTAAAAAGTGAGGTGCCATCTAGAAATGGGGGCTGGGCGCTAGTAGGTACATACAGTTTAAATTTCAGAACAACCAAGTACTGTAGGTATGACCCTAGCCTCACTTTTTGGATGGAAACACGAGGGGTGGAGATGTGTAGCCCAGTGTTGAAGGGCTTTCACAGCACAGCAAGGGACTCCGCTCCATCCATTCTCATCATTGTGAGACTCAGATGAAAACACGTAAAGTCTTATATAGCTCACCCAAAGGCACAAAGCCACTCACTCCCGTACTTTCTCTCCCTATCTCACCCCTCCTGCCTCTCCTTCCTGCCCTTTCTTCTCTCCCTCTCCTGATAGCACAGGGAATTAATACAGCTCCCTGTTGCTCTGCTCTTCTGCAGTCCACTTGTGTTACAACAGGCCCCACATATAGCATTCACCCACCATTACAATTAGCTTTAGTCAGTGACCAAACGGTGGTTCTGTAGTATATCACCAGTGATGTAGCCATCTTTGTTTTCATAATCCTCTGCTGTGATGCCCACACAGCCACAAACCGCCCAACACTATATTTCTCAGAGCGTGTCAACACCATTAAGTGACTCATGGTGGCAATTGTTTTGGACATTCCTCCCATGACAGGGGCTTGCTATGGTGGGTCCTGGGCTGGAAACCACATGAAGCTAGAGTCAGACCCACATTTGCTGGCTCCAAGGTCACACTGACCATAGTGGGGTCTACAAGAAAGGACTTTGAAGCTGCCGTGGTAACGTGTCTATAATTCTAGCACTTGGGAGGTGGAAGTGGAAAGGTCAGGAGTTAAAGGTCATCCTTAGCTACAAGGTAAGTTTGACAGCCTGGGCTACTTGAAACCCTGTCTCCGAGAACCAAAACAAAAATGCACTTGAAAGCGATCTTTGTATATGAGTAGGATATCTATGTGACTACGACTACGTAAGTGTATGTCATGCCAACTTATTTCCAGGTGGTTGTACTAGCATGGCTTGGGACAAAATAGAACTTTAAAGTTGAAACCAGATTTGCAGGTCCAAGTCCAAACACTTTCCTATTTGGAAAAAAAACGGATGAAAATTGTTCAGAACTACCAATGAAGTTTGCCAGGTATTAACAAGGGCCTGCGGGTCTGTGGGATGGTTCCAGTTTAACTATGCAGGGACCCCAGTAGCTGTGATGGGCATTCTCCTTTTCTGAGGCTCTGAACTCTGTGCCACTCACCCACCCCTTTAGAAGAATCACACTTTACAAGTGTGGGAAGTCCTGCTTAGGGTCATGACAAACCATGATAATCATGGCAATAAAAGTAGCCCGGAAGCAACCAAGGCCCATCCATCGTGACCCTTCCTCTTCTGGGCAGCTGCCTGTACAGGACTTGGGGATGAGCAAGATGACATCTGGAGGCCCTGCAGACGATGCTCCTGTCTCTTCAACAGCACATCTCCCCTTTCCTGTGAGTCTCCATGGTCTAGCCCTGGCATAGAAGTCTCATTCCAAAGACCCTTTGGAATGTGTCCTTCCAGTCACCTTAGGAACCACCTAGAAAACCAGTCCCTTTCAATCCTGTGACCACTTCTGTCCCCACATAGAACACCAGCACCTGAGCACCCTTTGGCAAACAATAGAGGAAGTTACCACCTAGAAATGAGAGGCTAGTGTGGGTGGGTGCTGATGGTGACAGCTACTGTCTCCCTTCTCAAACACAGTTCATCAAAGCCCAGGTCCTGTCCCACATGGTCCATATCTGCCACCTTCTTGGTCCTTTAACCTTTCTGAGACATTTGACAGGACAATCCTGCAGAGAGCCAAAGCCAAGAGCCATTTGAGTATGGCAGTGTCTATAGAATGCTAGTTACCCAGGGTTGACTTGGGAGGGGACAGTGAGAGGACGTAAGTTCAAACAGGCTTGTGGGGAAGGTTTGACCTTTACCACTTCACCACTGAAGAGAGCCTTCAGCGTGAGGTGCCCTTGGGAGGTCAATCCTGTCTTTGCCTACACATGTATATATGGAGAGCCAGGACTTGGAGGACTCTGTACACCCCCAGCCCCATGCAGCCCCAGTGTGCCTCCCAAGCCTGAGGCATATTCCAGGTGGGAGGAGGTATCTTGCCCCTGTGCTGGTGGCTCTCACAGCGTGGGCTGTAAATTACACAACCCGTATGGCTGCCTGCCTGTCTCTCCTGCCTCTCACCCAACATCAGCACCCAGACTGCCCTGGGGCACCTGCCTCACCTGCTCTTGCCCCAGCCACCCAGACCCAGCAGTCCCCCAGTCTCAGCCACTGCCAGAGCCATGCAGAGAGAACTCTAGACTGGAGCCCAGCACAGCCATGTTAATACTCTGGGCTAATTAGCTTGTCAGAGTGGAGGCCTGTGGGCCCTGGAGCCAGCCAGCCTGAGTCAAATCTTGGCTCCGCCACTTACAAAGTGCACGAGCTTGAGCAAGCCACTGCCCTCTGTTTCCTCCTCTGCAGAATGGGCTTCCACAACCTGATGGGGTCGGCAGAAGAGTTCAATGAGTCAGGACATGTCCAGTGCCTGACACACGGGGTACCCGTCCCTTCTTGCTATCCTTGGAGGCTTAACTCCACTTGCCTCACCCCCAAATCTACAGATGCTGAAGTCCCCTGTATGAAATACAGCAGCATTTGTATACAACTCATGACCACCCTTTAAACCACCCCTATTTATTTATTATGGTCCCCAGTATATTATAAATACAAATAAATAGTTGTTACACTGGACGGTTTAGGGAATAATGACAAGAGAAAAGTCTGTGAATGTTCAGTAGAGATGCAAAGTCTTTCTGAACATTTTCAACCTGCGGGTTGAATCCAGGGACATAGAACCTCAGCCACAGAGGGCAAGCAGTACTCCAAAAAGCTGGTCTCCACTGTAATCTCCAAGCAGGAACTTCCCAGGTACCCCTGCCTCTCATAGCTCAGTTCTTCAGCATCGACTAGGGCATCCGCCCAAGCCCCACCTCTTCTACACAACCTGAAGGTCACTCTCCTGGGGTGTCTCCAGCAGCCCTGCCCGACACCCAGGGAGTCTGTGCTGAGCAGCTTGACCTACCACCCTTGTTAGCAAAGTTTTTTTAAAGCCACACTTACTAAGTAGTCAGTTACACACACACACACACACACACACACACACACACAGAGAGAGAGAGAGAGAGAGAGAGAGAGAAAGAGAGAGAGAGAGAGAGAGAGAGAGAGAGAGAGAGAGAGAGAGAGAGAGAGAACACTAACACTTCTCATCCTGGCCTGTTAAGATTTCTACTGCACACTGGAGACCCCCATGGCCCCCTGAAGCTGACATGTTTCCCATCCAGCTGTGAGGACCTTCCCTCTGGAAAATACAGTGACTAGGACTCTTCTATGGTGAAGATGTCACTGCCAGGCCTAGAGCTCTGCTCCTGTCCCTAGAGCTTCTGTGTTCAGGGCCAGGCCTTGCCCAGCCAAGACTGAGCAGGAGTTGTCTGGAGAGGCTGAGGGAACACACAGGGCCACCATCTGTGGGAGGGAATCCCTGGGCAGAGAGTCTACTCTTTCTTTCCCATCAACCATGTAATGTGGAGGGCCCCGGGTCAGGAGCCCAGGATGGGACACCTGGATCAGGAGCTCAGTATGGCAAGCCTAGGGCCAGGAGCCATGGAGAGTATCAGGGTTAGGAGTCTAGCATGGGGGGGGGGCACCAGGGCCAGGATCCCAGCATGGGGAGCACCAAGTCAGGAGTCTAGTATAGGGAGCATCAGGACCAGGAGCCCAGCATGGGGAGCACCAAGTCAGGAGTCTAGTATAGGGAGCATCAGGACCAGGAGCCCAGCATGGGGAGCACCAAGTCAGGAGTCTAGCATGGAGAACACAGGGTCAGAAGTCCAAAATGGGAAGTTCAGGGGCAGGAGTAGGTTTCCAAGATTGGTCCAGGTATGGCTGATGCTGAGAGTCCTTCACTGATGAGTGGTGACCAGACTTGGAGATGCCCTAGGAAAGGAAGCATCTGAAAGAACTTGATATAGATGGGCCTTTTGAGCATTGTGGGAGCTGATAGGCCTAGGCCCTAGATAAGCAAACTCTTACCGACCCAGGCAGCAGTCCGTGCACCCCCGAGCGCTCATTAGGCACTTTGAGTATGCTGGAGGTAGGAGCTGCTTCAGGGGAGAAGCAAGAATTGGAGCCTAGGTTGAGTACCCACCCTGGGCTGGCCTGGGACTGTATGAATGGTAAGAATATCCCTGTCATCAGAGGATCAGGAAGATAAAGCAGGAGCATACCTGTGCCACTGACTGTGCCCTTAGGCAGGATCATAACCTCCTAAGAGAATAGCATATCAGCCTTGTCTGTTTATAAAGTTGTGGCCAATGACTGGGGCCTTCCTGGAGGAGGGGGCCAGCTGGACAATTCAGTTCCAAGTCCTTTGGCTTCAAAGATATATCATCCCTTTGCTTCATCGTGGTGATCAGGGTTCCTGCTGAGGTGCATAGGGCGTTCTCATTTATTTAACTATTGAGTGCCCACAAGATGCCAGGTACTGTTCTAGACTCAGGAGACACTGCTTCTCCTCTTTCCCAAACCTGCTCCATCGCAGGCCCAGTGTGAGTCTGCCAACAGCCTTCTTCCATAGACACACTTGGCAGAGTTTGTCCCTGCATCCAGGGGTGGCAGGCAAGGGGCGGGGTGTTGGAAAGATGGGTTCAGGCTGGCCAGTTGTTCCCTGGGCTGGGGTGGTAACTCCCTTACCTGTAAGCACAGGGTGGCAATGAGAATAAGTAGACATGGCTGTCATCACCGTATGAAATCGGAAGCAGTTTGTGCTGGTTCCCACCCAGTATAGACTCCTTACTTTTGCCAGGCCAGAGCCCTGGCCTGATGGCTGTGCCCAAAGGAGTTGGTAAAAATACCACAGCACGCAAAGGAAACGGGGACAACACCCATCCTGCCTACTCTCCCCAGCCTCAGCCTGCCCTGCCCTGCCCAACCCTCGAGGTTGCAGGACAGGGAACAACAGGTCAGCAGAGGCAGGCTGCTCCCCATCTACTCAGTTCCTGAAGGGTCCACCATGCATCCCACCTGGAAGCTCTGCCCTCAGGCCCTGGAAAGGGGATCTGGACAAGTGTCACACCAGCAACATGCTTCCGGTATCAGTCCATCAGAACTTAGTACTGAGATTCTTTTTCCCTTATAAAAGGATCGGAGCACAGAAACCACCCATAATCCCACCCTCCTGACTCCCAGGCTTATGATGTAGTCTTGCAATAGTGTACAAGAAATACTTTGCATCTCTTCTATGACTGGGCTTAATATCCCAGCAGAGACCTGAGGAATGTGAGCGCTTCTTTCCAGTCACTTTTCTTGTTTATATTGAAAACAGCACAAACCAATTTTATATCCTGTTTTATTTATCATTTAATGTTATTGAATACATTTTGACCATCCTGTTGCCATCTACACACCCAGGCATACACACACATACACACAGGCACACATACACACAGACACACACAGAGGCACGCAAACACACACACACTCATACGCGTGTGCACACACACACAGGCAGACACACAGGCACGCGCGCGCACACACACACACAGAGGCACGCACACACACACACACACACAGAGGCAGACACACACACAGGCACACAGGCACGCGCACACACACACACAGAGGCACGCACACACAGGCACACACACACACAGGCACACACACAGGCACGCACACACACACACAGGCACACACACGCACACACAGGCACACACGCACACACAGGCACACAGGCACACACGCACACACAGGCACACACACACACAGGCACACACACACACACACAGGCACACGCGCGCGCACACACACACAT
>CM052705.1:18353385-18418802 GCA_028551405.1 Uromys caudimaculatus
ACCCCATGTCCTCACCCCATGTCCTCACCCCATGTCCTCACCCCATGTCCTCACCCCATGTCCTTACCCCATGTCCTTACCCCATGTCCTTACCCCATGTCCTTACTCCATGTCCTTACCCCATGTCCTTACTCCATGTCCTTACTCCATGTCCTTAGTCTGTGTCCTTACTCCATCTCCTTCACAATAGCATAGACTGGGTATTTTAGAATTCTGGCTCATGCTTCTGGTCTAAGACCACAGGGCCACATCTAAGGATGGCTTTGTTGCTGGAAGAATCTTGAAGTAGCACAGGACATCACATGTCAAGAGACCTAGGAAAAATGGCTGATATAAGCATACTGGAGCAGTGGTTCTCAACCTGTGGATTGTGACCCCTTCGGAGGTCAAAATACTCTTTCACAGGGGTTACCTAAGACTATTGGGAAACACAAACATTTACATTACAATTCATAACAGTAGCAAAATTACAGTTAAGAAGTAGCAACAAAAATAATTTTATGGTTGGGGGGTCACCATCACATGAGGAACTGCATTAAAGCATTAGGAAGGTTGAAAACCACTGATCAAGAGATAACCCATTGATCACATGGATGGCTCATGAGAATAGAACCCCAGTTCCCCCTTAAAGTTCCTACCTGGCCCCATCTTTTTACTGTCTCATAAAGCAATTTAAATGTCAACATGAGTTTGAGAAGAACAAACCACATTCAGATGGCAGCATGACCCTACCATGAAGTTTCCGTCAGTCATCTCTAGGGTACAACCAGCTCTGGGCAGAGGGCAAGTATGGGGCTGAGGAGCATTGTGAGGGGTGAGATGGAGCTGGGACATGATCCTCACAGCCAGAGGCCACAGTCAGAAAGACACGTGTTGTCCTTTTCCAAGACCAGCTTGATACCGTAGACAGGAGAATTAGTCATTATTGACTGTGACTCCAAACCGTGTTCACTGGGTTAGTGCCCCAGTGACGGTTTGCTGATTGTGGTCCAGGGTGATACAAAGTCCTGAGGGAAAAGCCAAAGAGCCTGCTGGACCAGCTAGATGCTCTCCAACTTCTCTCCTGGAACTTGGAATCAGGACACACCCTTTTGCCTGGTTACTGGGACTTTAGAAATGAGCAAGGGATAGTAGGAAAGCTGACAGAGAGGCAGAGTTGTTGTAAGGCCTGGGATTTTTTTCCTGTCCCCTGACTTCTGCATCCTTAGTTGTAAAATGAAAAGTTAGCTGGTCTCTGGTATGTTCCCAGCTCTGAGAACCAGGTTGTGCGCCAGCTGTTTTTTGGGAAGGTCAAGGTGATTTAAGGCAGGCATAGGGGTGAAGTCTGTACCCTCTCCTTACTCTAAGACCCTCTAGACTAAGCTTGGAGCCTGCTTCCTCTGACTTCTCATCTATCCAGAGCTTTCTGAGACAAGACTGCCAGACACTCAGAGTCTGCTTTCTTTGCTTCTTCTGCAAGGAAAGGAGAGTCCTGGGCTGTCTAAGCCGAAAGGCCTCCCAAATCTGATTTCAGTAACCGTTCCTTATATGCAGTGAGTGGGGCCAAGAGAGGACAGAGGGTTTGTCCAAGGCCACAGGCGAAGCCAGAGCCCAGGACTTTTCCCACTGAATCAGCTGCTTCGTGTCTGTGCCTGAACAAAACACTCAGGGGAGAGCTGGAAGCAGCGGGCTGGGGATGATGTTTTCCTTACCATCTTTATCAACGCTAGCGCCATCGTCACCATCAGCCCTGCCCCTTCAGCACGAGCACGGTACCCCGGGTGCATCATTCACTCATTCATCCTCAGAGACTGCTGAGGCTGCCAATGAGAAGCAGGTTGCTTGGCTCTCTTGCTAGCTGGTTGTATGACCTTGAGTGAGCTCCTCTTCCATCTGCTTCAGCTCCTGGCAGTGGAAAGGATACCAGCATGTTCCTCAGGTTTCTGTTAGGAGGCTTAAGTCAGTCACCCTGGGAAATGCTCAGAGCAGGGCCTACTTCGTACCTAGGCAATACTACCATTCATTTGCCTACTCGGTTCCGCCTGCTTTAAAGAAGATGTGAGAACTTTCACACTGGCAGCCTGTAAAAGAGTACAGGAGCCTAGGACCAAAGCAGGGGATGTTGGGCTGAGCACAGCCAGGTCTTAGGCCTGAAGGTGAAGGTTGTTGGTACTAAGAGCTCCTTTTCTCTCCTCACAGGAGGTACACCAACCTCTAAGGAGAAAGATGTTTCTGGTTCAGATTTTACAAATGGCCTTAGTGCAATGGCAGTATCTCCCGTTCGAATCATCCTGCCGCCTTTTACAATTGATCTCTGAAAAGCCCAAGGTCTCCTCCCTGCCTCCAGCCTGCGGATCCCAAGTATCACTGGTCACCATGCCATACTTCAGCTGTCCAGAAGAATGCTCGGAGAAGCCAGAGCTGACAGTTTGGGGCACCAGGAGAAACGCTAGAGAAGAGTTGGGTGACCTGCAATACAGGGCCTTCGCTCTGATGCAGAGGGAAACCCGTATCCCAGCAACTCCCCAGCAACCAGAGCAGTGAGCACCCAGGAGTTAGCGATGAGAACTCCCTGAACTGCCCACATTCTTCCTCATGTTGGTTCCCCCTTCTCTCAAACACAACAAATGCTGAGAGGGAAGGCGAATGGGGTGCTCCATACTGGACCCTTTGAAAGGCAACGGGACCCAGTTTGGAGGGTCTTGTTTCATCTCCTCCAGGACTGTTGGAGGGTGGCAGACCTCTGAGTGTGGCCTGAAAGCATCTCCATGGACAGTTGTCATCTGATAATTGAGCCCTACATATAGACATAGTAGGTGTACATTCACACAAGCACACACCTTCCCTAATGTGTGTCCCAGTGCTCCAGGCCTAGCCAAAAGGGCAAACCCATCCTGTAAAATTCTGTCTCTATTGCAGAAAAATGTGTACAGCCCCCAGTTCTCTGGCACCGCCTAGCTCAGGGATTCCATCCTGGGCTCTGATGAAGGTTACCTTCCCACCCCACAACTCTCTCCTAGACCCTAGTTATTATTCTGGGGATCTCTTCCCTGGAAGCCTATAGCTCTCTGCCATGAGTACTCAAGGGGTTAGGAAGTATATCTTCCTGCTTGCATTCATCAGTGTAGACAGCAGACAAAGGCATGAGGCCCTCCCCTGAATTCACCTCCCATTGGGGCTCCAAGAATAGCTATGCCTCTCTGCTCTGCCTTCCTTATTCCCTGAGTATGCCACTTGGGGTAATCGGACCAGCCAGGATGTGATGACTTGCTACACCAAGGTTGGCACATAAATGAGTCACGAGAACAATTTGCCAAAATGTTTGGTTGGTTTGGTTCTTCTGAGACAGGATTTCTCTGTGTAGCCCTGGCTGTTCTGGAACTCTGTAGACAAGGCTGGCCTCAAACTTAGAGATCCACCTTCCTCTGCCTCCCAAGTGCTGGGATTAAAGGTGTACACTACCAGCGCCTGGTGCCAGAAGGTATTTTTGAGGGACAGTGTAAGCACTGATTCTCAACCTTCCTAATGCTGTGACTCTTTAATACAGTTCCTCATGTTGTAGTGATTCCCAACTGTAAAATTATTTTGTTGCTACTTCATAACTGTAATCTTGCTACTGTTACTTCAAACCAAAGGGCTTAGACCTCTCAGGCTCCAGGCCCAGCTTGCTAGGAAAACAGCTGAGTTTGGGAACCAGATGGGCAAGTTATATAAAGCTAAAATGGACAAGGCTCTAAATGAATGCTTGAAGTCTTTATAAGAGAGAATTTTAGACAGGAAGACAAGGGAGACAGCCCTATGAAGACAGAGCAGGGATAGGTTGATACACGTACCAGTTGGGCACTTAGAAATTGCTGATTCAAGCCTGACGGTAGGAGAGGAGCAGCGTGTGGTGTCCTTAGAGCCTCCAGAAGGAAGCAGCCTACCAAGGCCTGCAGGAGACCTGGGTTCCTGATGCTGTCACACTGGATTCCCTGGCAGCCAAAGCAAGGGCTCTGCTCACCTCTTCAGTTACCTAGAAGGGTCAAGTCTACTTTTCCTTAAGCTGTTTCCACCTTCAACTGGGAGAGGCTAGCTCTGTGATGATGGATATAAAGTGTATCAGTCAGACCCTGGTGGGTAAGAAGCATCTCTGAATGGCAGCTGTCATTATTGATGCTGGTTTATTCCAACTCCAGAGTATCAGTCCCATCATAGCTTGGGTTCCTCAGGCAGAAGACACTCAGAGGGAAAGGCTGAGGATAAGCCTCTGTTGGCACAGACAGGGGCAAAGACACAGCATATGACAAAGGGATGCTGATCTGGGATTGTGCCCAGTGGGAATTGAGCAGCTAGAATTGCTCTATCTGGTCCTGCTGTTGGTACACCTAGGTTGCCGGGTCTTTCTGTGCTCACAGCCATTAGCCCTGGAGTCTGGACTCCCCGAGAAGAGGTGGCATCCTAGGACAAGCTTCTCCCTGCACCCAAGGTCATTCCTGAAGTGTCAGACAGCTGAACAGACACACTCCCAGCCACTGTGGCAACTCATCCTTCAAAGGATGACCCAAGAGGAGCTTGGCAGCCCAGAGTTGATGATAGCAAAGTCCGGTGGTCTTAGTCAAGGGAGCTTTTCAGACGCAATGCCCTGGTGGTGGATGGGGTTGGAGTCAGAGCAGACAGACACACCCAGTGCAGCTGGACAGGAGGTAGTCATGTGAGGTGTGATCAGGTGTGGCAGCTTGGCCTTGCTCAAGACCTGCATTGAGGAGGCTCCTCATTGGCTGAATGAGCTAGCAGGCAAGCAGAGCACTGTCCTTAGCCATTTTGGTTGCCTCTCCTCTTCATAAAGGCTCTGCCATTTGTCTTCCTCTGTCACATAGCTCTTTGTGTATATAGGGTGGAGTCTTCAGTTAGCTAACCCTTCAGTTTCCCTGTTTTGAGAGCTTTGAGACCCAAAGCTATTCTTCCTCTAGGCCTGGTATCCACACATCTCAAGCTCCAACAAAGACCTCTTGTACACACGCCACACGCTTCAGACTCACACGTGTGCTTCACTAACCTTGGCCGGGACAGCTGCTGACCTGTCCCTTTCTCAAAGCCGGGCCTGTCCGCCTTATCAGGTGAGAACCACAGCTCAGAGAGAGGAAGTTGGTTGTTCAAACAAAAGTAGGTGGTTGAGCCAGGAAGTGGGACGTTCTCCTCACACCTACCCCCACAACGTTGGCCTTCTCTGGGCACAATGCAACCCTCCCAGTGAAGCCAGACTCCTCTCTCACAGGGACATCTGGCTTCACGCACAGAGTTTCCCCCAATAGAGAGAGCTCCAGAGACAAGGTCTGCCAGAGACACAGGGACTAGAAGGGTGACCAGGCAGGGATGGAGTAGGCTTGTCTCTAAGGCCAGGTGGTCCCCTCTTGCCCTCCTCTAATTACAAGCAATGAAAACTTGAGTCCCCAAGATGAGGCAGTTACAAAGGTAATTTTCCATGTGAGTCAAGCCCAGGTCATCTGTCCTATTTTTCTATTAATTGTTTTCCCTAAAATTGCCTTGTTCCCTGAGTTCATGTGGAGTCTCCTCGGGAGCTATTTTATTGTATCTGGTTTCTAAATGGTCTTACAGCACTGGTTTTCTTACCTCAAGCCTATCATACACTTCCCAAGGGCAGGTTGCCAGGATGGACTCTGGGACGAGGAGTCACTTCACCGGTGCCCTTTGGTTTCCTGTCTGCTGGTTAAGCGAGCGGCTTCCATGGAGGCCTTTCTACTTTGGAAGTATCTGGAAGGGATGGATGTGCAGAGAAGAACTTAGGGAGGAGCTGTGTGGAAGGCAGAGGCCTGTCTGGTGACAGAAAAAGGATGGGAAGGAGGCTTACTTAGCAGGGAGGCGGGCAAGGCTTGGGGCGCTCTTGCTGTGAAAAGGGGAGAGTGGGCGCAGCAGACGCGGGCATCTTAACCTACATGCGCTCTGCCCCATGGCACCCTCCCAATCCATGCTGCTGTGAGGGCCTCTACCCAGTCCTCTAGGAAGGGGACAGAGGAGACAGCTGCCATACTTAGGTTATGAGCTGCCTCAGAAGGGGAAAGCAGGTGTAGCCCCTGGAGGCTGCAGGATGCTTAGAATTTAACACCTCCTTCTCCCAGATCCCTGCAGTTCCCCTGGGGGAGGAGCCTGCTCACCTCTGCCTGGTGCTGGCTCCACATTGGGCTTGCCTACACCTTGGGGGACCTGGAGAGCTAGGAAGCATCTGGTGACACCTCATACCTCCATTTTCTGATTGTTTCCTTTTCTTACCAGTGTTCCTATATTCTACCAGGGACCCCAAGCCCCTAAAGGTACTGCATGAGGCTCCCAATAGTTAGTGGTCAAGTGTTTCTGAGTCTGGTCTGCATCTCCCAAATGCAATTCTTCTTACATTTATATGCACCCTCTGACTCTTCCTGGCCTCACCGCAACACGTAGGGGGTTCAGGGTTCACCCAAAGACCCTCACTGGTTGTTTGTGAACTGTACGGGAGGGGTGTTGAGTAAAAAGCACTGGGCTCCAGAGAGCTGGGTTCCAATCCTGCTCTGACACTCACCACCACCCTTATGGGTAAAGGAAGGCTAAAGACTCAGAACTTCCATTTCCTTGGCTGTAACAGGAGTGTTGAGCTTGACACAGAAAGACTGGCAATATTACTGTCAGCATTACTTGTCCTCCAGAGTCCTAGAAGGGCAGTTCTGCCTAGCAAACCCCTGTGCTGTGGGCAGCCCCACCCCTTCCTGCTCCCCTCTCCTCCCTCCCCAGCTCAGTGATAGGCTGTTTTAAGACAAGCATCCAAACTCAGCCTGGCTTTTCCCACAAGCACTGTCCCTTGAGGAATGATGGCCCTATTCCCTAATGGGGGAGCCCCTGAGGAAACCCTGGAAAAGGCCAGTGACCAGGGGCCTTTGCAAGTAGGACCATGGCCGGAAATGGGCTGGATGGAGGCCTGTGGCAGCGGCTGGTTGTTTGGTTCCCCGTTTAAATGAGGAACTGCCTAGACTACCCACTTAACCACAGACAAGGGCCTCAGCCTTTCTGCTTTCCTCTGTCTCTGAACTCCAGTGTCTGGGTTGTGTTCCTGGACCTGCTAGGATGGGTGGGAAACCCTGTTCCCAACACCTCTCCTGTATGGGCCGTGAGGATCCAGTTCCCAGTTGTGTCAGCTCTCTGCCCCTTTCTGCCCCTTGGATCTGTTCAGCCTGTGAGCAGTTACCATTCCTGTGGCACTCAGTGGTCCTAGACTCCAGGCACTGGTGGGGTTTGCCATGATTGTATTACTACTGACCCACTGCATAGACGAAGAAGCCCAGGTTTGCCCAAGGCCAGGCAGCTGGTTGGTGAGCCACCGAGATATCAGACAGGATCTGGCTGCCCCCGAGGCTAATTCAAACGACCTGGAAAGGAGAAAAGGGGAGGGAAGAAAGGAGAAAAGATACTAGGTTCTGCCCATGTGCAGAATGCAGCAATTACTGCCTAGAACTGCCTTTTAGCTCTGTTGGAGGAACATTTAATTGCTTCCTACAAATAATAACAAAACACCGTGCAATGCCGGCCTTGTTCTATGCCAGGGACTAAATACTTCACAACGTGAGCTGGTCCCAGGGTTGGAGTCAGCAGCACTGTCCTCTCTCAGAAGTCCCAGCCATCCTGAGCACTGGCCCCTGTCGTCCCACACTGGCCTCCAGTCATGACTCTCTTGCTTTGGCATTAACTCAGACATCTTCTCTGCCTCCAGCTACGGAGACTTTTGACCCCAGTTGGCTACCCATCCAGGATCCCGACCTCCAGTTTTGTGGCCTCTACAATCTGGACTGAAATTATCTCTCCCTTCAGCAAGTGGCACCCCTGGCAGGAACTCTGACTTCATCTTGGAGACTTCCTTTCTTAAAATCCCCTCAGACTACACTATCCCTGCATCCACCCAGCCCCAGTGCCTCATAGGAAATCCTTTCTCCGTTTTTATAAAGTTCAAACAGGTATGGCAACTCACAGCTGTAATTCCAACACTTGGGAGGCTAAGGCAGGGGAATTGCTGTGATCTCTAGGCCAGCCTGGGCTAAGGTAAGACCTTGTATCAAAATAATAATTATCACCCCAAAAGTCCAACATATATAAAAGTTATTACTTCACGTGCGTGCATACACACACACACACACACACACACACACACACACACACACACACACACCACCTGCCACACACAGATGTAAGAAGACTAAAATTGTAGGACGCTTCTTTGTCAGAATCAAAAATTATCTATGTCATGCCGATAGACAGCATCCCATGAGATGCTAATGGACTAAGACAATGTCAGGCGCAAGACGATGCCAGGGTCCACTGCTACTTGACATGACAGTGTTCTGGGACTGTTGGCTAGGGCAGGTGCCAAGAGACAATGGCCTTCCTCCAAGCAAAAACAAGCCACCAGGGGTCCAGACCACAGTTTGTATGTGCCATTCTCCCCAAAAGGTACTGGGGTTCCTTGGAGAAGTCAGATGCCAGGCTGGAACAGGGAAATTCTCAGAAGACATTGAACATCTGTTTGTGTCAGATTGGCAGGTCAAATCTATAATCCCAGCACTCAGGACCTGAGGTAGGAGAATCGCCATGAGTTCAAAGCTAGCTTTAATCACATAGTTTAGGCCAGCCTTTGAGAGAGAAAGGAAAAGAGGGAGGGAGGGAAGGAGGGAGGAGGGAGGAGGGAGGGAGGGAAGGAGGGAAGAGGGAGGAGGGAGGGCAGAGAGAGAGAGAGAGGAAGGAGGGAAGGAGAGAAAGAGGAGACAGAGAGAGACAGAGGGAGGGAGGGAAGGAGGGAGGAAGGGAAGGAGGGAAGAAGGGAACTTTTGGTGCCAGACAATGAGGAAATGCTCAAATTGACATCAAAATGACACAGATTTGTCTGATGGGATTCCCACTGGCTATATCCAGAACAATTTGGGTATCATCATAAATAGCTGTACTAATAAACTATAACATTTCAGTTAAAATAGGAATTTGTGAATCTATGCATTCCTTATAATAGGATGACAGCATGTGCACTGTGTGTGTGTGTGTGTGTGTGTGTGTGTGCGCGTGCGTGCGCGTGTGCATGCATGCGTGAGTGGGTGGATGGATGGATAGATAGATGGATGGAGAGATGATGGACATGGATGGCCTTAATTCGGTACCTATCATGGTGGATGATGGAGGCTGAAGTCTTCAAAGTGTGCTAAGGGTAGTGGACGGAGATGTGGTGGGGACAGAATAATGGTGCTGTGCTGCAGGGTCTCCTCACCACACAGTTATCAAATGCAAAGCAAAATATGGTAAGTGTGTGGTGGAGAAACCTGGCTGGCACCGACTCGACCCAGCGGCAGGATGAGCCTCGTTGTTGAGGAGAGCTCTGTCATCCTGTGAGGAACATAGTGTCTTTGCCAAGAGTGAGCAGCCTAAGAGCAGACGTGAGGACACAGGCTGTGGGACATCCAACAAAACGGTGCCCTGTGTCTCAATAGTGTTACCAGGCATGTGACACTTCCCTGAAAGCCCAGCACTTGGGAAGCAGAGGCAGGAGGATCACAGAAAGAAGGAGCTCATCCTGACTTGGAAGGACGAAAGGTAAAGATGTCTGTCAGGGTGAGATCTGCCTCAGATTGAAGGAAACTAAGGAGGCGTGACAGCCAAATGCAGCTCGCAGCCCTGACATGGATCCTGAACCAGAAAAGCAAATGGGGCATTGCTGAGAAAGCGGCAGGCATTAGCATGAGGTCCTCCAATTGGATGACGATGTTGAATTGATTTTGATTTCCTGATTTGGAGTGTTGAGGTCATGAGGAGAGAGCGGTGTTTGAGAGGAAACAGGAGCTGGAGCAGTTAGGCCAGCCAGCGGTTCTCAACCTGTGGGTCGAAACCCCTTTGGGGGTCGAATGACCTTTTCACAGGGGTCACATATCAGACATCCTGCATATCAGATTTTTATGTTATGATTCACAACAGTAGCAAAATTACAGTTATGAAGTAGCAACAAAACTAATTTTATGGTTGGGGGTCACTATGACATGAGGAACTATGTTAAAGGGTCCCAGAATTAGGGAGGTTGAGAAAGTGATTTAGGGGTCATGGGCCTTCATGTCTACCAAGTCATTCTAAATTCTCGAATGGTTTAGGAAAAAAGTAAAGATCTCTCTCTCCTCCCGCCTCACTATCTACACACATGCACACACACACACACACACACACACACACACACACAAGCACTCCTTGTATTCCTCAATCAGGGCACCCCTATCTTAAATCCATTTTCTTTTCTTTTTCCTCAATAAGTTTTTTTATTCACTTTACATCCCAATCACAGCCCCGGTTCCTCCTCTCCTCCCAGTCCTGCTCTTACAAGCCTCTCCCCCCATTAACCCCTCCCCTTCTCCTCAGGGGAGCCCCCCCTTGGGTACCACTCCACTCTGGGACATCTAGTCTCAGCAGGTCTAGGTAGCTCCTCTCCCACTGAGGCCCAACCAAGCAGTCCAGGTAGGGGAATGGGATCCAGTGGCAGGTGACAGAGTCAGGGACAGTCCCTGCTCCAGTTGTTAGGACATCCACATGAAGACCAAGCCGCACATCTGCCACAAATGTGCAGGGGGCCTAGGTCCAGCCCATGAATGCTTTTTGGTTGGTGGGTCAGTCTCTGTGAGACCCTCTGGTCCCAGGTTAGTTGACTCAGTAGGTCTTCTTGTGGTATCCTTGACCCCTCCAGCTTGTTCAATCTTCCCCCACTCTCCCATAAGACTCCCCTGAGCTCCACCCAATGGTTGGCTGTGAGAATGGAAAGTGGGGTGTCGGGGTGCATCTCTGGGACTACCTGGAGGCCTGGGACGGGGAAGGTTATGGGACGGGAAGTCTATGGGAATGACCCTAGCTGAGATTCCTGCCAGCGGGGGAAATGGAGTCAGCCTGCAGAGGTCACCTCCTGTAGGTAGACAGGACTTCCAGAGGATGGAGGGGGACACAACGCACCCACAAAACCTTCAACCCAAAATTTGTCCTGCTTGCAAGATGTGTAGGGATGAAGATGGAGCAGAGACTGAGGGAAAGGTCAACCAATGCCTGCCCAACCTGAGACCCACCGCATGGGAGGAGCCAACCCCTGACACTATTAATGATTCTCTGCTATGCTTGCAGACAGGAACCTAGCATAACTGTCCTGAGAGGCCTCATCCAGCAGGAGATGGAAAAAATGCAGAGACTCAAAGTCCATTTTCTTAAGAAGTTGCTTTCTTCTTCTCAAAGAAGCTTTTCTGGGGAGAGATGGCTCAGCAGTTAAGAGCATTGGCTGCTCTTCCAGAGGGCCTGGCTTCAATCTCCAGCACCCACATGGCAGCTCACAACTGTTTGTAAGTCCAGTTCCAGAGGACCTGACACCCTCTTTTGACTTCCAAAGGCACTAGGCATGTATGTGGTACATAAACACACATCCAGGTGTTTGAAAAAAAACAAAACAAACAAACAAACAAACAAACAAAAAAACCCATACATGTAAAATAAAATGTTAAAAAAAAGAAAAGAAAACAGAAATTTCCAAGAAAAGGAAATTACAAACCTGTATAAAATAGGAGAAAACACAACCCAACCTTTCTCCATTTATATGGGGTTACTGTTGGAAATAAAGATTTTGTTTTTAATGGTGCCTGAGAGAAGTCAGTGCAGGGACCAAGTGACCTTCTGATGGGCTCCCTCTCTCCTCAGAGAAACAGGTCTCAGGAGATAACAGTATTCAGGAGCTACCTTAAAACACCATCGAGCTTCCAATTCCTGGACTTTGATAGCCAGCTGATAGCACACTAGTAGCTCAAAAGCAATCATGATCAAAGGATACCATGAAAAACTGCCAAACGCTAGACACCAGGAGACGTGTGTGTGTGTGTGTGTGTGTGTGTGTGTGTGTGTGTGTGTGTGTGTGTGTGTGTGTTATTGTTGTTGTTATTTTGAAATCTGGCTAAATAAACTCACTAGCACCCCATTGGCCATCAACACCCCCACCCAGTGCTCTGGCTCTCAACCTTCCTAATGCTGCAATCCTTCAGTACAGTTCCTCAGCTGTGCTGACCCCCAACCATAAAATTATTTCACTGCTACTTCATAACTATGATTTTGCTACTGTTAGGAATCGTAACATGCAATGAATCTGATCTGTGACCCCGTGGGGTCTCGACCCGCAGGTTGAGAACCAGTGGTGTAGAGCATAGGCTGAGAATGGAATGCCGAAGAGGCCTAACAAGCCGAGTCTGATAGGGACTTGTGCTCTGAGCCCGGATCTCCTCTTGAATACCCTTGCAGCTGACTACAGTAAGACGCTAAATTTACTTCATGTAGCTGGGATTGTACTTCATTATGCAAATAAGTACAACCCATCTTCAAAATACTAGCTCTGGGATGCTTTTTCCCAAAAAGCAATCGTAGTATCCATGTAGCACAGTACCACAGAGCCAACCACAGGCATCAGGGGTCCCCAATAGCCTCCAAGACAGAAGAGGTTTCTCCAGAGCAGGTAGACCAGTACACTAGGGACTTGTTCAGGCACACAGCCTTCAATACAGGCACCGGTCTGGTACCTGCCCCTCTCTTCTCAATCCTGTGACCTCACGTTTCTTCCTTGACTCGGACACCCCTGTGGAGATTGCCTGCAAGGATGGCTCTGTTCACCCAGGCTTGAATATAATCCCATAGAAAGGTGACTGCAGAGTCTGAAGATGGACGAAGAAATGGAGGGTCTGCTCCCACCCTGCTTCCCCGGAGGCCACCCTAAGCTCTCTCTGGGGAAAGCTCAATGAGAGAAAAAGAGAAGACTGGGTGAAAGGCTCTCCCTCTGAGCCTCTTCACAGTCCTGCGATTGTGGACCGTGGTCAGAGAGAGATGGCTTGAGTGGGAGTGAAAGGGCCAGGGCCATAGCAAATCTTAGGAACACTAGGGTGCCTCTTAGCCCTTCTGCCCTCTTCTGACTTAACTTCTCTTTGTGCCTTACTTTTCCCATATGTGAAATGGAGCTAATAATCCTCAAAACACCCCTGCAAGGTACTAATTACTGTCTGTACAAGGCTTTGAGATCCTTGGATAGAATGTAACAGTACTAATAGTGGATAATAACACTCTGTCCACCCCCCAGCCCTTTCATCCATGGATCTCAAAGCCTTTTAAAAACCTTAATTAATTCTCACAACACCCAAATGCAGGAGGCTGATGGTCATTAGTCCCATTTTACTGGTGGGGAAACTGAGGGAAGCCAGGAGGCTGGCTTGAGGCCACACAATAAGCTGGCATCTGATGGGGGTTAGAACTCACAGCCCCCGGCCCCTGGGAAGGACTCAGCCAACATGACTTCCACCTGCTCAGCATGAATACTCAGGGCAAGAGGCCCTGGGGTCCTGCTAAGGGGCGTATGAGTCACACTGAGCCATAGGGGGACTCCTGCTCCAGGGACTAGGAGGTGGCTAGCCTGTCTGAGGAGAGAAGTAACATTTATAGGGTACCTAGTGTGTGCTGATCCCTAAGAGAGATGATTGATGGATCTGTCTGTCTGTCTGTCTGTCGTTTGGTCTAATTCCCAACTGTGAAGCTAAACATATTGCTCATTTCACAGATGTGGAACCCAGCTAGTTGAGTATGTTATCACTTTGGCTTGCCTGCTAGGGACTGAGACTCTAGCTTGTGCCTTCAGGGCCATTGACATTCAGGCAGTGGGAGCCATTATTCTAAACATAGAAAAACTGATGCACACAGGAGAAACCCAGTTTGCTTGACGGTTGGATTTTCGGACAAGCCACTGTTGGTCAATGACCTCTCCCTTCCCCAGCCCTGCCTCCCTCCCAACCCCACACAGGCAGGTGAGGCTGAGTGAGATCATGTCAGGAAGGTCTTTGAAGTGCCCAGAGGCAGCATGTCCTGGTCTTCCCTGGGGAAGATGAAGAGACTTGTCCTGGGTTTGTGTCATCTTATGGGGAAGTTCTCAGAATATTGGAAGCAACAGGGTCATCTAGGGACAGACACATTATGCATGGGCTTTGGGGGAAGTTTCCTATGTCCTGCCTGTGGGCCTGTGTACCACCATCACCTTCCCCAGCCATCTGTCTTCCTGGCTGACTCCTCTTCTGTCCTGGGCCCAGTTTTCTAAGGAGGTTGACATGGGGGACTTTGGAAGTCCCTAGGAGCTCCGAAGATCCCTGTTCCCTTAAGGTAGGGCCACATACTGCAGTAGGTCATTGTAACCATGACCCACCTATAAACGTAAAGGATCTGTCAGAAAGCAGATTCAGCCCAGTGACAGCGACAGGACCTTGGAGACTGGGCAGGGCATCAGAGACCTGGCTGTAGGCCCTGGCTATCTCTCTAGCAGGCTGTGTGGTCTGGACAGGTCCTTGCTGGGTTTTGCCTCTATTTCCCTGATAGTAAAAACTGCTGTGGGGGAAAGACCAGCATAGCAACACCCATGGGGGCTTTGAAACCAAGGAAAGGAGTGCAGAGGTGGCGAGACCAGCTTGTCCTGGCCAGGGTGAGAGACAGAGGCACCCAGGATGGGGTGGGGATCTTTTGGAGGGAAAATGCTTAGAGATTCATGAGCAGTTTTGCTTACAGCTTGCTCAACCTTGATCAAGATTTTAATGTTTGTGTAGTCTTCCGGGAAAGTCAGCAAAATGTTTGCTTTCCAATATTATGTGCTTCAATCTCCTTTCACACTTGCAAGAGAGGTATATATACTCCAACATCCAGATAAGGAAACTGAGGCTAGGATGTAGGGACAATGGGTTCAAGGGTCTAACCTAGTCTTCCAAACCAAGCATCCCCCTCAGGTGTTTTCTAGAGAGTTCTGGGTTTCGGAATCCATTCTCAGGTTGGATTGCAAGGCCTCCTTGCTGGGCATTTTACATCCTCTTGAGGTCTCAAGGGAGGTGTCCAAAGTTCTGTGGAGTGGGAGCCTGTTCCCGTAGGACGCAGGACAGTGAGGCCAGGGTGTGGCCAGCAGTGGGTGGGTGGTGCTGAAGGCTCTTGTTGGCTGGCTGGGCAGGGAAGGACAGGGAGGGGCAGAGCATGGAAGAACAGGGTGACCTGGGCAGCCTGACCTGGAATAATTGAGCAGGGGTAAGCAGAGATGGTGGAGGAGGCAGAGGTGGGGAGGCTTCTGGGTGCTTAGGAGCCCTCAGCTGAGGAGTCCAAGGTGGCTCCCTTTGCATGGCTGTGCCCAGCAGCTTCCAGAAGGCATGTTCTTTCCCTCTCAAGCAGATCATCTCTGGAGAGCCTGCTCAGACCTGCCCTCCCCACAAAGCACGGTAGCAACTCCCTGGGGCGGAAAGTGTCTCTACTGAAAGCAAGACAGGAGTTTAATTAAGCCCTAAACATGCACAGTTGAGCCTGAAATTAGGGTGGTGCAGGGAGGGGGAGAAGGCAGCTGAGGACAGGGGGGCTTCAGCCCAATCCTGCCCAGCTGAGCAAAACAACCTTACAAGCAAGCCTAGTTACAAAACATTTCTGACCTACAAAGGGGGGGGGGTGTTGCCAGGCTGCCTGTCTCTCTCAACTAGGTTACTAGGGTTCATGAGGACTTTGGAGAATGAGAAGAGGGAAGCCAGAAGTCAAGAGGGGTCACCTCTGAAAGTGGCTTCCAGGGAAGCAGGAGTCTATGACTGACACTGGGCAGCAGCGAGGAGCCGTCCCCACCCTGAGGGAGGAGAGGTAGGAGGACTCCAATGGCGCTGGGCTCTGGATGAGCCAGTCAGACTGCACACACAGGTGTGCCCAGGTTGGGACTCCTGCTCAGAGCACCCATCTTTCAGGGGGGTAAATCTCATTCTGTGCCCCCAGGAGGAAGGGAACACCCAGCCAGGCTCCTGGCTTCAGGGACAAAGTTACAAGACCTGTTTTGCCTAGAGCTGTAGACATTTGGGTCATCCATAGCTTTAAGAAATCTGAGGGTTTCACCCCTCTCTCTCCTGTCCCCAGATCTCCCCAAGCTGCGGCTGAGACATTCAAACCGCAGCCTCCTCCTCTGCCTGGTAATTGATCCTGCTTTGCCCTGCAACTTGGGTTTGGTCTTAATTTGGCAGGGACTAAAGGCAAGAAGAGACGGGCAGGCAGACATGTCATTGCTTGTCTCTGGGCAGAGAGGCAGTTGCGACAGAGCTTCTAGGTGTGTGTGTAAAAGTGCACACATGGGGACAGGCTAGTTGTATTGTGTGTGTGTGTGTGTGTGTGTGTGTGTGTGTGTGTGTGTGTGTGTGTGTGTGTGTGTTAGGGAAGTTGTCACTGGGCTGATTTCTGTCACTAAGGCAAAGTCCCAGGACAAATTGCTGTCCCAGCCATGGTGTGGAATTCAGCAACTCCTTAGTGTCAGCTAAGATGAGGCCTGTCCTGGCCTAGTTCCTTACCCAGTGCTAAAGGTCACCTGCCTGGCAAGCCATTTAGTGGAGATAGTCCCATACCCTACAGGCCCAGAAGTGGCCTGTAAGTCCTTTAAGGGACTAACTTTGAAAGTGGCCAGCTTGCCCTTCCTGTTCTGTGTCTAGCACGCAGTCATAGCTTCCCCTTCCAGGGACAGATAGGAAATCCTATAGCTTCCTCATTAAGACATCACCGCATCACCGACATCCTCAGGGGTACTGGCAGCATGTGTGTGGGGGAAAGACCCCGAACGTCAGATGGTGCAGCCTCTCTTCTGCACATCATACATCTTCCCTTGATGGCACCACTCGTCCAAAACCACAGAAATGTCTTTCATGGCCCTGGGGACCTACTTGTCCACCAGTCCTAGTTTTGATCTTCAGAACACAGTGTCTTTTCCTTGCTTCTTAAGCTCCTGGGTTGCTGCTGGCATCCTTTAGCTAGTGGCTGCATCTGTCTGTTCTCATTTCCACACTGCTTAGGTCTCTGCATGTGTAACTACTCTCTGCCCTGGTCTTAAAGGGACACTCACCCTTGAATTTAGGGTCCACAAGAGCCTTTATATCACTACATCTACAGATACTCATTTTGCTATAATATAGTCACCTGTTCTGGGGACTTCGATGAGGATTCCCTTTGACCTGTCCCACCAGCCAGAGATGGGTCAACCACAGTTGTAAGGAAGGGGAGCTCGCTACCCTAACAACCCGCTACATCCACATTCAAGCAGGTCTGAATGAAGTTCTTACTTGGAAGATATTGAACTAATTCTACTCAGTGGGAACCTCCTGACCTCTAGAACATCTATGTATTAGTAAATCAACTCAGTTTCCACACGCTTTGCCCCAATCACAATGAATAAAACAAAACCAGAAAGATGATGAGGTAACTTCATCTTTTTTTATGGTCTTGCATATAACTCAAACTGGCCTCAGACTCTCAGTGCTCCTGTCCTATGTGGGTGCTGGGGTTACAGGCATGCATACCGTTCCCATTAGACTTTGTGTGTGTGTGTGTGTGTGTGTGTGTGTGTGTGTGTGTGTGTGTGTGTGTGTGTGTGTGTGTTTCTTCTTCTTCTTCTTCTTCTTCTTCTTCTTCTTCTTCTTCTTCTTCTTCTTCTTCTCCTTCTCCTTCTCCTTCTCCTTCTCCTTCTCCTTCTCCTTCTCCTTCTCCTTCTCCTTCCTCTTTCTCTCTCTCTCTGTCTCAGACCTGTGAAAGTCAGAGTTCGACTTTCAGGAGTGGGCTCTTTCCTTCCACCATGTAGCTCTTAAAGATGGAACTCACTGTTGTCCGTTTTGGCAGCAGGCGCCTTCAAATGTTGAGGCAGCTTGCTGTACACATTGTCTTTGTCTGTTAGCTTTTTTTTTTTTTTTAATTAGTTTTGATGTTAGGGAAAGAGCACCAACCTTGGACACCCTGGTGGTTCTGCCCCGGGGTCCCATGCCTCAGTTTCCATAACACCAGAGGGCAGCTGAGTCACCGTTGCATGAGATCTGTTGAGTCACACATCCCAGAGATTGGTAAATACCTCTGGAATCTTTAAGGCTCCGAGAAGTCTTGAGTGAAGAAATTGTATTCACACTATATTTTCCAAACTTGCTGGAAAAGAAAAGAAAAGAAAAGAGCAGAGTTCTTTTATCAGCTACCATCTGCCTTTAGCACCAGGCAAGACTTCCTCAGCATGGTGGGAAATGCCGACCTGAGAGATTCCCAGAGACCTTTTCCAGTTTTCCCAGTCAAATTCTATAGTTCAGTCTCTCCCTCCCTCCCCAGCACTATGGCTCAGCATCTTAGAGAGGACATTTGAGTGGGCTGGGCCACAGTCTCCTCCTATGGCTGAGACCTCTCCAACATCTGCCTGCTTCCCAAATCCTGCAGAGAAGAAAGGGAGAAAGGAGCTCCTCCCTCCAGGTGATCCTGTCCCCAGGGATCCAGACCTCCAGCCCACCCTAGATTCATGGCACTGCCTGCCTAGCCCCACCTCCATCCCCCACACCACTGTCTCGGGGCCTGAGCTCCCTAGATGCTTTATAAGGCTACATTGAAGAACCTCAACTACATCCTGATTATTTGGGGGGAGGAGCAAAAATTATGGATAACTATCAGAAGTTGGACCTTATGAAATGGAATGGGGAAGGATAGGAAAGGCAGTGGGAGTGGGGAGGGAGAGACAGACTGTGCTAAGGGAGAGGAACCTGGATGACTCAGGCATACAGGCTAGCTGGGGCAGGGGCTCCAACCTGGAGCTGGAGACCTTGAAGTGAGAGCTGGAAGCAGTGTGACCCTAAAAGCTCAGCGAATTTGTCCCCTCTGGCCCCACATACATACCTCTACGTGAGATTACAGCTGGAACACCTGGGCTCTTACCCTCTCTGCTATGTTTAGCCTCAGAGCTATTCTGGAGCACCCGTGTAATCTCTGCCAAAGCAAGTTCACTTTGCTTTTAACTATGGCCGTAGCTTTGTCTGTGGAGTGCCTGCATACCGGGCACCCTGTTAGCGGCCCCCACCCAACTATCATTTAATTATTACCATCTCTAAGGTTTTATAGAAAGTGACTGACAGTGGTATAGAACATGGCACACTATTTTGCCCAAGGCCCATGCCATAGCTTTCATTGTTAGTTTTCACCTCTGCATCTGGCGGTGTGGGAGCACTCCCTAGGTCAGCTGACCTGGATCTGAGGAAAGAGAAGGGTGAATCCGCCCTCATCAGTCTGGAGAGACATCATCTATCCTCTGGTACAGGTGGTAGCCTTCCAGCTCCTGGGGTGGGGAATGTTTGCTTTCTGTTAATGAAAAGAAATAAATGTGATAATAAATAAATGCACCACCCAGTGCAGTAATCGCTGGCCCAAACAATAAGGTTCTGTGTTTGCTCTCGGCTGTATTATATTCATTGACTGTAGGCGCTGTTCAGGAGTCCCTTGGCACATCAACGGGGGCTGGGCCCCCAGGCACATGAAGAGGAAGGCAGTCCAGCTATTCTGTCTGCCTGTTTCCAGGTATCCCAGCCAAAGTGAAGAAAATGTACAAAGACCCTGTACTTGGAAATAGTGTTCTATCCTTGGTGTCAAGACTGCCTTGGTGTCAAGACTGTCAAGGTGCAGCTCTGCCCCTGCTACTCTGGGTGACCGGAGCAAGCCTCTCCCCACCCCGCCACTGGCTCCCAATTCTTACAAGTGTCGAATAGTGTTGAGAGGGTTGCTCAAATGAGCACTTGGGGTCCTTCCAGCTCTGACACTGCTGGACCTTACAGACTCTGCTCCTCCTGAACATACCCATACTCCCAGTGCCCCCTGGGCAATGGTAGGTTCAGAGGTCCAAGAACCCAACTTTCTTGGGAGGCTAACTGGGTGCCTCTTCCAGCCTCCAATTTCCTCTGTTTCTCCCACTTCCTCTGGCTGTCCTGTGGGTGGAATTTCCCCCTTTGCGCCATTTTTAGAAATTGTAATCCATTTGAGTTCCCCAGAACATTGCGAGAAGCAGGGAGCAGAAAGCAGTACTGTGAACATTGATCGTGCCAAGTCCTTCCCAGGCTGCTTTGCAACTCTTCCTCACAGCTACAGAGACCCTTTGGATATTACGTTGGGTATAAATAAATGGAGAATGATAATTTCAACAAATATATGCACACATAATCCTCATGGTGGATCAAAGATCCTTTATTACATGCTATTTATTTATTTGTTTATTTGTTTGTTTAGTGGGTGTGTTTTGTGTGTTTGTGGGTGTATGCTCAAATAGACGTCAGAGGACTGACTGTGGAAGCTGGTTCTCTCCCACCCACTTGGTAGGAATTGAACTTAGGTCATCAGGTTTGGTGGTAAGAAACTTTACTTGCTGAGCCATTTTGCCACTCTGGTCTAAGGACTTGATATTACTATCACCACACAGCTCAAGGCAGGAGAATGAGTTGTGAAGAGGTTCAGGAACTGGCATGCCAGGCTTACTCTGCTGTAGATGATAGCACACCAGGATTCTAACCCACAAGATTCTAACTTCCAGGTCTTTGATCTAAATCACTAGCCTTTTTTAGATTCTTAGGTAGACCCAAAATCAGCACCCTTACACACACACACACACACACACACACACACACACACACACACCACTGGTACATATACACTACACACACACACACACACACACACACACAAATACATCACACACAGACACACACATACAATACACACACAAACACATCACACACAGACACATACAACACACACATATTACACAAAAAAAAAACACATCACACACAGACACACACATACAACACCCCCCACAAACATATCACACACAGACACACACATACAACACACACAAACACATCACATACACACAGACACACATACCGCACACTTGTATATACACACAACACACACAGACAAATATATCACACACATACAAACACATCACACACAGACACACACACACACAGACACACACACTTTGCAAGTAAGTGGGTTGGGTGTACAACAATGGAACAACCCTCAATTATACAGCAGGTAACTGGCAGAGCAGAAAGCACACCCCAGGCTGAGCCCACTTGCCTGAGGCTGTCTCTAAAAAAAAAAAAAAAACGTTCCAGCTATGCCAGAAGCAGAGCCAGTGGAGCCCCTTCCATCCCTCCTTCCACCTTTGCTTTATTCTTTCCAGGGCTCTCCCCTCCTCTTTCAAGAGCTCATGTGCCCCCAACAGGAAGTCACATGATGCGCTCCTCGGTGGAGATAACACAGTCTTATTCCCCAGGCTCCTGGTGGGCCCCATGAGGCAGTGACCCACAGCAGCTGGCCCACACCCTATCAGGAGGGAGTCTGCTGATGCTCAGAGAATCAGCAGGGATTCAGGCAGAACCTGGCTCACTCCTTGGGTAGCACACGTGGGCTGTCTGGATGAATCTAAGGACGTCTGCACCTCGCACCAGAACCTGCCCAAGACTGGAGAGGCCAGTGAACACGGACTCAGAAGCCACTGTCCTTTGATTTTGCTCTAGGTTCTTGCCCTTCTGTCTATCCTGCTACGAGGGTGATCAGTTTGAAGCTGGATGCTTCAATGTTTGGACTGTGGCCCATTATATGCGACCCTTGGTCCACAAAAGATAATTCTCAAAATTGTTTAGAATATTTAAGTTTCCTGCAGATTCCTATTGTGTCTTCTCCATAAGAAGACCGGCCATGGAGGACTCCTATCGCTTCAGCCCTGCCCCCACCTCAGTGTGCAATGGTAGTTTGGGGGTACATTTACTGAAGCATAAACCATAGCTAAGGTACACAAGTCCTGTGCATAGTGACATGTTTCACAGCACACCTATACACACCTTACCCAGTCAAGAAGCAGATGGACCCTAGCCCGCACAGAGCCTTCGGGCTCCTCCATTTTGACCCAGCCCTGACTCCACAAGGCCGACCACATTCTGCTGTCTGACATCTAGATCATAGATCCACTTTGCCTTTAGAACGGAATTTATGGGACGGAGTGATATGTAGTATATTGTGTCTGGAATCTTTTGCTCAATGTTCTATTTGTTAATTAGCTACAGATCTATGTGTGGGATAAAATATGCATACATAATATGCATGCATATAGGAATGTATAGAAATATTTTCCTCCCCTTTTAGCTGAAATATTTTAAAGCAAACTCATAAAAAGCATAGACCAGGAATGTGGCTCAGTGCTTAACTAAGTGCACGAAACTCTGTTCAATCCCTTAGCATAGAAACCCTTCAAGTCTTATACCAGTCACCCCGTGCTCGTCAGTATATCTCTCTAAATAATATTTACATAAGACAGTTAATGCTATCAACTTGCCTGATGAAACTGAGAGTAATTCTGGGCAGCATCTAATCTCCATTCTGATGACATTTTCTCAGTTGTGTACTTATGAAGGAGATTCAGGCCCACTGTCGCAGCAGCTCTTCTTCCCCTCCTCTCTCCTTCCCCCATCCTCCTTCTCCCTCCTCCCCCTCCCCCCGAGTTGGCCACTTCCTGAGGAGGCTGCTAGCATTGCCTTTCCTTTTCAGTCCAAACCTTCCTGAGTATTCCATGGCAGTGTCCCACGGCTGGCAGGATGCCCATCAGCCTTCCGAGGGACAGCTGGCTTAGACCCCCATTTGGTTTCTGAATGACGCTTTCAGAGTCTACTCTGCCACCTCAACACCCTTTTAAACATTTGCCCCAAACTTCCAATGGTTTTCAGGCCAGCACTCATTCTAGCCTAAGCTTGCCAACGAAGTCATTCCACACAAGCCTGGCTGTTCTAGGACCATTCTCTCCCGTCTCCGCTCCCTCGAGACTATACATGTAAGACCAATCTTCTGGTACCCATCAACCCATCAGTTCGTTCTCACCCCTGGGCCCAGGCTTCCCTGGACCTAGACCCTTCCGAATGCTGTCTGTCCTATAACTTCCCCAACTTTTACCTGTATCCTGTCAGATTCCTGAGGCCAAGTTCACAGCAACATGGTCGGATGTGCTCCGACCTTCCGCAATAACCAGAGAACACCCTGTGGTGTTGATTCTGCTGGCTTCTTTTAAAAGCTGAGACTGTTTCTCATCTATGTGCCAAGTTCTCCAAAGAGTGACACTATCTTACCTATCTGTTTTTCTAGAAATGTCTGGCAGGTAGGAGGTGCTCCCAATGGATGCTCTTTGTATGTTCACAGTGAAGCATCCAGGGCCCTTTTAGTTGCAAGTGCTACTCCCCTCAAAATGATTTGAGCAGACAAGGGAGGGTCTTGTCATAGAGCTTACAATTTCAGGAAGACACTGGCAGGTGATCAAATACTGTTAGCAGCACACTCTACCCCTCAGCTCTGCCCCCCTCTGCCTAGGCTTTATCCCTAGTAGCCTCTCCCAGAGACGTAGAAAAAAAGAGTGCTAATTTTAGAGGGGTTTTAGCCAAAGTCTCAGGTCTGTCACACAGCCATCTTGGGTCGTAAGTCATTCCTATATATCACTCAGTAACTGCAGCCTGAGACATTCTGTCAGCCAGGCCTGTATCATGTACCCATGAGTTCACTCTACAGCTCAAGGATCAGCCATGGCACATGAGGTAGGGATCTGGAACTTTCCTAAAGGAAGATCAACGGAGTCACCACAGGAAGAAGAGGGATAGTGGATCAGGCAAACAAAGCAGGCTCAAGACAGCTGGACGGAGTCCTGACATCGGCTATGGAGGCTCCTAGCATTCCTCTAGCGTTGTCTTCCCACGGTTGACCTTGAATCTGTGGCTTGCTTTACCTGAACTTCAGCTATATTTATTTATTTAGCATGCTTGTGCGTATGTGTGTGGGGGCCACAGTTCACATGTGTGGAGGTCAGAGGTCAACTTTCAGAAGTTGCCTCTCTCCTACCACGTGGGTCCCTGAGATCTAACTCAGGGTGTCAAGGCTGCGTGGCAAGGACGGACCTTTACCTGTTGAGCCATCTACCTGCCCCCCAAACCTCAGTTTCTTTACCTAGAAAATGGGTTGTTGGTTAGTTTTTGTCAACCTGACCCAAACAATGTTCACCCGTGAGAAGGAACAGAGGGATTACCTCCATCAGATTGGCCTGTGGGCTTGTCTGTGGGCATTTCCCTGACTAATGATTGGGCAGGGTTGGAAAGCTGAGAGCCAAGCACCTCCTTTATCTATAATCTAGGAGAAGGGGCCGGGACGTTGGTCTTTTCCTTCTTGGGTCCGGACAAACATTCCTACCAGGAATGACTTCTGCTCTGACTCAGTGATATTTCAGAATGATAGCACCAGATCTGTCACCATCTCTGGAATGTACCGAGCTTTAGCACACACTCACACATGTGGCAGGGAGGTTCTCTTTCCTGAGTGCCGAGCAGCATCCTACCCCTAGGGTCTGTGGTAGGGATGGGAGCAAGGGCAGAAGGGCATTATTTGTACACAATTTCCAAAACTTTAATTTGTAGTCACATACTACCTTACAGTGGCAACACTTTCTGGAAGATGTGTCACTAGGCACCTTTGTCAGTATTCTGACCCAAAGTCAGATGGTCGTGATGTCCCCAGGAAGCTGTTGACCAAAGCATTGTTACTTGGTGTAGGACTATGTATGTGGGTTGAGGCTACCGACAGCTTAGTTTATTACTGTTTGATTTTATTGAGGGTAACACAATTCAGCAGAGTGTATAAAATTCTGCCACCAGAAGGGTTAGTATGTGAACACACAGGTACCTCCATCGGATGGGCATTTTATTATTTCATGACCATGGGAGTTTTGCCTCATCTCTGTGTGTACACCACATGTGTGCAATGCCTGGGAGGAGGAGGAGGAGGAGGAGGGAGCAGAAGAGGATGCTAGATTCTGTGGGACTGGAGCTACAGATAGCTGTAAGCTGCCCTGGGGCTGGAGAGGTGGCTCAGTGGTTAAGAGCACTGGCTACTTTTCCAGAGGACCCAGCTCAGTCCTCAGAACTCATATGGTAGGACATTTATTTCATTTTTTTTCTTCAAGACAGGGTTTCTCTGTGTAGCCCTGGGTGTCCTGAACTCACTCTGTAGACTAGGCTAGCCTCCAACTCAGAGATCCACCTGCCTGTGCCTCCTGAGTGCTGGGATTAAAGGTGTGTGTCACCATGCCTGGCTTTTGTTGTTGTTGTTGTTGTTGTTGTTGTTGTTGTTGTTGTTGAAAGGGTCTCTTGTAGCCCAGGCTAGTCTTCAATTCACTATGTAGCTGAGGATTACCCTGAACTCCTGCCTCATCCTGCCTTTACCTCTTAAGTACTTAGACTATAGGTATGTGCCACGGTGCTCACTTTTCCTCTTCATAGCTATGATCACTGTAGATCTCCAATATATGTTGGGGCCAGGGTAAATATTACATCTCAGAGTGTACATGCTGCAAGCACCCTTTAGGTCCTCAAGCAGATGCTGTAAGGCCACGGGGGTGGATGGAGGAGCTGCCTTGTTCACTCAAAACCCCACTTCTGCACCCTGTGGGCTCCTTAGGAGACTGGACCCTCACACCTGACAGACACAAACACACCCTTCAGGATTAGTGGCTCTGAGCAACCCCCCACAACTCTTGTGGGGGTCTGTTTCCAGCTATTGCCAGACAACAGATATATTAAATTCCCTGTTTCTCCAACCCTCTCCCAAAGGACCCTCTCCTAAGAGGTCACCACAGAGACCTCTTCCTTTGAACCATTTGAGCTGAAATCTGCTTGCTGATCGCCTCTCAACAGATTTATAGGCCCTCAGAAAGCTCAAACACTTCTGTATTAAACAGGCTGTGCTGTTGTTGTTTTGTTTGGCTTTGTGGGTGTGGGGGGCAACTCGGCACAAATTAAATTGAGTTATCTGAGGAGAGCAACCTCATTTGAGAAAATGTCTCTATTAGATTGCCTGGAGGCAAGTTTCTAATGCATTCTTTTTATTTAAGATTGGTGTGGGCAGGCCCAGCTCGCTGGAGGCCACACCATGGGAGTGGGGGTCCTGAATCATATAGGAAAACAGACTGAGTAAGTCATGGGGAGCAAGCCAGTAACAGCACTCCTCTGTGGCCTCTGCTTCAGCTCCTGCCTTGAGTTCCTGCCCTCACTTCTTTTTTTTGTTTGTTTGTTTTGTTTTGTTTTGTTTTGTTTTGTTTTTCGAGACAGGGTTTCTCTGTGTAGCCCTGGCTGTCCTGGAACTCACTCTGTAGACCAGGCTGGCCTCGAACTCAGAAATCCGCCTGCCTCTGCCTCCCAAGTGCTGGGATTAAAGGCATGTGCCACCACTGCCTGGCTTGCCCTCACTTCTTGTGATATAAAACCATAAGCAAAAGAAACTCTTTCGTCCCCAAGCTGCTTTTGGTCATGATATTTTATCACAGTAGTAGAAGTACCCTAACCAATACTCCGGCTTCAAATACAAATGCTTTCAGGAATCAGCACACATCATCGAATGTGTTGTTTACTATAAAGTGATGACTGTAGCTTCCTCCGAGCAGTGTGGGAGGGTAGGATAATCACTAAGGAGTAGAACCTGTAGACTGTCAAGGTTGGCAGAACACTGGGTTTAAGGTCATGGGAGATGGCTCTGCGTTCAGCGGCAGTCATCCACAGGCCAGACCATACTGAGGAGGCTGCGTTGCATTTTATTCTTTGGCTTTGCTTCGGCAATCCTGAGTCTGGTACGCAGCAGACCGTGCTCCTCCTGGGGATGCTATAAGACAAGTGTAGCCACATGTATGCTCCGTGCTCTGATGGGTGGGCCAGTGAGTGGGACAATCATTCTAAGATCCAAGACGTCTCTCAAGGGCAACCTGGGCTGGATGGGGAAACAAGGAAACTGGCCGGGGTGGAACAGGAGGGTCCAGACACCCAGAGAGGCGATGAAGAATCAGCCCAGACTACTCCCCCCCACCCCCACCCCCCGCAGCATCTCTGTTCCCTTCCCTCACTCCACGTATTTACTCAGAAGAGAAAGAAGGGGCACTTTTAAGTGTCAGTTAAAGCCACAAACAAATGAAGTCCATGCTTAGAAAGCCAGAAAGACATTCCGGTAGGAGGCAGGTAAGGCGGAGGTGGGGGGAGGCAGACTCAGCCAGAGGTGGCTGTACTCCCAACGCCTTATTAAATACTGGCCAGTTCCCTAGGACAAGTTACTTGGCATTACTTTCTTGAACTGACACCTGGGAATGAGAACCACCTCAAATGTTTGTTGTGGGGATTACAAGCGACAGTATTTGTTTTCCTTAACATTTGAGACACTGGGGCTTAATCCCTGTTCTAAGCATCTTACTCCAGCCCCTTCTTAACTGCGTGCCCCTAGGGATGTCTTCCCACGTAGGCGCCGCTGAACTGGGTTTAGATAGGTCAAACTTCAAGCATCCACTGAACCAAGGGAGGCCAGTGCCAGGACAGCTCTGCCTCTGGTGCCACAGGACTGAAAGGTGGCCTAGACTATGGAACGTAGGTCTTCTCTCCAAGCAAGCACGGGAAACCAGCTCACGTTCCGGAGCAGGGCCAGGCAGGGATCAAAGCGCTCTCAAGGCGGGCTGAGGCGCACCAAAGGGAGGCCGGCGACTTGCATCAGCACAGATTCCGTGATGCTCTGCAGACGTCTGGGGGCTGCTGGGCTTTACGGGAAGCCACAAGAAAGGAAAGGACCGGGGAAGCGGGTCCGGGCGGGGGCGGGCGAGGGCGCGAGGTTGCGCTGGCCCGAAGGCGCGCTCCCGGCGGCGCCTGCTAGTGGCTGGGCGCGCCCGGGATGGCGGAGGCCTTGGAGGAAGCTCCTGTTCCCCTTCCCCCCTCTACTCCCCCCCCCCCCCCGCGCCCTGCGTTACTGGAAGGATTGTGTGGGAGAGACCCAGAAGCTCACGATTATTGAATGCGGGCTGGGGGAGGGCGGGACAGCCCGTGCGGCTCGAAGGAAAACCAAAAGTGCGTCTATTCGTGCTGCTGTGACACGCAGTTCCTCGGGGAGGCCCCTGCGCACCCCGGCCGCGTCCCCAGTTGCTCACCCCCAACCTTCCAAGATTTCTCTAGGGTGATCGAGGACCCGCACAGTACAGGGCAAGGCGAGTGGGAAAGTGTCACGATTTTTTTTTTCTGTGCCCTGCCCCCGTCCCCACCTCCAGTTTTCTGGGTTTTGCTGCTGCTCCTGGGGAAGGGCTGAGCCGTTTTGCGTCAAAGGGCTGCATTTACTCAGTCCTGCTGAGAGAGGCGTGTAAACACCCAGGCAGGCCAGGACGCAGGGATGAAGGGGGGGACGGAATGGGCCAGGCACCCACGGCTGGTGCGTGCGTGTACGCCTGCGCCACACCCCGTTCGCGAGTCTGCAGAGCTGTACATTCTGCTGGGGGGGGGGGGGCAGCTGCAGAAAGGCGAGGAGTCTGGCCACCTCGGCTCACCACGCGCACAGGTCCTTGGGGATGGAGCTCAGGACAGAATGTGTTTTATAACTGTAAACAATGACCCCGAGTATTGTTTGGGATTACCGTATCTTGGGGCCCTTGGGGCTGCCAGATGCCGCCAGCCGTCCCGGAAACGCCAGCGCTTTACATAGAGCCCCGGGAAGGCTTCGAGTTCCCGGTTCTTATTTTTCTTTCCTAGTAACGCCCCCACTTCACAGATAAGGAAACTGAGGATTTGAGATGTCATATGGGAGATGCATAGCGCTTCAACGTCCTTAGCGAATCCCAACAACCCATCTTCCTATTCACTCCTCAAAAGCTTGAGGATACAGAGGCACTGTTTAAGGATGGCTAAAAACAGCGTTGTTTGACGCTTGTAATCCCGGCACTCGGCACTCGGGAGGTGGAGGTTTATCTTTGACCTATAGCGAGTTTGAGGACAGCCTGTGCTACCTGAGACCCTGCCTCAAAAGAAAGAGTTCAATTGCTGGTATAGTGCTTATCAGTACACATTGTACCTTCTCTGGGGATGATTGGCTCTCCGAAGCAGACGAACGCTTTAGAAGGTCGTCCTGCTCCAAACCTTTCATTATATAGAGGAGGAAACTGAGACTCTAGACTCGCCCAAGATCTCACAGCTCATAAATAGCATAGGCAGGAGTTCGTTCATACTCCAAGGCCTGCGCTCTTTACCCTGAGTGCCACCCCACCCAGCAAGGCGGGAAGAGCCAGGAGTCTGGCCACGCGCACCCTGAACTTTGCTCCAAAACAGCCCAAGGCAACTTGGGGCACACCTCTCGGCCCCCAGTTTTTGTTTTTTGTTTTTTTTTTTTTTTAAACAACCCGATTTGCTTTTAAGGCCTGGTTACTGCTATTAGACGCGTCCTAATTGTCTAGCACAGAGGGCTCCCGGAATGTCTCACTAGCTAATTTCCTCTTCAATACTACTTCTAGCAAATTAATTGGAAGGCCAAAACAAAATAAATTTTTTTAAAAAAAACCAAGAGCGCACACACACACACACACACACACACACACACACACACACACACACACACGGGAAGCAGTGGGCAGCCAGGCTCAGAGTGAAAAATGGGCAGGCCAGCCCCGCCTGGCGGCGCCGCGCCGCACCCCACCAAGCCACGGCCGCAGGGTGGCGCGGATGCCCGGTGCGTCCAGGACGGCCGCTGCACCGGGCGGCGCCGCCGAGGGTGCGGACGACTGCGCACTGCCGCGCCCTCCCCGCGAGCGGCTCTGCGCGCCAGGCTCTCGGCCTCGCGGTGGCGCCGCACTGAGCCGCCCGTCTCGTCTAAAGGCTGCGATTTTTTTTCCCCCTAAAACCCAGAGTCCAGGCCCGCGCGGCCGCTTTCGGGGCCCCGCCCCGCGCCCCTTCCTTTTGGGGTGGGGATGGAGGGGGAGGAAGGAGGGAGGCCAGGGAGCATTCGGGAGCAGGCAAGGGAATCCCTCTCCTTCCACGTCACCCGAATGCGAGGAAACCCGCACTCGCGTCCTCTAACGCAAATGACCATCTTTGGCAACGTGCGCCAATGGAACAGACCAAGGGCGCTGCGCCCCGGGGGGGTGGAGGAGATAGGCAAGAACGCGGGCGGCCTCCGCGCCCCCATAGTGAGAGGGCCGCGCGCTCCCACCCTCCCCTCCGCCCGCCTTCCTCGCGCGGGGTGTGCGGCTGGCGTCAGCGCGACCGCGAGCGGGGCCGGGAGGGGAGCGCCGCGCCCGCCTCCTTCCCTCCCCTCCCGCGCCTCTTCCTCCTCCTCCTTGTCCCGGGCCTCCTCCCCCGCCGCCTCGAGCGCTCCTCCCAGCAAGGTGGAGTCTCGAGTTGACGTGAGTGGATCCACATGGTGTGGGGCTGGAGAATAAAGAGTGTGGAGTTGAACTCGTGCCATTGTAGTGACTCATCTCGGGTAGAGCGCAGGGGCTCGGAGCGAGACAGCGAGCGGCGCTCGGCAGGGACACAGAGAGAGCGCAAGAAAGAGGGGGAGAGAAAGGGGAGGGCGAAGCGAGGCGAGACGCGCGAGGCTGGCCGGTCCCGGAGCCGGCACGGGGTGCAGGTCACTGCGACGCGGAGCCACGTCCTTCTCAGCACCGCTCAGCCTGGAACCCCACGGGCGCTGTCCCACCGGCGCGATCCGGGCCGCTGGACCGGCGCTCACCGCCTTGTCCTAAGTCAAGTGTCCGAGTCGCCGGGAAACTCAGGCGGCGAGTTGGCCACAGGAAGTTTATTCTCGAGCTCCTTTTCTAAAAGGAGGAAACAGAAGTTTCTCCCAACCGGCAGCTTTTCTTTTTCGCCTTTTTGGCGCCCTAGGAGATCAGGGAAGGAGTCCCCCAGAGCTGCCAAGCGACACCCGCCGGGCTCCTAGTCTTTTCGCGTTGCCCGTTTTTCTCCAGCCCGTGGGTCCCGGCAGAGCTCCGGCTGCGCGCGGGGGCGGAAGGGCGCGCGCAGGGGAGGGACCGAGGGACGCGCCGACTTTTTAGAGGGAGGGACCCGGTGGACAACCGGTTCCGCGGAGCTTGCAGAGCAGAAACGAAGTGCGGTGCGCGGCGATCGGGGGGGGGGGGGTCATTTCCCGATTGTCGCTGCCTCCTGCCTGCCTGGCTTGGGGGACAGCCCGGGAGCGAAAAGCCCAGCCCGCGGCCGGGCCGGTGGACCAGCGAGCGCGCAGCAGACTGTGCGCGGCCGCGGCGAGGGCGGGGAAGAAAACCACCCTGTTTCCTCTCCGGCCCCCACCGCGGATCATGTACCAGGATTATCCCGGGAACTTTGACACCTCGTCCCGGGGCAGCAGCGGCTCTCCTGCGCACGCCGAGTCCTACTCCAGCGGTGGCGGCGGCCAGCAGGTAGGTGCGGGCCGGGGTGCACCTGGCGGCGCGGGCAGACTCCTACCCTCTTCTCGCTCCCACTGCCTCCACCCCCAACCTCCGTCTTTTCCCTTTCCTGGCCAGGCTAGAAAAATACTTAGGGGTTACCGCTGTAAGTTTTGGGGTTTTGTTCAGTTCCGCCCCACTCATCTCTCCACTTTAAAAAAAAAAAAAAAAAAAAAAAGCAAAAACAAAAACAAACGGAGAGTGGGCTTGAAGAGCCAACGACACCCTCTCCCCCTTTTCTTACTTAATTTTCCCAGAAAAGCTCCTGAAATTACTGGTCCCCTCCGGAAGCCTGTTGCCTCCTTCCGAGCCGCTCTCCCTCCCTTTTCACGTTCCTCTTCTAGGTAGTGGATAGGCAAGAAAATCTTTGCGCCCCCTAAGCCCCTCCTAAACATCAAGGACCCTACGGAGAGGGGGGAAGCTTTTTAACCCTTCCTTCTTCTGTTATTCTTCGGACTTAGCTGTTTTCGGAAAAGGATTGGGGACTCAGAAACAAGACTGGGCTCCTTCAAGTGATTGGGAGTGAGGAGGAGGGCTGCCTCTGGGAATTAGGTGCGAAGGTCAGGAAGGAAGAAGCCGACTTTGATTGGCTCTTGACACCTCCTGTGACTACCCCCCCCCCCAGCTTCCGGAAAGGGTTGGGCAGGAGCCTGTACTTCCCCGGGAGCTGAACCTTGAGGGGTTTGGAGGTACCTGGGGCAAAGACGCTGTTAGAGAGAAGTGGGAGAGAGAGAGAGAGACATCACTTGGGCTCCTGAGTGGCTTTAGAAGTACAAAAACATCTCTTTCTAAAGCAGCCAGACTGGTTTGCACGGAGGGATTGTGCCTGTAATCTGTGTCTCTGTAGGTACCAGGCAGGTATTGGTGGGGGGGTGGGGGTGGGGGTGGGTACCTGACTTGTGAGGGAATTGCATGAACTCACAAGGCCCCTTGCCACCTGAAGCCCGCCTGGGCCAGCATCTGGGAGTTCCTAGCCAATCTGGCTGCAGCAAGAGTTACTCCATAAGCCAATGGCAATAGCCTTGACTTTGACCTCCAGAAGTCAACCAGATAGGTCAGGGGACTTCTGGGGAGGGGTGGACCGAGCTGAGAAATAGAATAAAAATATGGCTTTCTTTGTAATCTGACCAGAGGGGCATCTCTCTCAAAGTAATGTCTCATGTCTGGCGAGTCCTTCCAAATGGCTTTTCTGTATGTTCTCTCTAGCTCCTCCCAACCCCCATACCTACTAAGCACCCACTGGAGATAGCCTGATCTGAGCATTGAGGGTGCAGTCAGTGGACCCTTACTAATGAACACCAAAATCATATCTGAAAAGTAGTTGGTTATGTATGCATCCCAGCACAGTTGGTGTTTGGGGTTAAACCCAAACATCATCCACCAATGGGTTTAGAGTCACTTATACCTGTGTCCCCTACTTTCCAATCCAACAACCCCACCCCATGTACCTCCTTCCCAGTCAACATGGGAGCTTTGCATTTCTTCTTTCTTCCACTAATGAGACTAAGACAGTGAGCATAGTACAGTCTCCCTGCCTGGCTTCGCTCAGACTCTGGGGCCTGGATGGGAAGTCAGACCGGACATCAGTGCCCCAACTGAATAATCTGTGTCACTAGGGCTTTGAGCCCAGGATGTGAGTGGAGGCAATTCCCTGTTTTGGAAGCAAATCAGACAGGAAACCAATGCTCGGATGAAGGAAGAGAGCTCCGTCCAGCAGTGTATAATGGGGCCTCATTACCCAAGCAAAAAGCAGCTGTTGGCTAATGCCTAGCCTGCTGTAACACATGAGGATTTTGCAATTAGCAACAACCAGTGCATGGGATTCTCAGGTCCGGCTGCCCAGTCTGCTCAGCAGCAGGAGCAAGAAGTCTTTCAAACCAGAGGGATTGGCAAGGTAATGCCACTTAAGCCAACTCTCAGCCGGGCCTCTCCGCTCCTTGCTGGTGTGGTGGGTGGGAGATGAGGTACGGGGGGGGGGGGGTTCCCCTCCCCACTCTGGCTTTCTGTAAAACTGTTCTGTGGTCCCAACGATAGGCCTCTGCTTGTGTTGCTTCCCAAGTCTGTGCTAGGACCCACCCTGATCTGGGCTTAAGGTAGCTTTATTACATGCCAGATAAAGTCTGTAATCAGCACTGTTCCCAGCCTTCTTCACGGGGAAGTTTTCCTGGCAGTTAGTGACTGGCCTTCCTCCTTTGTGGCAGCACAGTGGACCAATCACTGTGAGATGTTCCTGGGTTTTCCTTGAGCAAGTGGATACTATTTTCCCCCTGTTCTCCTTGTTTGTGAGGTCCTGTATCCCTCATAAATTTTCTGCCCAGCACTCCCCGTCCTCTGTCTAGCTACATAAGGTCTTAGTGCTGAGTCCCACTGACCTGTGGGGTGGGAGGCAGACAGCTCTTTGTTAAGACCTCTGCTTGTGTATATGGCAGGAAACACGAAAAATATTTCCTGTTGTAGCTATAATCTCAATCTCAAAGGTTAATCACTGGCAATTTCATTTTCTTGGAGATAGTTGGATGTACCTCTTGGAGTTTGCTTTGTTGTCGTGATTTTCTTTTTCCTGGGACAACACCTCCAGATATATGCTGTGCCTTGCTTCTTGGCTGTTACGGTTTCAGGGCCCTGGCATTACGCAATCCAGCCAGTTACACAAACATAGGTCATTTCATAACTTGTTTTCTTCAGCCAGGCCCCCTTCAAATGAAAAACAAAACAAAACAAGACAGGGAACTTTTCCAAGGTGGCTGTCTGTTCTGAAGACTTGTGAGAGTAAGTCAAGGACATTTCCTTCTGGATCAGGGAAGATCAGACCAACTTTTTCCCTGCTACATTCTCCCAAAAGGCGCGCGCGCGCACGCGCACACACACACACACACACACACACAAAATTCCCCAGAATGAACTTTTGCCAACTGTACCAGGCTGGGACATTCCTCACATCAAACAACTTTTACCAGAAATGACTGTGAGTGCCCAAGTCAGCCTCAACCGTACCCCTCTAGTGCCCCCTACAGGACATTTTTGGAAGAACTATCCTGAAAATGTATTTTTCCAGTCTCAAGAGTGTTAAACTTGGTTAGTTTTCCAAATTCTTAGAATTTTTCTTCTTAAAACAAATGCCATATATTGAACAATAACTAACTACAAATGGCTTGAATTAAAAGTGAGTTTCTTTTTAAGGAAAAAGATCTATTTTTTTTTTTTTTTAAATAAAGCCTGGTTGGAATAACAGGGTACTTTTCTCTTGTTCACGAGGGCGCCCCCCTGTGGTGTTTTCAAATTCCTGAGGATCATTTTCTCTGTGTGCTTGTGTGGGGAATGCTGGGAAAGGAGAAGATGCAAATTGGGGGTCTGTGCTTTCTCTCTTTTTGTTTTCCTTGATCTTACAGATGTTGTAGATTAGGATCACACAGCATTCGTTATCCCAGGAATGTATCCGCTCCATAGATTCTTGGTGGCGGAAGTGCCCTTCAGTATCTCACCACCATGGGGTGAAATTCATAAACTGTTTGAGAGGCAGTTGAATTTTCCTTTCCAAAACCCCGAGTGCATTTCCATTATTGTATTTCTGTCTGCCTTATTATTCATACTGAATATAAAATTTGGGAGCTTGAGGTGGGTTTTTGTTTGTTTGTTTGTTTGTTTTCTTACGACAAACATACCAGAGCCTACACATCTAAATCACACATCTCATCATCATCATCAGCAGCAGCAGCAGCAGCATTGCCGTCTCCTCCAACCTTGATGGACTATATGCTTAGTTGAATGTCAAGGCTACTGGACTCAAAGGCTTTGCAATACTGGGTTTTTTGTTTTGTTTTTTTTTATTGTCTTCAGTGAATTTAGAAAATTCTCCCTGCCAACAAATCTTTCCTTGAATGGCGAATTTGATACTTGAAAATTACCAAAAGGTTTTTGGAATTAAGTCTGACACATGAAGTCTGAATGGGCAGACTTGGGGTCCAGGATGGAGTGAGACCCCAAGTCTTGTTGGTCTCAGTCTCCAGAGTCCATTTGGAAAGATGCCCTCCCATTCCAAGCCCACAAAATGGTCCCTTGCTGACGGCATCTTTGCGTTGACGCCTTGGACATTTTCCCTTTTGTTACACAGAAACAGAATCTCGTTTATGTGTTGAAAGGAAAAAAATTAGCCTCACTGCTGGGTGGACATGGCCGTCTCTATTGTACGTGGAGAGTTGTGACCTCAGCATATCAAAATAATGTCAGCTGCTCTGATTGAGGTCAATGTATCTGTCCCAAATCCCGCTGGTAACTTGACCCTCCGAGCAAACCGAGCCAGTAACAAAGCTGAATCAGCCTTAAGTGGCCGATGTCACTAGGCTTCCCTTCCAGCGGTTGTTCTTCAAGAGGCAACAGACCACCCGCCATCCTGTGGGAGCAGGCTACCGGGTCCTCCTCGGGTTCGTGCCTTGTATGATTGGGATCCTGGCAAGAGTCAAGAAAGACATGGAAAAGAGGGTGGGCAGCCCTGGTCTGATTGACTGCAGAGCTCGGAGGGTGGGTGACAGGAGGAAGTCTCAGATTCAGGAGTGGAGCTCTTGCCAGAAAGAGCAAGGGATCCAGGAGGCCTGGGGATAACCCCTCGGAGGAGGGTCTCTGCCCCCCATTTCTTCCTGTTTCTTGCTTTCCTTCATCCTGGCAGTGAAGTATCATCAGCTAGATTGGTTCTTTTAAGTAAAGCTGGGACAGAGACTAGACTGGTGGGGGACAGGTCCCCTGTGATTTGTACAGTAAAAAGGTTTGGAAACAGTGAGTTATTAACAGCAATTTCCATTGTGACATAAATGGTATTTTCTTAGATGAGAAAGGTCAGAGGTCAAGGTGATGGCCACTGTCATGCTACTTGAGAGGCTCTGGAAGGCACCTGGGTTCAGTGAACACACACTTGCCTGATATTGGTGTTGGGCCTAGGTGTGAAGAGAACATGTCTTTTACCCTCTCTCTCTCCTCAACTAGTCTGCTGGGATGTTGGATAGCCCTAGTTGAGGCTGTAGAAAGGAGATAGGCCAGTTCCTTCCTAGATGGCATGCCTGCCTGCCTGCCTGCCTGCCTGCCTGCCTGGTGGAGCAGGTTACAGGGTCCACAGGTTCACGTCTTGCATAATTGGGGTCCAAGAAGGACCTGGCCAAGAGGATGGGCCAAGAACACCAAGCCTGACTTCTATTTAAATTCTGCCTGCCTTGTTCACTCTGGGAGAGCCTCCATCTAAGGGGATAGTGGTCTAAACTCTTGTTCTCAGACTGTTCAGCGAGACTACTAGTATGACTCTTTCTGAACCCAAGGTCCCATTGTTGAAGTCCCCAAAGGTTATTTTCCAAGTCAGCAGCATCTGGGCTATGAGACTTCTCTGGCCCGCTGAGTTGGTCTCTGATGGACAGCACATCACTGAGCGAGCACCCCATTGCACCCCAAGTACAGAATTCTACTGGATAATGCTGAAGTCCCCAATGCCCAAAGACCCATGACAAAGCTTGTAAGGATTTGAACTTTTGCTCAGGGTGTGGAGATCCACGTTGGTGAGTGACTTCCATCCCCTTGACTTCCTGGGTGAGAAGGGTGTCTCTCTTTTTGTTTGTTTGGTTTTTGCTTCTTTCCTTTCTTTTGCTTCCCTCCAACCTGAGCCTAGGAGATCAAGCTATATTTGTAAGTGAAGTTTAATGAGGCCCAGGGAAGCCCACATCTTCCTTAATGATGCTCACCACAGATGGTACAGCCCTAAAAGCTTAAAACTATCTGCTGTCTGGCTCCTTAGAACGGAGCTCACCAGATTTGGCTCTGGGAGGTCTACGGGGGCCATTTGTCCTTTTATAGACATTTACCCAAAAGTTGACAGAGAGACACAATATTTCTAAGTACTTAGAAGCTCTGCCAGGCTGGAATGCCATATAGCCACCCAACATTTCAGTCCTGTCCCCAAAGGAAGAACTTTCCAGGGGCTTATACCCCAAGTGAACTCAGTCCCTGGTTACCTCTTGCATCCCGCCCTCCATTGCTGCCACACAGGACCTGGCACTGTCACAACATCACCCTGCAGCTGGAAAGCTGTCTTGGTTTCTTTCTCTTCAGTGTGAACTCCTTCATGGGAATCATGATGCCACGTCCCCTTTGTGGGACATTGGGGTCATTCTTGGTCTGTTATCGGAGGAGGGTGTCAGGCTCACTTCGGAGACCACAGCCTCTTAGCCTTATCTCGTCTGTCCTATCCCAGTGTCACTCTCTGAATAACATGTTTGGAGTTGAGACAAGACCCATCTGCCAGTTCTAATTGAAACTTTTGTGCAGTCTCTCCAAGAGACTCTTTTGGAGACAAAAGCCTTCTTTATCAGGGCTCAGTCCCCTCTGGGGACAGGACATTGTTTTTCTTGCAGTTTGGAGCCGGAGTGTTATCCAGATGGCTTACCCTCTGTCTGAAACAAGGTGTACATGCGATTCAGAGGCAGTCATTACCTCCCGCCTTGTTTTTATTGCCGCTTTGTTTTGTCTAGACCAAGACGTCGCTGCAAGGAATCTGGCTGGTGTCTACGGGAAACTGTGTGTGCATTGAGGGCCTGAGAGGAGCTGGGAGGCACCTATCCATCCCTGAGGAATCTTAGTCTTCCAGCTCGCTTTGGGTCTTCCAATTCCTTCCCCAAGCCTAAAACTGGCACACTGTTGTTTTTTGGAAGGAGCGTATTTCTTAGATGCTTTCCTAAAAGGAGAGCTGGTGGCTGTCCCCAAAGGGGGGATGGTCACAGGAGGCCATTGCTCTGCATGCCCCTTCTATCTGAGGACCTGTCTTGGGGGATAGCAATAGAATATAAAGTTGGGTGCTTCCAAAAGTAGGGATCTGGCAACTCTCCCACGAACTAGCCTGTGCAGTGTACACAGACCTACATTATGGGGTGACGTGATGTTGCTGATGGCGGCGGTGGGGTTGATGATGACGATTTGTAGTGCCTTCCGTCTGTTTGGGGCAATGTTTTCCTGCCCTGGTTGCATGTTATAATAGAATCTCCTTGGAGACTGAAAAAGTACCTGTAGCAGAACTCCACCCCTGAACAATTATTTTAGACTCTAATGATGATGCTCCAACATTGGTGAGTTTTACAAGCTCCTCAGTACATCCTTAGCCAGGTTGGGAGCCACTTATGTGCTTTGCAACCCGTGATTACAGTAGCTGTGGCTTTAATCCCTGAAACAATGCAAGAAGTTTAGACTCAATATGATCTCTTTTGTCCCAGAATTGAGTCCTCGGTGATTGGCTCAGGGCAGAGCGCAGCCCTCATGCCTCCTCTAGTAGCCCCAGAGAAACACAAACTTGATTTACACAAAAGCTGCTCCCCCCTTCTCTCCCTCCCTCTCAGCACTGAAGACTTGTGCATGCTAAGTGAGTAATTTAGTCTTATATTTTGAGACAGGGACTCACAGAGTTGTCCAGGCTGGCCTTGAACTAATTTTGTAGCTCAGAAAGGCCTTGAACTTTTTTCTCATTCTTCTGCTTCAGCCTCCTTGGATAGCTAATCTTGAACCACCAAGTCCAACATAGCTGTTTCTTTTCAGTCAGCTCTTGGTTCTGAAACAAAACCAATCCTCGTACTTTCCTTAGCCTTCAGTGGTATAGCTGAACCTGCTAGACTGACCACAAGTCATTGTACTGGGCAACCTCCCTGATAAAATCCCAGAATCCATTGCACTGGGCAGCTTTCCTACACTGGGGCAATCTGGGAAGTGAGGTGGTCATGTTCTTCCACACAGACTAGAGTCGTCAAGTGGTGGCAGGATGGTATGTGAGAATGGGTCTGTTGGGTCTCTCAGATACAGTGTGTGTGTGTGTGTGTGTGTGTGTGTGTGTGTGTGTGTGTGTGTGTGTGTGTGTGTGTGTCTAGGCTTCACTTCATTTTCATACCAGGACCTGTGATGTTATCAGCAGGGATAAATATTACAAAAGTAGCCACTTCCAATTCTAGTTTTGGTTGCTCTGACTAGAACAGGCAGAGACTGCTATAGTTCCTGGGCCAATGGTGGCAGGATTTCCTTTTGGGTGGAACCAGTCTATGGGACCTTGTTGGTGAGAGGGAAGGCCTGAAGGAGTCCTTAGCACAGGGTAGACTCCAGCACTTGGGGCTGGGGTTTGAGGAAGAAAGACTGCTAGAGAAATCTTTGTGGCACCATGTAGAAAGGATCCTTGTTTTGGTCATGCTGAACTGTGTTTGAATTCTGATCTCACTGCTTTGCAGCAGTAAGGCCTTGGGTAAGTGGCTTGACCTGTCTCCCACTGTTGCAGCCTTTAAGATGAAGGTAATGTGGTACTTACCTCTGAGGGAGAATTAATCAGGTAATCCAGGCAACGCATTATCATGGAGTCTGTCATTCGGGAAGTGCCAACTGTTATGACTGACGTTTCACCATGAGATTAGGGGGCAAACTGCAAGTTGCTCTTGTCAACACAGATCGTCTAAGGATGGGTTTTGGACTGGGACCATAGAGTGCCTTCTCCTGAGCTGCTGGAAGGGGGCGGGGCTCCCCTTTTGCCTCTCTCACTTTCCAGAAGTTGTCCTGGAGAAGAGTCAAGGCCAGCTGCCACCGTCCTGGCAGGAGGGAAGAAATTCTAAAGGGAGACATTTGTGCCCCTCCATCTGGGTGCCAGGCCACTGAAACGATGGTCTCCAAGAAACTGGATTTGTCCGAGGAATCTCATGCTGAGAGGAGGAAAGGGCCTTCACACAGTAGGACAACTTGTCAGAGCACCTTGCAGGATAGACTGGAGATAGTGGTCATGGGCAGGATCACATCCTGACTGGGGCCACTTAGCTAAGCACCCCTTTGCCCTCTATTTAAACATCAACCTCATGTCCTGATCCTAAAGACGGACTCTGGAGAGGGGATCACTGGGCCTCTTTGCTCTTTTCCTTAATATGGACATGCAGGATAAATCTCCCCTCTTTACTTTCTTCTATTACTGTTTAATTGACATACTGGGGATGGGTGTGGAGCATAGTTGGTTAGGGCTACCGGGCCCGGTCTCTGACCTAACAGCTCCAGTAACAGAGTAGCTGAGGGGCCTGATCCACTGTGCTTTGATGCTCCATCTAGGTGGATTTTAAATTAAAGGCACAGAGCTCTGCAACATAGTCCTGACGTAAACCTCTGAGATGCCAGCACCAAAGTGTTCCCTTGGACACATCTGTGAGCCCAGGAAGATAGATGTGTCTATGGTAGAGTTAGACCAGGCATGTCTGCCGCAAGCAAGATGCCAGTGAGGGGAAAGGGGCAGGGCCAAGGACAGCAATAGGAAGTCTGGTTGTAAAGTCAGACTCACAGCCGCAGTCCCATCCACTGATAGTAGACACACCAATAAACAGAGGGGTTAGGATTCAGCCTTCGCAACTTGACCTTGATCTGATAGGCTTTCGGGTGCATCATGAACTTCCTTGGAAAGCGACAAGCGGACACAGTATACATGTAGTGATCTCTCTTGATCTACCGGTGTGCAAATCTCCAAGAAACATGTCCTGAGCTGGTACCCTGGGGAATAATTGGTAGATGACTCAGAGGCCCAGGAGGCCATGTTGAAACATCCTGCAGATATGTACCCTGGAGGGCTGCAGGGTGAACGTGAGCGTCTCAGCCTCGCAAGTGTCCTGGAAGTCACTTGGGATATGGTTGCATCCTCCCTGAGTCCCTGAGAATGTAGTCTTCAGGACTCCAGGCAGGAAACAGATCTGACACATAGCCCAGGGATGGATGAGATCTGCTTGGTGTTTGGCTACAGGGGACTTTTCCAGGGATGCCTACCTGGGTCCTCACCTTGCTATCAAGCCTTAACCTCAGTCTACAGCATTTGGCCTTGGCTCTGGCTCTGCTGGTCCTGTTCTGCCGTTCCCTGGCTCAGTGTCATGTCTCTCTCCTTGTTTCAGAAGTTCCGGGTAGATATGCCTGGCTCGGGCAGTGCCTTCATCCCCACAATCAACGCCATCACCACCAGCCAGGACCTGCAGTGGATGGTACAGCCTACAGTGATTACCTCCATGTCCAACCCCTATCCACGTTCACATCCCTACAGTCCCCTGCCAGGCCTGGCTTCAGTCCCTGGGCACATGGCTCTCCCCAGACCTGGAGTGATCAAGACCATTGGTACCACTGTGGGCCGCAGAAGGAGAGATGAACAGGTATGCCTCCAGCTAGGGGAGAGGAGGGACTCACGAACACAGAGTGTTCTGTCGGTGCTTGAGGGAGATCTTGAATGGGGGGACACCTTGTAGGTGTGAAGTATCGGTGAATGGGAGTTGTCATGGCTTCCTACCGGTTCTGGGCTTAGTGAGGAACCACTGGGGGAGTGCCTAAGACAGAGCTCTGAGCACCCACGTGACTGCATTCTTCCTCAGTGTCTCAGGCCTTTAGATCAAAGCTGCAGCCCTCTTCTGGTTCCTGGAATGTACACTCCAGAAATACAGTGACCCAGGGGCCTGAGGAGTCTGTTCAGCTCTGGGGAGTGGGGGTGGAGGGTAGAGGTCACACATGAGGATTCGCTTGCTTTTCCTCCTCAAGCTCAGCTTTGAGAGAGAACTGAGTTGAAAGGAAGGATACAGGCCTTCAAAGATCTCATCCATCTCCCACCACGGACATTACAGCCGAGACCCAGACCGTCTTGCCTGGGCTCCATACTCAGTGCTCTTCCTACAAGGCCATGCCACAGTGAGCCCAGAGACGGCAACCCTTAGCAGAGCATTCTCCTTTTCAGATATGAATCCAGTGAAGCATTCCTGTTAACTGTGGAAGCCTTCACCCCAACTCCTGCCTATTTCCACTCTGGGGCCCCAGGGTCCACTATATCCTAGTACTAGTACCAATAAACATGGCTCCCTGTGCATAGCAAGGGACCCAGACCCAGCAGACCCGAGGATGCCTAGAGTTACAGGGCTTAACTCTCCACTCCAAAAGGCTGGAAGCTTAATTCCTCCGAAGCAACCTTGCTTTCTGAAGACAAAACAGAACCTCATGCCCAATCCGCACTGACATTGGGGCCCCAGTGAGGGGTCCCCAGGGCTATGGGTAGTAGACACTGCAGTATAGTCCATGGGTGTGGGAAGCTTCCCATCGTTGCAGTGACATCACTGTCCTTTGAAATTGTGCTTCCCCAGCTGAAGCCATGACCATTTGGATCTAACCGTCATAACCACTGACAGGCCAGAGTGCTCCCGGATATAAATGATGCTGAGTGACAGCCAGGCTCCTGTGGGCTGGCAGGACATTGAAGCATGGTGTGTCTCACATTCTTTCTCTGCTGGGTCTGCCTTACACTGCATTCAGAAGTGCACACCTGGAAGGGGTGTTGAGAACCGAGCCTCGAATTTCTCCCCTGAACCCAGCTCGTAGATAGAGGCTGAGACCTAGAGAGAAGGGCCCAGAGTCACAATGGGTTAGTAGCAGAGACTGGGATCCACCATTTTGACCTTTTGTTGGATATTTGTGATGCCACATCACCTAGATGTGCTTCAAGTCCAGCTGTCAGGAAACATCCTTCCTCTTGTGGCAGAGCCAGGCAGAGGACCACTAACCACATTAGAATCTCTTCTATGGCAGCCACATTCTAGAGCCTTGACTCTTGGGTTCCTGGCTCTGGGGTCTTGTCTGTGGCTTGTTCCCACTCGCACCTCACCCCACCCCCACTCCCCACCCCTATTTCTAACCTAAGGCTTGTCCCAAGAGTCAGCTTGGTGTTTCATGACCTACTCCAGAGCCTGCCCAGGAGGCTCCCATGGACCCAGGGTGGGGACTGAGGAGAAGGGAGGGGAGGGTGTGTGTGGCTTGTGGGTGGGTCCCTGGTAATGTTAACAACACTGAGGCTGTAACCACGTTGATCTCACCACCCCAGAACATTTCCTATGTCGACAGTACCCACAGTTGCCCACACCTCCCCAGACAGGGAGAGACATCTAAGGCTGCGGAGGTGGGAGGAAGGCCTGCTGTGGACCAAGTTTAGTGGTTTTTATTTTATTTTATTTTTCCTTCAGCAGTAAAGGCTGTGGTTGGGGAGAGAATTGTAGAGGAGGGGGCCTGTGAAGAGACCTCAACCCAAGACTACCACAGGGCCATAGGCTTTCTTGGTAACTAACTTTGTAAGCCTTGGACCAAGGCAGGTTTGGGGACAACAGGTGATTGGGTGACCTCCTGTGGGATCATCTCTGTGTAGATAAGATGGCCTGGGCCTCTTTCCTGCTTTCCGTTGCCACTCATGACATCACAGTCACCCAGGGTGGCAGGGAGCATCCTCTGGGTCCTGATCTGGGCCCAGCTAGCAGAAATGGCTTATTCCTCGTGTTGTGGTCCATAGTTAGGTAACTTCCTTCTAGGGATGGCTTGAGCTTTTTTCTCCATGGGTCCCTTGAAGGCAGGACTCAGGTCCTATCATACTTAGAATCTTTTAGGCTCCTAGCAGAGAACAGGCACCCAGTATCGGTGTCTGGTAGCTGACAGGAGGGTCTTCCCTTTATCTTGCCTTGTGCTTTGGCCCATGGCCCTCTCTTTGGCAGTGTGTGACCAAGTCTCTGACCAGTTCTGGGGAAGGACCCAGTTCCTGATCTCTCTGCAGGGGGTCTTCCTATAGTGCACAGATCAGCCTCAACTCCTGGAATCTGTGTCACTTAGAAAGTCACTGTCAAATAAGCAGAAAAGGTGCACAGTGAGACTTTTATGCCTAGGCTGCCTTTTTCCTCTTGCCCAGCCTAGCACTGTTGGCAGGGTCCTAGGCAGTGCTCAGGGAGACCTGTGAGAAACTGGCACTCGGGTTGGCAGAGGAGTTGAGGATAGAGTGGTACCCATGGCCCTCCCACTGGTGACGGGATATCAGATCGTGCCTCCTCCATGGGTGCATCTTACCTGTGCAGAGACTCTACATAAGCAAAGGTGGGCGATGAGGCTTGTGGAACAGCTGAGTGAGGAGGAGGAGGAGGGCAGTTAGCCAGCTCTGGAGGAAGCTGCTACAGCAGGTGAGGCCAGGCCTGGTTTGCTGGAGGGATTCTTCCCTGGCTGAGGCTCTGAATCGGAGCTGACAGACAAATGCTGCCCTGGTGCAGGGCCCTGAATCCCTCATCCACTCTTGACCTGCTATACTAACTATACAGCACCGCCTTCCAAGGCAGATCCAGCGACAAGCTCCCTCCAGGCAGCCGCACAGTAATGGCTTCATTCCCGGGGACCTCTGAACACAGCTACACTCCTCACCCCCGCCCCCCAGTTCTAAAAGAGCAGGTTGCATTCCTTAAAGTACAGCTGTTTAAAAATGCTGTGATCCATTCATACCGTTCTGGCCATGACTCTTGACCTTGGCCTCTATAGCTGTCTCCTGAAGAGGAGGAAAAACGTCGAATCCGGAGGGAGAGAAACAAGCTGGCTGCAGCCAAGTGTCGGAACCGTCGCCGTGAACTGACGGAGAAGCTGCAGGCGGTGAGGAGTTGTGTGTGCCCTGGGATTACTCTGTGTGGACCAAGGGCTAGAGGGCTCCTGCTCTTCCAGTCCTGTTCTTATGAGTGTCATGCTTATGATGAGTTGAGAGAGATGGAACACTCTTTGTTTTTGAGAATGGGTGGATGAATGAATGAGAGTTGGCCTTCACCACCAGCGTGGACCTGGGGAGAAGACCACCCTTCAGGGTCAGTACATTTTCTCACTTCAGTACCTGAGTGCACTCTGTCCTCAGACCCACTGGGGTCTCTGGATAAGAGTTGGCAGTTCCGGTGAGCTAGGGCAAACACATCCACATTTGCCTCTCCACGCGCCTTTTCGGGGTTCCAGTTGCCCCCATGCCCAAGGTGGCCCAGCCTGGCTGAAGAACCCTGGCTTGAGTCGGGTGAGAGCAAGCGTCTTCATGCAGATGGGTCACATGTTAGTTGAATTACATTTTCTCGGAGCTTTTGCCTACCCTTCATTGGCAGGAAGGTTTCCCATCTTTACGGTGAGGAGAGAGCTTCATTCTGTCCTTTTGAGTCACTCTCCCATACTCCCTAATTGCCCAGACCCGGGGCCATGCTCTTTCTAAGCTGTACCTGACCAATGTCACGTAACTCCCTTCTGTGTCTGGCTAAAGGAAGGGCTGAGCATCTGGTAGAGGAAGTCCCCAGCCGGTGCTCACTCCTGAGATAGAATGCTTTCAAAGACAGGAGATGAGCCGGGAGAGTGTCATCTGGCTAGTAGAGAGATTTAGAATGTATTTTTAATCCTTCCACATACAGTTTATCTACTTTAAACTTCAGGCCCCAGTACCAACTTTTGGGCACATTCAGTAGAATATGTACTTGGTGAATCCCATGATCCCTGTAGTCGCAGCCTATGCGGCTGTCAGAGTAGGGATGGGGGGTTGGGGTTGGAAGGTCTTCCTCCAGATGAGGCAGACCAGGGAGTATTCAGTCCACCATGGGAGTCTCCCTCAGCAGGGCTCTCCATGGCTAAGCATTCTCTCATACTTCAAGGAGCTGGGCCTTCCTGTGACTCCCTGAGGGCATCCCTCACCACCAGCCCAGAACAGCTCCTCTAAGTCCTCCCTCTTCCCAGAAGTCTCACACCCTACCCCTCTACCTCCCCCACGTCCTGACCCAGCCACCCAGGCCCTGAGCCACATCCTCCACAGGAAGCCTCTGACGTTCATCAGACCCTTGAGACAGATGGAAACTTTTTTTTTTACACTCCGGAATACACCGTAGTGTGCTTAATGAAGCTCTTGCCTGTATCTCTGAATTTGTGAATGGGGAATCTCTGTTAGAGAAAAAGTGGGGAGGAGGCTGGTGACCCACACCTCTCCTCCCTCTCCCCCCCATTCCAATCTGCAAGCACTGATGACTGCTCTGGCACTGTATTAAGGAGGGGAGTTGAGGCCCTCATTGGTGACCACAGGCTCTCACAGTCTGATACCTCTCTATTGGGCACGTAGTGGGGCTAAATGTGTTCCTTGGTCTCTGGTTCAGGGAGCTTCAGAAACTACAGTCAGAGAGGGGAGATCCAGCAGGGATTGCCTGGGCGTTTATTACAAGGCAGGCACTGTCTGTTCCAGTGCTGGGGGTAGAGGGTTGTCATGAGAGTCTGCTCTCATGAAGCTTCTAGCTCAGGCTCCGTGTGCCCTAGGTGGGCTGAGATGGTAAAGAAGAATTGAGTAGAGTCTTCCTTTCTCTATGAGTGGCCCAGTCTAACCTGCTGGGAGACCCAAAGCTAGCACTGCTACCACAAGTGTCAGAATGCAGCAGCACGCAAACTGGAGTCAGATGCCCAGGGATTCAAGTCTGGGTAACTCCCTGCTAGCTCCGTAACTTTGAGCAAATGACCAAACTCCTCTGAACCTTGATTTCCTCCTCTTCAAAAAGGGTGAGTGATAACATCTGCTTTCAGAAACTTCTGGAGGGTTGCATGAGATTATCTGTGAAATATGTGACACAGTGACAGGCATGAAATAAGTGCTCAATTACAGCAGCTCCAAATGGTAACTCACCTGCCCCAAAGCTTTGCTCCTTCAGAAGTAAAGAACTGTGAGCCACCATGTGACTCACACCCAGTTAACTCTCTAGCCAGGTGTGTGAGACGCTTGTGGTAGGTTTCCTGAGGACACCGCAGATCTCCCTTTCATGCCTGGACTGGGACCATTCCTCAGGTCAGCCTGTAGGCTTCTGTCCCTCACACCCTTCTCTCCCCTTTGCAGGAGACAGAGGAGCTAGAGGAGGAGAAGTCTGGTCTGCAGAAAGAGATTGCTGAGCTGCAGAAGGAGAAGGAGAAGTTGGAGTTCATGCTGGTGGCCCACGGCCCTGTGTGCAAAATCAGCCCCGAGGAACGCCGATCGCCCCCCACCTCCGGGCTGCAGCCCTTACGCGGGACGGGCAGTGCTGTTGGCCCCGTGGTGGTGAAGCAGGAGCCTCCTGAAGAGGACAGCCCCTCTTCCTCAGCAGGGATGGACAAGACCCAGCGCTCTGTCATCAAGCCCATCAGCATTGCCGGGGGTGGGTTCTACGGGGAAGAGCCTCTGCACACCCCCATCGTGGTGACCTCCACACCTGCCATCACCCCGGGCACCTCAAACCTTGTCTTTACCTACCCCAGTGTCCTGGAGCAGGAGTCGCCTGCGTCGCCCTCAGAGTCCTGTTCCAAGGCTCACCGCAGAAGCAGTAGCAGTGGGGACCAGTCATCAGACTCCTTGAACTCCCCCACACTGCTGGCCCTGTAACCCCGTGCTCCTCTGGCCAGCTCTGGAGGAGTCCTCATCCATCATTGCCACACCCTTCCCAGGGACCAGCACCTTTAATCACTACTGGGCCATGCGGGCAAAAGGGGCCCCTGGCTCTGGGAACCCACCCGATGGGACTTAGTGGTGAGACCCTGGTTGATCTCTTAGAAACCCTGGGACACCCCCTTTCCCTCATTCATCTTGCAAGCGAATCCTCTTCTTGAGAAGCCGCAGAGAATTTGGTTTGTGGACTCAGACGCGGCTCCCGCTTCTGAAGCCCCCCTCCCCCCCCCAGCTGACCCGGATGGTTCCTATCCCTTTGTTATTCGTTGTCTCTGGAGTGACAGTATCCTTTCCTGCCCCACCAAGCATGCTCAGTGCCTTTTGGTTTCCTCGCCTCCCCTTAGTATCAGTTTCTGCTCCCTCTGGGTTTTTATGAGATTTACCATGACATTTCTTCTGGGTGGTCCAGATATGAAAGTGCTTTTATTTCTGGAGCTGGGGGAGCAGATGACTCTTCCACCGGGGCAAATGTGTCCTGAAGGGGCAGTCAAAGTGCAATATTATTGAACCTTCCCTCCCTACACACCCAGTGCACTGTTATTACAGACTGTGGGCCCCTGAATTCTGCCGGCGATGCTGCCATCCTGGATGCGCCAAGGACCTTTCCTCCCCAGTCTCGGAGATGCACGTCTCTTTGAGGATCGTCTTGGCCAGAAGACAGGGTGTGAGTGCGACAACCAGGGCACAGGTTGGGTTTGCCAAACGTCTAATTACCAAGCCAGGATTTGTGCCAACAAAGCCACATGGCTGTCCTAGTGAGCTTCCCTTCACCTGGTGTCCTGAGCTGGGCGTCTCTTGTAATTACTGCCTCGCCATTCTGCCCCTGGACCCTTCTCTCTAGACTTGGGAAGCACTCCTTCCTAGAAGCCACACTCCAAGGCCCAGCTGGGCACTGTTCATCCCCAACTCTCATGGTGACATCACCTGTGGATATTTAATGAGTGGGATGTGGGGGGCTGTGGTAGGGACAGTTTTTGGCAGCCCCAGCTACCTAGCCTCCCCTGGCTGCTCTCCTATCAGTGAGGTGCAGGAGCCCAGCCCCTTCTGTTCTCATATCCCCCTGGCCCACTCCAGAGTGACCTCCTGACCCAGCAGGTCAGCCAGGAGTCATTGGCCCCCACCAGTCTTGCTTTGGGTGTCTATGCCGTTCTTCTCAAAGCTAGTATGTGTTCCTTTCCACTGCAGAAGAAACATCTTTCTCATGGGTGCCCTGGCCTCTAGCAAGGGCACAGCCCTGTCCCCTGCCTTTCTCTCCCTTTGTCCCCACTGCTTGTTGACACAAGTATGGAAGTAGAGACTGGTCAGAACTGATTTCTAGTGCTAATGCTCTGTCTGACCTCGTATTTCCACTCGAGATCACTGTCCACCCATCTAAAGCCCTGTTATTCAAGTCAAGCTTAATGATGAAATCCAACTTTTGAGAGAGAAGGACCACCTTCACAGACCGATGCCCTTCTCACCCCAAGTTCACATGTTCCCATAAACACATGCATGCAGAACACACAGGACACAGGAGCCATGTGGGGAGCATACACAGCCTAGCAGAGCTGAAAGGAACAGGCTTTGCTAGGTAGAGAGGGAGAAGAAGCAAGATAATTTTGATATGCTCTTTCCCATATGCCTTGGCTCTAACTGCCATTCTGGTCTCCCAGAGCCTCTGGGGACGGGGGAGTGCGCCTGAGAAAAGGGAACAGGTGCTTTGCTGGCCTCAGAGCCCTAGAAGCAGAAGACAGCCGAGCCAGGAGTGGAGGAGTTGGGTAAATACCCTGGGCAATCTCAGCTGAGAAGCTTTATATCATCTCAAGCCAAGTGGGAGCTCTCTCCCTCATGCCTGTGGGTATTTCTGAAGTGAAGCTGCTTCCCATTTTTTTCTCTCCCAAAGCCCCTTTCTGCCCATAGCATGGATCCCAACCTGGATCACAGGCCTGTGACTTGGTGTCCTGGTTGGACACTCCTGAGACTCCAAGTCTGGCTTTCAGTTCAGATTTCATCTGTGTTGACATCAGTGCCAGAAAGCACAGCCAGCTAACCAGGCCTCAGAGGCCTCTGAGGTCACTTTCCCTTCCAACCTGCTTGCTTTGTCCTATAAGACTTCTTGGCTTTCCCAACAGAGATTTCTGGGGGTAAAGCCGAATATTTTTACCTAAACTGTGGGTGTAACCTTAGTTTGCTTCCTTCTGGCTCACTGTCTAAGTTGGGTCACATACATGTCACTCATGCATGCCTGTGCTCCAGAATCAGGTGCCTGGCTTGCTGTCCTTCCCTGCCTCCCAGTCAGAGGGCAGCTGCAGTGGGGGTGGGGGGAGGTAGGTGCTTTGTGCTCATGGACACACATGCTCCTCATGTGTCCTCAGCTGTCATGGGCTTGGGCTAGACTGTGAGCAGCTCTGGGTTAGTTCAGGGCAGGCACTCCTTAGTCAGCTATCATGAAACACAGTCCTGTCAATGGCCACCAGGCTTCTGTGGGAACAGTCCTCTGGCTCACTAGCTAAGGACAGCTATGGCACCGGAAAGAGTAGAGCCCAGGTAAGGCTTAGGAAGTTTCAGGAGCTAACACCAAGCCACCGGTTCCCTGGGAGAGGTTTTGGGGAAATCAGATTGCTGCTTCCATAGGCTGACTGTGGCTGTGGTAGTCAGTTACAGGAGCATTTCAAAGCCAAGAGGAAGCAGAGCCTGGAGCTTTCTCTGGCTTTGGGGAGAGTGAACCCTATCTGCTTCCACTTAATTCCGAGTAGAAGAGGGATAGGCACATCTGAAGCATCTGGATTAATTCCCCCCACCCCCCGCTTTCCTGAGAGACCCAAAGTGTTCCTTGAGATCTCATCATTTATCTTTCACAGTGACCTCCTTCCCTGAGCAGACAGTCATGTGTCCTCATTGGGGAGGAAAAGAATAAGCACCTACTGTGTGCCAGGCGCAATGAGGCACTTTTACATTTATCCTCTTTTAAGATGGGGCTAAGGGTTCATCTCCTTCTAGAAGGCCCCCAAATAATGGCTAAACAAAAACACTTGGGGATCAGAGGGCTTTCTTCAGAGCCTCCCAGGTGGGAGTGCTTCTAGTCTGGTGGTCCTCAAAACTCATCCTCAGCAGCATCTGCCCATCCCAGGCTCCTCCCCCCTCAGACTCCTCCTACCTGGTTTGTGCTCCTCAGATGGCAGAAGGGGCAACCTTAGTTCTCATAGAATTTGTGGACCAATAGGATATGTGTTGTGTATGACTTTCTTTTTAAACTATAAGTAAAGGGGTCTTGCAGCATTGTGCTTGTGTTATCTTGGCATTTATCTTCAAGCCAGCATCTCACTATTTATTGACGGGCGTGTGGGTGCCCAGGTGTGTGTGTGAGTGTGTGTGTGTGTGTGTGTGTTCATGCGTGTGTGTGTGTGTGTGTGTTCATGCGTGTGCATGTGTGTTCATGCGTGTGTATGCTTGTGTCTTCCTATAGCTTTTTGTTTTAAAGGATTATCCTACTGCTAAGTCTCCTCTTGCTTCTAGTGTTTTGGCCACGCCTCACCAAATGTCTGTAATGATCCTGTACTCACAACATGTTCAGGAGGAGCTGGGTCAGATTTTGACAGAGGGTATGGGAAGGGAAAGGGGAGAAGAAATTGACATTTATTTTATTATTTATTTTAAATGTTTACATTTCTTTGTGTTGTTTCAAGCGTGAATAGAAACAGATAGCATTAAAGTACTCAGTTCCCACCCCTTCTCTGGCTCTCTCTCCCCCACTTGTTCTAACTTAGGATAACGATCTCTATTTTGTTTGTTTCTCAAGTGATTTGTGGACTTGTGCTGTATAAACTGTATTAAAAAGGTTCTGTTTTTAAAGATCGATTGTCATTCCTTTGGGGACAGTGGCTACCTAAGAAATCTACATTGTAAGAGAAGACAATGAAAGACCCTGGCCCTGTCTCTCAAAACTTAACTTTCTCTGTATGATTTTTTTAAAAAAAAAAAAAATATTCCATTTATTTTACTTTGTGGTTACTTGATTTTGAGGAAGAAAATATTCAACTTTGTATAAAGACTAGGTATCAGGGTTTCTTTTGCAGTGGGAGGTGTATATATCGTATTTTGGTATATAGTAGAAACTCAAGCTGTATGCATCTGTACTTGGAACATGTCAATGACGTGGAGTGAAATTTGCTATTAGACCCTGGAGGCACATGAGTTGTACGAGGTTTTATGGCTCCGTGGGGAATTTTAATTTCCTCTCTGGGCACCTTTTGTCCCCTATTTTTAAAGTAAGGGTGAAATGGCCCTAGGAGGGTCGCTCTAGTAGAACACTCCAGGCAGGACTGTATGCTCAAAAATCTTTGTATAGTTTTAAATTTTGAGGAGTCTGTCTGCTCGGAAGCGTCTGTGGTGGTGTGTTGTGTTGTTCTGTGCACTGTATGTGACACAAGCCTACAGTATTTGCACTAAGAAAAGCTTTGTCAGGAGCTTGCTGCTATGGAGGAAAGAACATATTAAAACTTATTTTCCCTCTGGGTTTGTTCTTGTTTTATGTTTCTGTTGTTGTTGTTGTTGTTGTTGTTGTGTTAGCTTTCTGACTTTCCACTGAGTAGCATTTTGTAGAATAAAATGAATTAAGACCGAAGAGCTTGTCATGGTTCCTTCCCCATCGCCACCTGTCCCGTTATTTCTGTTTCTTCTGTTCCTTTCTGCCTTTTCACCTTGGGGGTGAAGTTGGGGGAGGGGCTCATCGCAGCCTCTGGCTGCAGGGAGAGTTCCTCAGGGCCTTCCTATCTTTGCTTTCTGATCTTAGCTTCACCCCTCCCCATCCTGTGTCAGGACCCAGTCCTTAGCCAGCTGCCAACCACTGCCAAGGTGTGATCCAGTCCAAGTTAAGGGTGTTTTGTTGGGACAGGTTAACTCTGGAAGCCCAGAAATCTTCAAAAGGACCAATTAAATGGTCCTTGGGTAAGGTTGTCATGGTCAGACAAATCAAAGCCTGAAAGCAGCCCTGATAACAAGACATGCAAATACACGGAGTGTGGCATCTCTAGACTCTTTGGAAAGTCACAGGTTGTCAAGAGTGGGAAGTTCAGCAATGGCAGAGCGGGCTCATTGTTCTGTAGACTAGGAAACCTGAGTGACTGAGGAGCATCTTCCAGTGTCTTCCTTCCTCTCCATCTTAGAGGTCCCTGGGCAAAGCCATCATTAGTTAATGCCTGCAGTGCATGACAGTGGGTTATTTATTAGTAAAATAGCCCTAAAAATAATGTCATTTGTTCTGCTTAGTATACAGCCGTTCTTTGGAGCTCTGGACTGGGGTTAGAAGCACTCTAGTAACCGACGGGGAAAGCCTCAGGTTTCTTCCCTGTGTAGGAGGGGGAGGGGAACGACAGTAGGAAAGATACCCATATAGGAGAGCTTAGACAGGGTAACACTAGCCCCCTACTTCCTTGGCAGTGGGCCCATGGTGTAGAGGAATAAGGCTGGGCCTCACTGTGACCTCTTCTGCCTGAATGAACAGGAAAACAAATTCAGACAGAGCCTGGGGTGTTTCCATGATACCTGTACTGTCTGGAGTAAGTCATGTTTCCTTTGATAAATATGAAGGAGGGAGCTGCCCAGACGGTTCCCCAGAGCTTCTCTAGGCCATGAGGATAACACGGGGAGACACGTGATGATGCTTCTGTGCCGCCCTCTCATGCCCGGGTACCTCCACACATTCTACATCTTCAGTAACACCTCACAAGCCCTACCCACATGGCAATTAGAGATGCTGATGATTGGCAGGCGCTTATTACATGGAGTCGTATGCTTCTTTGTACGGCTATAAATGTTTTAACATCCAGACAGCCAGTTAGGCTTTTATTGGAAAAAGAAAGAAGGAAGAGAAGGAGGGAAGGAAGAGAAGGAGGGAAGGAAGGAAGGAAGGAAGGAAGGAAGGAAGGAAGGAAGGAAGGAAGGAAGGAAGGAAGGAAGGAAGGAGAGAAGAGAGAGAAAAGAAGAGAAGAGAGGAGAGGAGAGGAGAGGAGAGGAGAGGAGAGGAGAGGAGAGGAGAGGAGAGGAGAGGAGAGAAGAGAAGAGAAGAGAAGAGAAGAGAAGAGAAGAGAAGAGAAGAGAAGAGAAGAGAAGAGAAGAGAAGAGAAGAGAAGAGAAGAGAAGAGAAGAGAAAGCCAGGGGTCGCCCCACTAGGTTCTCAAATCCAAGAGGGTTGACTAGGGGAATTTTGGAGTAACCTGTAGGTGCATTGAATTGGTTCAAATCACTCTCATAATTGGGAGTGGGTTGAGCTGTTGATTCTGTCTGTTTCCAACACACTTTTAAACTGGGAGCTAGACAACATTTAGATGCACAAGTTCAGCAGGAGCCATCCTCAGAAAAGATGCTTTGGTCAAGAGGTCAAGAGACAATCCTTTGTGCTGGAACTAGAGCTCCACTGGTGAATACAGCTTTGTTTCTAGGCTTTGTTGAGTAGATTCTGTGTGTAAGGAGTGAACTATCTCCTGGAGCAGACAAGTTTCCCACCCTTTGAGCCATGAGACCACCTACATGAAGGCCTTTGAAAGGCTAGGAAGTGCTAGAACCAGGAAGAAACTCAAGTCATTAAGTCCCACAGACTTTGGTTACAAAGTCGATTGATGCAACTTGATTACAGTATAGCCATTGAGCCCTGGGCCCAACTGCCATGTCTGAATTGAAGGGTGTGTTTTTGTCATGAGGCTGTAGGTGTTTAAAGCATAGATAGGATTCTTGTCCAAGGATAGCTCCATCCCTCCTGTTCATAGGACCCCACCAGACCTCTCCTAGGCAGTCCTACTACCAAGGAGGACTGATGGCCTTCTGGGTTGTGCACACGGTGGAGATATGCTTCCTGAATCTGCACTTGTCTCTGCAGAGAGACAATTCTGTTCCTTCCTGATGAGGCAAGAAAGGACAATGTCACAAGGAGTGATGAACTGCTGGTGCTAATCTATGCAGTTTTCTTTGTAATCAGTCCTGCCTGGAGGCTTCAGAAACTGTGTGGGACTCCACCTAGTAGGCAGGATGCTTTTTTTTTTCTCTCCTGAAGGGCCCTAGTGGACAGAGGCCACAGCGAAGCTTATCATAGTCTGTGAGTTGTTGTCTCTGGAAAATTCTATACATTTGAAGGAGAAAAAAATGCTTTAGGCTCCACCTCTAGAACAAGAAGACCCTTAACCAAATGAAACATCTTAAAAGTCCTTGTGGAAGCCAGAGGAGGAACCTGCAGCTGTGCTGACTGGAAACTGTTCAGTCTGGTGAACATTGTGCACACAAGGCCTCCGTTCCCTTTGCTAGGGCAGAGTGCATGTCATGGTGGAAACTGTAGATACTGTGCACTCCTGGAACAGTCCAGCCTTGTCTATTTGGAATGTGTTACTAAGCACTAAGTACTTTTTATTAAGTTTCAATTCACTTGACATAAAATTACCCATCTCAAAGTGCCCAGTTCCATGGCACTTGTGTCTCTACAGTATGGGGCAACCACTGCCCTTATCTTGTTCCAGAACATTCTTGTCACCATGAAAGAGACCCTGTATATTAAGCAATCCACCTCCCTTCCCCCGTCCCTGACAACTACCAGCCTGCTGTCTGTCTCTGTGGTTTATTTTTAGGTAACATTTCTGAGGATTCCAACAATTCCATTTTCCAAACTGGAAAAAAAAACATTAGCACATTGCAAATAAACTAAAATAACTATTGGTTTATTATTTATAGCTATGGCACCTCCTTCCTTTCGCCTCATACCTTTCCATATGCCTCCACATACACCGTCTCATTCAGCCCAGGAGACGAATGTTGCTGAATGTGTTGGAAAATACCAGCTCCAGGAGAATTCCTTTGCCCTTACGCAGTGGCCTGTCTGGCACTCTGGCAAACACAATCACTGCCTTCATCCAGTGTGCAAGGCAAACATTCATTTCCCAAATAAAGATAGAACAAACCCCGTAATGACACAGACTTTTTGTTCATTGGTGAGGACAGATACTTCTTCATGGAAACCTAAAGAGAACCACATTTTAAAAATTAGTATTCCAACAAGAGGGGTCGCATCTTATTCTGAAAGTTATGAGGGGGAGAGGTCCCCCAGTCACTCAAAAGTACTCTTGTGTCCCTACTTAGTACCCCAAATTACCACAAAATGTATACTTTGAAACACAGGTAGATAGGGCCCTGTTTGTACACGTGTTATACGAAGTGTCTTCTGTTTCTGCAGTTAAGGGTTTTCACAGGAAGACTAGAAGTTACCCTCAAGCAAGTTATAGTGGGACATGACCCATGGCAGGTGGGGGAGGGCGCAGGGAAGACACCACGGAGGAAAGCTGGAACAAAGGGAAATGGGGTAATCTTGGAGGATGGGCCAGAGAGCACACGTGCCTAGCAGCCAGAACGGTTGAACAAAGACATGGAGGAAAAAAGGCCAGGATGACTGAGTGTCAGGAGCATTTGCTGATTTGAGGGAAGATAGAACTTTAAGCTGTGATCCTGAGGGCTTGAGTGACGAGCGTCTGTCATGTAGTGAGTGTCTGCTTGTATCACATATCTTTTGCTCCGGGAAGTAGAGTAGATCAGGGACTCCTAGTGTTCCTACCCTCTACCTATGCCTTCATGGGTTGGGGGTACAAGAAATCACAAGTTCAATAAAAAAAAGAAGAGGCATAGTTGCCATGGGTACAGGTAGCATTTGGGATTTTCCTAAATCTGGGGGAGGGGTGGGGCCATGTCCCAGAACCAATGTTATCTGACCCAAAACCCTCAAAGTAGGTGGAAATTAGAGTTAATTTCTAGGTATTTAGCTTCGAAGGTGGCAGCTAAATAGGAGTGGATATGTTGATTTGATTTGTGTCAATTTGACACAAACTAGAGTCACCCACGGAAGAGGGCAGGCACCTCAAGTAAAGAAGTGCTTCCTTCTGCCTGGCCTATAGGCATGCTCTGTGTGACATTTTCTTGATTACTGATGGAGAGGGGAGGGTTGAGCTCACTGTGGTGGGGCTGCCCCTGGGCAGGTGGCCATAGGTTATAAAAGAAAGCAAATTGAATGTGCTAAGGAAAGAAAGCTAGTAAGCTGCATTCACCCATGCTGTCTGCTTCAGTCCCTACCTTGGGTTCCTGCTTTGGCTCTCTCCAATGATGAACTGTGAGATGCAAGTGTAAGCAAAACAAACCCCTTCCTTTCCAAGTTGCATTTGGTCATGGCAGTTATCACAGCGACAGAAACCAAACTGGGACAAAGGAGCTGAAACAACTGCAGTCACACATAGAAGACACAGGGAACCTGAGTGTGGGGCAGGTGGGGAAGGAACAGAAGATGCAGGAAGCCCTGGCAACAGCCTGAAGAGTCTTAGCCATGGAGTCGAGTGGCAGTGTGTTCCCGGGGGTTCCAGGAACAGACACTGGGAGGCCTTAGGAGCAGGAGGAGGCCTGGGTTCCATGTTTGGGTTTAGACATGTTCATTTGAAACACTGGTGGATTTGTACACACACACACACACACACACACACACACACACACACACACACACACACTTAGACCACAACTACACAAAGAAAGGTAACCAGGAAGCTCGGATGAGGACCCGCCTTCCAGGAAAAAGCTTGCAACCTCAAACCACCTCTAGCTCCGAGTTACCATGAGCTCACTCCCATGGTGCCCTAGACCTCACCCTTGATGTTTCCTGGCCAGGTCTCTTCCCATTCCCCAGAAGAGTTACTCAACGTTGTCTCCTCTCTTCTCAAACTATCCCCAGCCTACTCTCTTTCTACTCATGAGGTCATTTCCCATTTCACAGGAAGGCAGGAAATGTCTTCAGTTTCCCCTCAAGATGTCCATAGATGTATTGGCTCTCCCTTCCGGTCCTTACGTCTCCCTCCTTTGTCAGCCCTGGGACCCTCATGTTGCTGATTCTCAGGGACCCTCTTCAGTGAGTTTCCTGTCCTTATTCTTTTCCAAAGGCCTTTTCCCAGCAGTAGTAAAGAAGATAGTGTCACCCCATCTTTAAGATAACAAAGCCTTCCTCAGCCCAGTCAGAACATGTCCCAGTTCAGGTTTACCACCAAGCCATAAGAGCTATCTTCACTTCAATGCCCGCTCCTCACCTCCCACGCCTCTTCACCCACACTTGTCTGACTTCCACCTCTACTGCTAGACACTGGACTTTCTTGCAGTGAAATACAGACGCATCTGACCTTGAGTGCTCTTGACCAGGGCACAGCTTGCTGTTCCCAGCTATTCCTATGTGCACTGCACCTCTGGTGTGCCCTCAGTCTCCGAGTCAATGGACCCTGATACCACGCCCTATCTGCTTTAAGTAGAGATGACTTATCTAGATACATTGCCACCTTCCCAGCATGAGCTCTGTCATCTCTGTCTGTGTGACACAGTCTTCTCCAGTCTCCACTCCACAGCCCAGTCCCCACTTGGCAACCCAGTCCCCACTCAACAGCCTAGGCACAAATGATTATGGAGCTTATGGTCTGTTTCCTGGGCTTCCAAGTTCCAGGACCTTAGACCTAAACTACTGATGTAAGGCTCTTGCTCAAAGCCTATGGTGGAGAGCCATATCTAGGATTAGATACAGCTGTGCCTGACACAGAAACCAAATAAGCAGACACGTGACCGTATACGGTTTTATTCTCTTAATAGTCTAGAACCCGAGGTGGAAGACAGAAAGCATGATCCTCCTCAGATGGAGCTCCAGTTCACTTTGTTGTGTTGCTGGACTTTTCCTTCTGGGAGAGTCTTCCTGATCCACTGTCTCCCATGGCCACCACTAAAATTGGTCTTGGCGAATGGCTTCCCTGGAGACATCAGGGTCTACCTCCTGTTATAGGTTCTTGGCTAAAGGACTATTAAGACTTTGGCAGGCCACAGCCAGTAGTTGTCTTGGTATTTTAGTTCCTTCAATACACAGCTTTTAAAGGCTGTTCTACTTAGGGTTGCTATTGCTGTCATGAAACACTGTGACCAAAGCAACTTGGAGAGGAAAGGCATTTTCTTAATTGGGTTCCCTCCTCTCTGATAACTCCAGCTTATGTCAAGATGACATAAAACCAGCCAGGACAAAGACTTAGCCAGGGTTTTCACTCTCTGCTGAGGTCACTTTCTCATGCAAAAACCATAGCTAAAGATCTATCATAGATATTATTTTAAAACACACAACAAAACGTAGGTGGTGGCACACACTCTTTGTCTCAGCACTCAGGAGGCAGAGGCGGGCAGATTTCTAAGCTTGGTCTATACAGAGAAACTCTGTCTCAGAAAACCAGCAAAACAAAAATGGGAACCCAGTAGGGCTTGGGAAGGTTCAATTTTAAACTCTTCTTTCGTGGCCCAAGATGCCAACTCACTGACATCAATTACTTGGATAGGACGCTTTAGAGTGGGTATTCCTGGACGGCTTCTCCGGGGCCCTCAAAGTCCGGCCCCACCCTCATCTAATGAACCTTGGATGTTTGGTACTTACCTGGAAGATAAGCAGGGACAATACACATCTGACTTCCTCTGTGCTCCTGCTCTGTCCTCCTCCCAGAATCCTTTGGACCAAGGTCAGGGGTTTTCCTCTGTTCTTTTTTTTTTTTTTTTTTTTTTTAAAGGGGGATTATAAATCCATAGTTTTATTGATACAAAAACTGACAGTAAAGTATACTATTTATGTGCAAACAAAGATTCCAAAGAAACCCAATGCGTGTCTGAAAAGATTTTACAAGGCTGGTAAAATGACCCAGTCAATAGAGGCCTCATGACCTGTGACTGATCCCCTGTTCCTATAAGTTGGTAAGATAGAACTAACTTCTGTGAGTTGTTATCTGACGTCCATATGCATTTGTGGCATGCCAGTGCTTATACACACACACACACACACACACACACACACACACACACACACACACACAAAACCTCATACACTCAGTCCATTTAGTGCTTCTTGTATGTATGGGGCTTAAGGCTGGCCACTTTGTATGAGGTAATGCACAGGGGGCTTGCCTCTGGAGAACTCTTTCTTCCCCTCAGCATTTCTTGGTTGCCTGTAGTTCTCTGTCCGTGGGTGGGCCCTGTAGATCCCCCCTTCCTTGTTAGCATGTCTATTGGTGGTGTACTTCTTCAGGGTTTGTTTAGACAGCCATGTTGTTAAGGTATCATGGGCGAAGCTTCTCTGTCATTTCTCAGAGACACAATTTCACAGGTTCCCTGGTCCTCAGCGCCTACCCTCTTCCTGCATCTTCCTTACTTCCTGAGCGTTTGTGCAGGAGCTGTGGTACAGGTGTATCAGTTGGAGCCAAGGACTCCGCCCTCACTCGTCCTCTGCATTTTGATTGGCTGTGGTTTTCTGTAGTGGTCTCCTTGTTGCAATGAGAAGTTTCTCTGATGATGGGGTGAGTGCTAGACTTATCTGTGAGTATAAGGATAGATATTCGGGATCCGTTAGGAGTTACTTTGGCTTAGTAAATGGTAGGCTTCCCTCTGAAATCCGGTGACCTCACCAGCCCCTTGTAACCCCTCTGTTCTTTTATTAAAATGTCCCCATCAAGTTTGCCTTTTGATATCTTAGGAGGGGGTTAAAGACCTTCATTACACTATTTTAGAAGTGTCATTTGTTTCTTTTTAATTAAATTAAAATCTTATTTACTAGTACATGTGTATGCATCTGCGCATAGGATGTGTGTGTGAGGGCGTACATGCTTCAGGGTGCACATGCTACGGGGCACACATGCTACAGGGTGCACATGCTACGGGGCGCACATGCTACGGGGCGCACATGCTACGGGGCGCACATGCTACAGGGCGCACATGCTACAGGGCGCACATGCTACAGGGTACATGTGGAGGTTAGCAGACAACTTTGAGATTCAGTTCTCCCCCCTCCCGTGGGCAAGTGCTTTACCCTGGAGCCAATTCCAGTCCCTACGATTTTTTTTAAAAAAAGAGGAAAAAACGGTTTATTGAGAATTCTGTTAGAGGGCTACAAGGAGTGCCTGTGACTTCACAACACTCTCTGCCCTTTAAGACAGTTGTCTGGCTGAGGAGTCCCATGCTGGATGTCACGAACTAAGTGTTCTTATCTTTCTTGGCATCTTTTCCTTTGATAATCCTTATTCTGTTTCTCAGACGAGTGAATGTTTGAATTGACCGGGGGAAGGTTACATGTACTGAATCCAAAAGAGAAATGCAGTTAATTCCATTTTTCAAAACAGGATCCTGTTTACATAATGGAGGACTTCCTATTTTGCTGAGGGTAAGTCCAGAATGTGTAAGAGGGGGTCTGTCTGTCCATCTTGCCCCACCGCAGGCCTCACCGGGTTCCAATGATCCAACTCCTGGCCCGCACACTTTTCACAATGGCCACAATGGACTTTCTCAGTTCCTTCAAGAATTTTGCTTACTAACTTTCTTAAATGCTGGAGGGTGATCTGGAAACCTCTCTTTATCATCATCATCATCATCATTATTATTATTATTATTATTATTATTATTATTATTATTATTTAAGACAAAGTCACGCTATATAGCTGGGGATAGCCTTAAACTCATGATCCTCTTGAGATCCTCCTGCCTCAGCATCCCAAGTGCTGGGATTAAAAGGTGTGTGCCATCACACTTAGCTTGCCTTTAAAAAAAAAGGTTAAATGGGTATATGTGTGGTATGTACACCTTTGAGCATGTGTGCTCAGAGTGAGCGTGTAGTGTTACTCATATGTATATGTGTTCAAGGATGACTGCTTAAGCTTGGATTACCTATGGGGGGCTCCTCCCTTGAGAAAACTGATATTCTCTCTCTCTCTCTCTCTCTCCCTCTCTCTCTCTCTCTGCAGCCATTTCCCTTCACCCGCATCTGCTGTAGTGTCACTGTTTAGTCAGCCACACTGCTGAGAGATCATGGGGCAGCTCCCTGTCATATCAGGAGACATTATTTAGCAGCAGGTGTCATGGTCCTCTAGTCCTTACACCTCAATCTTCCCCGAGTCTTGGGTGTAGGGATTTTGTTGAAGATAAACCAATTGAGGCTGAGCTACCCACGGTCCTTTATTCTCTTTCAATCCATTAATAACCCATCCCTGCCCAGACTTTACTCCTTGGGAGGATTTCCTGGGCCCTGGCATCCACTGAACCCTCTGTACCCTTTGTGGTGATTGACTTAATTATTATTGCTGGTTTTTGTTGTTTGGTTTTTTGTTTGTTTGTTTGTTTTTGTTTTGTTTTGTTTTGTTTTGTTTTTTGAGACAGGGTTTCTCTGTGTAGCCCTGGCTGTCCGAGAACTCACTCTGTAGGCCAGGCTGACCTGGAACTCAAACTCAGCTATCAACCTGGTCCTAGCCCTGCCCCTGGCCCTGCCCCTGCCCCTGCTGGGATTAAAGGCTCCTTCACCACCCAACTGACTAAATTATTCTGAGAGAGTACTAAGACCCTCTGCTCATGGGAACTTCAGCCAGGGGAGGGCAGGAACAGCTGTCTGCCTGACCCCTGGGAAGCCATTGTAATCTCAGTCTGGATGGGAAGATGAATTCCTGAGGTGGTCTCCAACCCTGCGGATTCCTTTTTCTACTCTAGTTAAAGTCCGGTTCCCTGCCAAGGTCCCATCTTCTCCCCTGCCACCTCCCATCTTTATCTGGGTGAAGCCATCTCTCAGCCTAGGAGGGGACCAAACCTTTTGCTTACAGGTCTCTAGATATGGCATCTGACTTCCCAGGATAGACCATTCTTCAGCTTCCAACCTTTAGCTGGAAGATGACTTTTTTGAATGGCTGGCCTGTTTGTATTTATCCATTCTGACTTAGAAGCTGTGCAGAGATCCAAGTGCTGAGGCCACGGTCGGTCAATACGACACCCCTGATTTTTCCTTGCCTATTTGGATACCCAGTAAGGCTTGTCCTGGCTTCCCTGGTCCCCGTGCAGGGGATTGAACCTAGAACCTCACTCACATCTGATGACTGGTGCTTTACCACAGAGCTTTATTTCTCTAGCCTCTTTTTACTTTTTATCTTGAGACAGGGCCTTACTAAAATGCTTAGGTTTGCCGTGAACTTGATCAGTTTGTAGCCTTGAATTTGAGCTCCTCTTACTATAGCCTTCAGAGTAGCTGTGATTAAAGGCTTGTGTCACTAGCCCTATGTGTCATGAACAATTTGTTGACTGAATCTACAAGCTTTTAAAGTATTGTACTAGAGATGAGAAGAAATGGGAAATACCATAGCTGTATGACCCCAGGCCATGTCACTGTAGGAAGGAGTCGCAGAATAGAATGCACAGGGGACAGGGAGGAGGGCAAAGGTGAAAGGGTCCTGATCTTTCTCCTTCCTGAGGGATCCAAGGAAAACCCTTGGATGCAGACATAAAGGAGCATATCTATAAGATTCCACTTAATCGATTACCAACCAGACTAAGTAAACTCGAAGAGACGAAGGATAGACCAGCAGTTGCCAAGACCTGGGAAGGGGGAAGGGGAGGGGAGCCTGTAGTGGCTGTGGGGTTTTCTTCAGGGTTGAGGAAAGCATTTGCAGCTAGACAGAAGTGGTGTTTGCACAGCATTATGAATGTGCCAACATGCTGCCGAATTATTCTATCAAAAGTGGTTTCTCTGAATTCCACATCATACAGAGGGAGAGAGAAGAAGGAGACAAGGCAGGAAGGAGGAAGGGAGGGCAGAGGGTGTGAGGAAGAGAGGGCAAGAAAGAAGATGGCAGGGGCGGGAGGGAGAGTGGACAGAAGAAGCTCGAGGGCGGAAGGAGGGAGGGGGAAAGGAGAGTCAGGAGGTCTGCTCTCTTCTCCTGCTGGCCCTGACTGACCTGATCCTAATGACTACTCCTCTGAGCCCGGGCTGCCTGGGGCTGCTGAAGGAGACAGGCCTTCAGGAGGCCCCTGCGTACTGAGAGGCTTGAGCACCTGGACTCGGGTCAATGTGGGTCAGGGCACAGGCCAGGTGCTGCCAGAACACACCTACCAGGCCCTGTGGGTGCTGTTGACATTGCTGGGTTTTGGTTTGGGTTTGCTCTGATTCTAAGTGTGCCCTGGTTCTTCCTCTTTGGATAAGAAAGCATGTAGCTTATTTTGGATTTTAAAAATAAGATTTATTTATTTAGGTATTTCGTGTACACGAGTGCTCTGTTTTCATGTACATCTACACACCAGAAGAGGGCTTCAGATCCCACCACAGATGGTTGTGAGCCACCATGTGGTTGCTGGGAATCAAACTCAGACCTCTAGAAAAGCAACCAGTGCTCTTACCTGCTAAGCTATCTCTCCAGCCCCTTATTTTGGATTTTTAAAGGAGCCCACAGTTAAAAGACTTGGGATTTTTAAAAAGAAACTTTAACTTTTAAAATGTTGAAACTTTTTAAAGACTGAGTGATTTTTTTTCAAAGTTGGACTATGCATTTGTGTGTCAAGTTGACAACTGATATTAGTAATTACAAGTCTACTGACCAGTATTCGTCGTCAGCTTGACACACCTGGGAAGAGAGAGCCTCAACTGAACATTGCTTCCATCAGATAGGCCTGTGGGCATGCTTGTCTGAAATTGTCTTAATTGTTGACGCAGGAGGACCCAGCCCACTGTAGGTAACACTACCCCTGGACAGGTGGTCCTGGGAAGCATTAGAGAAGGCGCTGAATGTGAGCCCACAGTGGGTGAGTAAGCAGTTCCCCCATGGCCTCTGCTTTAGTTCTGCCTCGGCTTCCCTCAACAATATACTGTAAGCTGCAATCCAAAGGACATCTTTTCTTCCCCTGGGTTCCTTTTGGTCAGGGTGTCTATCATAGCAACAGAATGCAAACTAGAACACGTGGCAAGAGAGGGAACTGGGTAAGCTGTCCCAGGACTTAACTCTCAAACCCGAGGTACGTGGGGATGCTGAGGGACATGAGCTCGGGGTGAGAGGCGAATGTGGTCAGGCAGCAGCTACTTAAGTACGGAAGTGGAAGAGCATTAGGCAGTGCTTACTATAGCAACTGATGGCTAAGTGGTCTTCATTAAAGCACATTTCATCCTTCCTGTTGACAAGGATGGGAATGGAACCGCCCCTGCACCTTTAGAAGATACAGCGGTGGTTTCCTATGACATGAAGCACACTCTTACTGAAGGATTCAGCAGTTGTATTTTCTTGTATTTACTCCAAGGCACTCGGAAGTTGAGATTCACACAAAAGCATGCCCCCACAGCTTTAGTTTTGAGACAGGGTTTCTCTGCACAGCTCTGGCTATCCTGACACTCCCTATGTAGACCAGACTGACCTTGAACTCACAGAGATCTGCTTGCTTCTGCCTTTTGAGTGCTGAGATCAAAGGCATACACTTCAGTGCCTGGCTTGCACCAATGTTTCATAGAAGCTTTATTCATTCATTAGTGCCCAAATTTGGAAATAACCAAGATGCCCCTGTATCTTTAGAAGCCACAGAAGTGATATTTCTCTATCTACCATAATGGATAAATTGTGGCTCGCCCAGGCAGTAGAACACTAGTCACTGCTTACAAGATATGAGCAACCAAGCCGTGAAAGGCCATGGAGGAGCCCTAAATGCATATTTGTAAGTGGAAGGAGCACCACAATTGAAATGTGAAATGTCCCCATGACATCGGCCCCAGGTTGCTGTCAGTTGTAGGCTGTATCCTGAACAGTTGTAACCTGACTGGGTTCCAGCCTGAGTTTTCTACTCCTTCATTGTTAACACATAACAAGCACCTGGTACGCACTACTTTTGCATGCATGCATGTGTTTGTGTGTGTGTGTGTGTGTGTGTATTGTGTGTATATGTGTATTGTGTGTGTTGTGTGTTGTGTGTGTATGTGTATTGTATGTGTGTGTGTATGTGTGTGTGTGTGTGTATTGTGTGTATATGTGTATTGTGTGTGTTGTGTGTTGTGTGTGTATGTGTATTGTATGTGTGTGTATGTGTGTGTGTGTATTGTGTGTATATGTGTATTGTGTGTGTTGTGTGTTGTGTGTGTATGTGTATTGTATGTGTGTGTGTATGTGTGTGTGTGTATTGTGTGTATATGTGTATTGTGTGTGTTGTGTGTTGTGTGTATGTGTATTGTATGTGTGTGTGTATGTGTGT
>CM052705.1:18424873-18466969 GCA_028551405.1 Uromys caudimaculatus
CCCTCCTCTTCCTTCTCATCCCCCTCCTCCTCCTCTTCCCTCTTTCCCTCCCCCTCCTCCCCCTCCTCCTCCCCCTTCTTCCCCCCTCCTCCTCCTCTCACATGAGTCAGGTTGAATCCAGGTGGACGCTAAGGCACCCTTTTCATTCAACCATCTTTTTAAAGGTCTTATCTCTGGACACCATTATATCAAGAGCTCCTAAGGGAGCATTAGTATTTCAGAATATGAATTTTAAGGAGAACAACTGTGCCTATTCCATATGGATTATCTTATTGACTGGTTACAATAGCCTATCAAAGTAGAATACCTAAGGAAACTGAGTCACAAAGTTGTTATTACTTGCCAAAATTCACACAGCAAGTAAAGAGCTGAGACACATTCAGGAATTTGATCTTCTCTTTTCTTCCTCTTTCTCATCCTCCTCTTCCTCCCAACTCCCTTCAGTACGTGGATCAAACCTAGGACTTCACACACGCTAAGTGAGTACTCTGCCACTGAACTACCCAGCCCTTTTAGTCTCTTTTATAATCTTTTTTTTTTTATTGTGATCAGATCTTACTAATTTGACCCACCTGGCCTTGCACTTGGCTTATAAAACCAGGTGGGTCTTAAGCTTGTGATCTTCCTGCCTCAGACTCCCAGAGATTACAGGCTTGTGCCACCAGCCTGATTCTAACCATTTTTATTTCTGATTTTGGGGGGGGGGGGTTAGAAGGGGTTAGGGTACATAGGTACTCAGTAGGCTTAATTATAGAAAGAGGGAACGACTTCCAGGACTCTTAGAACATGGCCAGCTGTACCAAGCCTGGTACACCATGCCACGGCTGGCCAAGTGTGCCTGTGGAGGAGAAGGACCAGACACCAAGCAGAAATGAGTGGAAAGAGAAGGCTTGAGAGAAATGGGCTTCAGGCTTTGTTCACCACTGAGCACAGCCCTAGAGGCTTTCTCGTGTAAGCCTAGTGTGAGGTGTCACATGGACAGTGTAGGAATCTACTATCAAACCCTCTACCCAAATACATGATTCTGAACTCCGGGTGCTCACATGTCTGGAGAGAACACTTCTCAACAAGAAGGATCTGGTTGGGCAAGACTGCATAGGAATTAGTCACATGACCAGGCAGATGGCTGGCTGGCAACCTCGGTCAAGTTGCGACTAGCCTCTACCAGTCTAACAACTCATTTTGGCCACTGTGGCAAAGGGCACAGTTACTCTCAGGGCCTAGGCAGGTCTCTGGCTGGCTGTGGGGACATTCCAGTGGGAATGTTCGGGTTACCCATCAGAAAGGCAGAGAATGGTTACCTCAGAGTGCTCATCCCTCAAAGGAATTGAGCTTGAGATATGAACTCTGTGTCAGTCAAGCTTCCTGAAGCTCAGGAGCAGCACATGCATCCACACACATGCATCCACACACATGCATAACACACATGCATCCACACATACATACACACACATGCATCCACACACATACATACACACACGTGCATCCACACACATACATAACACACATGCATCCACACACATACATACACATAAATACATACACACACACACACACACACACACACATACATACATACACATATACACGCATGCTCACACACACAAACACACATATACATACACATGTAGGGTACGTAGGACTGTGCTACCAGGCAGGCCTAAGAGCTAGTGAGGTGGGGCATGCTCAAATTCCAGGAATCTCAGAGAACTGAGATGGTAGGAGCGGAGCTGCCTCCTCCCAGCCTCCGATGTTGTTCTGGAATGCTAACATGATCACCAGCTGAAAGGACCATGGGTACTCAGTCGCAGCCGCACAGCACCTGGAGCTCTTCCCTCATGCTGATGAGGTATGTAAATAGCCTTAGCCTTCAGCCAATGACCTTCCTGGAAATTCTCATGCCCCTCCCCCCAAACGTATACAATCCCCGGTTCAACCCAATAAAGTGTATGACATTCATATCCATCTCCAATAAAGAAATACGCACAAGCTAAGATCATCTCAGTGAGCTGCTTAACAAGAGATCGCCATGGGGAAGGTCTTCGCCTAAAGGAGCTGGGACCCTAAGACTCCTGAAGAAGGCCTTTCTCTTCTCCTGTCCCTCCCGTACTGCACTTGCTCCCAATTGGACCAGATTCTGCTCATCTGAGCTCTGCTTTCTCCTTCCTGCCTGGTGTGCAGATGCCCTGAGGGGAAATGTGGACCTCAGACCTCCGTTCCTGACTTCCTCTCAGGGAGAGTGTACTGAAAGCACCCAGGCATCCTGAGAGGAGACCTAGAACCACAACATTCATCCTAGACTCTGCTTCCCCTTCTCCTCTGCAGTGCAGTGGCATCTGATGCCCCAAAGGGAAATGCGGCCTGGGGACTTCCCATTCCAGACTTCGCCCTGCCTTCTCCCGGCCAGTATATTGGTGATGTCCAGGCATCCCCAGGAGAGAGGCAGGTCACTAAGAACACCATATACCATATACACACACATGCACACACACACAGTCACACACACACACAGTCACACATACACACACACAGTCACACATACACACACACAGTCACACACACACACAGTCACACACACACAGTCACACACACAGTCACACACACACACAGTCACACATACACACACACAGTCACACATACACACACACAGTCACACACACACACACAGTCACACACACACAGTCACACACACACACACAGTCACACATACACACACACAGTCACACATACACACACACAGTCACACACACACACAGTCACACACACACAGTCACACACAGACACAGTCACACACACACACAGTCACACACACACACAGTCACACACACATATACATATATATACACATACATGCATATATACATATACATACACACATACACACACATACATGTACACATACATACGCACATATACCTACACATACACACATAATCACACACACTATTCTTATTGTAGACCCATTTTGTCATCTCTCTGCTTTTTGGTGAGGTGAGGTAGGGTTGGGTGGTATCAAGACAGGGTTTCTCTTTGTAGCCCTGGCTGTCCTGGAACTCGCTATGTAGATGAAGCTAGCCTCAAACTCAGAGAGATCCACCTGCCTCTGCCTCCTGAGCTCATCTCTTAACCAAAGGTCGTGGCAGGTAGAGCTCTATCTGCTCCAATATAGCACCCATAAAGAGACATCGGGGGCTCAAACAGTAGAAACAAGTTCTCATTTCAGACACAGGCTGTTGGTGTGAGAACACACGAATACCATTCATCCTATTACTCCCACTCACCTATGCATGGCTGAATTTCCTCTATAACATTCCCAGGCACAATGTTACTCGGTCTTTGCTTGAACTATCCCATTGATGGGAAGTTCCCACCTTCCAAAGCAGCCCGAGACATCCTCAGGCAGCTCCTGTGACTAGCAAGCTGCCCTTAGATTGACCCATCTCCTTCCTGCTTGGTTCCCAGATGACTGCCAGCTTTCATGGCTGTTCAGGTATTTGAAGGCAGGTGAAAGCTTTCTTCCTTAAAGGGGGCTCATGAAGTGCTGCAGCAGAGAGAGCCACCTCCAGGTGAGGGTTACCCCGAGTTTCTATGGATCCACAAACGACCATGGGACAAGCACAGGTTTATAGGCCCTCTGAGAGAGGATGTCATACCTTTGTTGTGAGGGGGCCTTACCTCACTGTGTCAACCCCGGTGGAGTATCTCTAGGACTCCGGTCTTGGAGAGAGGGACACTGTCTGGTAGCATGGATTACCTTTGCACTTATCCACCACACTTCACTTCTGGGTTGGGACTGTGTGATGCTGAAGCTTCACTGTCGTGCTGAATAGACTTGCAGTCACCCAGAAGACACACTTCTGCATGTGTGAGGGGTTTCTAACTGAGGTTCAAAGACCCACTCTGGATGTACTAGTTTGCTTTTGATAAACACATGGTATGACCAAACAGGAATAAAGAAAAAAGAAAAGAAAAGAGAAGGAAAGAAGAAAGGAAGGAAGGAAGGAAGGAAGGAAGGAAGGAAGGAAGGAAGGAAGGAAGGAAGGAAAAAAGCAGCTTGTGGGGTAAAGAATTTATATTGATCTTATACTTCCAGGTAATAGTTTATCACTGAAAGAAGTCAGGGCAGAATCCTGGAGGCAGGAACTTATGCAGAGAACACGGAGGGATGCTTCTTACTGGATTGCTCCTCCCAACTCGCCCAGCCTGATTTATAGTACCTAGGACTACCACCCACAGTGGGCCGGGCCCTCCCACATCAGTCAGCAATCAAGGAAATACCCCATAGACAAGCCCACTGACCAATCAGATGGAGGCAACTCCTCTGTAGCGTTTATTCCTGAGTGACTCAAGCCTGTGTCAAGTTGGCGAAAGCTGACCAACACTGGTCTCGAACAGACTAAAATGGAGCAAGCAAGCATAGCACTCTACCATCTCTACTTCCTGACTGGCAGCTGTGTGAACAGTTACCTCAAGCCCCAGCTGCTGGAACTAGAGCCACCCCACCACCATGCCTTCCCTGCCATGGCCACAGTGGACCGCACCTTCAAACCTGGAGCCAGAAGAACCCCTTCCTCCCTTGCATTGCCTTTCTTGGGTATTTTGTTGTAGCAGCTAGAACTAGAAAAGCAACTAATACAGATCCCTAAAGCAAGCTGCTTAAACTCACCGAACTTCATCTAGCCTGCCATATAATGAAGACATCAATGCTGTGTGCTTAGGATGCTCGGATGAGGTCATGAATGCGCCAAATACTTTGTGAACCAAAATAACACCCCACAAACGATTAACCAGAGTGACTAGGAAGTAAATAATAAATAAATAAGGAGCTTGTAGAAATGCCTTTGTCCCAGGCCCTGCTGAGGAATGGCAGGCCTTAAGGAAGAAGACATTGGTACCCTGGGGTCCCCAAGGACAGTGCTCACATCCCCATCCTCATGACCTGTCTGCTCAAGTTCTCTCTGCCCATGTGTCCAGGAGAGGACTCTGAGCCCAAGTGTCCCACCCTGGCTTTGGAGACCTGGGTGAATGGGGCCAGCTTCATGAAATGGGTTTGAGACAGGTCCTCCTGGCTGTTCATGGGCTCCCTCTCTTTCTCTCTCCTCTCCTGAGGTCCCAAGGCTACCTGCTCTGAAGTCGTACAGCCATTGCTTAGCACCACCACCATCACCCCTGCTCTGCCTTTAATTTAGAACAAATTCTCGTCCCTAATCAGAGTGGACTTTATTGAGAGAAGCAAATCGGAACTGAGAGTCAGGGAAGATGGCCTCATGACAATGGAGGCTCACGAAATAAGAGGCTTTCGTTCTATGTACAGCCCCTGGTAATACACAGAGCACGGCTGGAGGCAGCCCTCCAGTTGTCAGTGGTTGGGTTTGGCTATTGCATCTCTTGTCTAAATGAGGGCTCTTTTTGGTACCCTGGCACCCCATTACAGACTCTGTGCCTTCCAGATGGCCATCCATAACTCCATGTTGGCCCTCTGAACAGTCGCATGACTAAGCATGAATAGCTGCCGTGCTCACCTCCCAGTGTCACAGGAGCAAAAGGCCAGGAGCCTGACAAGTGTGTCCCTACTCACCTAACCTCAATCCGGTTTGTCTTGAGTTAGCAGAACTGCCTGAGAGATGTACTTCCCAGGTGGGGTTGGGCCAGGCACTCTGTCCTTCCTCATGCTACTCGGTGCCTCAAGGACGGTAATGCCATAAATGAGGGACCTTACCCAAAGGGCCTTGGAGACAGAAGATGTAGTAGCCCTGGAAAGAATAGAGCAAAGAGGTCTGGATTTGTGTGTGCCCCCCCCCCGTGTGTGTGTGTGTGTGTGTGTGTGTGTGTGTGTGTGTGTGTGTGTGTGTGTGTAGACATTCTACTCCAAGGGCCACTCCTGCATCCCAGGGGCAGTGGCCTGGCCAGCAGAGGTATTTTCCATGTACAGAACAGGTGCTGGGTCTGCCTGACAACCTCCTTTCTGCCTGTCCCATCCCCTCTGCTTGGGCTCCCCAGCTGTAAAGTAGGAACATGTTCCATCCCTTGCCTGCCCCAGGGGGACACTGAACAGGGGTGAGATAATGTCTGCTGCCACTTACCCTCCACCAGGAAGGCAGATCCAGACTGTCTACTTTTAACACTGAGAACTCAGTCCTGCTCCCAATGGCGGTCTGCCTGCTTGTGGCCCTCACTCAGGGACAGGGGACCAGGCCATCTCAAAGACCCAAAGGCTCCCTGGCATCCCGAGGGAGGATCCCAGAGCTGACTCCGGCTCCCTGGGGCCTGAGGCCCTGGGCCTTGGTTAACTACAGCACAGCCCATTGTTTGGAGTTCAAGGGGCCGCCTTGGGCTCCTGGCATTCTGGTTCAACCAGGAATGGGGCAGCTGGGTGTGGCCATGGCCTGATGAGCTGGGTGTGCCCAGAGGAGTTAAGAGCCGGGGGTGACAGCTGTGGGCAGGTCCCCACCCACGCAGGTGGGCAGGCGGCTTGCACAACAGTCACCTGTGTGCTAGGAAGCCATGCTGCATTCTTGCCCTGTATTTATTTTTACAGAAACAAGTGTTCAGCTTTGGAGGTGGGGGTGGGACTATTTCTAAATATATAAAAGTCATTGTGCTGGTGCTTTTGAACCTTGAAATCTATTGTGTGAAGAAAGCCGATGCCAATCTGTAGTTTCCACCAATTGCAAAGAAGGCAGAATGCTGGAAATGCAACAGGCTTCCCCCCTCCCCGGCCCACCCTCACACCTCCTCACTCCCACCCCACTCCACCCCCCACCCCCTCACCCCCACTCCACCCCACCCCCACACACCCTCACCCCCACCCTACCCCACATGCTCTTTTCCACCATTGTAAAAAGCAAGAAACTTGGGCCTTTCTCTGTCCTGGTGGACAGGGGAGCCTCCCTCTTCTCCACCCTCCACTCCTCACTTCTGTGAGAGGAGACACTCCCTACCCTGTCATGCTCTTGCTGGGAAATGGAACCATGACCTTCCTGCCTGAGTTCTCTTCCCACTTTGTTGACAACAGTATGTGAATATCTGGTGGCTTCCGAATAAAGACCAGCTGAATTCACAGTTCACCGAGTGATGAGCCTTCCATGGGCCCTTTCTCTATTTGAGAGGAGCCAGCCTCCAGCCATGCACTAGTTTATGGCGGCAGGAGTCGGGCCAGGGCATTTGTTGCCTTACTGAAATGCCCACATTTGTCCCTGGAGCCTGCATTCCAGGCTGTGAGGGCAGCAAGGGTTTAGGGTAGAAAGACTGGTTTGTGGTCCTTAGAGACCTTCATGGGAAAGTCAGGCAGAGGACAATGGGGAGGGGAGACTGGGAAGGGAACTTGGTGAGAATGTCGTCCTGTCTACCCAGGGTGACTGCTAGTGAGGTCTAGCAACAGACCATTAAGATCTGGAAACACTTGCCTTGGGCTAGGCTGGGCCCCGGAATACGGTGAGGGCGACTCAACATTCCCATCCATGAAGTAGGAACCCTGAACCTACCTCTTGGGTCTAGTTCTGGTTTACTCTTGAAAAGCTTCACATACTTGCTTTCATAGACTGGGGCCTCCTCTTGGGAAACCCATCCTTCCCTGACCCTCCACGGCTTGAGCCAGGCTCTGTGAGGAACAAATGACATCACCCTTAGGAGAGTTTTCCGTGTGGTCCTGACCTGTGGATAGGGTAGCTTAAATATCACCTCTCCTCTTTTCCAGAGCAGTCATTGCTGTTCAAGGCCAGGCCCTACTGTTGCCTTCAGGGTTAGGCCAAGAAGGAGATGGAGACAGAAGGTCTAGTCAGCAGGGGTCAGGGGACTGAAAAGGCCGGGTGTCATGCTGGCTCAGCACAGGCTCTATGTCTGTCACGTAACTGGCTGAGTTCATTAATTTATCATGGTGCCAAGGATAACAGCCTTCTCTCTCCCTGTAGTCTACCATCTGCATCACTGCTCAACCTACCTGCTGGGTCAGCTCTTCTCAGTCTCTTGTGTCCCTCCACCCTGCCCCATTCTTGGTCCATGAGTTGTTAGAGCCAGGGGAACTATGAATGGGTCCTAGCCAAGGCTGAGGAGCTCATGACTAGAGCTACACCCTCCTCAGAGCTCCTCACATCCTTACAGATAGTAGCTTAGCAAAACCCACAGAGTAAAGGTCATAGGGGCAAAGGCCATAGAGCAGGATAGAGACAGAGTCCAGGCTAGTAGAACTAGGCCTCCCTCAACATGGCTCCAGGGAAGCAGGCCCACCCCACTTCCTTCCCTTGATCCCAGCACAATAAAAAGAACACTTGGACACAAAGGGAGCTTCTTCTCCTTTGTATGTTCCTCTAGGGACCCTCCTGAATTCAGACCATCTCACAGATAGTCTTCCAGTCTTTGCCTTTTCCTCTAGAAAACAAGCCAGGGCAGAGACTATTAAAAGTCACTTTGCCTGTGAATCCCAGGGGCAGACCCATCCAGGAAAACCTCTGGCACTCCTGAGGCTGCAGGATAGGGTGGGACTCACCAAGCCTCTTCCTTCTTTTTGACTTTACCTTTGGATACCATCAAGGCCAGAGGGTAGAACCAATGGAACATAAAACAGGCAAGTACATTGTCTCAACACAGAGGCTCAACAGAGCTGGTGCAAGCGTTAGAGGAGGCCCCAGTCTATGAAAGCAATGTGTGAAGTTTTTCTAGAGTAAACCAGAACTTCCCCCAGGGCTGAGCCTTGAGGCCACCACACCCGTCACCTCATCCAGACTTGAGGTGATGAAGTAAGCCTTTCTAACAGTCAGACAGAACCTGAAGCAGAAGGAGGAGGCAGCAGTCAGAGAGAGAGGCTGAGGCCTTGAGCAGGACTCTTGATAAGGTGTCTCTGGGAGACACGGCCCCAGTACCCAGTGCTCTCCACGGCTCCCAGTCCACCCTCTAGCTGCCTCTGATGCATCTGACTCTGCTGCTACCACAGAGAAACTAAGGAAGAAGCTGAGGCAGGTGGAGGAGCTGGAGCAGAGTATCCTGGCTGGTGAGGTCAGCCAGTCCATCAGAGAGCAGCTGGAGGAGCTGGCCCAGCAGAGGGCAGGCTCTGGAGGAGGAGCTGGAGGACGTGGAGCCAGGCCTGTGAGGCCTCAGGGAGTAGGGGAGTAGACAGCAGAACAAACTATGGGATGCTCAGGGTGGGGTCCAGGGATTGTGGGAAGGGTACCCCCAACTGGCTCACTTCCACCCCCTGTGGCCCAACTCCAGCCTCCAGAGCCTACACTCCCCTTTATCCCTTCCCCTTTTTTCTCAGCTCCTATTTTTGGACTCCTCCTACCCCCTTTGTATTTCCAGTGTTCAAAATCAGAGTGACAACTCTAGGTACCTCTACTGCTGCTCTGGATGTTTTGTTGAAAACAGAACGGGGTGGAAGTCTGTTAGTGATCCGAGGCTGAGGTACAGGGAGTGCCTTAAGTCTCTGAGTCTTGGTTCCTGTGCACAGTGTTTATGAGTTACTTCCCTGTCCACCCCAAACCTCTATCCCCTCTTTCTCTTTTAAAGAAAGTAAGAATAAGTTCAAGTAGATACAACAAAAGATTTAAGAGGCCCATGGCATCTCTCAGTCTGACAACTGGGGTGTCCTGCGTAGAAATCCAGACCCTGTTGTATCCATCTTAGCACAGACATCTCTGGTGCCACCAATGCTGTCTTCACACCCACTATTTAATATGTCACCACTATGTCACTAGGTTGGGGCTGCTGCTGGAGGCAGTCGTGCATGCTGAGGGCAGAGGGACATTGGTTTTCAAGGGTGAAAGTCAGTCTAACCACTGGGAAATTTAAAACTTCCTCATCCCCTGTCCCTTCCTCCCGAATATTCCAGAAAGTGGATGAGATGCCGGACAGCAGCCAGGCACACAGATGGACCTTGTCCTCTGCCGAGATTAAGGTCAGGAGCGTAAGGTTATGCCCTGTATCCTGTCAAAAAGACTCACAAGGCAAATGAGCCCAAGCAGCGTCAGACTGCCCTTACAGGCTAGCCCTCCACCGAAGGGCTTTGGTGGGTCAGAGGAAGTTGTAGGGGGAGAGCAGAGTCACCCTGTCACTGTCTGAACTGTCTGGGAGTGGGGTTGGAACAGGAGAGGTCAGTTATGGAAGAGATCCAATCTGGAGACAGAAGAAACCAGCATCCCTGGGATAGAACTTACCAGCAAGCACATCATTCTAAAATTTGCTCCACTCCGCAAGGAGCAAAAGCCACACGGTCATTTGCTAAGGTTTTCCTCCAAACTACATGGGAAGTTATGATGCCACCAAGAGACACAGAATGCCAACAGTCAGAACGGGGCTGAGCCATGGGTGCCCACCAGCCCATTAATGGCAGTTTTTACTTTAGTATATCACGGTAAAATGTACCTCATATGACATGTCCTTCTCTTACTTTGTGAAACAATATAAGTATCAAATTAAGAAATCAAATTGTGAATCAGATGTAGAGGAATTAACAGTGAGACCCCATCTCAAATTAATAAAAAGTATAAATCACATTTTGAAATCTAGGGCTACGACTTGGGGGAGTGGTAACATATTTCTTTGTTGTTGTTGTTGTTGTTGTTGTTGTTGTGTGTTTTATGGTGATAAATGTACTTTTTGACTACCTCTGAGAACAGGGTTCACTGGTACTAAGTACAGTCCTGCTCTGTGCCAACTAGCACATGTTATAGAACTGGAGCTCTCTAGCAGAAAACGACCTCTCTGGCCACTCCCTCTTATCAAGGTGCAGTCTACAGATAGTACCGAGGGTGAATCTTAAGAGTAAAACCCAATGAGTTTTGACAGACGCAAACCCCAAGTTACCAGGGCTGCAAGCAAGACAAAAACAGGCTTCCTCCCTCAACAAAGCCTCCTTTTCACTCTTGACAGTTTCCAGCTCTCACCCCCAGGCAACCAACCGGTGTTCTGATTCTGTGGGGTAGATTAGTCTCGCCTGCTTTAGAGCTTCACACAGCAAGCGGTCTCCTGTGCTGACCTCGTCCAGCGGAACACTTGAGATGTGCATGCTGCCCCCTTTGACTGTCCGTTCATCTTTATTGCTGAGTAATATTCTATCTTGTGGAGAGGTCTCGATGTTTTTGTTTATCTACCCCTTGATGGGCACATGAGTTATTTCTGTTTTTTTCCTCTTATGAATACAATTGCTTTGAATCTTTTTATATGTTTTTATGGTGAAAATATGTTTTGATTTCTTTAGGGAAAATACTTAGGGGTGGAATGGGTGACTCATAGTGTAGGTAGATGTGTAACTTTGATAGAAACAGTTTTCAAAACTGGTCTTCACTTTATACCCCCCAGCAAGGATGCATGGGTAATACTTGTTCTAGGTGCTCGCCGACATTTGGGATTGCTGATCTTAAGTTTAGCCATGCAAGTGAGTATGTGATGACACTCCGAGTTTGGTGAACACGGAGATGCTGAATAACATTCATTTGCTCACCTGCAATTTGTAATCTTCATTTATGACATGCTCCCTCAAGTCTTTGACTTTCCTTTAATTTTTTTAATTTTTTTTAAGTGTTACAGCCTAAGCTGTGTTCAAAGTCACAATCCTCCTGTCTCATCCTCCCTGGTGCTGGGTTACAGGTACGCCCGGCTGTTTGCCTCTCCTTTGTCTGCTTTCCTCGTTTATATCTTTGAATTATCAATCAGCTGGCATTACTATACCCTGGACATGAGAACTTCCACAGACACCCGTTTTGCGATTCCTTTTTCAGACTGCCTTGCCTGTTTATCTGTGTCTTTTATTTTGAGAAAAGGGTCTTACTATATAGTTCAGGCTAGCCTGGAACTCACTATTTAGCCCAGGTGAACCTCAAATTCATAATGTTCTTGCCTTAGCCTCCCAAGTGCCACCTCACCAAGCTCAACAATACTCTTTTATTTAAAAAAAAAAAAACTGCAATTTTTTTACTCTAATGAACATATTTCTATGAAACCCATACCTTGTATAAGAATGAAACTATGCCAATTTAAATATGACTTTGGATGCGGAGTGTTGGACTCTGTGTGAGGCTTCAGCAGAAGGATAATGAATCTGAGGCCAGCCTGGACAAGAGAGTAAGGTCTGGTTTGAACAATAAGACTGGGACTAAGCAGAAGTGTTGATAGCATCCAACTTATCAGTGGGTTTTCTGATGTTTGTGTGTGTGAGCACGTCTGTGTGATGTGTCTGTGTGCACACGCTTATGGTGTATACGGAGGCCAGAGGTCAACACTGGATCTCTGTCTTAATCACTTTTCATATTATTCTTTGAGACAAGGTATCTCATGGAACCTGAAGCTAATGGATTTGGCTAGACAGGGTGGCTCAGGGATCCTTTTGCCTCTACCTCCCCAGCACAGTAATTACTGGCATATGTCGCCATGCCTGGCTTTTTACCTGAGCACTGAGGATCAGACTCCAATCTTCATTCTTGTGCGGCAAGTATTTTATTGAGTCACCTCTCCTGCCTCCTCCCAACTTCAGCCATTATATTATTATTATTATTATTATTATTATTATTATTATTATTATTATTATTACAAACCGATTTGGATTCTTCAGGACCTGTTTAAGAAACATTTGACTTCTGCGAGGACTGGTAATAGAAATTTGTAATCCTAGCTACTGCAGAGACTGAGGCAGGAGAATTGCATGTTCAAGTTCTTCCTGAACTTAGCGTAGGGTCCAGGCTAACCTAGTTAACAGTGCCTGGAAATGAGAAATGAGCGGTCTATGTAGAACACTTGTGCAGCATCCATGAGGCCCTGGTTTCAATATTTCCTTTTTTTTTCTACAAAGATTGAGAAAACTTCAAACTTTAGAACTTTGCAAAAGTCTGTGTCCATCAAAGAACAATGTTTGGATATGAGGTAAGGTAATACTTTTAAATATTCAGTTGCCCTAGCAACCTTTAATTAAAAGGTCTTCCTTTGTTCACAAAAGCACAGTGGTGCCTTTGCTGATGAGCAGTGGTGCGCATGCTTGAGGCCCACCTCTTGCCACCACTGCTTCCTCGATCCGTGGTGCGCATGCTTGAAGAGCCACCTCTAGTCTCCTGCTTCCTCGATCCTCTTGTCTGGTCTAGCATACTGTCGGTGACTCCTACAGCTTTCCCGAAAGCCATCAATCAGGCATTCAGAGCTCCCAGTCGGGTGGTGTTTTTATGAACCTGGGACACTTTCCCCTCAGTAACTGCTTGGTGCTCGCGTTGCTATTTGCTGGTGCTCAAGAAAGAAAGGCTGTCTTGGATTTGATTTTCAGAACCTCAGTTCTTAAGGCAGCTAGGGCACAAATTTGGAAAAGAGTGTGATGGAGCGTATCTTTCTTGCCCTCCAGCCAGAAACTCTTCTAGGACTGGAGAGAGGGCTCCTAGGCTGTGTAGAGAGAGGGAAATGGGGAGAAGGGAGGCAGAGCAGCTGTCTGTGCCTGTATTGTGGGTAGAGTTCAGGAGCTGGGAGACCCAGGGAAGGCATGGAGTAGCCTCCAAGGCCCACACCCACCCAGATAGCCCTGGACCAGCAGAAAGATCAATCCTGGACTCTCAGCTCAATCCAGAACACACCACTCTGAAGGCTCATTGGGCAGAAACAGTGGCCATTCCAGTGGAAATTTACACGGACAGATCACCCCAGTGATCCCCTGAAAAGTCACTCTTTACACAAAGAAAGATGAGGGATCCTGAGCCTACCAGTGGAGTTGTTTGTTTGTTTGTTTCTTTTACTTTTCTCGAATCAGGAAACTTCACCAAGTTATGTGGGGAAGAGTTTTATCTCTTATACACTGAGTAGATTATTTAAGGTTCCTTCCCACCTTGTAGGACATTACTAGTAAACCCAGCCTGACATTGGAGAATGTGAGCTGGGAGCCAGTCTGCCCCCTCTGATGGCACCGGAGCTAATGGCATGAAACTAGGAGAGCCCTGGATTGTTGGATCCTCGGCCTCTCTGCTGTCCTAGCCCATGCCTGAGATATCAAAGCTCTATGAAGCAATTCATTTTGAAAGAGCCATTGTGTGGCCCAGGCCAACTTCCAATCAATAATCCCCTTTCCTCAGCCTCCCAAGTGCTAGGATCGCAGGTGTGTGCCCCATACCCAGATCAAACTACGTTTGAATTCTAGTCCCTCTGGCCTGAAAGGTTTAGATAGTGTCCTTCCGTTCTTATCTAGATAACTCGAAGAAAATCCTAAAGGTCCTCCAGGTCTGTGAGGAACAATGTTTGGAGCAGTGGCTGTTTGGGGAGCGTAATAAAGAGAATTCAGAGGTGGGGCTGCCTCATGCTTCACGGTCCTGGTGTTATTTTCCATACCATTTGTATTCTGGCTACACCCATGTTAGGTATGGGGAAACTGGTGCTTCAGCCCTATTTACCAAGTGCCAAGAGAGTCTAGCTTGCGTGTTGTTTTGCCTCTATTAGTATGCTCAGCTTGCACTGTAACTCCAAGAATGCTAAAGAGACATTTCAAAATGCATTGAATTAATACATTCCTTTGCAGTGATCCCATGTCCGCTAAATGTTCCAAAATGAGACACATGGAGAACAGAGAACAGACCTAAAGTATTCGTTTGACTGACACTGTAAATTAGGGTATCCCTCAAAGTATAAACACACACCACCACCCCACTGCACACACGCACCCCCTGCAAGGGTAATGCCTGGGGTTAGAGCCTTTCTAAAGCAGCTGAGGCTGGACCACCAATTTCAGGACTGCTGCTATACCTCGCTGTGCTGGGGCAGAGCTGGGTAATTGGGTCAGAAGAGCAGTCAGGTAGGTCTCCAAGGGGTCAATCCTCTGAGCTTACTTGCCTAGAAAGGCGTTATGGTTGCTACCTGCTGCTGAGAAAGGCTAGCATCACTCGGGCTAGGAGGAGAGAGCAACGGTTGAGGGCTTGTATGTAATTCATTGCTAAATGAAGGCCAGCCTTCCCCTGCCATGCCATGCACACACACAGACACACACACACACAGACACACAGGTACACATACACACACGTACACACACATACATACACATATGTACACACACGTAAACACACGCACACACACATACACACCCATGTACACACACATACACACACATGTACACACGCACGTACACACATATACACACATGTACACGTACATACACACGTGCGCACACACATACACACATGTACACATGTACACACACATGCACACACGTACACACATGTACACACACGTATACACTCATGCCCACACACGTCCACACACACACACATGTATACACATGCATACACACATGTACACACACAGACACACACACAGAGACACACACACACACCAGGCCTGTTGTCTTGCCTGAACTCCTGGTACACATCTATGTGGCTGTGGTCTAGGGAGCAGTGAACTCATTCACCCTCCCAGCAGTCGGGCCGTGAAGCGCATGAGCCTCTTACTCATCTCGATGTCATCAGTCCTATTTCCAGGAGTGAATAATTTGGTGAGGGAGGTGTGGTGGTGAACGGGGTGGGCGTGGGGTTGAAGAGGCAGTGTGGTCCAGGAAGAGTCCCATCTCTCTTCCTCCAAAACAGGAAACGCTCCAATTCTTAAGAAAAGATGCACTCTGACTCGCTCTGAAGTGGGCGGGCATGCGTCGGGGCTGGCAGAGTAGGGACAGCAGGATTCAAAGCTGCTGGGACTTGTCTCTTCACCCCACCCCCAGGTATTCAGGGAAGTGTGTTAGCCAGAAGAGGGGCCAGTGGGACTCTGGACTTCGTAACAATAACTTAGGCTATGAAGCACGTGATTTCCACTTTGGCCTATAGGTTTCCCAGTGTTCCATCAACAGGAAATGCAAGGCTGGGATTCAAATGCAGAGCCCTTGATTCCCAGTCCAGCTTTGCCATGGGCTGGGAAGATTTCCTCTGACACCAAGGCCTCCGCTGGCTTTGGCTTGTTTCTTCTCCAAGAGTCCCAACTGGGCTCAGCCTGGCCCTGACCCTGTCTCTTCTGTCACACTTTGAAACCCCAAGAGTGAGTGACCATGGATGGGCATCAAGTTCGGGACAGAGTAGAAGCCTTTGAAATAGAGTCACCCGGGCCCCCTCCCCCACCCTCCACCCTGGCCTCCCCACCCCCAGGCCTCTGGTCTTGGAGACAGGGTCTCGTGTAACATCGAAAGCCAGCCTTGAACTTTTAACTCTGCTGCTTCTAATCCAATACTCTGAGATTATAGGCGGCCACCACCATATCTAGATTAAAGAATCCTTTGGACACAGTACTGTGCCAGAGGATCCTGAGTCAGATGAGGGTTAATAATTCCGCCATGGTCTGCAAGGTGCCCTAGTGTCTTGGTGCCCCCAGGCTTGAGGGGCTAAGGGCCGGCAATCAACATTTAGCCGTGGGCTGACAGGGGACCTGCTATCTTAGTCTTTGTTTCTTAGCGTTCCTACCTGATTCCTCTCCAGAGAGGTCTTAGGAAACATCTTTGGTTTCCTGTGGGAGGAATCTCCAGGCTGAAAACATGCTTAGGAAAAGAACTTGAATCTTGTGAGCACTCTTCATGTCCTGGGCTTGACACTGCTTCTTACACTGAAGAACTTTCTGGATCATCACTTATGCTGCCTGCGATGCAGACAACATCTTCCTCGTGTTTCTTAGGGAACCGGGGCTATATCACCTCAATATTTAAGTGATAGAGCGAGGTGTGAACCAGATCTGGTGGCCTGGTGGCCATTGCTGCTCTTCTATAGGAAACTCTGTGGTGACCTCATTCAGGACTCTAACTGCAGACACTTACCAAAGAGAAAGACATGGCCAGGGGTTGATACCTCTATTCCTCCAGACTTACAAATTGAGACCAAAGGCCTGAGGACCTCTGAATGTGACAAGATTTAAAGAAGGGGCATTTATTTTTGCATTTATGGTTTATTTATTTACTTATTTGATTTTTTTTCAGACAGGGTCTCATGTAGCTCAGGCTAGACTCAAGCTCAATATATAACTGAAGATAGCCCTAAACATCTATCAGCCTGAGTGCTGGGATTACAGGTATGTGCCTAGCTGAGAAAAGGCCTTTAAAGAGATAATTACCATGAAGTCATAGGCTCTACTCCAATGTGACCAATATCCTTTTATTGTATTATTGTTTTTTTTTAAAACAAACTCTCACTGTGTAACCCAGCCTAGCCTGGTACTCACTATATGTAGCTCAGGCTGGCTCAGACTTGTGGTGTTTGACTTTTGCCTCTCCAGTGCTGGGATTACAGGAGTGAGCTACCACACATGGCTTGTGATTTGGACACAAAGAGAGGAACAACCAGGGGGAGACAAGGGGAAAGTTAGCCTCCAGAATTTCAATAAAGTAAATTTCTGTTGCGTGAGTTTACAACCAGCCCCCCAGGCCCCAGCCCCTCCCCTCTGCACCCAGTATGGTATTCTGGGAGCTAGGGCAACCTTCCCCAAATAGAAGCTCTTCTTTAAAACCCCCCTGTGTTCCAGGCCCTGCACACAGTAGGTGCTGGATTGTTTGCTGACCAGAGGATTGGAGCATTGAACACGCCTCTCCAGCAGGCAGCAACAGTTCAAATGGTGATGTTTGCAACTGTCCTTCCTTCTGTTGAAACTTCCTGTTTCTGAGGAACGGAGATTTTTTTTTCACAGATCCCAGAGGGCGTCCAGTAAACCCAGCAGCTATTACCAAATTGTTCTGGTTTTGATGAGCTCAATGGGCGTGAATCAGAAGCGGGCAGACTACCGAGTTTCCCTTGAAATAGACTCAGATTAATGTTAGCAGAAGCACAAATATATTTGGGACTTTAGTGACTGGAAGACATGGACAGTGATGGTGACCAAGGCCAGGTGGGGTGGCTTCATGCTTCTGGAAGAACACGGTCTGGGGAAGCCCCTGCAGAAGCCACCATAACACCCAGGGCCCGTGGGAAGGTTCACGTCCAGTCTCCTGTTTGAAGAAAAGAATCTCAAGGCTGAAAGTCCCCCCTGGAGTCACATGACCCCCAGGGAACTGAGGCTGGCCAGGAGTGAGTGACTTAGGCTTGCCTGTTATTAAGGATGTCCGAGCAAGGGCCGCTCAGGGGCTGTGTCCAGACATCAAGCAGGGGACCCTCAGGTGTAACAGGAGGGGTTTTCAGGTGGCCACAAGCTACAGCCCCTCTGACCCCACTGCTGTTGACTGTTCATAGGCCTGTGAACCATCACTTACAGCAAGGACCAGTCTGTCAAGGTCACACTCGCCAGCCCTGCATGTGAAGTGTGTGTGTGTGTGTGTGTGCTCACTTATGTACCACAGAGCAAATCCGGAACTCAGAGGACAACTTTTCATAATTGGTTCTCTTTCCTTCCATCATGTGGGGCCGAGGGATCAAACTCAGGTCAGCAGCCTTGGCAGCAGGCACCATGACTGGTCAGGCCGTGTCACTAGCCTTCAAGCATAAATCTTGCCACTGTCATCATGTCTCAGGTGCCTGTCAGTTCCCTATGCCTTCTGAGCCCTCGTTCCAGACTTCCAGTACACACTCTTTCTCGTCATATCTGGTTTTCTCTTCCTCTTCCTCCTTCTCCTCCTCCTCCCCCTTTTCCTCCCCCCCTCCTTTTCCTCCTCCCCCCAGCTTCCTCCTCTTTCTCCTCCTCTTCCTCCTCCTATTCCTCTTCCTCTTCCTCCTCCTCTTCTTCCTCCTCCTCCTCCTCTCCAGTACCTTAGGCCTCCCCTTTCCCTACCTTCCCTCCCAGGGGAGTCTTTCTTAGCCACTTCCTCCTCCAAATGGAGCCAGTCTGCTGCCTCTGTGTCTGCCATGCACTAGAATGCCTGTCACAGGTCCCTCTGCTCCTGCACACACCCACACACAGCAGTGGCCTCATCTCTCCCCTTTGGGTCTTGAGCTCCCGGCCCTGGTGGTGATCTCTGTCTTCTGAAGCCTAGTCCTGGGCCTGAAGCATAATAACAACTCAATAAACGAGTGTCGAAACAATTAATGACTTACTAAATAAATGACTGCTGCAGACACAAAGCGCATTCCAATAAATGAGTCACCATGAGCCCCAGCCACGGGACCCCGCCCCCACCCACTGACCCCAGCAAAACCCTCCTGTGATGATGTCATCATGACCCTTAGTTCTCAGAATCCTCCAGCCTCCTTCCTTCTCCTTCGTGCCTATCTACTAGCCATCCCTTCCCCCCTTCCCTTTCACCTTCCTCCAAGGCACCATGTCTAAATAAGGCAAAGCTTCTCCGGTGCGGGGGAACTCTGGGGTTTTCATGCAGTCACCCAGGATATTGTGGGATGGGGTCAGGCCATGCTCTGTTGAGAAGCGGGACAAAGTTCCCCTATGACATTGATGGATGGACGAGGAGACTCTGCTGCCCACCAGGGGGTGCCCTCAAGTTAACTGAGCAGGACACAGAGAGGATCTAGCTCAGAAGGACCAGGGAGGCTGACAGACAAGGCAGGGGCTTTGGAGAGTGGATTGTGGGATGCCAGTAAGGGGTTTGGCATTGAGACGTCTGCACTTCACAAGCATCCTTGGTTCTAGGATAGGCATGTGACTGTCTCTAACCCTTGAGTCAGGGTACCATCTTCCTGCAAAACAATTCAGATGTCCCAGAAGGATCCTGACCAATGCAGGGAACAGAATCACCTTGTACATCATTTTCTGCCTCCCCCATCCTTTCCCCGCAATGTCATGAGGTGTTTCTGGCCTTAGTGTGGAGCAAATGGGTAGCTCAATTCAGAGTGTGGTCCTGGACCACAGCCACATTCTTGCACTTTCCACAAGGAAGAAAACCATGATCTGCTTCTAAAGGAAAAAAAAAGATGCCTATAAGATCAATAAGAGATCAGATGGGATTTTTAAAAGTAATTCTTTTAACATACATACATACACACACACACATTACAGAAAATGAATTAGCACCACTTCTAGCTGGACGTGGCACATACCTAAATAGTCCCAGTGCTGGTTGACCAGATGTCCCTCCTATAATGGCACTTACTATTAAGCTTGACCACCTGAATCTGACCAAGAGACCCACATGGTAGAAGGAGAGAACCAACTCCCACAAGTTGTCCCATTCAGACCTTCACCCATAGGTGTTCCCCTATACAGAATGTAGAGAACACATACCTGTTTGTCCAGCATATATAGAGACAAATAGATATGTACAATTTAAAAAAAATTCCCCAGTGCTTTGGAGCCTGAGGCAGGAGGATTGCCATGAGCTACATAGTAAATTTTTTTAAAGCAGCGTATGAATCTGGAAAAATACTATGATTCTGAATAAACCAAAAAAGGTAGATCTATCCAAAGATGTTTCTCCACAGGTTCTCGCGGGGGCCTCCAACAGTGTGGCCAGCCCACCTGCCCCACCTTCCCCATTCATTTCTCAGTTTGTGTCCTCGAGGAGCCTTGAGACCTGGAGAGTGGCAGTTGGGACACCATCTCCCTCCTCATCACCTGTGCCTGGCACCAACCCTGGCACATAGTTGATGTCTACTAAGTAGCACCGTGTAATTGATTCTCCAAACTGGGATACTACAAGGGAAGTTATTAATAATTGTGTCATCTGGAACCATATTGGACAAACAGGTATCTGTCTGTCCTCTATGCATAGATGTCTGTCCTTCTGAATGAGGCTCTGTCTGACACTGAGGTATCTGTGACTTCTATTGTACAACTGCTTGCTTCTTTGCCAAAAAATTCATCTGGGTTAAGTGATCTTCCCTTGTGTCTTGATGTCCATCTCTGCCTAGTGCAGAGGCACCTCTCTATGCAGAGAAAATTGGTGAGGCTAAGAACATCTCAAACCATGTGCCACCATGAGAACTGCTCATCTGGGTGCCAGAAGGGGAGCCATGGGCTTCTGGTTCTTTAGGGCTTGTCCTCACACCAGCCTAAGGAAGGAGACACTCTTGCTATGAGAATTAACTGGGCTTAGAGGGGTTAATAATGTGCCTGAGGTCACACAGAAATATCAGAAATGCAGTCACGGTCCATCCAAGTCAGAGTGTTCTAAGCCCTACTGTGGAGCCCAAAGTGGGGCCTGACAGGAGGCTGGCCAGGCTGGGTGGACTGGGACTAGTGTCTCTCTTCCCTTCTGCACCCTCATGCCTAGTTGGGCTCTTTCTGCTTGGCAGATGGAAGAGGTGGACCCAGCTGGGTTGTAGCAGGCCTGAACAGAGCTGGGGCTCTGTAAGGAAGCTGGCTGGGCTCAGCTGGTCTCCACCTCCCCTCCCACAGGACCAGTGCCTTGCCAGAGACAAGCCAGACAAACACAGCTCACTGGTGCCCTCTGGTGTCTGACTCTTTCAGCCCCGTTGTTCCTCTAGGGAACATCACATGATGCTGTCTCTGAGCAGGGCCCATGAGCAGTCACCCAATGTAGAATCAAATTAGGATACTGAGCATGAGAATGATACTTTGTCAATAATGATTCTGAGATAGCAGATGTAAGATGGGACTCTTCCAGGCTGGGTGAGCATATGGTCATCCCGTCTAGCTAGGCTTAGAACTGTCTCAGTGTAGCCTCCAGAACCATCTCAGGGAACTGCCTGGTGAAGTTACCGAGATATCATATGTGCTTATCAGGAGCATGAAAGAGTAAGGAGTCACTGGCTAATGTGGTCAATAATTGACTATTAGCCTCTCTTAGGACCAGTCAGTGTGCTGATGTTGCTCTGGGAGCCCATTCACAGTTCAGACAGGATAAGCTGCACCCAGAGCTGTCAATGAAGCAGAAATGAGGGGACTGGTCTTTGGGTGGGCTGAGGGGGTTGCTTCTGGGGTTCAGTCATGTGGCATGAGCAGCAAACCCAGCAGCCTGACCTGTGAATGGTCCATACACCCCTCCTCTGGCAATTTGGGGCCTTGCCAGGTCAGGGAGCAGACAAGGGAAACTTCATTGTCACTGAGATAAGGCCATTTTGGTGCCAGCTTTTGTAGTGGTCCTCCTGTCCACTAGCTGATGCTAACAGAGGTAACCTTTGCCCTGCTGAGTGCCCAGCAGGTATGGGCAAGCACTTGTCCTTGCCTCTGATGCACACTCTGCCCTCCGTTTCTTCCTCACGTCCTCCATCCCCATCAACCCTTGGCCTCTAGTAGGACAGTCTCAGGGCCTTTGCTAAGCTGTTGGTACCCCAGGGATCTCTGATGGGGATTGGTGCAGGATGATCAGCAGCTGCAACACCCCTAAAACCAAGTGAAGTCTGGTACAGGCACAGAACTTTGAGCCCCACTCTCTGAAGCTGCCAATTATAGGGAAGGTGCCAGTGACCGGGGCCAGGGTAGAAGGACCAACTCAGACAGCGAGCAGAAGATGAAGGTGCCTCAGAAACAGGAGACAGAAAATGGCGGAACAGAACTCATAGGGCCTCCATATGGATCTCAAAAGCAGGGAGTCAGGGAATGACAGAAGTAGGTCATGGGCTTCCAGGGGCAGAGGAGTGTAGAGTCTGGGTGGCTGGGACATTGTGTGTAAGTGAGTAGGTTTGATTCAGAGGCTTGTAAGTGACTTTAGCGAAGACAAGAGGGGGACAAACACCATTTAGAAAAAATTCTTGTGGCCTAGGAGAGATGGCTCAGGCCTGGTGCCTCGTCCAAGAAAGAGGAGGAAGCTCTGAGTGGGGTTTGTGTTCCTCAAACCTGTTTGCCCACGTCTTTGGCATCTGCGCCCCGTGAGGAACCTGCAAGGAGCTGGGCATGTCTGGGTCTGAGAGTGGCAGTCTTATATGAGGCCATGTACTTCCTGCAGATGCTCTCCTACTGGGGTCACGGGCCCCTCTCATGGACCTTCTTCCTGGTCTTTGCTCACTAGAGCAGCCCAGAACCCCACATCATAGCAGGCAGCTCTGCTTTCTTCTCCCCCCCCCCGCCCCTTCCTCAGTGCCCTGGCTCAACATGAGACTTCCTGCCCACATTCACTCACACACACTCACACTTGAGCTTTGCATGGCCAGCCACACACAGGTGCCTGCAGCCTTGAGTCTGGAGAGAGAGCTTGGGTTTAAGCTCAGCCTCTACCATTCACCCGCAACGTGGCCCTGGGCAGTTTGAACCCTTTGTGCCTTGGTTATCTCACCTGTGAATTGGGGATAATGGGACCTAAGGATGCTTATCTCATGGGCTTGTCTTCAGGATGGAAGGAGCTGAGGCAAGTGCAAACAGCTCACAGAGGGCTGCGCGGGTGGGAGGGGGTCTGCATTCCACACAGCACTTAGCCAGTAATAGAAACATGCGTGGCTGGCATGTGCTGTTTCTTACTCATTTCAAAACCATCTATAGGGCTGCTGGGTGCCGGGCACTATTCTACACATGTGGCAATAGGAGTCCGCGCAATCCAAGATGCCTGCCCTCTTGAAGATGCCATTCTAGGGAAGGAACCCCCAACAACACCCATCTCCCAGCACACATTCCCACCTCCCTCTGGATCTGAAGGCCCTCAGGCAGGAAGGTGAGGCAACTCCAGGCCTCCAGAGGTGCAGTTCCTAAGCACCTCCCAGTCATGCTGTGGCCCAAGAAGCCCTTGAGTCAGAAAACAAGGTCACTCTGATCCTGGCTAGGACACTCAGAGCGTTGAGGCAAGAGAGTGCAATTATTAAGTGTAATTGCCCATTTTACTGATGAGTAAATTGAGGTCCAGGAAGGTTTAACTGCTTTACCCTTGGCGATACAGCTGGTCAGTAACAGGGTTATTCAGTCAACAAGTATTTATTGAGCTCCTACCTGTTTTGTGCCACCTGCTGTTCTAGGCACCAGGGACAGAGTTTCTGCCTTTTGTGGCACTTATGTTTTATTGGTGTGAGTTGCAAGGGCCTGTAAACAAGCGCACTTTAGAGAGTGGTGTGTTTCTAGGCCGAACACATAGATACTCTGGATGAAGCAGTGGGTGGGAGAAGGGTGGGAGACGGGTGGTTAAGAAAGATGGCGTTTAATCTGAGTCACTATACAGAGGACTTGTCCTGCAAAATGCCCTAAATGGTGACCCGGATTAAGGGTGACCCTACCACCCACCTAAAAAGATAACAAGATTGGAGGCTGGGCCGCTCCTGAAGAGAAGAGATTTTTCTGAACCCTGTGCTGAGTAACTGGTAAAAGAGTACACTGGAGCTCCTTTGCTTTGTGTCTTTTAATAGTCTCTCTGTGTCTCTGTCTCTCTGTGTTTCTCTGTGTCTCTGTCTCTCTGTGTCTCTGTCTCTCTGTGTCGCTGTCTCTGTCTTTCTGTTTCTCTCTCTCTCCCCTCCCTCCCCCTTCTGTGTATATGTGTGTTAGAGGGAACTCTTACTTACTTACTTTCTTACTTACTTAAATTAGTTAGTCAGTTAGTTAGTTAGTGATTTTCACTGACCTGGAATTTGCTAAGTAGGCCAGCCTACCTGACCAGCAAGCACTGAGGATTCTACCTGTCCCTGCATCCCCATCAATGTGGATAAAGCATTCACCATCATGCCTAGCTTTTCCCACATAGGTCTGGGGGGGCTCAAACTCAAATCTCTGAGCTTGCACGGCAAGCACTTACTCTCTTCAGCCCAAACTACTTTTTAAAGAGCAGTTTTAGGCCCCAAGAAACTGACTCCCAGGTCCAGATGGCCCCCGAATCTGCCACAGCCAGTGAAGTTACGTGGAAGCATCGTGGTCACCAACGGTCTACGTGTTAGGGCTCATCTTGACTTCTGTTCTCTGAGTTTCGTCAAACTGAAATGACAACATTTTGTGTGGTCTGGACAGTGGTCTGTTAGAGCTGTGGTTGTGGGCTTCAGTGAATGAGTTTGTCAGGCTTAGAGCAAGCAAAAGCAAGAGAACAGTGTGCAGCAGGTAGAGAGGAGCATCAGACTGGGTGCTTACAACCTCGGCTGAACCCAGCTGAGGACACTGAGGCCGTAAGCAGGAATTGCAATGTTCTCTCTGTGGATGAGCTTCTGACTTCCCATCCTCGACCCAGGCAGCTTCAGATAGTGGAATAAACCGTAGCAACAGCTCAGAAGCAGCTTGTCTTTGACCTGTTCTCAAGGACATGATGCTTTTATAATGATTTTTAAAAATCATAATATAATTACAAAATTTTACTCTTTCTTTTGCTCCCTCCAACCCTTCCCATGGACTGCCTTTCTGTCTCTCAAATTCATGGCCTCTTTCTCTTTAATTGTTGATATATGTAAATATATATATATATAGACATATGTATATATACACATGTATGTATATGTGTGTATATGCAGGTATATGTATATACATGTATATGTGTATATGTCTATGCACAAGTTCATAAATATATAAACGCAACCTGCTCTGTATAATGTTCCTTGTGTGTATATGATTTCAGGTCCACCTCTCCTGAGCATGCCTATTGATGTCATCGTTGTTCAGATCTTAGACACCCCTGTTGATGAGACTTCATGGGCGCAGCCTCTGACATTTCTAGGAGACACATCTTATCGCAAACTTCCTGTTCCTCTGGCTCTTGCAATCTTTCTGCCCCCTCTTCTGCAACCATACCAGAGCTGTAGGTGCAGAGGTTGTATCGTAGATGCATCAGCTGGAACTGGGCTCCATACAGTGCCTTGCTCTCTGCATTTTGATGGTTGTGGTTTCTGTGATGGTCTTCATCCTTGATGAGGCTAAGAGCTACACTCACCTATGGATGTAAGGACCAATATTTAGAATGTAGTTAGGGATTGTGCTGGTTTAGTAAAGCGTCAGCTGTAGGCTCTGCTGCAAGATCCATAGGATTGGCTACTTAGCTAGTCCCAGGCGTGATCTTCCTCTTGTGAGCCGGCCTTAAGTCCAATGTGAGAGCTGTTGGTCACCACAAAGGTGTGTGTGACACTGTTTGCACCTTTAGAGTGATCCTGCCACGCTGGTCATTGTTGTGGTTCATGGGTGTCATGTCTGGGTAAGAATGATGATTGCTTCCTTCCTTTAGATATAAAAGTAATTCTTGGGGATTTTCTTAGGCCCTTTTTGCTCTCGAATAACTGCAGGGCATTTTCACACCTCCTCTAGCTGATTTTCGCTCCTGAATGAAAGAAACAGAGACCTGGTATTTTTATTAACAAGCTGCTAGCATTAAGCTGGGCAGATTCTGCTCTTTTCTAACCTGTCTAGGCTGCGAGTACCCAGAGATTTTAGATCAAACCAAGCCCAAGTCCTCTGGATCCTGTGTCCAAAGTTCATGGCATCTTCAGCCATGGGGACTTAATTTCCATTTCTGGAAGGCAACCACAGGGCAATGCAGTAGCCTGTAATGTTTTGGGAGTCTCTTGGACAACCCTGACCAACAACTCTAACGGGGCCTTTGAATGCCTAGTGTTGGAATTTTTGTTAGATGGTCTGTGGCTCTAAGGGGAACCATTATCGGCCCAGATGAGAAAATTCCATTTGAACTATGTATGAATATTTATACACCAACATATATGTAACTTTAGGTATATAGCTAATATATGATTCCTTATACATTTCTTAGAATCCTTTCTGTTATTTTACTCTTCTTCCTTTTTCTTCTGTATATATGAATACACACACACACACACATATATACACATATATACACACATACATATATATCCTTCCATAATTAACCGCTCCCCGGGGGAGCATAATGTTTCTAAGACCCTCAGCTGTTGCTGTTTTTCATTTTTCCTGTTTCAGAGTTGGTGGGGGTAGCCTGCTCTAGGATGGGGAGAGGTGATTTTTGAGATAAAGATGTTTGGTTCTAAAGCAGCGAGGCAAAGAGCCAGCTTCCTGATAAGCTCAAATAGCACATGACGATTTACCAGCATAATGTATGTTGCAGACACATATCCATTCTGATGGGTTCCCAAGGTCGATTCTCTGCCTTAAAGTCCTCTATGACCCCAGTGTTACTCCTCCCCCAGCCCTGGCAGCCACAGCCACTGGTCTTTTCATTGTCACCATGGTTTAAGAGCCCTATGATGCATGGTCCTCTCACACTGGCTTCTTCCATTTAGTAACACACACACTCACACACACACACACACACACACTTGCACACACTCACACACACACTTACACACACACACACACTTGCACACAGTCACACACACACTTACACACACACACACTTGCACACACTCACACACATTCACTCACATGCACTGCACACACATGCACACACACTCATACACACTCACACACACTCACATACTCACACATACTCACATGCACACACACTCACTCACACTCATACACGCACACACACTCACAGATATATCTATGTGTATCAGGCTCTCCTGTGTCTTTTGACAACTTGATCACTTCTTTCCTTCTAGTGTTGAATAAATCCCGTTTCATGGATGTAAGGGCTACCTTTTGTTGTTGTGGATTTTGATTTTCATCTAGTTTATCCTAGAGGGATGTCAGCTCTTTCATCTATGGGGTAGGGCACAAACTCTACAGAGGATGAGGCTTCCCAGGGCTCCAAAGCTGCACTTCTCCTTGTGCCCAACAGGTGGCCACAGCCCTTTGTTCTGCACTGTTGTAGCTGGTGGGCCTGAAGTCAGTGGCCGGACTTACTAGGGGATTGTGGGAGGAAAAAAGAGATAGATGGATACAGTTCTTATGGCTCCTTATCTCTCCTGTTCCCGAAGGTGATTTCAGCTGCTGGACCACTTCCTGATTTGGGAAAGGATGAGTCTCTGAAACATGTGAGGTGTTCTGAGGGCTTACTCAGTATTGCCTCCTAGAAGACTAGAGACTTCTGAGAAACCCGGTCCTCACAGTAGCCTCTGATTTCAAGTAGGTGCTTTCCGTAGCTCTGCGTGTGGATGGGGAGCTCTGTGCACAGAACTCCACCAGTGGAGAGAGGCTCGTGGGATGAGAGAGGAGGCTGCAGCTAGCAGCCTAAATGAGAAGGAGCTTTGGTGGATGAGACTGCTGTCTTTTGCCAGCAAGTCTGAACCATAGCAACAACGAAACAAACAGACAAAATGTGGTATGCCCATGCAGTGGAATATCATTCAGCCTTGAAGAAGAAGGAAATTCTGACACTTGCTATGACATATACGAACGTCGAGGACATTTGCTACATGAATACATAAATAGCAGTACAACTCACAAATGTTTTGTGAATACACTCATGTGAGGGACCAAAACTTATCATGAAGGCCACATCCTGATAAACTCACTGTAAGTTAAAATGTGTATTGGAAATGCATTTTTCTAATGGACCCAACTGGACATCAGAGCTTGAGCAACACCACTCTACGGGGCTGGTCCCTTCCTTTTGTGGTCTCTCAGGGCCAACTGGGAGCTGTATTTACTGTCATTGTTCAGTATCATAAGAGAGGACAGGAACACACACTTATTTTAGGGAAGGGTTAAAACCCCTCGACACAGTTTACACTGTGTGCACATTATAAAGCTGACATGTCACAAGCGGGTCTATTGTGAGTTCATGACTGTTTGTAGGACAGATGTTACTGCCACCATGATCCTGTGCTGAAGCCCTCCAGTGAGAGCCATTCTAAAATGAGACATCGTGCCCTTCAGTGCCCCTTCAGCGGTAGAAAGAGTAACCCTAAACAACGGGTCGGTGGATTGTAGGCGTACTTTTTCCTCAACCTACTTAAATAAGGGTTCAATCTCCCCAGAGGTAGAGGAAAAGAAAGGCTATGAGAATGCGGGGAGGTGGATCTGTTTAGAAATAGTTCTTTGCAGTAATTCCAATCTTCGATGCTCTCAGTCCAGTCTACTAGCAAACACCACACACGAATCAGCAGCTGCAGCCAGTCCACTTGGTGGACACCACACTCAAACTAGCAACTGCAGCTCAACCCAGCAGAAACCCAGATGCTCAGCAACTGGCCCAAGTCCGTGGAAGTGGCAAGAAGCCACAGGAACCTCACCAGGAGTTCTTTGGTGAGTTTCTCTCTATAGCATCACCACAAGCAGAGCTCAGCAATACAATGTGAGGTGAACCAATACATGCGTGCCATCAGTAAAGAGTAGCAAGGATTAGCAAGGTCACCAAAGCAAACCAATGCTCAAGCTCCCACTGTCTGTGGGGTCATGTTTATATTCTTCTAAACATCACGTGTCCTTTTACATGTCTGCTTTAGCAAGACATCCTTTCACCTGTGTGCCCCAGCAAAATGTCTTTTGACATAACTGACTTTCCGAGGAAACCAGAAGTTTCCACTTCAGCAGATCCTCTACTGGGGTAAGGGGAGGACTAACGCCCTGTCTCCCAGGGTTCTGACTGCTTATCGCATAGCAGAATTAACATGGCTATTTCCTGGATTTGTTCATCTTTCCCATGAAACTGTAAAACTTCTAGAGAAGAAACGAAGGTTATTCTAGCCTCACTTTGGCCAAACTGGAAATAGATTCCTAAAGCAGATATTGACTTGTCTCCTGGTTTAAAGTGGTTAAGTGATCTTAACAAGTTAGGGGCACTAGCCAGGACACAGCCCCATGGTTTGCCCATTCCTGTGCTTAAGAATTCAGGGCAGCCTTTGGATTTTGACCAGATCTCACTTATGAAGAGTACCTGCGCTGTCCAGCTTTTTGAACAAGGGTTAATTCTCACAGTCTGGAGCTTGGTTTGCTTTGTGCTCCTGGTACAGTCTGTAAAAGTTACATTTAAACTGCCTGCTGTTGTGACGACTTGTTGATCTACTAGCTGAATTGTTTTGTTAAGCAACAGGACACTTCAGATCTTGTTTTGTATAGTACTCTTGTGCTCTTGAGACCTGTGTCAAGGCAACAGAGTGGAGGGCGAAACAGTAGGACAGAGTGTCCTCCTCTGGCCTTTGGACACGTGTATGTGTGTCCACATTCCCATAAATGTGCATACACCACACATACTCACACACACCACACACACACACACACACACACACACACACACACTGTTTGCATTTAAATTTGAGTAAATTTTTGAGATGTTCCTGTAGTAAGTCCACACCACCTCGGTGGGGATTGTTTGCTGACTACTCAGCAAGTAAACCTTTCCCGAGTCCTCTCTGAATTAGTGCAACTGTTTGTTATGGCTTGTCTTGTGAATACATCTGTGTCTGTGATACCCGACTTCATGAAGACTGTAGCAACGGACCCATTGTTAGAGGTTTACACACACAGAAGTTCTCTGGACTCTGGAGAAAAGACAAAAGTTCCCTCTGACCTATCCTGGGGCTTGCTTGCTTAAGTGGCTTGCTTTGGCTTCAAAGTAAACCACATAAGAAGAACACATCTCATTTCTGGGCTGGAAAACTCTAATAGCTTGTTTGGGTATGTCATAAGGTCACCCCTCACCTTGAGTCACCCCATAACCCTTGGTGTTGGGGCTTCCTGGACATGTAAGAGAGGAAGTCTTCCCACTGTAGATATGCTGGGAAGGATTCCCCATCCAGCAGAACACACAGACACACAGACACACACACTCTCCTGCCATTAACTTTTGCTTTAGCCACCAAGGTGAGTCGCTAAAGTAAAACGCAATTTGCTCTTAAATTTCCTAAAGATAACCATAAAGATTAATCATTATGGTTATCCACACCCGTCCTTTAAACATTTTTTTGTTTTGTTTTGTTTTGCTTTGTTTTTTCGAGACAGGGTTTCTCTGTGTAGCCCTGGCTGACCTGGAACTCACTCTGTAGACCAGGCTGGCCTCGAACTCAGAAATCCACCTGCCACTGCCTCCTAAGTGCTGGGATTAAAGGCGTGCGCCATGACTGCCCGGCTTTCCTTTAAACATTTTTGAAAACTAATTGCACACTAAAAATTATAATTATTGGTGCACCTAATTTAAAATATCTGAATTTTGGACCTAGGTCACCACTTGTTTGAGTCTTGTTCCTCAACCCTTGAACCTAAAAACATTTTATGTTAATTAAAATATTCCCAAATTGCATACATTATAAAGGACTTTCTCTTAGCTGGTCTAACTGTAGATATTGAAATACTAAACTTGAGCTTTTGGTAAACTGGTAAATACACAGAACTTTCTTGTAAAAATGTTTTTAATTGATCTAGATTATTGATTGATAGTGATCACATCACTTCTCCCCCCCCAGCCTCCCACCCCCACCTTGTTCCCTTCCCTCAAACCCCTTCCATGTTCTCCACTTTCAGGTTGATAGCCTCTTTTTCTCTGATGATACTTGGTACATACATACACATACATGTATGTGTGTGTGCACAAATACATATAAATAGAATCTGTTGAGTCTGTTTTTCGTTGTTTGTGGGTGTGGCTGGTTTCAAGACTAACCACACTGCATTGGACAACTGAGCTGGGTGTTCCTCCCTGGGAGAGGTTAATTCCCGCTCTCCTAGCAGTCTGTAGTTGGCTTTGTTCAGGGGTGGGACCCCACAGCGTGTCCCCCCTTTCATGTTCACACGTCCACTGACATGGCTTGTGTCTCCTAGAAAGGACACAGCCTTTCCAGGAGAGAGTGTTTCACAGCAGACTTCCTGGTGTTCTGGCTCTTGCAGTCTTTCTTTCTATCCCCTCTTATGAGGCAGGGAGATGTGAGGCAGATGTATCCTCTTGGGCTGGGCTCCCCACAGTCTGTTGATCTTGACATTGAGGACACAGCACTTTCAAATGTTAGCTTTGGAAACTGAGGCTGAGCATAAAGCAAGCAAACCAACACTTCTTAACAGATTACAAATTAATTCACAACAAAGGTTTTCTAAAATTAGATGTCCTTAATTTGACATAAATACAGTGTGGATTTAACTGTCTGTTCAAAGACCTTTACTGTCCTATATATACGGGTACTCTTAGTTCCATAAAACCTATTAAAATGGTATTATGAGCCAGGTGTGGTGGCAGTACTTGGAAGGCAGAGGCAGGTGGATCTCTGTGAGTTTGAAGCCAGCCTGGTCTACAGAATGAGTTCTAGTACAGCCAGAGCTACACAGAGAAATCCTGTCTCAAAAAACAAACAAATAAAAACAACACAAACAAAATGAAATGAAACAAACACACAAAAAAAGGTCTTTGGGGGTCTATTGAGTATGCTTTATAAAAAGATGAAGAATGCTTTGAAAGCATCAGATTTTAGAAGGATGGTAAGCATCTAATGCATCCTACTGAAAATACAGGTGTTTTTAAAAAATGTTAAATAGTATTCATTGAGTCTTACTTTTTTAAGTTACAAAATTTTGTATTGGCTATATAGACTTTGGTAAGGACTTTCTTTCAAAGCAGATTTTACAAAAACAAAAAAACAAATTAAGTTTTATTCATTTTTCTGAAAAGTCAAGTTACCTTGAGAGGAACTAAGAACAGAGTATGTTAGTTAAAATACCCTTAAATCATGTACATTTTAAATCCTCTTCTGAAGGGGATTTCTTATAGCTCTGAGTTTTTTTCCAGGGATGCTCATATATAGAACTAACAAACAGGAGATTTTGACTAAGGCTTCCATATATACAGAATGATGAGTGTATATTTGTCAAAGAACCTCATGTCAAATTTCCGTGTCGTAATAGAATTACAGGATATCCCAGTCTCTACACACAGGAACATTTAGGATCTGAGTAACCGTATTTTTTATGTAATAGTCTTTGTAATTAAGCCTTACTCAGAAGAGAGATAGCTAATATCTTGCAGTTAAAGGGTGACTAAGTTGTCAAAATATGGGGCTGTCAGATGACTCAGTGGGTTGACATACTTGTTACTAAGTTTGAGGACTTGAGTTTAATCCCCAGGGCCCAGGTCATGGAAGAAGAGAGCCCCGTCCCCTTGGTTGTCCTTAGACCTCTGTGTGTGCTGTGGCACACATGATGCCTCGCCCCCAGACAATAAATTATTCAAAAGAGGGGAAAAAAAAACTTTACTAAGATATGCCTTTGTTGATATTTAGAAAATAAGCTATTTTATGCTAGCCAAAATTAATACATTAAAAAGATAAAATATTTTGTCATTGTTGAGATGGGCTGCTTTTTTATTGGGATAATAAAGTGGCTCAGCTGTAATTCACTGCTAGTAGGTAATGCATTTTATCATAAATGATTGCGACATTCAAAAGTTTTAATGTTATGTATATACATTATACAATTAAGATAACACCAGTACTGTTCACAAAAGGGCAACGTTAGAGCCACGATGTACATCGGATCATTAAATTCAATATTTATGTTTGCAACTGGCAATATCTTATGCACGAAGTATAACCCCATATAAGACATGGGGAAAACATCATTTGAAATTTTTTTTTATGGTTTTCAGATATGTTGCACTTTTTTGTTTGTTTGTTTGTTTTTGTTTTTTCGAGACAGGGTTTCTCTGTATAGCCCTGGCTGTCCTGGAACTCACTCTGTAGACCAGGCTGGCCTCAAACTCAGAAATCCACCTGCCTCTGCCTCCCAAGTGCTGGGATTAAAGGCGTGTGCCACCACTGCCCGGCTATGTTACACTTTTTAATGACAGTTTTTAAAATGTTTTATATTAAGAGCAATTAGACTTTCTCAGAATGCTGATGTACTTTTTGTAAAATTATATAAGGGTATTTTGTTTTGTTTTATTTTTGAGACAAGATCTCACTATATAGTCCTCGCTGGCCTGGAATTCTCTATATAGACCAGGCTAGCCTCAGACTCACAGAGATCCACCTTCCTCTACCTCTCAAGTGCTGGGATTAAAGGTGTGACCATCACACCTAGCTAAAAGGGCTAACTTTAAAATATGTTTAATGTTTGATGACCCTCCCTCTTGTGTGTATATTGCATGCGTGCGTGTGTGTGTGTGTGTGTGTGTGTGTGTGTGTGTGTGTGTGTGGTGTATAGGCATATGTAGGTATGTCTACATGTGTCTGTACATGCATGAAGACCAGAGAAGCACATTGTATCCTGATCTCCCATTGGATAATTTTCTTTTTCCCTAGAGACAAGGTCTTACTGAACTTGGATCTGGCTGTTTCTGCTAGACTGGTTGGCCAACAAGACCAGAAAACCTTCTGTTCCCACCCCTGCAACGCTGGGGTTGTAGCCACAGCAAGGTTTTTACATGGATACTAGGAATCCAAACTCAGGTCTTCAGCCTTGCATAGCACCACTTTCATGGACCCATCTCTCCATCCCTCCTGTTGCTTCTGTGAGGCTTTGACAGCATGACTGGCCCTCCCTCACTCACATTTGTTTAAGCTGAAATCTCCCACAACCGCTTTCCAGCCCTGGTTAAATAGGACTACGGCATGAGGGGATCCTGTGCACCAAGCGATAGTCTGGCCATGATGTCAGCACTATTTTCGAAAACATTTTCTAAATGATGTTTTAAATTCCCAAAGGACTCTCTAAGGTCAAGATTTAAAGCACCAAAGTAAAACTGAACCAGATTCTCTGTGTCCCAAGCATTGCAAGCATAATTACCATGAAGGATAAGATTTCATGTTTCGTAAGATAACTGTTTACGTTTTCTGCTGACTTTGTCAGGCCCTGTCTGGTTAGGTAAGAAACTAAATCATAACAAAACTGAGGTTTCTTGCAATGTGTGCTTATGCTAAAGTTTTTTTTTTTTCAATTACCAGAATACCCAGTTATTATTTTAAGGTGATTCTAGTACACTTCCTGTCTTCTGTGTCTATGACTAGGAATGTGTAAGGCTGTGCTCCTGAACCTTAAATACTATGCAAAAGTTCAAAAATTGGCAGAATTAAATCTCTGTGTTAAATACATGCAGAATGATCAAATAAGCATTCTTGTTATACACATCTGAGGCTTAAATTTTTAAGTGACATCTTTGTTAACTTTTAAAAGATGTATTTATTAATTTATTTTAGTGTGTGTGTTTGTGTGTGTGTGTGTGTGTTTGTGTGTGTGTGTGTGTGTGTGTGTGTGTGTGTGTGTGTGTGTGTGTGCACCACATATAAGCAAGTGCTCTCAGAGACCAGAGGAGGATGTCAGATCCCCTGGAACTAGAGTTACATGGGGACTCTGAGCCACCTGAGATGGGAGCTGAGAACTCAACCTGGGTTCTCTGCAGGAGTAGCAGGTGCTCTTAACCAGAGAGCTATCTCTCCAGCCCCATCCTTTGCTCTTTCCAGTCAGTACCATTCGGATGAAAACCCAATATTGGGACCTGCCTGCTATTTAAAACCCTGGACTGCTTCTATTAGCTTTGGCTGAATGAGCACTTGTACATTAGAAAGTTGGTCTATATGGTCTGTATGTGGTCACTAGCCTGTTGCCTACCTACGTTTCTAAGAGATATAAAGTCTTGCTTTCTGTCAGTGCTAAACACCTATTATATTACTGACCTAGTTAGGGTTACCATTGCTATGATGAAACACCATGACCCAAAGCAAGTTGGGAGGAATGGGTTTATTTGGCTTACATTTTTATAACATAGCCATCACTGAGGGAAGTCAGGACAAGAACTCAAAGAGGGAGGGAACCTGGAGGCAGGAGCTATTCCAGAGGCCATAGAGGGGTGCTGCTTACTGGCTTGCTCCTCACTGTTTGCTCAGCCTGCTTTCTTATAGAACCAGACCACCAGCCCAGGGATTCCCCACTCACAATTAGCTCGGTCCTGTCTTATCAATCACTAATTCAGAAAATACCCTTTAGGCCCAATCTTCTTTGACATTTTCTTATCTGAGGCCCTCACCTCTCTGATGACTACACCTTGTGTCGAGCTGACATAAAGCTAGCCAGCACAATTACGGAGCATACTTAAGAGTATGGTAATGAAGATTAAATACCAATCTTCTGAAGTTTGCTTGGAAAGTAGAATACACCTAGACACAGACACACAGGCACACAACTTCTATGTACTAATTAACTCTGTGCTAATTGATGCCGAAATTTTTTTAAAAAAAAAAAAAAAGGAAATATGTTTTTCATTGAAATAGAATTACATCACTCTTCCCACTCTTCCCTCATTCCAGCCCCTCCTGGCCTACTCTCCTTTGAACCCCTCTTATTCCCCTCCTCAAATTGATAGTCTCTTTGGCTATTATTACTACACACAAGTGTGTGCAAGTGTGTATGCATGTGTGTGTGTGTGTGTGTGTGCATTGGAAGAGGCTAATTTTCCTCCTCCAGCTGCCGGCCCTCTTGCATGCTGGGTATATTCATATTCCTCCCAGAACACAACACTTAGGAGAATACTTGACCAAGATGGCGTCCTCCAAACTAGACTTGTGAGTGGTGCCATCCTTTCCCAGGCATGGTCCTGAGTTCCTAACTGTACCCTAACTTTCATCTTTAAGTAACGGCAATCAAAATGCTCAGCAATTGCTGGGCTTTCTGGAAAATTCTAACCCTGGGCTACCCCAGGTCTTCCTGTTGTGCTCAGTTCTGTTCTTTCTTGAGAATTTCAACCCCATGAGAAGGACTGCCACAAGCACTAATGTTTGTGTTCTCCTTGTAGGACACTGTTTCTGTCATCTGTCAGTGGTCTACAGAACTCCTAACAAAAGATCCTGGGTGGAGAAGGAAACCATCTAAAACCAAACTCATGCAAAACTAAACTCAACAATGGATCCCAGGTGGACTTGGCCTAAGAGCTAATCTTTCTCTACTTCCTTACTTAGATTTACCTAATAAGCATTTTTATTAGCATCAAGTCCTTGATATCTGTCATTTACCGCCTACAACATGGGTTCAGATCAGACCAACTGGGGCTGAACTTATCTCGGTGATGAAGGGTGGCTGAAACCAGAACCACTACAGAGTGAAACCGAGACTCCTTCCGAGAAAATGGTTGTCAGAGTGAAATCGACTGGACAACATGCCTCCTGGGTCCCAGCCTTAGTGAGGCTAAAGCAGGAGGAGGCCAGTTTGAGCTTCATAGTGTGACCCTGTATCAAAATCAACAGCAAAAATGGAGTTGCTTATGCCAGCCCTTACTTAAAGCTAAGAGGTCATACTGAAAGAATTCTTATTCATGGTTACCTGGCACCAACCTGTCCTCTCCCCTTGGCTCCTACTTAAGCTCTGTTTATATTTGCCTCAGGCACAGGCACGGTTCAGGAATTTGCATACTAATTCCACCATATTACCCCATAACCCCAAGACTGGCATCTCAAACGAAGAGGAAGATGGCTGCCTGACAGAAGAGGAGCTGATCAAAGGAGACATTGTGTCCGTCCCTTCAGCTGTCACACTACTGAAACAAGGACCCCAAAGAATTGACATGCCCCAGGGATTCCATAGGAATTCCCATGGGGACGGAGAAGGCTGGCTCCTAATGCCAGCCTGAGAAGGAGCTTGCCTCCTAAGCAGAGACCTCTCGGTTTTGACAAATTAGCTCACGTGTGTTTCCTGGCTTCCTTCCCATCTTGTCTATAAAACTGTGACTACAGAAAAGGCGGGAGAAGCTGGAGTTTTCTTATCCCTGGTTTGTACAAATTATGGATATGTTTGTCTTTTATCAAGATTTGTTTTTAAACTTCTTTCTTGTGGATCGAAGAGTCCCCCTATAACTAGGCCTTCTTGAAGAATGAGGTGTTATTTTCTTCAGAACGCCTTCCCAAATATTCTATCCCTTCCCCTAAACTGAGCCAAAGTGAGTCTTGGGAGAAATGAATGAAAAAATATATAATATATAGTATACATATATAATCAATTATATAACATATATGTAGTTATGAAGATGTAGGTTTGAATTTTCCTGCTACCATTTAACATCCATGTTTGATATTGGCACAATACTAAACTTCAGTGGACTTTCACTTCTGCCTATAAATGAAAGGGAATATATTACCTAATAGTATGGTAATGAAGATTAAATACTATAACAGGCTAAGCATGCAGGCAGCTGAATCAGTAAGAACTCTCAGAGCTGTGTCTGTACTTTCTGATTCGAATCTTAGGTGTTTGTATGTCCATTCACTCATCTGACACGAATTTAAGGATGACAAAGGCCCTGAGTGTTAAAGAGAGAACCGGAGCAAAACGGGGTGGGGCATGCTTTGATGTTTTATTTAGAGTAGTTTTGGAAAAAACAGCATCTGAGTAGCAGAACTGAGGGAGTGAGCCCTGTGGTTATCAGACACACCAAGAAGTCCTGAGCCAGGAACCTGGCCTGTATGGGAACGAGCAGGAAGCCAGGTAGTTAGAGCAGGCACGGGAGGACGTGGGATAAAGAGGACTAGAGAAGGGGGCAGGAAGCACATCACGTGACCACAGTAAGGACCGCCTCTCCACTCCACCCCTTAATGAGGCGGGATGTCCCTCGAGAAAGTGGGGAGGAAGAATGACAGAGCCATATAGATTTGCAAAGAAGCCAGAGTGGAAACCAGAAGGCCGGTTTGCAGGAATGGTCCCAGCCTTTCTTGTCCTTTGCCGGTCTTCAGTGAGCCTCCCTCCCCAAGTCCACCCTTTAAACACTGGACAGCTCTTTCACTCTCTTGCCCACTTTGACTGTGACTCCTTGGCTTCCTTGTGGTTTTTGTTTTGAAGACAGAGCCAAGATTTTTGCTGGGAGAAGCAGCTAATGGCAAGGTCAGTTAGAGGATCCCTGGTGTGGGCGAGTGTGAGTGATGCAGGGCACGAAGCAGCATCTGTGGCTTTGTATCTGCCTGGAGGTCATTTGTAATCATGCAGGCCTCCTCTGTGTCACTGCACATAGCCAATTCCCCCCTCCCTCCCTTCCCCTTCCTTCCTACCTCCCCTTCCCCTCTCTCCTTGGCTTTAGAGGATTTGAATTTAAGTTTTCTTTTTTTTAAAATTAGGCATGTGGGTATTTTCCTGTGTGTATGAAAGTCACCATGTGCATGCAGTACCTCCAAAGACCAGAAGAGGGCATCAGATCCATGGAATGGGAGCTACGGACAGTCGTGAACCAGCACAAGGGTTCTGGGAACCAAATCAGGGTCTTCAAAAAGAGGAGCAAGCGCTCTTAACCACTGAGCCACCTTTCCATCTACAGGTTTTAATTTTTTTAAAATAACTTTTTATTGATTATCTGTGAGGTTCACATGCACCCCAGTTCCGCTCATCTTACCACCCCCTCATATCAGCCCTTGGCCCTTGCAACCTTCCTTCCAAAATAAAAAACCCACACTACCACCACCAACAAAGAACAACAAACCCCCAAAAACAAAGCATAGAAAACATCTCATCGTGGAAGCTGTAGTGTGTCACAGTGTCCCACAGTCTGTCCCTCTGTCCACACATCTTCACTCGCAAATGTTCATTGCAATGTGTCGTTGCTCTGGTTCCAGGCCTCTGGCTTCTGTGACACTGTCAACATTGAATCCTCATTGGGACTCCTCCCAGTTATCCTGTTGTTCCTCTGTGTCACGGAGATCCTGCAGCTTCTGATCAGCAGGACTGGTCCTTTTATGTGTCCCAGCTGTTTGCAGCTGATTTAGATTTTTGGGGTGGGCCGACTCAGTGCCCTGGATTTAGGCCTGGGTAGTGTTGAGTTGGTCAGTGAACCATTGTGGGGCAGGTGGACTGTGCCACCAGACAGAACCGGTAAGGGTGAGCAGGCTCGGACCTGGGGAACCTCAGAATTGAGAATGTCAGGAGTGGAGCCAGCTCCCTGAAAAACTCTACCTGTTCTGGATCTTGTAACCACGACATCCCACTGAGAGGACCCTGGCAACCAGTCACATAGTATAAAAATCTGGAGTTCTCCATGCTAATGAGGTGTCTAGATAGGCTCTAAGTGTTCAGCCAATGAGCTTCCCTTCCTGGGCATTCCTTCCTGCAAAAGGTATTTAATCCCTGATTCACCCTGAGTAAGGCGCATGTATACACATCCACCATCAAATAAAGCAATTTGGACAAGCAAGGATCGTCTGTCTCTTCATCAAGGATTGCTGCAAGAGGCGGCCTTCATCTAAAGGGCTGTGTCTAAATCTCCGGAGAAGGCCCTTTCTCTCCCAGCCCTTCCAAGACTCTTGGTACAAACTGGGTTCTGCCCGCACCTCACCCCCTCACATCCACCCTTCTGGGCTCAGTCTTCCCCTTTCTGCCTGGTTTATAGATGCCCTGAGAAGAAGTGCTGGCTGGGGACCCCTGTTCCCAACTCCCAGCTGAACGCCAGCGGCACCTAGGTACACAGGAAACTGGACATCACAGCAATCGTCCCAGACCCCACTATTTCCCACTCGATAAAACACGGACTGAGGACTCCCATTACAGACTGTGTTCTGTCTCGGGGCACTCTGGCGGTGCTCGCAGCACCTCAGCGTCAAGACAGACATAACCAGCTCTCCCTTATTCACACTGCCAAGGTAAACTTTCCAGCACTGCTAGGACTAGGCCACTGGAGCCTCTAATGGAAGGAGGCAGGGTCAGCTTCCCTGCTCATGCCCTGGGGGTCTGGCTCACTGGCACTGGTGCCTCAGAACCAGTTCCACTGTGCTGCCCAAAGTGCAGAGCCCGCTTTCCCAAGTGCTGCAGCCAGCCAGGGACAGGGATAACTCATCTACTCTCATGATCCCAAGGCCATCTCTTCCGACTGCATCAGGTGGTTAGGGGCGAGAGTGGGGAGGGCATCACCCCTGCACCCACACCACCTCACAGCAGACACGTGGCAGGGCCAGATCTCCCACGCTCTCACCCTAGAGGCTGGGTCACCTGAGCCCCCTTGACGAGGGCCAGCACTACTGTGCTGCCCAGGTGTGGCACAGGGCCTGCTCTCCCAAGTGCTACAGCCAGGAAGGAGCAACTCATCTGCTCTTATGACCCTGTAGGCAGCTTTTCTGAGATGGCAGCGGTAGGGGTGGGGGTGGGGAGCTCATCTCTGTGCCTGTGCCAACCCATGGCAGATGAGTGGTGAGTTCAGCTCTCCCACACTCACTCCCTCAGGGCACAGGGCTACTCTCTTGCATGCTGCCCCTGGGGAGAGATGGGGTCCGCTTTCCAGAGCACAGCAGCCACTGAGGGGCGGGGCCGGTTCTGCCACAGCCACTGGATATCGATGTGGTCCTTGGCCAGGGATGTTCCCATGTTCTACGTCATCACAGACTCAGGGCCCTCCGTGGTAGCTCTGGATGGGATTGGCCACTTACCACAGGCTACTCCTTTCTGCCAGTGAGTCTTCAGTTCCATCTCTCTTCATAATGCTTCCGCTTTCTCTTTCTCTCCCATCAGTCCTTGCACTTTGTGGTGGCTCCCGCTGCAGACTGGCCATGCAACTGATGGCTCCTGGGTGCCATCCTCCATCCTCACTGCGTGTCATGACAGCAAGTGACTGTCTATGGCCTGCTTGTGCTATGCTGAGAATGGGCCCGTGGGCTTCTGGGTCTGGACTTTGGGGGGGGGGGGTAGAGAAAGGGGAGCTCCAGCTGGTCCCACGGGGTGAGTGCTTGGCTTGATGGGTGGTGGCAGGCTTAGTGGCGGTTGTGGCTGGGAGCACAGACAGGTTTTCTACAGGAGACTAGATGGCAGATCTTATAGGCGAAGACCTTCTCCATGCCTCCCCACGGCGGATCCCGATGAAAAGAGACAGTCTGTGTTGGCTTTCTGTCTAAACTCCACCCCACAGTTACCTGGCAACAGCCAGGTATGCTCCTCCCCACAGTTGCGTGGCAACAGCCAGGTGGGCCTGGCCCACTATAAAAGGGGCTGTTTGCCCCCTCCTCTCTCTCTTATCTCTTTCTCTTGCCTCTCTCTTACTTCCCTTACCTCTCCCCGTTCCCTTCCCCCTTCTCTCCACGTGGTCATGGCCGGCCTCCACTCTTCTACTTCTCTACTCTCTCCCTCTCTCTGCCTTTCTCTGCCTCTACTACCCTCTTAACTCCCCTTCCCATGCCCTAAATAAACTCTATTTCTATACCATACTTTTGTGTGTGGCTGGTTCCTCAGAGGGAAGGGATGCCTGGGCTTGGGCCTACTGAGGCACACCCTTCCCCCACACCACCTCCCCATAACCCCATATAACATATATCTCTATATATATTTTTATAAACACAACAGTCTGTGGTTCCAAATCATTTATTGCCATGGTGGAAAGTGGATGCTAAAACTGTAAGATCTGGCCCTTTTACGAGGAAGGCAATGGCATTCTTTCTCCTAAGAAATGGGTGACTTTGACCTGGCCCAGGGCCAAGAGTAGAAACCTACATGCCCAGGAAAAAATCCCACCCAGCTACATTCCTACGGGTGACTTTGACCTGGCCACAGGACCAGAGGCAAAAACGTTTCAGGAACCAGAAATGTTTTGCCTCCAACCTGTAAATAGCTTAGAACAAACCTCACTTCCCCATAATGCAAATTCTTTCA
>CM052705.1:18467069-18478756 GCA_028551405.1 Uromys caudimaculatus
TTTTAAAAACCCCCCACTTCAGCTGCCAGGGGTCGATCTCCTCTGCCTCTGCGTAGGTTACGTGGTCGACCCCAGTGCACTGGCCTTTTGGCGGTCTGCCGCCGCTCCCGAATTAAACCTCGTGTGATTGCAGCAAGGACGGTCTTTCGTGAGTTCTTGGGGGGTCGCGCCGTCCCGAGATTTGAGTGAGGATCTCCCCAATTTGGGGGGTCTTTCAAAACCATACCCCACTTCTCAGGGTGGGCCCCTTTTGCAGGGAGAAATGTCTGGGAAGGGAAGCTTATTGGCTATGCCCTCCAGGCCTCTAGGTATCTCATTTGCATGGAGATCTCTGTCTTGAGCTTACATGACCACTGGTCACGTCTCTTTTCCTATTGTCTTGGTCTGAGATGTTAGGGACGCCTCATCTACATGTGGGGGGCTTGGAGCATTGCCCTTACATGACTGATGGCCACAAATCTATGGAGGGCGTGGCTAGTGACAGGGGCCTGGTGCCCAGGAGCATGAGAAGCTCCTACCGTCCCTTCAGGATTGCCGGGGTTTCAAAGCCTTTAGCTCAACCGAAGACCAGGCTACCTCTCATAGTCCACTGCCCCACAGTGTCTCTCTGCCCATTTCCAGGGGAGGAGGTCTTAAATATTTGAAAGAGAACAGAAGACAGACTCTGACCTAGCAGCCTTATAATAGGGAAGAACATATAGAACTATTTGAAACACACACAATCTGTAAAAGAATAGACCTATCTGGGGAGCTGAGCCAAGGCACGACCCCATGAAAAGCCACCAGGAGATTGTTTTCACTGGTGACGATTCGGTCTCCTTAGTGTAATGTTCTTGGCAACTTCCATGGCCTCTAAAATATATGGCACACGGAAGATTAATTCAAAATCTCCGCGGTTGGTTAGTAGCACAGGCCAGAAGTTTAGCACATTCCCAGTGGAAACGCCTGATCTCATCCTGTTAAACATAAAATGCAGACGAAAGTGAGACTAAAGAAGGTCTTAAAGGAGGATTCAGAAAAGGGACCAGATCAGCGCTGGAGACAATACAAAGGTTGCTACAATACTTGTAATCTCTCCTAATCGTGATCAGCCACAGGTCTTTGCTCTCGAATGACATTCTGTGATGAGCCTTTATAAATGGTCCAGGTTACTCTGTCACCGTGATAAAACACTCCAACCAGAGCCAACATGGAGCAGGAAAGAGTTTATTTCCTCTTTTACTTCCAGGTCCCAGTTTATCTTCGAAGAAACTCTGGGCAGGGACTCAACACAGAAGCCATGGAGGAAGACTGTTTGCTGACTCGGTCACTGGCTCACTCTGGCTTGTTCTCTTACACATCTCAGGACCACCTGCTGGAGAATGTGTCTCCCATGGTGGACGGGGCCCAGCTTCATCAGTTAGCAATCAAGACAGTCCTTCACAGATCCATCCACAGACCAACCTAGGGACTGTCTTGATTGTTAGCCTCTCTTCTCCTCTCAGATGACTCTCCTGGGTCAAGTTGACAATGAAGGTTAGCCAGGACAGATGCTTTAAGAATGCAAACTTTTCCTTCATTTAAATCCTCATCAGATGGACCAAAATGTCAGACTTCTAAAATGAGTGACCTTTCTCTGTGACATTGATGTGACTTGTGCCATGAATTAACTTTCTACCTAACAGCACTCACGTCAGGGCATACAGCAGTAAAGCAATGTTCCTTTCTGATGCCCTGCAGACTCCTGTCAGAGCGACTCTATGAGCATGCAGAGACCTGCCCTGCTGATATTTCAGACGGAAATCATCTTTGTGCTATGGCTCCCGTATGTCCACAGATATACAGGACTGACAACAAGTCAATTAATGATCTCAGGTCATTGACTGCCAATCAAATCATAAGGCAGAAGGATGAACTGGCAAGATGTTTGGCGTAGAAGACAGTTGTAGCATGAGCTAGCATTTCCAAGGAAGATCACACTGAGATCAGATCCACTTTGATTAAACATTGACGACTCACATGTGTTCTAAGACCTATTCCCATGAATTGGAGGGGGGGGGGAGATCAGCTGAAGGGTTTGACAGTGTCAATAAACTGCTGTGATACCTCACTGAGGTAACCACAGAGTACAAACAAGATGCCACCACACTATGCAGAGGGGACACGAGGCCATCTTACTTTCATGACCATGACTTGCGTCTTAACCACTGCCCGAATCCCACCTCCATGGCCTCCCTCCAAGAGCATTGGGTTCTGACAGGAGCTACCCTACTCCACTATACAGGACCTGTCACCTCCCCTCCTCCCCCCAGCCACATGTCTGACCTCACTTCATCAATCTGTGGTTGCCTTTCAGGACAAGGCTATTTTACAATACAGTGGCTGAAGCCCAGCTGGAATTCATGCAGGCTTACAGTCTGAGAAACAAATGAATATCAGTGAAGGAAGGTTCTAGATCCCAACTCAGGAAGAGCTATGAACTATGAGCCTCAGTATGGCAGCTTTCCCATGCAAATGGTAATCTTCCTTGTGTTTCTGTTCCTAGAAGTTAAATATCCTCATAGCCACTTTAAACAGTCCAGATTGATCCTTTCTTGGTTTGGTTTGGTTTGGTTTGGTTTGGTTTGGTTTGGTTTGGTTTGGTTTGGTTTGGTTTGGTTTGGTTTGGTTTGGTTTGGTTTGATTCTGGTTCTGCAGAACCTATTCCTGTGATCTGACAGGGGAGTTGGAGATCTGAGCCTGCACCCAAGCTTGCCACAGAGACTCAGCAATGGAACCACCCACTGAGCTCCCTCTGGGTTGAAAGCATCCACTCTGCAAGTCCATTATTGGCGTCCTTTCTAAATGTTTCTTCTCAGTTGGGATTCACGTCTTGTTAAATCCCCACACACTAAGGATTTTGTAACCTTTGTCTTGGCAGCCCACCCTGGCCATAAATACCAGCTTCTGGCTCAATAGCTCCTGGGGCTCATTGACAAGCTGGTCCCCTCCCTGGTCACCTTCCTGCTGGCCCAGGTCTAGATTTTTTCAGTTTTTCTTTCTTTTAGCTTTTTCTTTCTTTTATTTATTTCTTTCCATTTCCCCCTCTTCCCCACCTTGGAAATATCTTCATTTTAACTTCATTTTTTAAAGTCAACTTTTGCTGGATATAGAATTCTGATTTTTGCTTTCAGTATTTTAAAGACGTTGATCCACTGGCTCTGAACTCTGTTGGTAAGTCAGCAGTAATTTGAGCCATTTCTTCCCTCATTTGTAATGTCTCTTTTCTCCATGGCTGTCATGACTTTCTCTTTGTTTCTGGCAGTTTGATTATGATGTGGGACCATATTTGACCGTTACACTTGGGAAATGATGATAAAATGGGAGGTTCTGATTCCAACTACTGGGGATGCTGAAGTAGGAGAATTGCAGGTTCAAGGCCTGCCTAGGAGACCTTGCCTAAAAAGGGAGGGGGCTAGGATGTGTCTCAGTAGTAGAGCACTTGCCTAGCTTGGGTGATGACATGGATTCAATTCCTAGAACAAAAAAGGAAAAGAAAAAGAAGAGGAAAGGAAATAAAGAGAAGAAAATGAAAGTCCTCTGTGGTGTTTTGAATATGCTTGGCCCGTGGGAAGTGGCAGTATCAGGAGGTGTGGCCTTGCTGGAGGAAGTGCATTGCTAGGTCAGTAGGCTTTGAGGGCTCCTAGTGCTCAGCCTTTGCCCACTGTGGAAGAAAGCCTCCTCCTAGGTGCCTGGGGAACAGTCTCCTTCTGGCTGCCATTGGATCAAGATACAGAACTCTCAGTTCTTCCTATACCAGTTCTGCCTGGGTGCTGCTGTGATCCCCATGATGAAAATGAACTGAACCTCTGAAACTGTAAGCCAGCCCCAATTAAATGTTGTCCTAGAGCCTTCCCCTGCTCTCTTTGATTCCAGTTCTACATGTTGAACATTTTGATACTATTTTTCAGCCCTGCCCCAGGCTCACCTTTCTCCTCCTGCCTCAACTCCCCAGAACTCCCACTTCGTTCTTCAGACTAGAAACATCTAACTTCAAGACCATTCACTTTTTTCTCTGTCACCAAGCAGATCCAGACGATCTTCCATTTCAAAACTCATTTCCAGTCTTGTTATTTCCGCTGAGTTTTCTGATAAAGTTGGTCTCGCCACTGCACTTCTAGGCTGGAAGGATGGAACCCCTCGCTCAGTGAAGCAAACTCACCAATAGCTACTTTAAAAATTATGATCTAGGGCCAGGGAGATGGCTCAGTGGGCAAAAGTGTTTTCTGAGCAAGCCGTGATAGCAAGAGTTCAACCCCAGGACCCACACAAAGGTGGGAGGGGAGAAGAGACCCACAAAGCTCTCTTCTGACCTCCACACATCTCTCTCTCTCTCTCTCCTTTTAAGATTGGGTTACATTTTCATTGTTTCTTTCATATGTTTAATAACTTTCTATATTCTGCACACTATGATTCTTTAGTTGCAGAACCTTGGCTCTGTTAAGTAGCTCCTGCAAAATGCTGCATGTATTCACATTTTTGTAGTAGACAATGAACTTCATCAGGTATAAACTATCTCTTGGGTGACAGCGTTAAGTCTCAGTTCCATCTGTCTACTCTTTGGCGGCCGCCTGAGCGCATTTCATAGCACATTTCATGCTGGGATCAGGACCTCTCCAGAATTTGAACAAAGTCTACCATAATTTATGGTCTGTCTTTCTGTGGGTTCTCCCTCCTCACTCCCGTGGCCACAGTTGCCTCAAATGCAAGCCTTTGATTCTTTGGGCCAGGATTTCTATTGCCATCTTATTTGTTTTATAAAAATCCTATTAAAATGGAAATTCATCCTAAACATACTCTTTATTCCAGTATTGACTAAGCTCCAGAAACTTCCTGCTTTTTATTAATTAATTAATTTATTTATTAATTTATTCACTTTAAAGCCCAATATCAACCCCTTCTCCTCCCAGTTTCCCCTCAGATCCTCGTCCCATTCCACCCTCCTCACCCCCACACCCCCCACGAAATTGCCTGCTTCTGTGCACCATTCAGGGCCTTGTTTTTCACAGCTTGCCCAGAGGTTTGACATTGTTAATTGCAGAGGCAAGTGTAGTGGTGACTATCGGCTACGCTGAGAGCAGAGCTGTTGACATCTCTTAGGATGCATTACGTTTGAGGCAGGCAGCAGCTGTGCAGCAGCCATGCAGCTGAAGATGTTCACCAGCTGGTTGGAGAGAGATGCACCAAGAGAACTCTGGAGAGGACTCACTTAGCCTTTGACAGACAGGAAATCGTGAGTGTCATTACCTATGGTGTGTGTGTGGAGCATGAAAGAGACAGGCCCAGAATCAAAAGCCAGTTGACTTGGAAGGTAAGGATGGTCAGGAAGAATTAACAAAGCAGACCTGGAAAGAATGCAAAAGAGGGAGGGGGAAAAAACACAGGAGGGTTCTCTTGGAGTTCAAGGAACTTCAGTTAAGAGAGTGGTTGACTGATCAACTGCTGCTGATGGCTTCAGTAAGACAAAGATTACAGCTGACTACTGGGTTTAGTTCCAGAAAGGTCCTGGGGCAGATGTGTTTTAAGTGCTGGAGGTAGAACCTGCTGAAGGGAACAGGCAAGTCCAGAAGAATAAGGTATTGGTTAAACACTTTAAACAATGAACACATACACACACATACACACACACACACACACACACACACACACACACACACACACACACACTACAGAAAAACAGGGTTGATGTTGGAGGGCATATGCAATTTAGAGAAGTTTTATTTGAATGTTTGACCTTGAAAAAATGATACTGTGTTGGTGTCCCAAAGGAGGGCCTGATGAAGAAGGAATCATGGGAGTATGGGGCTCCTATATACAGCTGCTGAGTTAGTGTCTTGGTCATTGTTTTATTGCCAAGAAGAGATACCATGGCCATGGCAACTCTTAGAAAGGAAAACATTTAATCGGGGACTTGCTTACAGTTTCAGGCCTTTAGTCCATTCTCATCATGGCAGGGAGCATGGTGGCCTGCAGGCAGGCATGGTGCTGGAGGAGTAGTTTGAGAGTTCTACATCCGGAACTACAGGCAGCAGGAAGAGAGAGTCATTGGGCTTGGCCTGGGCTTCTGAAACCTCAAAATCCACCTCCTGTGACATACATCCTCCAACAAAGCCACACCTACCAACAAGGCCTCACCTCCTAATCCTTCTAAGTAGTGCCACTCCCTGATGACTAAGCATTCATGTGAGTTTGTGCAGCCATTCTTATTCAACCACCACAGTTGGCCTTCAGCAGGTTCATAGGAAGTTCCAGAAACTGACAGAGGCCACCCCACTGTTTTGGGTCAGTTCCTTTAGTCTGTAGATCATACTAATTTAATCTGTTTGTAGAGCTAAGCTACTCAGGCATGTGAAAGGTGGAGATGGGGGGCCATGCTGCCCTTCATTCCTGTTACTCACTGAGGAGATCTTAAAGTAGCTGCCTCAGAAGGACCCAGGGAATGGAGCTGGCCATGGAGTTGACTCCAGAGGCACAGTGAGTGCAGAAGTCTCTGAGTGAGGAGTGTGGCTGGACTGAGTGTCAAGACAGTGGCTGTCATTGTGGGGAGGTAGACCTAAGAACGGATACCAAAGTATCATTTGAGACCAAGTCTGGCACTTTCAGGTACATTTTGTCATGGTCTCTTTCCAGAAGAATGGAGCCCCTTACAGCTAAGGAAGTGTTTGGTTGCTATCTTGCCCAGGCCTGGTCAGGTGAGAGTAACTGTAATCTGGATTTGGGCCATAGAGTTTCCTTCTCTATCTCTGATCTTGGTTTTTAAATTAGTTTCCCCACCCTCTTCCATCACCTATTTCTTTCTTCCCTTCCTTTCCTCTTTTCTCTCCTTTGTTTTTTGTTTTGTTTTGTTTGTTTGTTTGTTTGTTTGTTTGTTTGTTTGTTTTGAGACAGGGTCTCACTCTGTGGCCCAAACAGTCTTGGAACTCACTTTGAAACCAGACCGGATTTGAACTTTGAGTGATCCTCCTGCCTCCACATCTTGGAGGTGTATGTCAGTCACCATACCCACCTCAAGTATTTTCACTAATTTTACATCATAATTTAGTGCATATAGAGATAGGAAACATAGACTCCCATAGAATCAAAACCTCAATAAAGGAGCTGGGGAGATGACTCAGTTGGTAAAATGCCTACTGCATAATCATTAGGGTCTGACTTGAGGTCTCCAGTACCCACATAAAAGCCAGGTACTGAGCTGGCAAAATTGTTTAGTGTGTAAAGACACTTGTCAAGTCTGATGACCTGATTTTGATCCCTGAGACCCATGTGGTGGAAAGAGAGAACCAACATCTACACGCTGTCCTCTGAGCTTCACATGTGTTGCAGAGTGCACATACTCCCTGGACACATATTCACACACAAGCACATACCCACAAATGACAAATATATTTAATAATAATTTTTAAAAGGCCAGGCATAGCAGCCTATGTTTGTAACCCCAATTCTGAAGGAGCTGAAACAGGTGAATCTCTAGAACTAATTGGCCAGCTATTCTAGCTGAATTAGTGAGTTCCATGTTCAGTGAGAGATTCTGTCTCAAAAAATAAAGTAGAAAATAGAGAAAGACACCCAGCATTGACCTCCAGCTTCAGGAACACCCAAGAAACATATATTGTATTAGTTGTTTTCCTCTCTGCTGTGACAGAGTGCATGACAGAAGCAACTTAATGAAGGAGGGATGCTCTTGTGGCTCACAGTTTGAGGGAAACAGTCCATCATGGTGGGAAAGGCATGGCAGCAGGAGACAGAGGGAGTGAATGTCTGTACTCAGCTTACTTTCACTCTCTTCATTCAGCCTTGTACCCAAGCCCGTGGAAAGCTACTGTCCACATTCAGGGTGAGTCTTCTCATCCCAGCTAATCCAATCTAGATTATACCTCAAAGACATGCTCAGAGTTTGTCTCCTAGATGATTCTAGATCCTAACAATCATCACATGCACCATCAATCATCTCCCTGCATTTCTCCTCAACCTAGATCAGCTTATATGAGCTTTAGGGAACATTTGTGTCAATGTGCAGCTTGGCTGCTGTATTAGCCACTTTTCTGTTACTGTAATGAGACATCATGACTGTGGTAGTTTGAATATGCTTGGCTCAGGGAGTGGCACTATTTGGAAGTGTGGCCTTGTTGGAGGAAGTGCATCACTGTGGGCATGGGCTTTAAGACCCTCCTCCTGACCATGTAGGAGTTAGTCATCTCTTACCAGCCTGTAAAGAACTCTCAGCAACTCCTGCACCATGGCTGCCTGGTTACTGCCATACTCCTGTCTTGATAATAATGGACTGAACCTCTGAACTTGTAAGCCAGCCCCAATTAAATATTGTCCTTATAAGACTTGCTTGCCTTGGTCATGGTCTCTGTTCACAGCAGTAAAACCCTAAGACAATGACCAAGGCAACTTATGAAAGAAAGCATTTAATTGGGTTTACGGTTCAGAGGATTTGTTTCCACGAAGATTCTATCCTTTTTTTTTTTTTTTTTTTTTTTTTGGTTTTTCGAGACAGGGTTTCTCTGTGTAGCCCTGGTTGTCCTGGAACTCACTCTGTAGACCAGGCTGGCCTTGAACTCAGAAATCCACCTGCCTTTGCCTCCCAAGTGCTGGGATTAAAGGCGTGCGCCACCACTGCCCAGCTCCACAAAGATTATAAATCCAACCAGGTTGACAGTCAGGATTAACTATCACGCCCTAAGACAAGTAATCAATGGAACTGGGATATCTAGTATAGAGTAAAGAATAGCTAAGAATCACCCTTGCTTCATCTGATAAGTCATGAGAAAAAAGTGGATTCAATCAACCAGGACTGGTACAGCACTAATGGTACAGTATAATATATCGTCATAACATAGAACATACAGTTTCATGATGGTACAGTCACAGGCAAAGCTGAGAGTTCACATCCTGATCCACATGCAGGAGGCAGAGAGCACACTGGGAATGACATTGAGTCTTTTGAAACTTCAAAGCGCACCCCCCAATGACATACGTACTCCACAAGCCACACCCTCTAATCCTGCCCAAACAGTTCCACTAAGTGAGACCAAGTATTCAAACATATGAGTCTATGGGGGCCTTCCTCACTCAAACCAGATCAGCTGCCTTGGCCAGTATCAGACTGACTCACTTTTCTGCATAGAAGTAGCTGCAACATTGGCTTACTACTTCCTTTCTTGGTTTTCTAATCTTCAGTTTCCCTCCTCAGCTCTGGGGGAACCCCCTGAACTTAATGTACCGGAATCCCAGAATACCTGGTCAAATGAGAACATATGGATTCATTTGAGATGTCTGTCCCATTAGAGAGCACATTCTGTAATCCCCACTGTAATCATCCAGCCACAGAGCCCCCCTGAGGCAGTGTCTTAATTTGGTTAAGATCTGAATTCCTATGGCTTCAAGTGATTAAATGTATTGTGTTAAAACTAGTGAGAGAATACATGTGCTTGGAATATTACCAAGCATCTGGTGGGTGTCAAGTGAGTCCTTATGACAAATGTTATGATGGTATATTATTATACTGTACCATTAGTGCTGTACCAGTCCTGGCTTTTTTCTCATGACCTCACAGATGAAGCAGGGGTGATTCTTAGCCCTTCTTTACTCTATGCTAGACATCCCCAGTTCCATCAGTCACTTGTCCTAGGGTATGATAGTTACCCTTGACTTTTAACCTCGTGGGATTTAGAATCTCCATGGAGACAAACCTCTGGGTGTGTCAATGAAGGAGTTTCTAGATTAGGTCTATGTGGGAAGATCCACCTTGAATGTGGGTGGCACCATCCCATTGGTTGTAGCCCCAAGAGTGAATAGAAAGAAGAAAGCCAGCTGAATACCAGCAAGCATTGTCCTCTGCTTCCTGGTTAAGAGTACAAAGTGACCAGTTACCACCTACTCCTACAGCCATGTCTTCCTGTGTTGATGGACTGTACTCTCAAACCATGAGCCAAAATAAACCCTTCCGGAAGTTGCTTTTGTCATGTATTTTGTCCCAACAACATGACTTCCTAACCCTTCATTTCCTATTCTCACAATACAGACAGGATTCTAATCAGTTGATATTCCTCTGAAAATGACAACCTTCAGAATTAGGCACCAAATCTCCCTCTACAGGATGAGAGGGAAGATCAGAAACTCACTTGTTAAGACCAGGCTGCTCAACAGATTACCACACTGCACTGCATTATCCATAGTCATGTCAGAGAAACAGCAACATGCTTCTGCAAGTAATGATGAGTAGAAGGGACCCTGGCTCCAGAGCACACTCTGGTAGGGGCGAGCTCACAAGCTGGTCTTCTGGAAGGAATCAGACCTGCAGACTTACATGTGGCCTACTCGGGAAGAGTTCAGTATCCAATGGAGTTTGAGGTGCACATAGCCCCAGTAGCCTGGCAAGACAGCTACCTGGAAACTGACCCCCAACTTATTTATCAGAGAGACAAGAGGGAAGGGTGGTGTACTGGCTGGTTTTATGTCAACTTGGCACAAGATAGAGTCATTGGGTGGAGGAAACCTTGACTGAGAAAATGTCCCACCAGATTGGCCTGTGGTGCGTTTTTTTGAATGTTGATTGATGTGGGAGGGTGTTTCCAAGCCTGGTGGTCCTTGAGTATATAAAGCAAGTTGAGCAAGACTTGGGGAGCAAGCCAGTAAGCAGCACTCCTCCGTGGTCTCTGCATCAGCTCCTGCCTCCAGGTACCTGTCCTGGCTTTTGTTGATGAACTGTGATGTGGAAGTATAAGACAAATAAACCTTTTCCTCCCCAAGTGGCTTTTGGTTATGGTCACAGCAATAGGGACTCTAGCTAAGACAGGTAGAAACTGCCATGACCTTAGACAGTTGACCTTGATATGCTGAGGATGGCCAGTTATATATGAGTAGGATTATGAACTTCTATGTTCTAGATCATACACAGTTTAAAAGAGAGGCAGAGGCCTGCATTTAAAAGTACAGAATCATCTCATTTTTAAATGTCTTCTCATTTAACGCATCCTCAGAATACCATGTGAGCCAGTAGTGTTCAGGTTTAATGAGGAGGGCTATGATACAAATATCTTCTTTCAGAGCTCTGTTCTATGGCCCTAGGGCCAGGAGCTGGGTGGACAAAGCCTATCTTTTAGGCAGGTCTTTCTAGGTAGTTCTTAAGCCACTTCTATAGACAGGGCCCAAATGGGAAAAAAGACAGAGCAAGCATACATGACGCTCCTGTGGAAGCCCTTTCCCCCTGGCAGACAGAAAAAGCTGTTGAGCCTGCAATGTGGGGTCATGGAGGGCTCTGAATGGAATGCAGCCTCCACCCTGCAAGGGCAGCTTTCCTTTGTGAAAGAGCCAGATGCCTCAGCCCAGCCTTAGCCTCTGGCTTTGTGAATGAGGTCCAATTTTCCTTCCCAAGGCCTGTCACTCACTCATCTGTTTGCAAAGTAAGGAACAAGGGCAACAACGAAAAGGTTTTGTGTCTCTTTTGATAGAAGGCATGCAATTGAAAGATCTGAACTCTTATGAGGAAGGTTAGGCCCTTAGCAAACTTAGAGCCGAGACATGCCCGGGCAAAGACCCCTAGCAAACTTAGAGCCGAGACATGCCTGGGCAAAAATCCCACCCGGCTACATTCCTACAGGCGACTCTGACCTGACCTCAGGGCCAGAGGCACAATGTTTCAGGATGCAACTGACTTGTGA
>CM052705.1:18479256-18566934 GCA_028551405.1 Uromys caudimaculatus
ACTTCAACTGCTCGGGGCCGAACCCCTCTGCCTCTGCGTAGGTTACGGGTTCGACCCCAATGCATTGGTCTTCTCACCGCCCCGCCCCCGAATTAAACCTCGTGTGATTGCAGCAAGGACGGTCTTTCGTGAGTTCTTGGGGGGTCGCGCCATCCCGAGATTTGAGCGAGGGTCTCCCCAGCTCGGGGGTCTTTCACAATATATAAAATTCTCAAAGAACAAATAAAACTTTAAAAGAAGCTAGCATGTGATAGCAAGGTGGAGGTGCTTATCAAGCTGATTAAGAGTAGCATTGGGTCAGAGAGGGAAACTGAGGCAGAGTAAGTTGCCTAAAGTCTCTCTGCTGGTTCACTGACTATCAGGGAAACCTCCCAGTGCCCTGGGAAAACAAGTTGGACCCTGCTCTCACCCCATTCCACCCACTCACACACCAGTCACACACTTGTGAGAGAGCTTGGTATTTTATGCAAATCCAAAATTTCCATAAGAAAGAAAAGAATCTTTTGAGATATTATTTTATTCAAAACAATATTAATGAAATGTTCATAAAGTCTCAATTTATATGCAACAACATCATAGCATGAGTTCCCCGGGGATTTTTAAAAGTCTTCACAAATTGCATGAATTTTAAACCTGGCAGGCAAGTGAATTATAAATCATCATGTTCTTGACCCTTGATGTATGTGAGCCTGTGTGTACAGCCTCTCCGGTCTCTCTCTCTCTCTCTCTCTCTCTCTCTCTCTCTCTCTCTCTCTCTCTCTTTCTCTCTCTCTCTCTCTCTCTCTCTCTCTCGTGTGTGTGTGTCTGTGTGTGTCTGTGTGTGTGTCTGTGTGTCTGTGTGTCTGTGTGTCTGTGTGTGTCTGTGTGTGTGTGTGTGTGTGTCTCATTGGTCTCTCATTGGCCTAAAGCTTGCCAAGTAGACTGAGAGGCCCAGGGATCTGCCAGTCTCCACCTCCCTGGCTCTAGGATTACATATGAATGTCACCACACCTGTTTGGGTTTCTTTTTTCACGAGTCCTAGGAATTGAACTCAGGGCCTCCTGCATGTGAAGCAAGGCCTTTACAGAGCTAGCCCCCTCGCCCCTGACACCCCACTCCCAGTGTGCATGGCTTCTGAATATGTAAATGAGCCACCTTGTCTGCACTGAGCAGTCATTACTGCCCCTTAGGTTGGCTTGGCAAGCAGTGTAGTGTGGGAGGCATCATGGTCCCCCCCCACAGCTGCCCCTCCTTTCTCAGTATTAGACACCCGTTTTGATGAATGGTACTGAAGATGTGGTACACAGACACAATGGACTTTGAATCAACTATAAAGAAAAACGAAGTTGTAAAACTTTCAGGAAAATAGATGAACTGGAAAATATTATACTAAACCAGGTAACTCAGTCCCAGCAACACAAAAGATGCATTTTCTTTTCAACTGGATTCTAGTTTGGGGTCCAAGAACTTCTTTGGGGTACAGGGTAAGAATAGGAGAGGTGTCAGATGCTAGTGGCCTGGAGTCTGAAAATGAAGGACACTGGAAACTGTCGGGTGGCAGATGGACTTTGGGACCAGGGGAGCCTTCGTTTTATCTCCCACTTCCCGTGGGGACTTTAAATACTAGGTCTTAAGATACATTCTAACTCATGGCTTTTTGGCCTATTGGCTAAAATCAGGAGTTCAGTTCTTGTCTTTGTTTCAGGGCAGTTTTATTGAATGCTAGTCTGAGACAGTAGATCCTGACAACTTGGCTACAGAGGCAAAGCTTTCCAAAGAGCTGTGTCTGTACTGACAGACCTATGATCAGCCAGAGAGCAAGGATAATTACTGGGGAGAAGAGGAGCCTAGGATGCTACCAGGCCTGGTCAGAGGGAGAACATGGAGGGGGTTGGGGCATGGCATATGGTTTTCAGGGGTACGGGGTACATTTTGTAGGAGAAGTTATATAGGAAGGAGTGTATTCTCTGTTGAGAAAAAGAAAGCCTTAAAAGGGACAGCACTCAGACCATAAGACTTGGGTGGCAATGTGGGTAGAGGGTGGTTGGAGTGCTGAGCCCCCTCTACAATGGTCCCAGCCTTTGGAGAAGCCTTTAGCTAGGAGACTGCTCGGGTGCCAATCATTGTACTCTACTGGGATTCTGACAAGGTTTAATATCCTGAGACGAGAGTTCCCCCTTGTCTCTGGATGTGAATGGTACCTCTTCTCCATCTAACAGGCTGGACCTCCTGCCCCACCTGCCCTACCTTGAGCTTTGAGTTCTATGGATATCTATTGTCCCATCTTTGTACGAAGGATAGGTAATAGGAGACAGTTTAGGCCACACCTCCCATGTAGGCAGCCTCTAGAAGGTGAACTCCATGTGCCGGCAGTGGCTCCAAGAAGCCTTCTGCTCATAGGAGGACCACTGATACAACCATTTCAAGGGATGGGGACAGCTCCCACTGAGGTCATTTGGTGGAGGGGACAGAGGCAGCTCTATCTGAGGTCATTTGGTAGAAGGGCTTTAGAAGAAGGTCAAGATGAGAGAAGTTCCCCTAGTGAGAGTCTACTAGGGGACTAGGAAGGACTTCCCTCCCCTTCCTTCCTTGGAGGGATTTTGGCCCTGATGGAGTCAGGACAGTAGGCTCTGTTTCAATCATGACGCAAGCTGGACCCAGGGTTACCCCTGCGTTGTGAGGACACAACTGTCCTCTAGTGTACCAACTGGCTTAAATTCTCTCTCAGAGAGTAAACTGTAGATTGCCCACCGTTCATGCTGTAAGTAAGTCCAGAGGGAAGCTGCATTCAATGAAAATACAGATTTTGTGTGTGTGTGTGTGTGTGTGTGTGTGTGTGTGTGTGTGTGTGTGTGTGTGTGTCTGGAGGTCAGAGGTCAACATTGGGAGTCTACCTCAGTCGCTGTCTGGTTTATTGGTTTATTTTTAACTGACTCTTTGTTGTTCTTGTTGGTGGTGGTGGTGGGTTTTTGTTTATTTGTTTTGTTTTGTTTGTTTGTTTGGTTGGTTGGTTGGTTGGTTTTGGTTTTGGTTTTCAAGAGTTTCTCTGTGTAGTCCTGGCTGTCCTGGAACTTGCTCTGTAGACCAGGCTGACCTGGAATTTAGAGATCAACCTGCCTCGGCCTCTCAAGTGCTGGGATGAAAGGCATGTGCCTTTAATTAATTTAATTAATGTGGCCAACATTCTTTTTTTTTTTTTTTTTTTTTTTTTTGATACTTTATTTACATTTCCAATGTTTCCCCCTTTCTAGGTCTCCTCTTTGGAAACTACCTATCCCCTCCCCCTTCCCCACCTCTATGAGGGAATTCCCCCTCCCACTCACCTGCCCACCCACTCCCATATTCCCACCTTGACATTCCCCTTTACTGGGGCCTCTCCTCCCCCTGATGGCCAACAAGGCCCTCCTCTGGCACATATGTGGTCCGAACCATGGGTCCCTCAATGTGTATTCTTTGGTTGGCAGTCCATCCTCCAGGAGGACTGGGGGGGGGGAGAGGGCCAGTTGACACTGTTGCTCCCTCCATGGGGCTACAGACTCCCTCAGCTCCTTCAGTCCCTTCTCCAACTCCTCCATCTGGGACCTCACTCTTCAGTCCAGCGGTTACTGTAAAGTGAAACTTGGGTATTCCAAACTTTTGGGCTAATATCCACTTATCAGTGAGTACATACCATGTTCATCCTTTTGTGACTGAGTTACCTCACTCAGGGTGATATTTTCAAGTTCCATCCATTTGCCTGCAAATTTCATGAAGTCATTGTTTTTAATAGCTGAGTAGTAGTCCATTGTGTAGATGTACCACATTTTCTGTATCCATTCCTCTGATGAGGGACATCTGGAATGTTTCCATAAGGACCTCCACATAAAACCAGACACACTGAATCTAATAGAAGAGAAAGTGGGGGAAAGCCTCGAACACCTGGGTACAGGGCAAAAGTTCCTGAACAGAACACCAATGGCTTATGCTCTAAGATCAAGAATCGACAAATGGGACCTCATGAAATTGCAAAGCTTCTGTAAGGCAAAGGACACTGTCAATAGGACAAAACGGCAACCAACAGATTGGGAAAAGATTTTTACTAATCCTAGGTCCAATAGAGGGCTAATATCCAATATATACAAAGAACTCGAGAAGTTAGACTCCAGAAAACCAAATAACCCCATCAAAAAATAGGGAACAGAGCTAAACAGAGAATTCTCAGCTGAGGAAATTCACAGGGCTGAGAAGCACCTAAAGAAATGCTCAACATCCTTAGTCATAGGGAAATGCACATCAAAACAAGTCTGAGATTCCACCTCACACCAGTCAGAATAGCTAAGATCAAAAACTCAGGTGACAGCAGATGCTGGCGAGGATGTGGAGAAAGAGGAACACTCCTCCATTGCTGGTGGGATTGCAAGCTGGTACAACCACTCTGGAAATCAGTTTGGCGGACCCTCAGAAAAATGGACATAATACTACCTGAGGACCCAGCTATACCACTGCTGGGCATATACCCAGAAGATGCTCCAACATGTAATAAAGACACATGCTCCACTATGTTCATACCAACATTCTTTTTTTAAAAAGATGTATTTATTGTGTTTTATGCTCGTGAGTGTTTTCCCCACATGTGCTATGTGTATTGCATGTGTGCAGTCCCCTCAGGAGCCAGAAGGTGTCAAAGCCCCTGGATCTGGTGTTACCAGGTGGTTGTGGGTCCCGGGAACTGAACCAGGGTTCTCTGTAAGGGCAGCAAATGCATTGAAGAGTTGAGCTATCCCTCTAGTTCTTCCATCTTAGTTGTTGAGACCAGAGCTTGCCCAGTGAGCTCCAGGAATCCTCCTGCCTCTGCTTCCCCAGCACTGGGACAATCAGCACACGCCACCATTCCCAGTCTTGTTTTAAAAACATGGTTCTGGTGGGTCAGAGCCTGGTCCTTCTGCTTGCACGGCAAGCACTTTACAAAGAGTCTGCCACCTGCCCAACCCTGCTTTGCTTTTCTTGATTTAAAAAAAAAGAAAAGAAAAGAAAGAGAAGAAATCATTCTTTCAGGCAGGTTTTGATCTTGTTTTAGAGAAATAAAATTTAAAACCCCAGTAATCTTACCTCTGACCTCTTACCATGGTCGGTGCCTCAGTCTGCCCCACATATTTGGGCATCATTGCATTTGTATAGTGGAGTGGCCAGGCTGGTGAGGTTGATTGGATTCATCATTTCACGGGGTGCAGCTGCTTCTTTGATTTTGTTGAGGTTCATTTCTACTCATCTAGGCCTCTCCCTGTCCATGGCCATTATGCTGAGGGGCAGGAGGAAGAAGGAGAAGGCCAATGTGGTAGAGCACGAGGCAAGACAGTTCAAGGTCTCAGAGCTGCAAGTTGGAGCCTTCTGGGCACTGGGCACCTCAGCCATAGCAAAATGTGTGTTCTCAGGACAAGTGGATTCTCATTTTCCTTAACTAGTACTTTTGTGTACAAACGAGGTGCAAAGAAGGATTCTGGTTAGAGGTATTTGCTATTTCAGTTCTCTTAGGTGAGCCCCACCCGCCGTGAGCAACAGGTTGAGAACCAGTCCTCTAGATCTAGCTTTTCAAAAGAGGTGAGCTCCTAGCTGATGGGCAGGACCTGGAAACAAAGCCCACGACTCAGTGTTCCTGCAGCGAACAGGCGTCAAGAGCCATGAGAAGCACTCCTACATCTGATCGCAGCACACACTCACCTCCTTAAGGGAAGGCTGGGTTCACTCAATTGTGAAGCTTAGGCAGTGGCTTGATCAGGGCACTCCCTGAAAAAGGCAAAGCGGGGGATCAGGGTCAGAGGTCTCTGGCTTGGGCATTACTTCTCTGCCATCTAAGATGGGTGGAGCTTGCGGAAAATCTAGAGGTTGGGAAAGAGCTGGTCAGATGTAGGTGGAGGTAAATATTCTGGCCAGGATATGACTGGGAAGATGACACAGAGAGAGAGGGGGTATTAGGACTGCTTATCTAGGTCAAGGGAGGGGGATTTTTAATGAACTGGGCCAGAGAGCAAGTCAGTCGTTGTGGAAGGTTTTAGTGGGTACTAGAGGCGGGCTTGTGGTCCTTCTACAAGGTCACAGGGATAATAATAGCACTCCAAGTAGGAAAACATTCACCTTAGGCACTGAGGAAACACCGAGATGAAGATAGGCAAGGCCAACGGAGGAAAAGACACTGAGAGATGAAGGAAATGAGGCATATGGAGATGTGGGCGGGGCCGGGAGACAAAGGGAGGAGCCTGCCTCTGTCACGTGGGTAGTGGGGGGGTGTCCTGGGAGATACTCTCCAGAGAAGCCTGTGCAGCAATCAGGACCTCAGAAAGAAACTGTAACCACCACCTAGGAGGGAAGTGAGTGGGAAGCAGAAGACAGATGTACATCTCAAGGTGAGAAATGAGCTGTTATTGCTGGGGTCAGGGGGATGGAGAAGACAATGTCAGCACTATTATTTACAGCTTTGCACCGGAGCCCATGTGTCTAAGTGTCTTTAGCTGGACTCAAGTGACCCGTCTAGGGACTAAGTCTTCACAGAATATATATCCTCTCTGGCATTGGCTTACAGGGCTCTGGCTGTGTCCTGGCCCTGGGTCTGTGGACCTAAATAAAAGCAGCCAAGCTCCACCGCTGCACGTCTTCGAATGAGTTCTGCCCCACCTAGTCAGATCAGCCAGTCTGAGCCCGCATCTGTGTGCGCACAGCTGGCTGCTCGGCTTTTGTTCAGGTGCCTACAGTCAGCCATGGCCATTTCTTCAAGATGAGGCTTGAAGTTGACTTGCTCCAAACGGCTTCCCTCAGGGCGGCCCCTCTCTGCTCTCAACTGCCCTATGCTCTTCCCTCTCCTCTTTCTTGATGTTTCTAGACTCTATTGCTGCTGGTGATTCCATCTGATCTCAAGAGGTGATGATAAAGTCTTTGAGGGCGGGGACCACACCTCACATTTTTCCCCCTCCCTGATGACACCTAAAGTAAGGGTTGGCTCACTGTAATCCCAACATGCACAGGATGCTGGGTGAGTCGGGAATTCTTTCCGCCCACATGGGCCCTATACCTTGGGAAAGTGACACCAAAACAGAGATGGGGGCTGGAAGTGTGAGCTGAGAGGAGCTAAAACGGCCCCTACCATGTTCTCTGGAAGAATTGTGAGCAAATGGGATGCTCACTTGAGAGCAGTTGCCTGTGGACAGAGAGAACTGCATGCTCCCCTTCATTAAGACCCCATTTCCAAGCTTTAGTTCCTTTTGTCTGTGTGTGAGCACACTCATACATGCGTGCATATGTGTGAGTACAAGCCCAGATATGGTCAGAGGACTTTTGCCTTTACTTCCTATCTGAGTTTAGGAGTCCTGACATTATGGACATATGCTATCATGTCTGGCTTGAAGTGGATTCTGGGAACCTAACCCCAGGTCCTCACATTTATATGGTGAGCTTTTGAAACGCTGAGCTTTTTTACTTTTGTGGTCAGTTTCTCTTTTGTCTACTTTGTAGATCTTTGCTTCACAGTCAGGTAAGGACACAACTGTTCTCCAGGTAGTGGGTGTTGGTATTTTCTCTTCTCTAGTCTGTCCCAAGGCAGGAGCCACAGCCTAACTGACCTCCCAGGACTCCCAGATAGCTCTAACCCAGAACACATCTGTATGCTCTCTCATGCTGTCTCTCTTTCTCTCTTGAGACATACTGACATAATCCTCCTGCTGCAGGCTTCCCAATGCTGTTACTGGTATGAGTCGCCACCAACTGGCTTCCCAGAGCCCATTGTTGAATCTTTGATTTATGTTCTGACCTGTCACTGCTGTCTCTCAAGGGAAGGGCTTGCTGTACTGTCTAAGTCTACATTCTGGCTTCCCTCTGCATTCTCTTCAGACCTCTCAGCCAGCTCCTTGGACCCCTACTCAAGGCACAAGACAGTATCCAGGCCGGTGCCTCTGTCCCCTGCATGAACACGCCTCCCCCTTCACTGTGGCAAACCTCCTTCATGTCTTAAGTGGTGGGACCCAACATCCATCCTTCTCTTCCTCTATCCATGATCCATGTAGCCATCAAAACACAAGGAGAAGCTGGCTGTGTGGCTCAGTAGGTGGAGAGCTTGGAGAGCATGCACTACATCAACCAGGGGTGGCAGAACACGCCGAGAATCCTAGAACTCAGGAGGGGGAAGCAGGAAAATCACAAGTTAAAGAGCCTAAGGAGTTTAAGAAGCATCCTTAGCTATATAGTGAGTCTGAAGCCAATGTGAGCTGACTGAGACTTCTGTTTCAAAAAACAAAACAAAACCACAAAGAAGTCCCGACAGTTCTCTCTTTAAAATCTTTACTTGCCCCTCTGTTTTCTTGGGATAAAGACCAGTGGGTTACCCAGGCATAGAGAGCTTCCGACTTCAGCCTCTCTCCACTCTCCACTGCAATCACCGTGGCCTTTGCTGAAAGTTCCCAGGACTCTTCACTACAGAGCTGTGACATGAGCCTACAAAGCAATGGCTATGCCTGCCCACTGTCATCCAATATCCACAGATGGAACAGAAGCTTCATGAGATCAGAGGCCTCAGAGGCCATAAGCAGCAGGCAGAAGTAGCTCAGAGAACGTATACCAACTCCCTGCCTCTTTCAGGCTGATTCCTATGGGTTCAGAACACCAAGTCATGCAGGGCAGGTGTATGCTGGTCCCTACGTAGGGTCATGGGTGGAGGCCCAAATGAACCTGGAGCACCAAGCCTCCAAAGAGAAAAAGAAAAGAGATGCTAACTTCGGGAGTCAGCCTTGAACTGCAGAAAGAATTGTTTCATTTTCTGACAGTATGGGAGGAAGCCATTGAGCTTTATTAAAAAGTGGCTGTCCTCTTTAAACTGCTATCTCCTTTGGGACTCAGGCCCCTTCTTTTCAAGACATCTGCTTCCTGGGCTAGTTTAGGAGGGATCTTACTGATAGAAGAAACTGAGAGAGCCAAGGAGAGCCTTCTACTTTGATCTGAGCACATCATAGCTAGAATATGGTCTCTGAGCTCTTAAGGGAGAGGGACCTGGGGCTGGGTGGTGCGATTAGTTGGGTTCCCAAGCCCGTGGGTGAGTACTGTACCCGTGAGCTGGAGAGGACGTGCCTTCATGACGCCTGAGTTCTCAAACCTTCAAGAGGAATGAACGGAAGTCAGGATATAGGATACTGGCTGACCTATCCAGGTGTAAATATAGGTATTGACTCCGATGAGCCAGATATAAGCATGCTTTTGACTAGTAAGTGGTCTGAATCCATTCTCACAGGGCAACTCCCAGATGATAAAATATCCAGCAGCTACAATTTTGTCATTTCTAATGCCGTGACAAAAAAAAACACGACCAAAAAGCATATTGGGGAGGAAAAGGTTTATCGGCTTACACTTCTCTGTCTCTGCTCATCATCAAAGGAAGTTAGGATGGGAACTCAAACAGGGCAGGAACCTGGAGGCAGGAGCTGGTGCAGAGGCAGTGGAGTAGTGCTGGTCACTGGCCTGTTCCCCTCGCTTGCTCAGCCTGTTTTCTTATTGAACCCAAGGGCCACCAGCTCAGGAGTGGCCCCACCCACAATAGTCTGGGCCCCCTATCAACCACTAATTAAGAAAATGCCTTATGACCAGATCTCATGGGAACATTTTCTCAATTATGGTTTCTTCCTTAGTTTGTGTATCAAGCTGACACAAGACCAGATATCGAAATGCCAGGTTCCATTGGAAATGCACCCCAACCCCACCCTCCAAGGCTGGGGAAACTCTTGGTGCTGAGTCATAGAACATTTTCTCCTGTCCCTCTAGCTGGGAAAGCCAGACTGCTCCAGGAGTGGGGGGTGGGGTGGGGTGGGTGGGAAGAAAGAGGCTTTTGGCATCGCTGTCTGGCATCATTAAGGCTCTCAAGGCATGATGGATGGAAGACTGGGGCTCTACCCTGGTGCTGGGGGTGTGGGAGAGCAGGTCTGTGATGGCTTTGGACATTCTCATTGCAAAGGTTTGTTGTCCCATACTTTTCTGACCCATATGATGCTTCAGTCAGCTGATCATTCTTCTCCAGAGTCCACATCTTCAGACACATCCTCGTGCTGGCAAACCTGGCAGGTCTAGCCCTAGAACTCCTCTTCCTCCTCCTCCCGTCGCTCCTTCTCCTCTTCCTCTTCTCCCTCCTCCTCCTCGCCATTTTCGTCCCCTTCTTCCTCCTCCTCCTCTCACTCCTGCTCCCCCTCCTCTCCATCCTTCCTCTTCCTTCTCTCCTCCTCCTTCCTCTTCCCCTCCTCCTTCCTTCTCCTTCCTTCTTCCTCCCATCCTCCTCTCCCTCTCCCTCCTCCTCTCTCTCCTCTCCCCCTCCTCCTCTCCCTCCTCCTCCTTCCTCTCCCTTCTCCTCCCTCTCCCTCCTCCTCCTTCTCCCTCCTCCTCCTCCCTCTCCCTTCTCCTCCTCCTCTCCCTCCTCCTTCTCTCCCTCCTCCTCCTCTCTGTCCTCTCCCTCCTCCTCTCTCTCCTCTCCCCCTCCTCTCTCTCCTCTCCCCCTCCTCCTCTCCCTCTTCTCCTCCTCCCCTCTCCATCCTCCTCCTCCTCTTTTTCTTCCTCCTGTTCCTCCTCCTTTCTTCCTCCTCCTCTTTTCTCCCCTGTTGACTCCTCTTCCTCTTCACCCTCCTTCTTCTAGTTGAAGTTACCTAGTGAGTCCCTTGTCTGAGCCCTGACCTGTCTGAACACCTGGGAACTTGGTGATCTCAGTCTCGTACAGGCAGACTATGTCAGCGAAACAACGTATTTGAAAGAATCAAATTTTCAGGTCAAGTGGGCAGGCAGAAAGGACAGTTTTTCTCTGGGCTTATTTGTCCTGGGTGGGTGGGAGGCTAGTCTAAGGGAAGCTGCCAGCTCTCTAGTCTGGGAGGCCAGCTGCTAGGAGTCATGTTTGTCTTCCACTCTGTGATCCTCTACATGACACGATGACACCTGAGGACACAGGGTGAATGAAAGGAAGGGCTGCAGAAGGCAAGTCATCAAGTGCACAGCTCCAGGGCAAGGTTACTCAAATGTAAATACCTGAACTTGACAAGTCAATACCGCAGTCAAGGGATTCAAAGCAGAGGGGCCAGTGAGGCTCTGAAGTGGGACGTGCAACCTACTGAGAGCCACGAGCTCCGTGATTGGCAGGTGAAGCAAGATGCGAGTTACAGCTTCAAGGTTATAGGAAGAGTCCAGCTCCGTACGAGACCAAGTCAGCAGATTAGTAAAGTGTATTTATCAACTTACAGCCAGGAGGGAACCATCTGCAAGCCCTTCTGAACCCAGAGGGGTTCAGCAGTACCTGAGAAGAGGGCGTGGCTTCCATCAGCAAGTATTCTGCGAGGGTGGGAATTTTGGCACTAACCTGGCAGAGCATGTGACAATCCTTGTCTGGTTCATTATCTTCATTTTATAGGACAGGGGAAATGGAAGGTGTTCTTGGTTTTCAGGAGAGTGCTTTAAGAGATTTCTCTGGAGGACAAAGGGACATATTTGGGTCCAGCAGCAGCAGAAGTATCTCTTCCCTCATAAGGCAATGTATTCTTAGTCTCAAGAGACCAACTCTGATGACCTTGCTTCCACCTGGGTCACTCTTGTGTTAGGGGCTGTGTGGGAATCACATTGATGACTGAGATACAGGGTCTGCCTTTTTCAGCGAAGGAGATAGCTACAACTGGCCAACTGTTTGTTCCCATCCTGGTGAAGTAGCTAAAGTGACAGAATCTTAAGCAACCTGCCAGACAGGGTGGGAATAGTTAAGCTACTGAGAAGTAAAATTTGATTCTGCTTACTGCAGCCCCTGAGGAATGACTTAAGTAGATTTATTCAGCCAGGCAGCAGTTACTGACATCAGGCCTGACGCTGTGTAGTGGGGACCCAGCAGCAGGGTCCTCTTGGAACTTAAGGTTAGTCAGTCAGGATAATCTTTGGACACGTATGTGTGTGTATGTTTGTGTGTATGTGTGTTTTTATGTGTATGTGTGTCTGTCTATATGTATGTATACATGTGTGTGCATGGTTTTGTATGTATGTGTGTGTATGTATGTATGTGTACATGTGTGTGTATGGTTTTGTGTGTATATGTGTGTGTGGTTTTTGTGTGTGGTTTTTGTGTGTGTGTGTGTGTGTGTGTGTGTGTGTAAAACAAGGAGATAGTGTGGGATTTGAGAATGGAGAGAAGGCACACACAGGGCCTTATGAACCTTGCTGAGATGATTGGTCTCTGACTAAAGGGCAGTGGGAACATGTCCAAGTGGTCTTATACAGGATGCAGCAGGCTTGCATGCTGACAAAATTGTTCAGACTAATATAGTTAAAGAAAGAACGGCAAAGAAAACATAAGCAGAAATATAGCTGGAGACATTTAGCCAGTGGGCAGTGACAGGCTGGGCCCAGCTTGAACTGGAATACAAAGTTGATGGGACTCAGCCACTGCTGATCTGCTGGACTGAGGAGGAGATCCCATGGATATTGTCTGGGTCTGTCTGCAGTGGCCACTGCTGTTTCCTGTAGGGCTGAAAACGATGGCAGAAGAATGATGTAGCCGCTTCTACACTCCAGAGTCTGAAAAACCCAGACATCAAAGGGAGGGTATTGAGTCAGTGAATGAGTTTATGGGGCTTGAAGCTCAGAAGAAAGGTCTGTCTGGAAGTGGGAATGTAGGAATGATTGACACACAGGCTTTAAATAAAGCCAAGGGCTGCTATGGTTGCCTTGAGAGCCAGCAGAGGAGGGTCCAGGCCTGAGGAGGAGTGGCCAGACGAAACCAGGAACCCCAGACAGGGCTAGTATCTCAAGGAAGCAGCAAGGGCCACCGCTTACATTTTGCTGAGATGCCCAGTGTGAGAAGACATGAGGATCCTTTTCTCTCCGTTGGATTCAACAAACTACTGACCTTCAAGAACTTTTGATGGAGTGGTGGGAACAGAAGCCACATTGAAGGACAGGGACAGGTGAGTGAAAGGCATTTCAGAAATGCCACTGACGATGAGTTGGGACGTTCAGCTTACAGGAATTCTTATGGGATTCAGATGACCAAATGCAAGAGTTTTCAGCATCCTAAGGATCCCTGGCCAGAAAGAACTGAGAGATGGTGGCCTGAGGTGGTTCTGCCTCAGAAACAAAGAAAGGGAACAGGAAATAGAGTTTGCATGTTTCTCACAAGGAGCATACTGAAATTCTAGCCACCCCCAGAGAAGCATATAATTGTATGTTCTTGTTCCCACATGCCCGTAAGAGGCCCCCAAATGTCAATCAAATTTCAAACTCAAAGGGACAAAAACGAGGAAGTTCTGTGTCTTAAGTTAAAGTAACTGTTCTTCGGAGCAGAAACACTGAGATAAGACAACAAAACAAAACAAAACAAAACAAAACAAAACAAAACAAAACAAAACACAGCTTTAAAGCTGGGTATGGAGGCACACAGTTATAATCTTAGCACACAGTTGTACTCTCAGGATCCAGGAGCATGAGGCAGCAAGATCGCATGTTCAAGTCTGAGATACATAGCAAGACTCTATCTCAAAACAAATACAAATAAAATAAAAGTTGCTTTTACCACCATCTCTCAGAAAGGTCTCTAAATATTGCTGTAGATTTCCAGACAGTCTGAAAGGCTTGGTGGTACAGGCTTGTAGCCTCAGTGCTGCGGCAGTGGGGAGAGCAGGGTCCCTGGGGCTCTCTGGCCAGCGACTCTAGCCTCCTCAGCAACTTCCAGGCTAATGAGAACTCTCTCTCAAGATAAAAGTGCACAGTGCCAGATGAACAGCACCTAAGGTTGTTCTCACACATGTGCACATGAACACCTCCACACAACACATACAACACACACTCCCATACACAACACAACACACAATACAATATACACCCAGAGAGAGATACACAACACACATATATATACACAGAGAACACACACACAACACATATACAACATACACATGCAATACACCCACATATACATATATACACACAAACACACACTCACACACACACATATATACACACAGACACTCATGCATATATATACACATACATATAAGTACATGCACACACTATACACATACAGACACATATATAACATACATATACACACAGACACATATGTGAACACACACATACACACAAACAGATACATACATGCAACATATACACAACACAGAGACACACGTACATGCACATATACATACACAGACACACATGCAGACATATTCACACAGAGATATACATATACACATATGCACATACATACATGCTCACACAGATACACGTACATACGACATATACACAGCACACACACACAGTCTATTTTCAGAAATGCCATGGTCTGAAATAAGCTTAGGATAGAAAGGATGTAGAACTTGGGAATCCAATTTTCTGTAAAAACCAAGCCCTTCCTGCACCTCTGAAGTGAAGAAAGCACAAGCGACAGGCTGATGTCAGTCAGAAGTTCTTGGAGACAGTGGAGTTTGTGCAGGCCCTCAGGAAATAAAACCTGAGGAGACAGCTCCTCAGTGAGCCACCTATTCCCCATCTGAGATGTCCAGAGAGCTGGAGCCCAGCACAGACCTGATGACTCGTCAGAGAAGGGCCCCAGGGAACAGCCCTTCTCAGTCAGCACTTCCCCCTCTCTCGCCTACTCCCTCACAGCCCTCTGCCCAGGTGGTGCCATCACATAAACAACCTGAAACGGAGCAAGCACAGTAAACAAGTCTGTACATTATTGCCAATGCCAGTAACACCCACAAGCTGCCTTGGTGTCCTGGGTGTTGGCAGCCCAGCCCTTGACCAAGGTGACATAAAGGCCAGCAATCCCCTGCCCCACAACCAAAGGCCCAGAGGCTCCACTCTGTATCTGCTGTGCTATGTGAATGGAGGGACGTCCAGGCTGGTAAGCTGCCTCGGGTCAGTCTACGGGAATTGTTACCAGCATCCAGGTGAGAGACACCTCTTGTGTGCATGAACTGGTAATCTTCATTCCTGTCCCTCTCTCTGTTCCCAAACCTAGGGATGCTCTCTGGGCAGGTGCTCTATGTGAATGCAGGCCAGGGAGGTGGGTGGGGTCTGTGTGGATGCTTAGGGTATGGGATCCAGGACCTTCTCAGCATAGTAGCAAACACTGAGATTCCCAGGCAAACACTGAGACGTTTGCTTTGTACTCGAAGGATACATCACAGCTCCTGCAGACAGTGAGGGAAAGATGAACTTCATGGGCAGGGCACCAAATTCGATGCCATCTGGCTCCCTAGACTTCTGTGAAGCCATGGGTACTACATATAGGCATCTCAGCTCTGGGAGATCCAGGGAAGAGCTTCTCATACCAGCGTTTTCCCAGGGACGCCATGCCAATGGATAGAGGTGGGGTGACTATGGTCGTTAGGCTTTATGTTGATACCATTTAGCACAGGTTGCATATTCATAGCTTGAACTTGGCCCCTCCTGGCCATGGTGGGCAGGCAAGAGTTCTGGGCTCTACCCCTAGTAGCTAAGCAACCTTGAGCCGGTTACTTAGTCCTATGTGAGTTTTAAATTTCTTATTGATAAAACTAGACCAAACACACCATCGCTGCCATGATCACAGTGATTCAGCCTTGAGCAACAAGTGGGAAGGAACATTGAAATTGAACCAGAGAGTCCTGACCCCAGTGCTGTTCTTACTCATGGACAGGTTACAAAAGCCTCTTTCTGTGCCTCAGTTTTCTTCTGTGTACAGCAGGGGAGGAGAAAGCCTGGTCCAAGTGACTGCCAAGGACTAAGTGCTTCCCAAACTGTTCTTAAGGTGTCCTGCTTGTCCTTGGGAAGGGGAGAAGAAAGCATTGAGATGGGATCAACCTTCCTATGTTAGATTGTGGACTGGTCCTTCTGAAGTAGAGCCAGAGAGAGGAGTCCTCTGGTGTCAGGAAAAAGGGGTGCTTTACCTCTAGGTTCACTAGAACCCTAGTTTTCAGATTCAGCATCCAGGAAAGAAGAATCACACTGGTAAGTCTACTGCCATATTTGGTTTAAGAGCTGAAGGCTGTCCTCCCATAGCTAAGGATCAAGAGCCTTCTCTCACTTCTCCCTTGAAGGATGACTAGCCACTACACTAGGCATGTCTCCCAGTAAGGCTGGGGAGAAATGAATGGGAGAGGTGGCTTAGATCAGCACCTTCTGTATTCACGAATTGGATGACCTTTGGCTGGATTTTTTACCTCATCCCCCCCCCCAAGAATCCCACTGGTATGAAATAAAACATTTATGCATTTGAATTACAAGAGGCCTGCAGTTTAGTAGGTGCTCAATTCCTACTTAGTAGGTTTCAGCGAATGCTGTTCAAATCTGAACCTGGGTGTAGGTGCATTAATGAGCCACAGGTAGGCAACGAGAATGTTCTCTCTGGACTTATAGAAAGGTACTGGATTGGGCTGTTTAAAATACCCTGACTGATCCTCTCAGGCACCTTGCCATACAAACATCATTTTCTGTGTGCTGTGAAGGCATGGCTCTAAGAAATGTTCCTGTCTATGTCCCACTAGAGCATTAGAGTCTGGAGAGCCCTCAGGTCTGAAGGGGGTAAGGTGTGGAGAGAAAAAAAATCCATTATTAGAGTGTCCAAGTGATTTGCAGAGTACCAGGGCTCATACTGTAGAGATTCATGTGTTCTCCACCTGTAAACCGTGGTCAGCCAGTTGTAGTACCTTCTCTGCACTCATGTCCGGTGTAGAAAGAGGGTATCCTGCATGCATGAAGCGGGCAAGTCAGATCACCTCTTCTTCAAACACCACAGATGTATCTGTGTGCCCCTGCAGAATGGACTTCATGCTGTCAACACATGTATATCTCACAGTATAGAAGGGAGAGAGAGAGACTCCAAGTGACAGCAGGCATCATAGCTGACCTGGGACTTTAGCTTACACATCCTGGTCTCAGACACTGGGCTTTTCTAGGCACTAGAATTCAGCTCTTTTTCCATCTACTCCCATGACCTCTGAAAAATAAGCCCCAGAATCTTGCCAGACAGTATATTCCAGTGGATTTCTCTTTAAAGAGGTCACAAGGTCAGCCTCTTTTGCCAGCCGTTAACAGACTGTTCTCTTGCCAGATGGACTTTTGACTTGTCTGATGCAAGTCAGAGAGTCATCTTTGTCTCCTCTGTGCTGGCTGCCTGGTAGTGCCTTGATATTCCAAAAGGTAGCCAGGATTGAGAACCACCACGGAGACGAATACCGGCAGAGCCTTGGAGAGAGGTCATGATCCACCACCCGTGTTCATGACCTTGTGCTTCATGGAACAAGGGAAACATTCTCTTTGTCCTCAGCTTACTGTTCTCAGGCGTGATTTGTAGTCCTTTCGTCTTCTCTGGCCCATTCTAGGAGCTGATCTTTCTTCCTATAGTAGTCTTGTTCTCTGCTTCATTCCAACTTTCGCTCATGAATTTATTCATCCAATACAGTGAATGCCTGCTACAGCAGCCCTGGGCTAGCTTCTGGGCAGTTAGCAGGGATCAAAGCAGACCAGGTGTCCCTCTATTCTTCTGGGATCTGCCACATCAATCTCTACTTACTAACACGAATGAGATATTTAAACATCATGGGGTTTCTCCTGGTCTACATTGTTGACCCCTTCTTTGCTCCCTAATGAAGTCCATGTCATTAGTATCTTGATTCAAGAGCTGGATAAGCCCATTTCTGAGCCTTGGATACTGTTTTGTTAGAGTGTGCCTGAGCCTTGTGCAGGGAAACAGGCACCAGTAGATCCACATCCAAGATGACGGGTTAGTGATACACACTTCCTATCATGTGGTCCTAGTTTACTCAAGTGAGCCTGGTTTTCCTTATTGAAAAAAAAAATAGGGCAATCTACCTCAAGCTCTGCCCACAATCTTCAAAAAACTTGACCCTACTTACCCTCCTTCCCAAAGCTCAGAACCAACCACAGATGTTGCTTCTAGATACCTGGTAACATGGATGAATTGTGGCTAACTGCATCACCAGCCAGAAGACAAAACAGACCTCTGTGTTTTCTACTAGTATAGTGGTTTTCAAATATGGACTGTGACCCACATTAAGAACCACACACTTCACAACATGTAACCAAAATGAATTCCCCAGGGACCGTTCTTATCACGGTTATATTCGATACCCTCAGATGGTCTATGGTCTGTTTTTCAAAGTGGCATATTCATTCACCAAAGTCCTGTGCTGCTTTGGTCTGTGTGGGCCTTGAGCCTGCGATTTGGTCTAGTACCTCCTAGTGGCTCCTTGGCAAATAGCAACTGCTTTGCTTTGTCTACAAGAAGTCTTCTGAGCAGGGAATACAGTCTAACTCTGAAGACATGAATTCACAAGCCTGTTTCCTTCTCAGAGGGCACACATGAAGACTTTTGATAAAGTAGGTGATGATACACATTCCCTCTTTCAGGCCTTGTCCTCTTGGCATATTTCATAGCAAAACAACAACAGAGAACAGAAGTTTCTGGGGAAGTGATGAGGTTGGCAATCGCCTCTGTCTTTCCCCTTGTTTTCTCAGCTATAAGAGACATAATAAATAGCAAATGTCATTCAAACCGATAGATACCTCCACAGTGTTGGCAAGAATGCCTACACAATGTTACTTACTAAGCCAGGGGTGGTGGCTCACACCTGTAATCCTATACCCAGAAGGCTACAGTGCATTATTGTGAATTTGAGGGCATTCTGAGATACATTGCAAATCATGAGTAACCTGGAATACAGTGTGAAACCGTGTCTTACTCCAGCGCCCAATCCCCCCAAAAAGAAAGGAAGAAATGTTGCTTCTCTTGCCTTACTTTTGTTGGGACTTCAATATTTCCTTGATCTAAAAGACAATTCAGACTGTCCTATGCCAAAAAGCTCTCAGAAATCAAAATGGTAAAGTCATATCTCAATTTTCTAGATGTAAAAGAGGCTATAGGATAGGTTCTGGCAAGCCACACAGTGAAGGGACCAGAGGTAGGAACAGATGCTTCTGCCCTGCCCAGTCACACTTTCTGCCCTACTTCTCCTGGCTAAGCATGAACAGTCTTATGAACCCTTACTGCATTCAAGGAAGTTTGGTGATGTTCTTCCAGGTTGTTGGTGGCACAGAGTGGGTGGTTCTGGCATCTTTAGTGGGGCAGCAGCTGTGAGTCTGAGTTTGTATTTGTGGGCAGTGTAGTGTTGGTGACAAGTGTCCAGGTGCTCGGGAGCACCTGTGATCATACAGCCCTTGGCAGACTTTGGCATTGTGTAGTTTCTTCTTCCTTTCTGAGCTTGCCATTTTTTCCAAGGTCCTAGGATTAGTCATGGGCAACAGGACAGAGCCAACAGGGTTAGTGTGTCAGTGTCTACACTCCACCACATGGCTCCTCACCCATACAAAGTCTGAATGCTGAAACTAAACCTGAGATCCATGGTCCCCCATGTTACATATCTGAGCAGCTGAGAAGGGATGCAATACCCTAGGATCAGGACTTGGTAAGTGAAGAACCACACAACTCACTATTACTTTAGACTCAACACATTAAAGCTTTATATGGAAAAAATGTCTAAGTCAGAATGCCGAGCAAGATCTGAGTTGGGTCATGGGAAGCAGTTCAGGGCTCCTAGAGGAGTCATCGCTCAGCCACTGCATCACAGGGCAGTCGTTCTTTGGGGGTGGGGGAGGATGAACGTGTCACTCTTAACAGCTTTTGTCACCCAGGCTTTAAACTCTTGCTCAGTCTAGCTCAGTCTAGCTCAGTCATCTGCCCAGCTTAGGCTCAGCCCAGCAGCCCCCACTTCACGTGCCCAGTGGAAACTGCTGATGGGGTCAGAGTGAATTCCACACTGGCTCACCTCTCAGCCTTTCGCATCTCACAGTTCCACATCCAGACATTGTGTGTGTGCTGTGCTGCCTGCCACTTCCGGCCATTGGTGTGTTTGGAGGTCACGAAACACTTTGGTTCTCTGTGTCTTTTATTTTCTGTAAGCCAGGAAGTGAAGGCAGATGAGGTCCGTCTCGGGGGTGTACCCACCATTCCAGGGTTGTGTTATATAGAGGAATCTCTGCTCAGTGGGGTGCCACGGTCTATCTTCTCCGTAGCTCTGTCTCTGCCACCAGCCAACTCTGGACCCCTGAAATCATGGGAAATAGCAGAGGTAGCAGAGGCCACCATGTAGTCCTGATCTTTGGGTGTCTGCCATGAGAGCACGCTACCCTGTTGTCAAGCGTCTGCCTAAATGTTAATATTTATCATTTACAGCCAACCACTGCCCCCTTTCAAAGGTGAACACAGTAAAATTTATGACAGGTGTGCTATCAGATCCCAGAGGGGCATAAAAGCAGGAGGGAGAGTGGTAACTCATCCATCTGTGGAACGAAGCCGGCTACTCAGAAGCCTCAGACACCTGCAACACTGAGGCATGGAGCTGTGGCCAGGTGTTTCCCTGGTGGGACTGCTGCTGCTGCTGCTGCTGGGACAAGGTAAGTGTGACATTCGATGAGTCACTGAACGTCCCCTTCTGCTGAGACAAAGCTCCAAATGAAACACACAAGGGCTTAGTTTGCCTCTTGTGGGGTGGGAGGCAGGGAGCTGCCTGTGGAACAGCTGAGAGTTAGGCTCTGGAGGCTGTTGGGGAAGGGGGTCTTGGGAGAGATAAACATAGGTGAATTTCGGACTCTGGGGGAAGGGGGGAAGCTGTGAGTGCAGAGTCACCAAGATTTCTATTACTTTGTGTTGTGTGGCCTGGAAAAGTTCTATCTACCTGGACCTCATTTTTCCTCTTCTTTAACATGGGGGGTGGTGGCTGGAGATGTGGAGATACGGAGAGTGCTTGTCTATCAGTACAAGGCCCTGGGTCCAATCTCCAAATACCCCAAAAGATACATTAGAATGGGAGTGTCAGTATTAAGTCATGATTATAGCTATCTGTGGTCTTTGCTTTTTCTGTCAAGGGCAGATGAGGATGGACCAGTCGAATCCTAAAGATGCCCATAGGCTTTAGTCGTACGGTGTACTTAGCCTTGGCTGAGCCACATAGGCAATGATGAGGGCTTCATGTTTCTTCTGATGCTGAGAGTGTGAACAGGCCCTGCCCTGCCCTCTCTCTGCCCCATCCTCCTTGGTTTAGGAAGGCAAGATTTTTTAACCAGTAAAAGGCCCGGAGCATGACCTCCTGCCCTTTCCTCGCCCGAGGCCTGGGTCTGGAGCAGAAGGCAATTACCCTGGAGCCACCCTAACACCGGAGAAGGTATAGACAGAATGAAGGCCACACTGCCTGGGACCCCAGAGTCCTGCTGCTTGTCTAGGGTAAGGAGTGGTCTCAGCGAGCCTCTCAGGGGACTAGTAGTGCCCATTCGGATTGCACTGCTGGGGTCTGTAGTGAGACCCATGAAAGAGCTCCTCATGCTTATTGACCACCAGGCTCTTTTCTTGTGCTGGGCTGAGTCTGTCCATTTTTCTGTAGTTTTTCCTTTTCCCATGGATTATCCAGGTTCCCCGTGTGTGCTGTCTACTGGCTGTTTGGTGAGTGGACATATATGACAACTGTCTTTTCACTCCCCAAAGCCCATCATTCTGCTCTCTCCGTGGAAAGAGGCAGAGTTCATTTTGTGGAAATAGGTGATTAGTATCCCAATGGACACTGTAAGCTGTTTGCTCAGTTTGCTGGAAGACACCGTAATTTGCATTTCGTAGACTCAAAGGACACCAAGGGTGGAGAAGCAGAGGTCTGCCATGATTGGGGATGTTGGCTGGAGGAGGCTGGAGGTATGCTAAGAAGTAGGGCACTTCGACAATTGACTTGAGCATGTTTGGTTTTCTCTAGTTCGGTGGCTCTCATCCTGCGTGCTGCGACCCTTTGGCAAACCTCTGTCTCTAAAAATATACATTATGATTCATCACAGTAGCAAAATTACAGTCACGAAGTAGCAATGAAAACAATGTTATGGTTGGAGAGCATGAGGAACTGTACTGAGGGGTCACAACGTTGGGAAGGACGAGAACCACTGCTTATTTGATCCTGAGCTGGAAGCAGTTCCAGAGCAATAGAGACAGAAGGGTGCGATTTGGTGGCTGTGGATGGTGGTCAGATTCCCAGTGTCTTTGTATATTCAGTCGAGATTCCTAAGGTGTGAATAGTAAGTCTTTTCTATAAGTTGGTACTCCATGTGTCTTGTTTACGAGTGCTTACCTTGAGGTCACAGAGTTTCTCACATTTCCTCTGTATTTGCTGTCCCGTTTAGGTCCATCTTGGTACATCTGGGATTGATTTTATGTCCTGTCTAGTGAGGAGCCAACGCTGTGCTTGTTTTCTTTCATGCAGATCCCCAGCTGTCTCAGCACCATTTATTGAAAACTCAGTTGTTTCTCACTGCTCCCATGAGACATTTGTTTCACAGGTTAGGGGTCTCAGGGATCGGATGTTCTTGGCAAGCTTCTTCGTTTATTTCTCTACCTAAAATACATTGTCATCACTTGGTAGCTTCACGTTATGCTCTATAATTTGACAACATAACTTTCCATTTCTCCTTCTTTTGAAGTGTTTTGGCCTTGAATTCTCTTATAAACTTATCAGCTAATTCATTTTTATCCCAGAAAACTTGTTGGGATTTTGATAAAGATTGCTTTTGAGTCTATGAATCAAGTTGGGAGAAATAACCATCCTTACAGTATTGAGTCATGCAAATCATGACTATATATGTAAATTTTAGTTTTTAGTTCACAAAGCTTTCTTGTTGGGGGTCTTGCATGTATTTTGATCAATTTATTCCCAGGTAAATGATATTTATGTTGTATGGCAAATGGATTTAATTTTTTAATTCTAAAAGTATTTATTATAGGCATAAAGTAGTAAAATTAGTTTTTACATGTTGAGTTTTGAGCACAACTAAATTCTCATATATTTTATCAGCTTCTATGTGGAAACTTTCTCTAACTACAGCGTGGTTGGTCCTGTCGTCTCCCTCTCCATTCCTCCCTCTTTCTTTCTGTGTTCACGCGTTTCTGACGTCTCTGAAACTCCGCCTACACTTTCTCACAGAAGAGATGGCTGGAGGCATTGTTATCTTCCAGGTTCTAATTCAAACTTCAATTTTATAAACTTTGCTTAAAAATAAAAAGAACTTCCAAATAAATAAGAACACCCAAATTAAGCAGACCCCAAGTCTATACAGTTTCATCAGCAAGTGCAACGCTTGCTATGGCCTTGTTTGTGATTACACTTTGAATATCTCTGAAATGCACCAAAATTAAAGGGTTTTTTAGGAGGGGGTGGAGGAGGCACATGGGGCAGAGGATTCAGAGGAAGCCCTTTTGAGACCAACATCTCAAACACATCTGATTCTGGGCATCTTAACAGTGGCTCAACCTGTGCTTCCTGCGAGACTAGGAAGCTTCTATCTTGTTCCTAATTTGCTAATAATAATAATAATTAATAATAATAATAAATCATTAGTAGATGTTGAATCTCTGTGTGTGTGTGTGTGTGTGTGTGTGTGTGTGTGTGTGTGTGTGTCACAAGTCTACGTGCACGTGCACATGTGCATGTGTGTGTAGAGCAGAGGTCAGTGTTGGGGTGTCATCCTCCATTCTTTTTCTGCCTCGTTGTTTCGAGACAGTGTGTCCTACTGAAGCTGAAAGCCATCATTCCAACTGGGTTGGCTGGCAAAGGAGCTCCTTGATCTTCCTGTTTCCCAGCTTTTAATGGGTGCAGGGGATCAGAACTCAGATCCTCTTGCTTACATGGTAGGCGCTTGACCAACGGAGCCATCTCCCCAGTCCCCAAGCAATGGCTAAATTTAAATCATTTTAAAATCAGATTTTCTGCTTTCATCTTTTAAATATCTATAGCTTCTATACTCATGCCTCCCTTTTAAAATTTATCATCATCTTCATCATCCTTATTGTGTATAGGTGGTGAGAGAGAGACAGAAAGACAGATAAACAGATAGACAGACAACAGACAGACCCAGAGACAGAGGATGTGTGGCTGTATACTTGCCAGGGTGTATAGAAGTCAAAGAATAAACTTCTGGGAGCCAGTCGCCTTTTTCTATCTTGCATTTGAGGCAGGGTATCTCTGTTTCTGCAGCACGCTGTACTTCGGGCTAGCTGGCCTGGCAACTGCTAGGAGAATCTTCTGTCCTTGCCCCCTGTCTTACCAAGGAGCGCTGGGGTTTTATATGCACATCTCTATCTATCGTCTTCTCACATGGACTGTGGGCAGCAAACCCAGATGTCAGGCTGGCCTGGCAGGTGCCTCTATCCACTGAACCACCTTGCCCTTGGTGTGTGTGTGTGTGTGTGTGTGTATGTGTGTGTGTGTGTGTTGGTATGGTTATTTCCCTTTCCCTGTCTATTGGCAGTGCTGGGGATTGAACCCAGAGTCCTGTGTATATTAAGCATGCACTATGTTACCACTGAGCTCCAGTCCCAAGCGACTCCCTTTCCTGATTTATTATACTCTGTTTGTCCGTTTGAATAAGAACCACTTTTTGGTGAGCAATTTTCTGTATAACAGTTATTTTATGCTGCATAACAAATGATACTACATCTCAGTGATTCGTAGCAACTACTGCTTTGTTTTCTCACAGTTCAGGGATCTGCAGTGTGGGAAGCTGCCATCAAAAGCATCTCACCTCTATCCCAATAGTACCGTCCAGAGCTGATCTGGAACTGATCTAAAATGACATGTCTGGGTACTTGGCATTCTTGCTATATTTCCACATTGTCTGTGGAATTTCTAATGTGCAGCCTACATGTTATATAATGACCCCCTCCACCAGAGAACACAAAACCCACAAGAGGTTTTCCTTTTTAATTTTTTAAGTTTTTTTATCCCATATGCATTGGTGTATTGCATGGGAGCTGCCATGTGGGTGTGGGGAATTGAACCTGGGTCCCCTGGAAGAGCAGCAGCCAGTGTTCTTAACCACTGAGCCAGCTCTCCAGCTCCTGAAAGAGGTTTTCTAATACAATACCCAGGCCAAAATCGCTTCTGCTGCTTTTGGGAGCCAAGGCGGGTTTCAGGGTTGGCCTGGATTCAGAGAGAGGGAAATAGTCTTTGCAGCTAGGGGAAGCTAAAACATGGGGGAAATGCCATGGTGTGCGCTGGGGAGATGGCTCAGTCAGGAGATGGCTGGCTGCTCAAGCGTGAGGCCCTAAGCTAGGGTCCCCAGAACCCCCCATAAGAAGCCAGGCACGTGACCTGTTCCATTGGAAGTATGTAAGAAGCACACCTGTAACCCTGGTGCAGTGAGGTAGCCTGGGAGGTTTCCTCGGGCTTGCTGCCAGCTAGTCCTGCTAAAAATCAGTGAATCCAGGTTCAGTGAGAGATCTTGGCTCAAAATAAGCTCATAGAATCATAAATAAAGAGCAAGGTAGAAAGACAATCAGGGGGGATTCCTGACGGCCACCTCCAGTGTCTACACGCATCTACAGACCTATGTGCATACAAACATGTACAAACTTATTTGATATGGCATAAATGCATAGTATGTATTACTATCTTATATATAGTATATTAAGCCATATTTTAATTATTACATAAATATTACTTGGTAATTTTGGCTTCTTATGAAAACTTCAAGTATGGAAAACACAGTTTTCAAAAAAAAAGTTACATGATTTTTGCTGGTAATTTCAGCATACTAAGCTTTGTGATATCTGAGCTCTTTTCTCCATGACAACTCTCACTCATGGGACTGTGTCTCTGTGCTTGGCGCGGTTGGATATGTTTCCTGCATCCTGTACCAGTCTCCCTGAAAAATCTACCCATGATAGTCTTTGGGGCCTAAACTGAAGGCAGTCAGTTCTAGAGAAAATATAAAGCTTCATGCTTCAGCACTGAGACCATTGCCAATAAAGACTTACTTCAAACTAAATTTCCCTAGATGAGGTAAACCTATGCCAACCTTTCACACAGCTTGTCCCTGGTCCTAGCAGGGAGAGACCACTCCTGTGAGAACACTCCAATCTGAGGTTGCTCAATTTCCTTGTATAATCTGTGTGTAGATTGATATGTATAGACACATGAGGATGCCCCAGTGGCCTTTAAACTGTATCTAGGTAGATTTCAACACAAAATAAATGGTAAATGCAGAGAGTCGCAGCACCTGCACCTGTTCAGTTCAGATACGGTTTTTCAAATATTTTCAACCCACAGTGGCCAAATCCATGGACATGGGACATCCAGCTGTGGAGGGCTGACTATGCATAGCAACTCCTGTTGAAGATGGACTCTGTCATTGTTCCCATGGTGCAGATGAGACCTCTGAGAGGCTCAGTTGCTTGACAAGAGTCATTCGGCTAGCAAATAAAGGAACCCGAGGTTAGTCCCAGGTCCAAGTCCAGAGCCAAGACCCTTGCCACTCATGTGGGCTATGCTAGAACCCAGTGGAGGGTCTAAATGCACTTCTGCTTAAACCTGAAAGGAACCTCAACAAATCAAACATGGAAAAACAGATCCTTGTTAAAAACTTGAACTTATAAGACAGAAACTGCATCACCTCCGACTGCTATTGTCCCCAGCAAGATGGCAGAAAAGCACCATGGGTAATTTTGTTAGAGTTTCATTTTCCTCGGATGGTTCACCAGTCCCCAAGAGGCTGTCAGATCCGTGGATAAAACCTCATTGCCTCGGTGAAACATCTGAGGTACTGTTAACGCAGAGCCAGGGGCAGGAGCTGAGTGGACGGACCCTGCAGGTTTACACCACAGAGAGGCGTGAACTGAGGCGATGCTGTAAGAAACCAGAGTCTTGCCTGGAGTTTGGCTTCCCTCCCCTTCCCAGCCTTCTAGAAACATTATCATTGCAAGTAAGAATGGAAACAGGTCTTAGAGAAAATCTTGTGGCCCAACTCCTTCAAATTATTGATGCAAGGAGGGAGGGACTGGCTGAGGTCACTCATCATGGGCGTCAGCAGAGCCATTCCTGGGAGCCTGCGGCTGCACATTTCCCTCCATATATGCCTCTTCTGTCCCTGTCCCCATCCTTGCTGTTACCTACTTTTGCCCCACATCCCTGCTTTGAGCCTCTAACACAGGTATGGGGTTTTTTCTCAGGGCTCAAGAGTCTAATTTCCTGGAATTTCACCTGTACCTTATAGGTTTTTAGGACTTTCTGTCAATCATCAATTCTCAACTTGGTGTTTTTGCTGCTGTCAATTAACTGTCTGAGCACCCTGGGGAGAACCCAAGTCAGGCTGAGCCTGTTTAGCTGATACTAAAGAAAATATTAGGAACCCTCTGGGGAGAGCTTAGGTCTCAGGGAATCCGTGGAGGAGAATGAAGCCCCAGCCTAGGTACAGAGAGCTGTGAGGGCAGCTGTAGGTTCTGAGAACTGAAGGACAGATGGCATCGAGAAAAGTCTGACATGGGATGTGCTACAGAACTAGTTGGCTTGAAACAAACCCAGAAGAACAGACAAGGGGTGTAAAGGAAGGGAGGTGCACATGTCCAGTCTGGGGCAAGGTGTACCCCTCTGCCAAGCATGCTGCTTGGGTTGGAGCCTGGTGTCCTTAGAGAACAAACACACCTAGCGCTCTACCACGAGGCTTCATTGTAGCCTCTGAGCAGGAACATTGGTGGACTCTGGAAAAGACCAATGCAGTTCTCCTGACATAGGCCACCATTTGCTCTTGTATGGGAGACACTTTTCTTTCATATCGAAGCCCACCCCCATCTCTGGGAGGAGACCTTCCTGTTGGAGATACCCAGAGCCCACACACACACTTCCTTGAGGTTCCTCTCCTCTTGGGGCTTCTTTAGTATCACCCCAGCAACACCACCATTTAGCTTTGAGAGATCTCCATGGCCTTTCTGTTCTAGCCCTAACAGCTGCCCGTGATGCAAAACAAAGTCATGAAAAATATATAGGCCAAGGGTAAAACAGCCAGTCAACTGTGAACATGCCCTCTCGAGTGAGCAGTTGTCATCCCTTAGAGCACAGGGTGTGTGATATTGAAAGGGTAGGCATAGGAAGAGAGAGGAAACAGGAAGGTGTAGTGGTCTCCACCCTAGGCAGGTGGTGGGGTCTTCCTTTGGCCATTGTCATTAGACACTGAATATTTAGACAACATTGGTTCAGGACTTTACAAATCATGTCTGATGGCTTTCATAGCCCATCAAACTAGAGGTTGTATCTCCCCAAATGGAATGAGATTGTTCATTCTTTGGCCAGCCTGATGGCAAACCTACCCTGACTGTAAAGGCAGCTGAAAATTGTGGTCTTGTAGGCATAGCCCCAGGACACATTTCCATATGGTGAGAATTCATGGACAGTATTATTAGTTTTCTTGTTGTTGTGACAAAATATCGACAAGAAGCAATTTAAGAGGGGAATACTTATTTGGACTCAGGTTTTGAGATGGTTCAATCCATCATGGGAACGAGGCCATCGATAGCAACAGGAGTGTGTGGCTTGGTCTCCTCACATTTCTGTGGACCAGGAAGCAGGGAGCTCCATCTTGAAGCAAGGTAGGCTCAAATTCTCCATGCTTTCCTTCCCACCAGCCACCTCCTCCCTCCACTTAGGTTCCACCTCCTAAAGGTTCTGGAACCTCTTTTAACCATCAGTCCCACCAGCTGAGGACCAAGTATTCACACACAGCCTGTGGCACAGTTTACATCCAAATCATAACCAAATAATAAACTTCTTATGATGTCTCTATCAAAGGCCTGCGGCCTCGGACTCAATTAAAGAGAACTGAAAGCCACACACTACCCCGATAGTGTCTTATTGGGTATCTTTGTCAAGTTTATTAGCTCATTAGATCACAGCTTCCTGGGGCAACGAAGAAGGTAATTGAAGAGGCTCACCCCTTCCACTATCCTAGAATTCAGAGACAAATATTCAGAAGCTAGTCCTATCAGTCTCTTTGAACTTCAGTGTCACCTTCTACTGACTGGCGTGTGACTGCTCACGTACCATGCTGACAAAAGGATGCCTGTGCTGCCCAGCATGCCTGGAATTCTAAGGTGGAAGCCACAGTCAGGTGTGACTTGGAGTTTTCTGACTCAGCACGCACAGCTGGTCACAAAGAAGGAATGCCTGCTCACAGGCCACCACAAGATTCTGTAAGGCATGCGTAAGAACGAGACTTGCCAGTTGCCCTTAGGAGCATGGCATCACCCAGAAGATCTGCTTAGAGACTGCAGTAAGTCTCAGGCCTGCATGTGCATGGATGGTCTGTCTGGTCTCTGAATCTGTAAAGACATGAGGTTTTTAACCTGTGGTGTCTCCCTTTCACAGGGGTCGAATATCAGATATTTTACATTGCAAAATTGCAAAATTACAGTTATGAAGTACAGCAAAATAATTTTATGGTTGGGGGGGTCTCCACAACATGAGGAACAGTAAGTATTAAAAGGTGGCAGCATTCAGAAGGTCTAGAGGATTGTAAATCCTGCCTCTAGAGTTGCCATGAGAACATTACCCTTAAAAATGCAAGAATTTAATGCACCCCAAAGCATGACCTGAGTTCCACCTCTGTTGCTCTTGATCTTCCTCCCTGCTGCCCAGGGCCCCGCCTCCCTTTCATCCAGGAAGGTGATCTTTGCTCACACGCACAGCCTTGCCCACACAGAATTTTCCTGTTCTTTGATCCTCACAAAAACTTCAGGAAGAAAGTGAGGAAGCCAGGCTCATTCCCATTTTATAGATGAGGAAGTCAAGAGACAGACTGAATGTGTAGTGATCAAGGTCACCAGATGGGGCTGTTCTTTCTCAAGGAAGGGATGGATTGTGGGAAATTGTGTCCACTCAAAGTGGACAGACATCAAGGAAATGTGCAAATTAGAGTGTGTATCCTGCTTTAATTTGGCTAAAAAAAAAAAAAAAAAAAAAAATCACCCCACCTAGCTGTGGCCAGCTTCTAGACTAGCACCACTGGGTTGTCTGTAGAGTCAGGTTCTCAACTTGGAAGACCGTGCGCACCACCCATGGGACCTGTAATGGATGCCTAGCGTATTAGACCCCGTGCAGTCCAATGGAACCTGGATTTTTTGGAGGGTAGGGGGCAGTGTCTAGATATCGGGGGAGCAGTAGAGAGCTGCTACATTAAAAGGGGGTGTCTGAGGGAGACGCCTCTGTGTACCTCATCAAGGCCTGCTGCTATAATGGATTCCTTTTAACTTCCAGCCCCAAAGGTTGCAGCTCAGACTTGGATGACTGATCTCTGCCAGGCCTATGCCTCGGAGAACATGCAGGTGGTTTTCCCCCTCACTTCCAACAGGGCGGAAAAATACATGGATTTTTCCCTGACTGACCTTACTGAGGTGGGAGTGTTTCAGGGACCCAGCAGCCCTTTAGCGATTCACCAGACTGATGGTAAACAACGTTCCAGAGGGGAGCATTCCCTGGAGACCCCGTGACTGGAGGCCAGTGATGTTGCAAGTGCTTTGATGGTTTCTGCTACCAGGCCTCAGGCACTGGGGGAGCACAGACAGAGTTTTTTTCTACATACCTGATAGAAAGCAAAGGATCAGAATGAGTGAGTGAATTCTAAGTTCCTAACCGCCCCCCCAAGAGTCAATGGGGACAGGACAAAGGACTGTAACTTTCCATGAGGATTGAGACTTACTGTCTCAATCCAAGGCACAGCCTCTCTGACAGCCCAAAGTAGTTATCCTGGAGACACTATCATCAGGTTGAAAATGCAGGCTCTAGAGCCTTTAGTCGCATGGGCAATCTCAGGCTACACAGACTGGGAGTATCCGAAGTGATGTGAGCGGTCTCCTTATTGCTGATCATGCCAATCACAGAGACTCATCGCTATATTTCTGCATGTGTCATCTACTACCTTTAAAAAAGGCATTTATTCAGGGGGCTGGACAGATGGCTCAGTGGTTAAGAGCACTCGCTGGCTGGTCTTCTAGAAAACGTTGGTTTGATTTCCACCCCCACATGGAGGTTTACAACTTTCTGTAATTCTAGTTCTAGGGTATCTGATGCCCTCTCCTTGGCCTCTGTGGGTACCAGACATGCATGTGGTACACAGGCAGGCATGCAGACAAAAACACCCATGCATAAAATAAAAGCAGATCTCCAAAAATTCAAATTTATGTTTGCCCGTTGACAATTTCATGTGTACATAATGTATTTGGTCACATTCCTCCCCATCACTCTCTCTCACTCCCCTCCCACTCTCACTAAACCCCTATTGGACTAACTACTCTTCTTTCTACTCTCATGTCTGCTTTGGTTGTATGACCCACTGGCTTTAAATACGATTGTTTGGTGAGTGGGGGTTGGGGGGACGCAGCTATCTAAAAGAGCATGGATCATGCCTTACCAGGGTGTACACCACTGAAGAAAGTGACTCCCCTTCCCCAGCAACCATTAACCATTAACCTCTCTGGCGAGGAATAAAGCCTCAAGAGTCCATATTACAGCTGTATTTATGGCATTAATTAACAGCTGTTCAAGGCTGGCATTACCACGCCCATCTTACATATGAGGAAACCAAGACTTGAGGAAGTTGACAAGACTCAGGGTGTCTACACTCTTAACCCTGTCTGAAATCTAAAGCTTCTGCTTGGACCCAGGGTTCTGGACAGTCTATTCTTGTTTGACTGTCTGCAGCTAGTCTACCAAGGGACAGCCTGCGTTCCTGTTCTGGCCCTGGTTTGGGAGCTGGAAGCTGTGTTTTTGGCCTGGCAACGTCAGCTCTCCCGACATCCAGCCCTGAAGATGTCTCAAACTCCTCTTCACTTCTTACCTCTAGTCCTCTGTGCTTGAATGTACTATTTGCCTATTTATGTTTTAAGGCGCTATCTGTTTGAGGTTCTTCTCTGTCCTTTCTCCCCTCTTTTAAACACAGTGCTTTTACTTTCAGGTCTCCCACCCACCCTGAGAAGGCTAGTGCTGATCGGTAGTGCTTCATACTCTCATTTCACCTGGGTGAATTCTCTTCAGGCCCAGTGAAATCATGGATTAGTTGGCAAACTAGGGACATGGGTCAAATCCGGCCTGTTGTCTATTTTTGTGCAACTTGTGAGCTAAAAGTCATTTTTACATTGGGTGGGTGTGTGTGTTTGTGTCCAGCAACTCCAGCACTGCTTTTGAAAAGTCTACAATTTCTCTATCATATCCTTTCTGTTTCTTTGTCAAAGATTTGGTTGACTATATTTTTCTGAGCCTCTCTGGCCTCTATTCTGCTCCACTGATCTGTCTATTCTTTTGCTAGGACCACACTGTCATGGTTACAGTACTCTATAGTAAGGTTTAGCATTGTGTTGTTTTGGTTCTCGGGGTTGTGTGAGCTATTTGAGGTCTTTTGCATCTCCATGGAAACTTTAGAATCAGTTTGCTGATCCCCACGAAGAGTTCTGCACTTTAATATGGCTCTGAAGACTAAGAGGGAGAAAAGTACCTTACCACACATGAGAGCTGTGTAGGATAGAAACTGTGGTCTCTGCAGATCATGTTAATGCATTTGCACACTGCTTTTCAATATTAAAATCATGAATAGAATGGAATGGCCATGTCAGAGAAGAGACCTTAGGGTCTACAAAACCTAAAATATGGACAATCTGACCTTCATAGAAAGTAGTTGTCAGACCTAGTCTAGGTCTTGGGCATGTGGCTTCTACTCAGTTTGTTGCTTCCAAACATGACCCATGTGGCTAAGTGAGCTAGGCTGCCTGGTTTGAGTCTCTCTGCCACTGCTTGCTAGCTGTGTCACCTTTGATGTTACTTGAACCTTCTGGATCTCACTTTGCTGCATATAAGGTGAGACTATGCTGCTTATCTCATAGAATTATCATAAGGATTAAAGCGATTGTTTTATGTCAGTGCTCTGAATACATAGGACTTGTATAGAATCAATGGCTACCACTTACGTTTACATTTGCTATACTGGCCTGGGAATAACATAGGCTGGATGGTCCTAACTCTCTGCCCTGCTAACTCATCTCTCTCAGCACTGTAGTAACAGAATCTTTAAAATCATCTCTTCAACTTTGGTCATGGCTCCCGTTACCCATGGCTTAGCCTGATGACTGTGGTTTTCAAGTCCAGCTCCCTCTATTTCTCTGTTACCCATTCCTTTCTTGCCCTCCAGTCACAGACTCAGTGTCCCAGCTTTTTCCAACACTTCACACTTGTCCACAACTCATTGATTTCCTACCATAGGGCTCTTTCTGCTCAGAAAACAATCTTCTGGGAACTTGGAGAGCCAATGATCTCTGGGGATGGGTTGTAGACATTGTTCATGGAAACTGGTCCCTCAGGGGGTAGGAACTGGAAATGTACAGCTGCTCCTTCATGCAACTCTAGATAAATTATTCTCTAGGTCAAAAAGTAAAGCTGCAGGAGAAGGCTGGGGTAGAAAATTAGTCAAACTCTCTCTCTCCGGGTACGTTTGCCTTTCCCAGTATCTGCTGCTCTTCAGATGTACTGTGCATACTGGGCAGAGAGCTGGGAGAAGGAGCACCAGAGGAAGCAAGGGGTCTCAATTCAGGATAAAGGACCAAACTAAAACTGTACTGCGGAGCTGCTGAGACAGATATCAAGATTGTGTGACAATAGGAAAAATACGCAGAGGCCAGCATAGTGGCACATAGCTTTAATCCCAGCACTCAAGAGACAGAGGCAGGCAGATCTCTGTGAGTTGGAGGCCAGCCTGGTCTATGTAGTGAGCTCCAGACCAACCAGAGCTATATAATAAGTCCCAGGACAGCAAGGGCTATGTAGCCAGAAGTATGTTGGAATGAGGAGTGTGTCTCTGTGGTCTATGTACCTGTCTTGTCTTTCCTTTTCCTTTAAAATTCAACAAGACCTCTTGAGAATTGACAGCTGTGCCTAGGTACTTAGCACAGTTGTAGCTGCTAGGAACCCCCATGATTACCCTGTCTTATTACCCTTTAGAGCATTCTAGTATGCCATGTGCCTTCTCTGCTTTGTCCTGGATCTCCAAACAATGACAGCTATCTGTCCTACATTCAAATCTTGGCAAGGAAGCAATATGGACCTCTGATAATGTGCCCATGCAGGGTGTGGGGTGACAGCCTATCTTAGACGATACTTCTGAACCTTGACCTGAGAATTATTCTACCTAATGGAATGCATTAATGAAATCATGTTAGCCCAAGCTATGATAGCTAGAGTCTTCGATGAAGGACACTAGTAATCCAGGCATGTAGATAATTGGGCTTGGGGGGAAGGGTGTAAAGTTTGGGTAAGAGTGAAGTTCAACTTTAAAAGCTATCTCAGTGGTGCTGGAGGATTAATTTGTATGGACTAAGTTCAGTCCTTAGAGCCTACATAAAAAAAACTGAGAGTGGCAGTACATTTGGAAGCCCGGTGCTCGGAGATAGAGTTGGGGCTTGCTGGCCAACCAACCTAGTGAGATGAATGAGCTCCGGGTTCAGTGAGAGATTCTGTCTCACAAAATAAGGTGGAGAATGCCCAGACACCACTGACTAAAACACACACACACACACACACACACACACACACACACACACACACACACACACACACACACGGTAAAAATTGAACTATTTTTGTTTACTTGCTTGTGTGTATTTTTTAGGGCCCTCCAAAATCCATGGCTCTTCTGGAGAGAACACATTAGCATGGCAGCCCCAGCAAGTGGTAAGAATTTCACCCTGGTGGGATGTGTGAGGACGGAAAGGGGGGAAGGTAGGCTCTCTTCTAGTGGAAAAACATCCAAATTTCTGAGCCAGTAAGTGGCTCCTCATTAAGGCCTTAACAGAATGGACCAAAGGAGCTGCTTCCCCAGGACAGTCAGGCTGCCTGGCAGAATGTTACCATGGCTCCTGAAATTTGGGGCTCATCATCCTTACAGATAGATGGGTGGTTCCCAGAAGTGCCCTGGCAGCATTATAAATGGGCGTGTTATCACTGTGAACCTTGAAGCAGAAGTTATAAGTTATCCGAAGGCATCTGGGTGAGGTCTTCCCAGAAGGTCCACAAGATAAGAGATGAGAGTAAGTACTGTACATCTCTTACTGTAATCAGTAATTCCTGAGAAATTAACTTATGCTTGTGAGATATGGCGAGGGCTGCCTGCCTCTCCTGCCAGGATCCCTAGCACTTCCCGTGTCCCGGAGCCTTCTGTGTTATTCCGACAAAGAAGCCCCTTTGGATTCCTGTCACCCGTACCCAGAGAGGCCAATGCTGCCCTAAAGACTTGCATACTGCCCACCATGTCTCCCTTCTGCTCTCAGTGAGCCATTTGCCAATCTGGAGGAGACACAGGAGGCTCCTGGGTTCATGTTTACCCTGTCGGTAGCAGCAAGTATGCACGATGCCACATGTTCTTTCTTGCGTCAAAATAACAGAGGGACCGTCGTTAATAAAAATAAGTGAGGCACTGAAATTTTTTGTACATTTAGTCTCAATAAACTAGGTCCTTTGATTATTTCTTCTTTTAGAATTGGAATAAAAAAAAAACCATAACAAGCATCAATATTTACACGGCTTGAACAGCATTGGGAATGCTGCTCTTGTGTACCCATGGCTGTCCTCCAGGAGATTTTATTATCCTGAGAGCTCATCATCTGCCTTCCCTTTCCTCCGCACTGTTCAAAGATGTGCACATGCTGCTCACTAAAATCCTCATTAAGAGAGACACGTCCTCGCTCTCGGCGGGACCCGAGTATGGAAGTTGGGACAATGTGACCATGTGCAAGAGTTGCTTCTGGATTTTGAGCCTAGGTAGCCAAGGGCAAGGTCGTTTCTACACCAGTTGTTTTAGCAGACAATACTTCTGTACATGGAAACTGATGTTTTGTGTGTTTGTTTTCAGTTTCGGACCCTGAAATATTTTCCATTCCCTTGCAAGCCAAAGAAGTTAGACTTGAGTGTGCTTTCTGAGTCAGGTATGTGCTTGCTGGCCACGAACAGGAGAGGCTCTGTGGCCAGCAGAGGCTCTACCTCCATCTCTCTTCTACCTCCTGGTCCTTTCTCCCATAACCTTTCGCCATACTGTCTCAGTGGTTCTCAACCTATGGGTCATGATCTCATTGAGGAGTTGAATATCAGATATCCTGCATATCAGATATTTACATTATGATTTGTAACAGAAAATTACAGGTACGAAGTATCAACAAAAATAATTTTATGGTTGAGGGTCACTATAACATGAGGAACTGGATTAAAGGGTCACAGCATTAGGACATTGAGAACCACTGGTCTGTTTCCTCTTTGGTTATTTCTGTAGAGGGACAGAAACAACACCACACTGAAGGGTAAAAGATACATGGGACAACCTCTAGGACCTTGACTCCCTCAAGGGATAAAGTGCCCTGGGGACTGTGGGTTGGAAGCTGTCACTCATGTGGCTTTTCCACTCCTGTCATGTAGCCACGTTGGCCATTCTAGTTATCTCCACTTATTATGGGTGAGGTTTTTCTAAGACCTGGATGCTATAAATCAGCTTTACATCTTAAGTGGCTGGCTGATTTAATGAATATGTGAGGGGACACACACACACACACACACACACACACACACACACACACACACATGAGTGTGCACCACATTACTCTGGCTTCCACTTAAAAAACTTATTTTAAGAAAAATAGAAAATGGCCAGGAAGTTTGGTTTCTAGGAATACACCCACGTGGGTTAACGAGAAGTGTATCATTTGCATATAATTTGCATTTTGTAGTCACTGACTTTGAGTGCTAATCTCTGGTAATCTTCAAGCTACAGTCAACCATTGGGTACCCAGATGACCTTAATTTTAGTCTCTTGGCTCCTCACTTATTAATGGTAGCTCAGAAATCCAGAGTCACAGGTAAGCAGGAGGCAAGAGGCAAGCAGAGGGCCAGGCAAGAGCCATGGGACATTGACTTGGAGAGGCCAAGTCCAGGTCAACAGTGTGGCCTCCTGAGGGGGGGGCACCTTGAGCATGGGTTCCAGGACTCCCAATAAGTCCTGAACTTGCCAGCAGACCTGGCTTCGGTGGCTGTACTGAGGCGTAGGTGTGGCCCTTCTCTGTGTACCCCCATAGGACATTCTCTGCCTACCCTGTGGTAGATCTGACCCTGTGGGCTCTTACCTTCACAGTTCACTCTCTGAGACCCTCAGACATTAAAGTGGTGGCAGCCATCGGCACCCCAGAAACTGTAAGTATTTCACATGCTTGACTCAGGAGACCATGCGTGAGCTCCTGATAGCTTGGCAGATTGCTCCACTGGAGGCATGCGTAGTGGCACAAACTTGTAGTCTGAGTACTTGGGAGGTGGAAACAGAATGGTCAGAAGGTCAGAAGTTCCAGGTCAGCTTCAACTACATAATGATGTGAAGGCTGCCCTGGGCTGTAGGATTCTTTCTCCAATAGTGCCACTTGGGAGAGAGCGTTGTATGAGACAAAGACATGCTAAAATCTTAGAGTGTCTACTTTTTTACAACATCAGATGAATACCTAGGAGCATCCTGGGAAAGGGATGTTTAAAATTTCTCATTAACAAGTCAAATCCATCGACAAGTATTGCCCAGAATCTTTGCCAAAAGTTCTGAAATTTATGGTTAAGTTTTCTCCAAGGTATTTATTTTTATTGAGCATATTCCCTTTATAGCTTTTACCTCTTAATATTTACATTATCTCTTTCTATTTCTCACCTCTCTTTCTGCCGTTAGTCACCCTTGGCCCCCTGGGCTCCCTTTTGCTTTTACTTTCAGTTTGTATGTTCATTCCTGATTTCATGTATCTATAAAAGATACCGGGAACCTCAAACGAGAGAAAGCTCATGGCATTTGTCTTGCCGAGTTTGGCCTAAGTCACTCAGTAGGATGGCCTCCAATTGCTTCCATTTTTCTTTCAACAACTTGACTTGGCTGAAAAAAAATTCCACGATGTATATAAACCCCATTTTCTTTACCCATTGCTCTGATGTCGGATACCTAGGTTGGTCCCATAATTTAACTGTTGTGGATGGTGCTGCAGTAGACAGAGATCTGTAAGGGTTTTGGATGTGTCCACGTTGAATCCTTTGGGCGTATACTCAGGAGTGGATGTGGGTGTGCCACACAGAAGATTTATCTCTAGTTTTCAGGAAGTTTCCATACTGAATTTCATAGCCGTGGCTCAGAATTTGTAAAATAATCTTTTAAGCCTTGCATTTATAAGATAAAGAAGTTCCATGTCTGCTTTGTATATATTTTTTTAATACATTAAGGGGCTTGAGTGTTGGCCCAGTGGTTAAGAGTACGTGTTGGTCTTGCAGAGGACCCAGGTTCAATTCTCAGCACCCACAAGGCAGCTTACAACCATGTATAACTCCAGTCCAAGGGAAATGGGCACCCTCTCCTGACCCCTGACCTTGATGGGCACTGGGCCATCACAGTGATGCACAGACATACATGCAGCAAACACTCATAAAATAATTTTAAGAACACATTGACTTTAATCAAAGTGCATAATTGTGGTAAATATGATTTTATACAACTTACCATCTTAGCCACTTAATCTTCATTTATAATGTAAAAACAGGAAGTAATGACAAGAAAATGTCCACACCCAGTAGGGACACAGCCCTTGTGGCTTCCTCATTTCCCTCCCCTCCTCCTTACTGCACCCACCACCTCCTTGTAATTACCCCTCCCCCCACATATCATGTGTTCTGTTGCTCCCCACCCCCATTTCTTAAAGCCTCTTTCCCCTCTCTCTTTCCCCTTTCTAGTTTTCAGGCACACAACCCTCCTGAACGCAAGGAAGCTGCATTCTGCCACAGAAACACTCACATATCCATGTTTAAGCAACTGTCCACACAATAGCAGGGGAACGGGACCAGCCTAGCTGTCCATCATCATGCAAACGGATGATGGACATGTGTTACGTATACACCATGGGGTTTTACTCAGTCACAAAGAAAAATAAAAATGTGAAATCTGCAGGAAAGTGTATGGAACTGGGAAATACTACAATGAGATGACCCAGGCCTGCAAGACAGATAGTACATCTTCTCTCATGCAGATCCTAGCTTGCATCTGAGTCATTTTAAGTGTGCACTCAGTAACGTAAAGTATGCTCTCATTGTATGACCAGTCTCCAGATCCTTTATCTTACAAAACCGAAACTCTTCACTCATTAAGTAACAACTCACCTTGTGTTTTCCCAACCACAAAAACCACATTTCCACTTTTGGTTTCTGTGAGTTTAACTAAAGACTTCACATCCTTGAAATCATGTAGTATCTGTCTTTATGTAAATAGCTTACTTTGCTCGACATAATTTCCTCCTGTGCCAGATGCTTCCTTTTTATGGGTGACTAATATTCCATTGTACACATGGGCATACCATAGTTTCTTTATCCGTTCACACATGCACATGAGGTTGTGCCACCTTTTGGCTATTGCCAATCCTGCTAAAAACACTTAAGTACAAAATAGTCATCTTGAGATCCTACTTCCATGCTTTTCGAAAGATGCCTTGAAATATGATTACATGACAATTATACTTTCAGTCTTCTATAAGGAAGTTGAAAGTGATGGTGCATATTTGTAATGCTAATTTAGGAAGCTGAGGCAGCATCAAAGCACATTTGAGGCCAGCCTGGGTTAGATAACACGTCCCAGGCCAGGCTGAGATATATAGTGCTAATTTGTCTAAAAAAAATTCTCCGTTTAAGGATGTGTTGTATCGGTTTTCATAGAGGCTGCACGATTCACATTCCCATAGCAATGCACAGGGTTCCAGTTTCTCCTTTTTCTCCTCTAGTTTGGGCTGTGGGCCTAGCCTTTAACAGCTGAGTCATCTCCCCACCCCTTCCGATAGTCTCAACACTTATTTTCCTGTTTTTGTTTGATGCTGTTGTTTGGGTTTTTAAAAGACTTCTTTTGTAGACTTTATTTTATGTGTATGTGTCTGAGTGTATGTAGCTACCATGTGAATGGTTTCAGAACCAGAAGAGGGAAATCAGATCCCTTAGAGCTGGAGTTACAGGGGGTTGTGAGCCAGCCAGTATGGGTGCTGGGAACCCAACACAGGCCCTCTCTGGAAGAGCAGTCAGTGCTCTTGACCATTGAGCCATCTCTCCAGACCCATGTTTGTTCTCTGTTTAGCAGGCATGAGGTGACATCTCATTGTGGTTTTGACTTTAATTTTTCTAAAGATTAGTAGTGTTAGGTACTGTCTTAGTTAGGGCTTTACTGCTGTGAGCAGACACCATGACCAAGGCAAGTCTCACAAAGGACACATTTAATTGGGGCTGGCTTACAGGTTCAGACGTTCAGTTCATTATCATCAAGGCAGGAGCATGGCAGCGTCCAGGCAGACATGGGGCTGGAAAAGCTGAGAGTTCCACCACTTGTTCCAAAGGCAGCTAGGAGAAGACTGGTTTCCAGGCAACTAGGATGAGGGTCTTAAAGCCCATGCCCACAGCGACACACCTACTCCAACAGGGCCACACCTCCTAATGGTAATGCCACTCCCTGGGCCAAGCATATACAAACCATCACAGGTACCTTTTGCTTGTTCTTTGTTTATAAACTCTAAGTGGCATGTCTTATATGGCCATGTGGGGGGCGGGGGGAGAAGAGGGTAAACAGAGAAAACTAGATGGCATGGAGCAATGCCACAAGCTCTTATCAGTCCTTTCTGCCCCCATGCCACCTACCCTGGAGTTAGCAAGAAGCAGAATCCTGTGTCCTTCAAGTCCTCATGACCCTGGCTGAGCAGAGGACTTGTCAGAGTTGCCCTTTGTCCCAGAGCCCTCCTGTGGTTTTTACACCTGAGTCAGGAAGCTCTCCCATCCTTCCAGGCTCTTCTTCCTCCATTCCAGCCTGCACTTCCTCACTCACAGCCCCTTCCTCTAGGCCTGGCTCAACCCACTCAGCTATGGCAGAGCAGGGCCACCCAGAGCACCTGAGGCTCCCAAGTCTGGAACTTGCCTGGGATACTCACCCTGCCATACTTATGAATACCACCTCCACTTGAACAGTACGTGAGAGTTGCCAGATCCAGAACCTTCTCTAGTCATCGAGCGGCTGTGAATGACATGAACTGGGGAAGTGACTGAGGCATAGAAGGGGGTGGAGATGCAGTGGAGATGCAGGCTTAACTTTAGGAAATAGCCTGGTGCCCTGGCATCTGGCCAACAGAGCTTTCCCTTGTGACTCTGTTGATGGGGGAGAGGAGGCTTACCACAGAAACAATGTCAAATCGAGAAATGGGAAGCAGAGAGCAGAGATCCCCTGTGCCAGATGACAGCTGGCCTCTGCTAAGCCTGTGCTGAACACACTGAAGCCCACTTCCTGGGGGGAGGGGAAAGGACTCTTTGGTTCTCCCACTCCGGACAGAGAAGTCTCCATGGGATCATGTCCTAAATCTTAAGCTCTCGTAGGCTTGGACCTTCCAGCTTCACTTTGAGATAGTGTTCCCATTCATGAATGGTGACACTGTCTGCCCCCACTCCCTTCCCCCATTCCTGGGTGGGAGTTGGGGCCACAGAGACAGAGCAAGCTTAGACCAGGATGACTTCATTAGTCCATAGCCAGGCCTCTCTACTCTCAGGATGAGACTTGAAGGCCCAGCTCCTTGTAGGCCACCCTTCTCTTTCTTCCTGTGTACTCAGCTAGGGTTGTTCCATAAGAAAACACACACACACACACACACACACACACACACACACACACACACCCCAGGAGGTTGAATGTTTAAAGTCTTTTTAAGGCTGACATTTTTGCTCTGAGTTTCTGGAGTCTCTGAAATGAAGACACACTCACTTATTTGAGATTCTCTAAAACTAGTTAGCTGTTTTAGATTTGAATTCTCTCTCAAACATTTTGAAAAAAAGATACGCAAATATTTACAAAATTTATTTTCAAGAGCCCCTGCAATTACATATTCCATACAAGAAAAATCCAGATGTACAGGGTGAAAAAAGTGAGAAGATCCATTCATGTCCTGTGCCGTGAGAAAGAACACCGGCCATTCTCACGGTTTCTGAGACCTGCCTATCTTCTTCTCTCTTCTTTCCTTCTTCCTTCTCCTGACATATATGTGCCTACCCTAACATGTATGTGCACACACACACACACACACACACACACACGAATCCATTCGATGGCAGTATATAGGGACATAAATGACATGTGAAATCTAAATAGTGTCATGATGCAATAATACATCTGAAAATTGCTTTTGGTTCTCATATTTAACTATCAAAGACATCTCCATGCCACATAATGGAAGCTACAATCCACTCTGTTAGATTCTTTGAGAAGAGAGTCGTATCTTATTTGGCTTGGGACCTTGAGGTCATAGTACTGGCTGGGCATTCAGCAGATGAGAACTGAGGAGAAAGAACACTGGCCATTCTCATGGTTTCTGGGACCTCCCAGATGAGCAGATGAGCTTACCCATCTCCTGGCCTGTCTTCTCTTTTCCTTCCTTCTCTTGACCACCACCTCTCCTGTGGAAGCAAGATATGCTGTCCATCAGCCAATTACAGAAGAAACAAATTTGTGGTCCTAAAATACTCTGTGTCTTTAGTTCAATCAGTCACCAACATTGAAACCAGGAGGTTTCAAATATCTGTGTTTCCAGTATCTGAACTATAAGACCTCAAAGCCGTAGGTTCCCTGCCCCTCAGGCAACTATATGCTCAAGCTGGCAGCCAGTGTCCCCACTGGTCTGAACTAAACTGTCCAACTTGCAGAACCAAAGAGGTCCACGCCCCTGACTGCTTAACCCACAGCTCCAAGTCACAACCCCTGACACACATAGTCTAGTGATTTTTGTTCAACTTGTTACTTCTCCCTGGAAGATTGACCTTCTAAAATCCCTCTTACTGACAAATAAGAGACTTAGTCCCTAGGGAGAGAAATTATGGTCAGCTTATGCTCCCTAGAGAACTTTAAAATAGTGACCCAGCTCCATGGGCTGGCCAGGTTGGCGCTGGTGGCAAGGATAGCTGTGCTCCTTAAAGCACCCTGGGCTAGGACAATGAGGACGTAACTATCTACATGTTGCCACTGTACCCGTTAGCTTCTAGTTACCGACTAGTTACCTGCTAGTCACCTTCTAGTTACCCACTTTTACTGTCTAGTAAACTTGACACATCTAACCTTAAACAGAGCTAAACTTTGTGTGTGTTTGTGTGTTAAAAACTACGAAAATACTAATAATAGCTAATATCTGTGGGTGTTTTCAATGTCTTGGCCACAGCTCCAAGTCTCCCTGGGATAGGATGAAATTATCTTCCTTTCTGCTCTGTGATTACTAACAAGGAGTAACCTGCATTACCCAGTATTTCATGAAGGGGAAACCAAATTCACTTTATTTGTTAAGAAAAATACCTATTTGTTCAACATTCACAGAGTGCTTACAACGTGCCAGGCACTGAGATAGGTCAAAGAAATACAGCCAAATACAAACAGATGGGAGCAGCTACCTGCAATGGCTCTTATATTCTAGTCAAAGAGAGAGCAGTCACCCTTAGATCGTAAAGGGTTTTACTTTATAGATCAATCTTTTGGTTCTGTGTAGCATATAATGTGATTTATGTTGTGTTCAAATCTATGCCCTAAGGAAAGATGTCAGCCACTCTATTATGAAGGTCTGACAGACAAGTTGTGGAGGAGCAGGATGTGCCTTCCTCCCCACAAAGTGAGCAAGGTGGACTTGGTCTTCCTACCGACTCGTAGCTTCCCTGCTCGTGCTGGCTTCCCCTGGCTGACTTACTCACACCAAGTATCTATCTCTTCCAGCCTCTAGCCCCTGGCCCTGGCATGATCAACATGAAGAAACCTCAAAGGTAGCCATCCTGGAACATAGCTAGCAGAGACACAGCACGCACACCCTCCTCTAATTCCTTGTTTGACTGATAGGGGACACCAAGGACCAGAGAATTGGAAGTTTTTGCTTAAGGGTTAGGGGACAGCAGTGACCAGAGCCACTTCCTGCCTCCCCGCATCCTCCCAGGACCCGGGACTCCTGCAGCTCCTTTGGGTGAATGACAGTGAAGTGAGAAAGACCAGAAAAATGGAATTCCTGTGACTGTCACAAGGCCTCCTCTCTCTGCTCTTGGGGGACCTTGCAGGGTTTGGACCAGAGTCGTTTTACACTGGACTCAGTGTCTTCTTCAGCTTTGCGTAGGACTAGAGAGCTTGGGAAGGGGATCCAGAGGGAGCTGTCTGTCCTTCACTACCCCCAGAGCAAGGATAGGCCAAAGCTTGTTAGGAAATAGCCTATGGTGGCCAAGGAAAGGGCCCCTGTGGGTGACAAACAGTCTGATTCTTGTGTGCTCACTTCTTACAGCATTGAGAATGAACCATGGAACGGGTGCGTGGGAATCATGACAGGTGAGTCCTAGGTTTCCACCCAGATTCCAGATTGTCCCCACCCCTGAGACACAGCAGACGTTTTGTTAATAAAGAAGATGCACTTTACTGTTTCATTGCATCACTAGTGCCTGGGAAGAGGGGAAGGCATGCTAGGGAGACAGATAAGGAAGGCAAGGGATAGGTCACATGTCCTGAATAGAAAGCACAAGAAACGTGCAGGGTAAGGGGATCCGGGGGGGGACTGGACCAAGCCTGTGGGCTCTTGCTCCTGTCTGACTACCTCAGAGGTGGGTTCATGGCACTTATCTGAGAAATGTCCTGGATTTTTCTTCCTGTCCAAGAGGAAGACCCAAGCCTAATTTTCCATTTATTTGTAAAATAAAACCTTATTCTATAATCTCTCTCTCTCTCTCTCTCTCTCTCTCTCTCTCTCTCTCTCTCCCTATAAAAACGTATTCTGGGCTCTGGGAAGTGAAGTGAAGAAAGTGAAAGGAAGTAGCAATTGTGATTAATGTGTTGGCTTCTCTGCGTACAGGTGTGCTGATAACCCCATTCCCTGTGATCTGGGCATCTTCCTTTAATGCCAGAGGACCTTTGTGACCCTATTAAGCTGCCCTAGAACCCTGAATCCCTAATGCTACTGAGCTAGCCTGGGTAGAGTGTCCCATCCTGCTGCTTGTGAGATGAGCTATCAAGGTTCAGTTGCCAGCCTGCGGTGATGGGCAGGGGGTGGCTGGTGCCCTGTCAGTTGGGCTTGGAAATTGACACAAAGGGCTTGTGGTTCTTAGAAAGGACAGGGATGAGGAACCTGTCCCTCCTTTGCTCATGATCCAGTAAGGAAGGTTTGAGGTTACTATCCAGCACTCCTGACATCTGATTGGTTGGTAAGGGGCTAGTGAGGATTAGGGTTGTAGGCAGGAGTCAAAGTGGTCACTGACTTGGCTGTCATAGCTATGCCAAGGCCTGGACTTGTTTCTGTTCAAATGGTAGAAGAGAGGATATGGACGGTCAGTGTGGGAATGCCTGAGGATGCTCTTAGGATCCTAGGGCCCCCAGGACCACTCTGTGAGGATGCTCTTTGGACCCTAGAGCCCCCAGGACCACTCTGTGAGGATGCTCTTTGGACCCTAGAGCCTCCAGGACCACTCAGTTTCTTTGCCTGGCTTTTTGTTTGCCTCTATCTCTCCTCCTCAGCCCACCATATCTTATCACAATCAGGAATCCCAACTGGGCGAAGGGTGGCAGAGGTGACAGGGAAGGCAGATCTTGCCCCTGAAGCCCTCAGCATCAGGACTTCTGAAGCTGAGGGTGCCTTGAGTAGGGAGGAACACATAATGGCTGACAGCCATTTCTGACAGCTGAGACAGGAGTTCCACAGAGAAAGTGGTCCAGGGATGTCCAGACCCATTCAGTGTATGATGGTTGACCCGGGCTCAACTCTTCCACCCTGTGACCCGAGTCTTAGAGTACTCTAGTGAGCTCCACATCAAGCCACTCCCTTTCCATCTATGAGACCATTTTGCAGATGGAAAAACTGAATGTTGAAAATAGACAAACAGACTTTTTCCAAGGTTATGCATTCAGTAAGTAACAGGTAACCCAGGGCATCTGTCCCTCATGCCTGGCCTTTTGTTCTGTCTCCTACAATCAGAGAACCTCAAGACTAAGCAACTATAAACCAAAACCCCAGATGAGACAAACTGATAGACAAAGTTTTGTGAAAAGTTATAATGGAAAGTTTGATCACTTTTACTTTGGAACGCAGTTCTTCCAATGACTTCCTACCACCACTTAGTGTACATGTGTCCTCACCAGCCTTCAGGAAGTATCCTCACTTCAGGGATGAAGTGGTCATGCCACATGCACACATGCACACATGCACACATGCATGCCATTCTTATCACATTGAACTGAGTCCAAAGCTCTATATTTCCCACCCCCCAGCCTGAGATCTTACAAGCTTGTCACAGATGAGAAAACCTGGCTCGTGTGTGTGTGTGTGTGTGTGTGTGTGTGTGTGTGTGTGTGTGTGTGTGTGTGTGTGTATGGTCAGCGACCCTGAATTGTGTGAGTTAGGTGACCAGCTGTGGTCATGAAGCCAAGCAGCCAGTCCCTTGACCTCCAGCCCGGCTTTCCAGAGAATTCTCCTGTAGCCCTCTGGATCTTGCTTCCACAAACCCTGGGGCTCTTTGAGGACTGGGCAAAAAGAAGGGGGAGAACGAGGCATTTCCTTCTGCAGCCCTCCCTCCCTGCTCCCCACCCCACTCCCACCCCCACCCCTGTCCTCTCTGAGGAGCAAGACAGGACTTAACCGTTCCTGACAGCACTATTTTTAGCAGTCTTCTGGCTGTCAGCTTGGCGACATGTTTTCTGCGTGTTCCCCGGAGCCTGCCCGCCCTGCTGTCATTCACGAGGAGCAAGGGAGATGGGAAGGCAGCCCAGAGTTCTGGTTCTAATCCCAGTCATTTCTGTCAGCTGGGGGACCTGACACGGCTTGCTTGATGTCTCTATCTCAGTCTCCTCAGGAGTAAATGAGAGTATACCTGGAGAGCAGTCGGCCTTGGGCCTGGCCCACTTAGACCGATGCTCAATTTAGCTCCCTTCGCTTTCCTAGGTCCACCTCAGGGGTGACCTGACAGCGTGGCAGGGAGGCTAAGCCTTGCAGTGGAGGCAGCAAGGCTGTCTTGTCACCTAGGGAGTTGTTTATCTTTTGAGGTGACCCCTGGCTCTCTCTGTAGCCCTTTCAGATATCATCAGGCATTTCAATCCTTCTGTCCTGATGCCCACGTGTTCTCCTGGGAAGGGCACCACAGCCCGCACTACTGCTGTGTAAGTTTGCTTCTTTTCCCTCTCTGGGGTTGTGCACTCTTGCTGGCCTTGGGTATGTAGGTACTTGAGGGGACTGACCATAATCAGAGAGCTTTGAAATAGAGATCTCCATTAGTCAATGCCCAAATACCTTCCCCCTGCTGATTTCAGTTGGCTTTAAAGGTTAGGTCAAGTTTGCCCCTCAGAAGCTAGGGCAGTTCAGGGCAGCCTTCAGTTCAGATACTGGCAGCTGTGCTGGGAGGTGAGGGCATCAGCTTCCTGACTCTCAAAAATATGACTTTTTTGATTGTGCTTTCCACTCTGAAGAGACTTGCGGATTCAGACTAAAGAGCTGGTGAGGCATCTGAAGGAAAACCCGGTAAGAGGCTTTCGAACTTCGGGGAGGGCAGGCTGTCCAGGTTTCTTGCAAGACAATGATCCCAAGATACAGAATGCTGATGGCCCTGGTGCACAACTCATGTGTCCTGGCTTCTGAGGAAACACCCCTTCCACTGTAATACTCTGAAGGTCACTTCGGAGAGAAGAGTGACTGGCTCTATTTAGAATGATTTATTTAGGATGACTTCCTGTATAGAAACGCAGAAGCTTGGCAGATGAACTAAATGACCTTTCACATAGAGAGGTGGTTGAGTTCTAGAGAGAAACTGGCTTGCATATGACCTGGACTTTCTGCTTATCGCTGTGTGATGCTGGGTAAGGCACAGTCGAGCCTCAATAAAAGCCAGTAGCTATCGTTGTCATCGAAGCAATGATTGCTATCATGACTAATTACCACAGTGCTAGAGAGATGGCTCAGTCAGAAGAAAATGCTTGTTGTGTAATTCTGAGGACCCATGTTCAATTCCTAGCACCCACACAATAACTAGGCAGAATGGTATGCGCCTGTAGCCCCAACACTGGGGAAGGAGACAGGAGGACCCTGGGTTGTGCCGACCAGCCAGTCTAGCCAGATTTAAGAGCAATAGGTTCAGCAAGAAATGTCTCAGAAAAATAGTGAGTTGTTGCGGGAGATACCTACAAACACAGGTCTGTGCCCACACACACAGGGAATAAATTACCTGACAAGAAACAACTCAGGGAGGAAGAATTTGTTTTGGTTCATGGTGTGTGGGGTACAGTCTACCATGGTGGAGAAGGCAGTTGGGACATGAGACATCTGATTTCTTTTGTGTCTCTCTCTCAGTCAGGAGGCAAAGAGGGGGGATGTTGGAGCCCTTGGCTTCTCCTCTTTCCACTTATTCAGTCCAAGCCCCTAGCCCATGGAATGGTGCTAACAGTGTTCCTCAAACCTCTCTAGAGCTGCCCTCGCAGACAAGCAAGGAAGTGTATCTCCTAGGTGATTCTAAATCCCATCAAAGCCAGGGATGGTGACTTCCGGCACTCAGGAGGCTAAGGAGGCTCGGCCCAGACAACGGGTACCACCCTGGAGCACAGAGTTAGACTTTGTACTCAAAAAACAAACAAACAAACAGAACAAATCCAGTCTCCCTGGCAATGGACGTTAGGCTATCATAATGATAATAAGAGTGTAATTGTTCTGTATAATAACTGGGCAGTCCTGACTCTAGCACTGTAATTTTAAAGATGAAGACACTAAAATTCCAAGAAGTCATGTGACAAGGCCAAGTTCAAGCAGTTAGAGCTAAATCCTAAAGATCAGAATTCAGAGAGTTCCCTGGCAACACAATGCTGCCTCAGAAAACAAGTTTGTTTTGTTATGTGTACAGTATGTTCACTATAGAAAAATCAGAAAGCAAATGTACTATTAAACCCATTCTGAAGCCTAATACCGAAAGATAATTACTAGTAATGATTTTGTACATATTCCCTCCCACATTTCTTCTAAGAATGTGTATCTGTGTAAAATGGGGTGTTACTGGATATGTATGCTTTCTGTAATCAGCTTTTCTCGGTTTTCCTGGTGATGTTAATCACGGTTTCCATTTTCATTCTAACAGCCACACAGCGCTTCATTTACATGAGTGTAGCGTAGCTCTCACAATAATACACTACTTCAGATGGACAAGGCGTCATTGCAGCTAAACCTTGTATGGCCCTCCTAGCCTTAAAATATCCTTTGAGAGCTGGGCCTGTAAACATTGCTCCTTGATAGACTGAGGCAGGAGGATCACAAGTCCAAGGGTTACAAGGATAACAAGGGTTACAGAGTGAATTTAAGGCTAACCTGGGAAATTTTGTAAAAATTTAAAAGTTTTAATTTGCCAAATAAAAAGAATGTTTGTGCAACTCAGTGGTAGATTACTTACTTAGCATACACAAGACTCTAGGTTCAATTTGAGATTGCAAAAGATTTGGTTTTTTTATCAAGGTATGCCCCTTAATACAACAAGGTACAAATTGCCTTATAGAAGTTATTCCATGCTAGACCAAGTACTACTTTTGACAAAAAAATAAGTGAGAGAGAGAGAGACAGACAGAGAGACAGAGAGAGACAGAGAGAAAGAAAGAAAGAAAGAAAGAAAGGAAGGAAGGAAGGAAGGAAGGAAGGAAGGAAGGAAGGAAGGAAGGAAGGAAGGAAGAGAGAGGAGGGCTGGAGAGATGGCTCAGCAGTTAAGAGCACTGACTGCTCTTCCAAAGGTCCTGAGTTCAATTCCCAGCAACCACATGGTGGCTCACAACCATCTGCAATGGGATCTGATGCCCTCTTCTGGTGGGTCTGAAGAGAGCTACAGTGTACTCTTTATATATAAAAAATAAATAATCTGAGCAAGGAGGAAGAAAAGGAAGGAAGGAAGGAAGGAAGGAAGGAAGGAAGGAAGGAAGGAAGGAAGGAAGGAAGGAAGGAAGGAAGGACATCCAAGCCAATGGTAACTCTCAGGGGGCAGAGGTGGGAGGATCAGATGCTTGAGATTAACAAAATTGAGATTAGCTAATGGTGACTTGAGGTAGCTGGGGTATGAGGCTGAGAAACACGGACAGACAGACTTCTGACCCAGGCTCTCACCTCTCTGTTGTTACACTGCAGCAACTTGACTTTGAGAAGGACTGGAAACTCATCACGGTGTTCTTCAGTAACACAAGCCAGTGCCACCTGTGTCCCTCTGCTCAGCAGGTAAGGGAGGCTGAGAGACTGGTGTGGAGGAGAGGGGCTAGCCCTGTCTGAGCACTGTCTACCAGGCTGGGGACGAGGCCTCCTGTTTCAGAATTAGGATGGGTGGATTGGTGAACAGACGGACAAGCACATGGATGGACCGATGGATGGTTGGGTGCATAGATTCTCAAGAAAACAAATGAAAGATAATAACATGTGGTTGCTTCTTTCCTCCAGTGTGATAACAGGCACAGGACATAAAACTGACCATCTTCACCATTTTGGTGTGTTAGGATTCGGTAGGGTAAAATGCTGTCGTGGGAGTATGGCCATAGCTGTGCATTTGCAACTGTCACAAGAGCCAAGGATGCTTTTACATTCTGTATTTTAGATTTGTAAAAGAAAATCTAATGTTATATTCATTGTTTGAAATAATGAGTCTTGTGGTGGATTGGGGTTTGGGGTTTTTTTGTTGTTGTTGTTTTGTTTTTTGCCTATTTGTTTGTCTGTTTATTTTTACATCCCAATCGCTGCCTCCTCCTGGTCATACATGTATACAATGTAGTTTCATCTACCTCCATACATCCATTACCCCCTCTCCCTCCTTTTGCCTTTCCTCTCCTTTCTTGCCAGATAGGTCCCCTTCTACTTCCTTGTCTTTTTTTTTTTTTTTAATTTAGATTCTATGTAGGGGAGAAAATGTATGTTTATATTTCTGGTTTATTTTGCTTATCTGATGATCTCCAGGTTCGTCCACTTTCTTGCAACTGACATAAATTTATCCTTCTGTATGGGTGTATAGTACTCCACTGTGTAGACATACCACATTGTCTTTATCCATTCCTTTGTGGTGAACACCCAGGCTGATTCCCTAACAGTGTCATGAGATGCATGGATGTATAGGTGTCACTAAGGTATCCTGATTTAGGATCCTTTGGGATTCTAAGCAGTACTATGTCTGGGTCATATGGTAGTTTTGTTTTGTACTTTTTGAAAAACCTCCACTGACTTTTCAGTAGCTCAGTAATTCACTAATTCACACTGCCATTAGTCATATGTAGGGAACCCCTTTCCCTCACCTGGCAGCTCTTGATGTTTGTTTGATGAGAGTCTTTCTGAGTGTGATGTGATGGATTAGCAGTGTGATTTTGATTTGTATTTCTGTGTTGACTAATGGCATTGATTACTTTTTCACAGATTTATTGGCCGTTTATATGTCTTTCGAGAGCTGTATTCAGGACATCTGGCATTTGTTGGTTAGACTACTTGTTTCTTGGTGTTTAACTTTTTTAGTCCCTTATATATTGTGAATATTAACCCCGTGGAAAGTGAGCAGGTTTTTTTTCTTACTTGTCGGGTCTGACTTCCCCTAATTGTTGTTTCCTTTGCTGCTCAGGAGCTTTAACATTTAATATGATCCTACTATGGATTTTTATACTCTCCAATCTCTCGTATTAGGAAAAGAAATCAGGCCTAGAGAAACTGAGTCAATGATCATTCTGCATCCAGAGAGCTTACTAGTTAGCTAGGAATTGTTTTGCCTCTCTCAGTTCTGCCTTCACATGAGTAGTGAGTGTGTGGACTAGAGTAGGCAGCATACCTACTCCCCTAACTAATGTAGGGTGAGTACACTCGACTCACCCACCCTAATCCTGAGTCCCAGCTTGGGTGGAAAGGCTGGCATTTACCAGAGGCAAGCAACCTGTGACTCTTATCATTGAGGCTCGTTGACTTTCCCAGGGACAAAACATGTGATTTCATCTAATATAGGTCTAGATAATTGTATCGCAGATCGTGACAGTGTTTATCAAAGACCAGCTCCAATCAGCTGCAGGTGTACAGGATGGCTGGGGAATCTAGGCTGTGGCATATAAATGACACACTCACTTTTCTTCATGAGTCTAAAGTCCAGCTGCCACCAACCTGTCTCTGTCAACTTGCCTATTGCTCCCTCGGCCCAGCTCTTAGGACCTCTGTAGGCCATGGCTCAGACAAGGCTCAGTTTCTTGATGTGCCCCTCCCCTGCCACGCCTTGTCTTCTCCCAAATATGCATACTTTCACCCATCCCTGAACCACTATCAAAGCTCCCTTTCCTTTGTGCAGGAAGACCTCAGGAGAATCGTGGTAAAAACCTCCCTTCCCTGGTCAGCTCTCACTGCCCACTGTTCCTGCAGATCTTCTGAGTGTTGTATACAGACTAAGACCAGCTCTGTTCACTAGGGTCAAGTGAAATTTACATGCTCTGTTTGTTCTCTCTGGGGTCATTATGCATAGGAACTCATGAATCACGCACCCGTGCTGCTCTGACATATTCAAGCATGCGTTTACACATTGCTGCATGGCTCTGTCTCTCCACTCATTACTCTTCAGCCACTCACACTTTACCAAGCCCATATGTAAATCTGCCTCTCACATGTAGACTCAAGCTCTAGCTATCATATCTGTGGTGACTTTGCTCAGAATGGCATTTGATTATTTTTTTCCATGTGCGAGAGCGCATTCACACTCATTCAGGATTTCTTCTCTGCACTCCAACTTGCAGCTAAGCGTCTTACGTGATTTTTTTATTTGCCTTTAATGTATTTGTCCCCTCAAGCATTATTGAGTATACGATGCATTCTAAGTACATGTATCCCATTTATGCGACTTATAATACGCAACTCTTTTATTATCCTTTTAATATCCTTTGTTTTCATTAAAATGTATCTAGTATGGATATCACCGTAGATCACAATTCACTGTGACGTTCCCATATAGGGGTGGCGGGCGCACTTTTCATCAACCATATATTTTCTTTTTCTTTTTCTTTCTTTCTTTTTTTTTTTTTTTTTTTTTGGTTTTTCGAGACAGGGTTTCTCTGTGTAGTCCTGGCTGTCCTGGAACTCACTCTGTAGACCAGGCTGACCTCGAACTCAGAAATCCACCTGCCTCTGCCTCCCAAGTGCTAGGATTAAAGGCGTGTGCCACCACTGCCCGGCTCAACCATATATTTTCAAGACCTTATCATGTTAGTACCTACAGACTAGACCGATTCTTGCTGAGTGGTCTGCTCCCTGGTGTGGATTGACCACCTCTCATTTCAAGCATGCATTATCCACTGGTGTACCAACAGCCATTTATCTCTTTCAAGTTTTTCACTATTTTAAACACATAGAATTGTTTTTCTAAGTATTCAGGTCATGGGTGCCAGGACATTAGTGAGTGTTCACAAATAAGTCAGAAAGGTTGCAACAAAATTTGTAAAATAAAGGAAGGGAGAGGGAATGGGTTGAATATAAAATATTCTAGTTTATTGCATGGATGAAGGGGACTGTGGACTCATGAGCTCTTTGCTCTCTTTGTTCTGGATGCATGCACTGGACTTGCTCAGAAGCTCTTGTTCTGCATGCATGCACTGGACTGCCGTGGGAAGCACATAACATACTGAATCGTGATGAAAGCATTCTGAAGACAAATGGTTATGATAGTCATCATAGGTATATAATGTCTTCCACTTGGACATGGGGTAGCTGCTGAGCTAAGTAACAACCATTCTACACCTGTGGTGGCTGGATGAGACTTAGATCCCCCAAATGTCTAGAGACAAACCCTTGACCCAGGGGTTTCTAAAGCAAGATCTCACTCAGCAGTGCAAGCACTATGCTCTTCCAGGGCCCCCAGGAAGGATGGATGCCCTGAATATGGTCAGATGAGTTGCAGAGACCTTTCTGGACCCACGTCCTAGGGCTCTTTAGGAAGGAAAGTGTGTTGCCCAGAAGAATCCAGAGTGCTTCTCCCTGGCCATTGCCAACTGATGGCTGGGAGGCCAGCCTCTCACCGGAGCAGGAACAGAGGAGAGACAGACATGGGCACATCTTCCTAGGCTGTGGGTGGCGGGTGGCCCTCCCTGCAACCCTCACCTGATGATTGGCAGCTGCCTCTAGAGTGCCTGCCCTGTCCCCCCAGGTAATAGCTCAGCTTCTTGCCCTTCCTTGTCTTGCTGTCAGAGCCACATTGCTGCAGGGGACAGCCAACTGAGGCGTTTGTCTTCTTGTACATCTTATTTTTCACATTGAAATGATAACCAGGGGTTGAATTTAGAGTTCATCAGCTTATTTTCTCACCTGCAAAGACGATGGGGAGAGGGCTACACTGGGTAGGGGTGGCTGGATTTATACATCCCAGTAATGGGGCCCTCGAAACTCTCTGAGACCTTTTTTCTTACTCAGGGCAACTACAGCACAAGGGTGGGGGTGGAGAAGGAGGGATCTGGCAAAAAGCCCAGCTTGGATTTCTGGTTAGAAATCCAAAATCCAAAAACTTTTGAGCATTTCAGATTTGGGGTTTTTAGATAATAAATGCTCAGTTGGTAAAATCTATTCAAATACCCCATGACTGAAAGATTCCAAAGACAGAAACTCTTCTGGTCCTAAATCTCCCAGATAAGGAATATTCAGCCTGTGCCCTGGGGATGTTCTGGATTTTTAAAAAATCTTTTATTATTAGTTTGTTTATTTTGTTTAGTGTGTGTGTGTGTGTGTGTGTGTGTGTGTGTGTGTGTGTGTACGAGAGAGAGAGAGAGAGAGAGAGAGAGAGAGAGAGAGAGAGAGAGAGAGCAGGCTTTAGTGGCAGGTACCTTTCATCCAACCAAACAGCTGCTCCAGGTCCTGTTCTGGAAGTTTCTATAATGAGATTGGATGCCTTCTTCTGGTGTGTCTGAAGATAGCTACAGTGTACTTACATATAATAAATAAAATAAATCTTTAAAAAAAAAAAAAAAGAAAGTAATTAAAAAAAAAAAAAGATTTGTCTGGGTCTCTAAATCCAGGTTGATTGTGTTTCCTCTTCAGATTTATTTTCTCCAGATAAAAACAGCTCTCTCGGCCCTACCCTTCGCCTGGAGCATCAGAACCATCACAGTGGTTCTCATCAAGCCTTGGGCTTGCCCTTCTCTGATGTGGACTGCCTCCCTAGTGGAGGATGGGTTAGAAAAACAGAGACTGGACACAAAGCCCAAACCAAAACCGAGCAGCTCTGAGATTCTACACTTGTGGGGAGCACAACCTCCATTAAGCATCTGCCTTAGTCTCTGTGGGGTCGTCTGAGTCTGGGCCCATGGGCCTTGTATCCTCCCTGTTGCTGCTCTTGTTCACCCCAGTTCTTCTCTCACAGAAAAGGCACCTGACGAGGCACATGGAGATGCTGTTGGGGGTACTGGATTACCTGCACCATGAGGTAAGGCACTGGCTCCCCAGCCTCTAGGGCCTTGGGACATGGAACATGAGGCAAGCATCATTTTGGGTGCCCCTGAGGCCCTTCTCGGGGCAGCAAAGGTGGGATTCGGTTTACTCTCTGTGGCATTTGCTGGGGTAAGAGAACAAGACCCTAAGGACGGAAAGCTCGAAAGGCTCCATCTTCTCACCCGTCCTGGAAAGGGATGCTCCTGGACTGGGGGGGAGGGGTCTGGGCATCTCAGAGAGCTGAGCACCCTTGCTTTCTGACTGAGGCTGACCTCTCTAGAAGCCCAAGAAAGGTGCTATGGCTCACCTCCCCATATACACAGTGCTTCCCCAGAATCTGGACTTCAATGACCATCAGAGAGAGACAAAAGGTACATTCTAAGGTGCACAGCTGAAGGGGTGACACCTTTGGACCTACTTCATCCAAACCCTTCAAAGGGTTGTCCCCAAACAAGGCCCTCAGGGTTCCAGAGGGCCCAGAGGCAGCCATGGCAGGTTGATACGTGTGCGTCTCTTCCTATCTCTTGTGTCTCTTCAACTCCTAGGTCCCCAGAGCATTTGTGAATTTGGTGGATCTCTCTGAGGTTTTGGGCATGGTTCTTCAGCATCAAGAGACTGGTTTCAGGTAAAAGAGAGCCGGGGACAGACAGACAGACAGACTTAGAGTAGGACCATCATCTGTGGTGTGGTTGTCACATGTCAGTACTGTAGGGACAGTCAAGGTAAGTAGGTCAAGACACTCCAAGACCATGTTCTCAGCACAAAGGAGATTTATTTACCCCAGAAGAACAAAGGGCAGGGATAAGGGATAAAGAAAAGGGGCAAGGGGGAGGGGAAGGGGTATTTGTCCTGGAGGGCAAAGGACTGCCTCTGGATAGAGAGGAGACAGACATGGCCCATAGGAAAATGGTGGTTTATTAACGCAGAAGGGGAAGCCCCGTGTTAGGATGAGGTGTTTCATTTTAATTGGGCATGTTAATTAGGTGAGCCAGAGGGGGCGTTTGGTTGCTGGACTTCAATAAGTCAATAGCTGGACTATGGTAATCAGGTTCAGGAGGAGGTCTCAGGAATTAGCCAAATAAGGGAATGGACCTTGGGGGCTAGCTTTAGGAATGTAATCTAACAGGTTTTAGCAAGACCGGGGGAATGGTGGAGAAGGGCAAGGCCTGCCAAAGCCATGTTTGCCATGCTCAGCCTGGCTAGAGTCCTTTCAAGTATGGCCTGGGCTCTCCATATACACTGGCCCCCCGGGACACCTAAGCACAGAGGCTGGAGAGCTCCAGAGTCAGTGAGAATGTTGCAATATTTTCATTTGGTTGATGCCGTGATAGAGCCAGAGCCCCACCCCCACCCCAAATGATTTGAGAGTTTAAACCACAGTTGAAAGAGTGCTTGCTTAGCAGGCACAAACTGGCGTCAGTCTCCAGCACTGCATAAAACTAGGCGTGGTGATACACACCTGTCGTCCCAGCACTTAGGAGATAGAGGCAGGGGTCAGAGGGCAAAGCTGTATACAACACATTTGAAGCAAGCCTGGGTTCCTACATGAGACACAGTCTTAAACACACACAGGTCTGGCAAAGCATCTCCAGCAGTAAGAAGCATTACTCTGGAAAATGACTAGAAAAAATAACAATGTATTTTAATGTCTCAGAACTTGATTCTCATGTATTTCTGAAATTTTTCATAGGACTTTTGCCTTAGCTTCAGAATCTTGTATTTGATTCTGGGAAAGAAGTTCATGTGTAGAAGGTCTGAGCAAGGCCAGCTGAGAAAGGAAAGAGGGGTTCTGAAGGGGACGGAGGGTGAAGGAGAACAGGATCGTAAGGATGGGGTGTAGGTTTCTGGGGTGACGAGCAAGGGGGGAGCACGTGGGAGGGAAGAATGTCTTCATAGTATATCCTGACCCTGTGGACAAGGGCTCCATGGGGTGCCTTCTGCCCTGAGTTGGCCATTTGTGCCAACTTGACACAAGCTAGAGAGGAAGTAACCCTAATTGAGAAAGTGTCTTCCTTAGACCAAGCTACAGACAAGTCTGTAGGGCATCACTTAGCCTCCTGAGCAAGCCATGAGGAGCAAGCCACGCTCCTCCATGGCCTCTGCATCAGCTCCTGCCTCCAGGTTCCTGCCCAGTGACTTCCCTCAGTAGACTATGATTCAGGATATGTAAGCCATATAAATGCCTTTTCTCCACCGTACTTTTAGTCACGGTGTCTCGTCTCAGCAGTAGTAACCCTAGCGAAGAGAAATTGGTACCAGGTTTGCAGGGTATCGCTGTGACAGACCTGACTATGTTGTTTTTAGGAGGAATTGGGGGATCATTTGGAACTTTGGGCTAGAAAAGCCATTGAGGGTTCAAAGGTTGGTGAATGAACCTGAGACCAGGGCAGATGACAGAGGTCTGCCTTGTGAAATTTCAGAAGGAAGTTTGAGAGTCACTTGACTCTCTCTCAGGGTCATTGAATATTTGGAATTAAGCCTCTGTGGTTCTGGTCAGCTGGGGCTGGGGACTCAGCCGTGATTAACAAGAGACCAGAAATGAAGTAAAACCTTCACTTTGCTGGGATAATCGATGGTAGAGCTGGAGCTGAGAAGTTAGTGGTGATTACGAAGAGACCAGCATGGTTGAAGTGAAATCTTCTGGGAAGTGTTTCTTGAGAGCACAAGGAAGCTGGGTTCCAGAGGTGGCCAAGGTTGTACTCACGCATGCTGGCAGCCGAACTCGATAGTGTAGGAGTCACCCAGGTGGTACTGGGTTTGAAGACATACATGAAGGGGTCATGGAGAACACCTGAGGCTTGGCACTGTGGGGCAAAGATAGAGTCCCTGCAGAGAGCACAGGAGAGGAAGAGCCTGGTAGTGAACATGTGGCCCAGTTGCAGCAAGAGGCCCCAGAGTTGTGGAGATGCCAAGGACAGCAGGCCATGCAGCAGTGTGGGCCTGAGCTGTTGGAACCCCTCCCCCCATAGCCCTAGCCCACCAGTATAATCCATGCTTGGCTCATTCTGACCTGCAGCCCTGCACCAGAGGTTTGCAAATGCTCAGAAGAGACAACGACGCTATCCAAGGCTGTCATGCAGTGGTCCTATCAGGTGAGTCCCACTTGGAACCTGGCTGCTGGCTCTCCAGGAGGTGGGGGGGGGGGGGGAGTATGGAGGAAGAGAACAGGGTGGGGGAGATGGCAGTGAGCTAAGCTAGCTCCAGTAAGACTTGGCTGAATTCGGGACTGCTGGCAACCAATGAGAGGTACCTCGACAGTACTCCCTGTGATAAAGCCATACTGTTATCATAAAGGGGAGGCACCACAGCATGTGTCATAGGGGAGGGGATCGTGCTGACAGCAGCTAGTGAAGAGCTTTGCCCATTGCTTCTGAGATGTCTTTTGCTGCCTCTGTTGCTGGCACTGCTAGGTGTGTGGTTTGTTCCAGCCAGACAGTGTCCATATGGAGTCAAGCCATGGCTCCTGAAGTTGACCAGCGAGGCCAAGTAGGATGTAGTGGGCTCAGTGAAAGCCTCCATTCTTACACTTGAGCTGGTGAACAGCTCAAAATACAGGGCCTGCTGACATACATGAACATTATTTGCCTTGTTATTCAGTCATGAGGTTGGTGGAAGAGCAGCTATGTGACAGTCTAATCGGAGATTACAGACTGGGGGAGAGGATGCCTTTGCAAACCTAGCCCCCAAGGAGAACATGGCTCCTCTTCAACATGAAGGGCTGTCTTATACCTTTTGAGTTTCCAGAAAGGAGTCTCCAGCTCTCTGTCTTGTACGCCCTGGTGCTGGGGCTTCAGAGACAAATGAAAACTCAGTTTTAGTACTCAAGAGACCCAGAGTGTACGGCAAGGGGGCTCTTCCAAGCATATGATTGTATACCATGTGTGGAGGTGGTTGAGTGAGGAGTCCTGGTGCACTAAACAACTGGCTGGCTTGGGCTCTTGACACACACTTTCTTCTCCCTTCAGGAAGCCTGGGAAGAACGCCTGGCCTCCAGCAAGTTCAACAAGAGTGAGTCCTTCGCGGTGGTTTTCCAGCCTTTCTTCTCTGAGGTAGAACCACTCTCGGTGAGTAAGTCATGTGAGGCGTCAAGAGTATGGATAGTAGATGGTGAGGAAGTCTGGACCACACACCTGCTCCTGCCTCTGACTTGGACTGGACTCCAACTCCTCTTCCCCTTCCCCTTCCTCCTCCCTTTCCCGTCTTCCACAGAAGCCCCAGACTTTACAGAATGCCAGAGGTACAGTCTCAGAGACAATACCACAGCAGTCTCTCACCCTTTCTCCTGCAATTCCCTCGTAGAGTTGCATATCCCCATGAGGCAGATTCTGAGATGCAAGGCAGCTCCAAAGTTAAGAGCAGGGACCCAGGGCTGATACTGTAACTAAAACCCTGCTTCTGGAATGAACCAACTGTGTGACTTCAGGAAAATGGTTTGTCCTCTCCATGCCTTGGTTTTACACCTGCTAAATGAGGACTATTGCTAATATTCCGTCCATCTAGAATGGCTGTGGAGATCTCATGAGTTAACACATAGGAAGGGCCTGGGGTGGGAAGCCCTGGGTACCTCTTGCCTCTGTGCTTACTGAGGGTGGGGTTTTCAAGGCCACGGCCTCGAGCTTTCCCCTTTGTACGCTCCTCTACCTCCATCACTGGAGAGAGGTGTTTTCCTCCTCCTCCCAAGGGCCCTGGTCAAGGGGCTCCTTGGATTGTATGGCACTGAAAGAGGCCCGGGTCTGCTAACCAGGTCTCTGTAGCCTCAGAGCCTTCAGGCTGCAGCTGGGAACAGCTCCCAGCTCCTATCTGTTGGCATCATGGTGCTACCTCCAAGACTGACTTGCTGTGTAAAGCCATGGCTCATAAGGGAGAAAGGACCCCCTGCCTGGGCCTCACTTCTTCATTCAGACCACAGCCGAGTCATATCTCTGTCACCTGCTCCTGTTCTGAGTTCAGGTTTAAAGGCTCCGTCACAAGGCAGAGTAACCAGAGATTCACTCTGCTTCCTGCAGCCCTGACCTCCAAACCCTCGCCCCAGACAGCGCCCCTATAAACTCAGTGTTAAGGAAGGGCTAGGGGACAGAGCTGGATGGGTCACAGCCCTGTGGGTTCTCATGGGTTGGTCAGTATGGGGTCCATCATATCCTGGGGTCAGGGAGCTGACACAGAATCCCTTCTCATGTCATTCTCTTCCAGGGAAGGTCCTCACCCCAGGATCCCACCTCACTCGCCCTCAGGATCTGGAATAGCATGGTGAGTGTGGAGCTCGGAGGCTCACACCAGCCTGTGGGCTGATTCACAAAGGGACAACCACTGCCACTGCACCCAGGAAGAGGTGCGGGTTACCCAAGGGATGCTAGCCAAGCTCATTGCCCAGAAGCTTGACCCCACCAGTGGCAGGACCTGGGGGAATGCTTCATCCTACTTTCCCCAGAGGCAGAGCCATGTCCTCAGATTGGGTGGTTGGCTTGCTTCCTTTCAGCTCAGGGCACAGGCTCCCCTGTAGCTTCCATTTACTCTCCTCACTTAGGTGGCACCATGTAGGTCTTAAGGCCTGGGTGGTACCCAGAGCCAGCCTTGTCTTCAGAGAGATGATCTGAACTCAAATTAGATTCTTCCTTTCATACCTGCATCAGTTCAGGGTATCAACTCCCCAAATAACACAAAACACAACTCCCCTTCCCCCACACATTCAGTGTATCTCACCCTTGGTGTCATAGAATGTATTGATCTCTGTGGGTAGCAATGATAGACTTTTCCAGGTCCCCAAAGATTCCCCAGGGCCTTTGGGATTATTAGTGGATGGAAGGTACCCCAAAGCTTGATGCCCTTTCAGGGTGCTGGGGTGCTTCCTCCATTACACCCCACACCCCCTCCCCATGTTACTCGAGCTTTATTTAGAATCCCAGCAAGAGAAGTTGGATTTTCTTCTTCCTTGGATTAGAAATATTTCACTCTTTCTAACTGGTGAGCTGTGTGGAGTACTCTGAGGTTCATATTAGCCCAAGGTGGCCTGCGGAGGTGGACTGACCCCATCTGTGAAACACTCTACCCTTTGATGAAGGCATCAGGTTTCACTGACACTTGCGGGTGGAGCAGGCCCTTACTGGGGTTTCTCAGCCTTCCTAATGTTGCAACCTCTTAGCATAGCTCCTCATGTTGCGGTGACTCCCAACCATGAGAGTACTTTTGTTGCCAGATGGTGGTTTACACTTGGGATTAAAGTGCTGCAGAGGCAGCTGTATCTTTGTGAGTTCAAGGCCAGCCTGGTCTACAGAGTAAGTTTTAGGTCAGCCAGGACTACACAGAGAAACCCTGTCTCTGAAAAACCACACACACACAAAATTATTTTTGTCGCTACTTTGTAACTGTAACTCTGTTCCTGTTATGAATCGGAATGTAAATAGTTTTTGGAGATAGAAGTTTGCCAAAGGTGTCGCCGCCCACAGGTTGAGAACCACTGTTAGCCTTCCTCCCATGAAGGGCAGAGAGCAGACCCTGGGCTCCCTAGTAGGGGCTTGCCTCTGACCACCTTCTCTCAAGGAGACAGGGTTGACTGGGCCAGCTCAGCCAAACCTTGGGCCTCTGCTCATACCATGCCTCCTCAGCCAACAAGTGTCTGACCACGAGGTCAGGAGAGGCCCTGAAGATGGGATTTGAAGTGGCATATAGGAAGAGGGCAGAGCAGACATCCTTGGCAAGGGGCCTTTTATATACAAAGGGTTTGAGGACAGTAAGCCAAGTGCATCAGCAGATGGCAGGAGGGAGGGAAGCTGATCTGCCAGCAACTGGGGACAATGGGGCCTAGAGCACAGACAAGGCCTGGAAAGTGAGAGGGAGAACCTCTGGGGAGAGCCAGCAGTGCTGGGTTCCTCTCTCTCTACTTTGATCCTGCTGTTGACTGCAGTGTGGGCTGCAGTCAATAGTGATAACTACCTTTATCAGGCAGCCAAGCCACATCCCCATGCTCTGACCCAGTTTCTTCTAACCTGCTCAAAGGTCACAAGAAACCAGCATCCATTGGGAAGCAGAAGGTGTCTGTCTCCTTTAAGGCCCAGGGCCTGGGGTACAGCAAGTGTCATGAGGCTCTGTGGAGGAGCTAACAGTCGTCCTAGGCAGCAGTCACCTGCCTCTCTCTAGACTTATGCAAACACCCACAAGCCCAATAAGTCTCTCAAGGCTCCTTGCAGCCCAGAAAGGGAGAGAGAAGTCCCCCAAGTATGTCAGTCCCCTGGTTTCCTCACTGGCAAAATACCAGGCCACCCACAACTCTGCTAGGACCCACCCACAGCTCCTGCAGGCTTGAATCTGCCTGTTGAAGGATCAGGAATGTGACAGGTTAGGGCGAGGTGAAGGGTGTCAGAAAGTGGTTCTGGCCTCAGTCCCATTTCTGGCTCTTTCTTGACATAAGTAACATTTTTCTCTCTGTCTCAAGACTATAATGACCTTCAGCCAGCCTCAGAGGGCTTGTGAAGCAAGGGGTGCCTGCCAGCTCCCTTCACATCTTTCAGTTCTGTCTCCATAGGGAAGACTGGAGCCCCTAGTTTGATGTGCTTAGCTTACCCCAAACCACTGTGGTCAGTCCTGGAGTATGTGTTCTATGCCACAGTCACAAACACAGAGACTTAGGGAAGGACTCTTCTCCTAGGTAAGCAGCAGAAAGATGATCAGAAGATGATCTCAGGGACCTCCAACTGCAGTTCTCCTGACTATATACCCAGGCCACATCTGCATCCAAAGGAATCTCTGCAGTCCACAGAGCCACGTGTGGTTATGAACAAATCACATCAATATTGTCCCTCCCTGCCCTCAGACAGTGTGAGCTCTGGGAGCCACACACACGCAGAGGTGTCGAGCAGTTTTGCCCGCTCACACCTGGACTAGAACTTTCTCAGATGCATGGTTCTCCAGGCCCAGCCCTGGCTGCAGCTTGCAACCTCTTTATGAAGCTGAAGAGGTTTTTGTGTCTGTACAGAGCTCAATCTCTCTGGGCCCTTTCTGTTGCTTCCTCAGCAAATTCTGGAAATTCTTGTATAGTGGTAGTAAAAGGGACACACCCTTGAGGACATGAAATCTCAGGTGCTTCCAGCAATCATAAATGTCTACATGAAACCTCGCTGTAAGGTTGCTAGAGTTACCAGGCAGGAGAGAGAGCTCAGGAATGTTCATACTTCAGAAGAACTCTTTCCAGACCTGATTTTTTAAAATTTATTATGTTTATTTATAGAGGGGAAAGGAGCACCGAGCCATGGTACACCTGTGTCTCACATCAGACTCAGTGGCCAGTGCCTACTTGATCAGCCATTTCACCAGCCCACAGAGAGGATTTCTTAAGATCACCCTCATCCATCCCCGTATACTAGCTGATTTCGTGATGGCAGAGCAGAGTGGAGAATACCAGAAGATAGAGCAAAAGCAAGGATGAGATCCAGAACAGATGTCCCCAGGGAGGGAGGTATTGTGTGCAGCGCTGGAGGGAAGAAGGGAGATTCTATGAAGTAATTGGGTTTTATCTCCTTTGAAGATTCAGGGTCAGAACGGGTGTCAGAAAACTGGGTGACTGATATAGGAACACTTATCTTAAGGTTTGCTGCTGCCTTAGCCCTGAGACATGATCTCACTCTGTAACCAGGCTGCTCTCAAACTCGAAGCAATCCTCCCTGTTACTCTAGCTCTGCAGCCCAGTTAAAGACTGGGGCCTGTTCGACTACATGTGAAGCTATGTAAACTTCAATGCAGAGGTGTGGGGTTTTGGTTTCATTTTTAAACTGGACCTGGGTTTATGTGCATGTAGATTGGTGGTTCTCAACCTGTGGGTTGCAATCCCTTTGGGGGTCACATCAGATATCCTGCATATCAGATCTTTACATTACAATTCCCAACAATAGCAAAATTACAGCTATGAAGTAGTGATGAACTGATTTTCTGGTTGGGGGTCACCACAACATGAGGGACTGTGTTAAAGGGTCACAGCATTAGGAAGGTTGAGAAGCACTGGTGTAGAATATAGCCACAGAAGAGAAGCAGTCAGGGAGAGAACACACCCTTTTCACAGCTGCCTCAGCCTTGCCCCTCCTCCTTGCCTCTTCTGTCATCGATGTAGAATCTTCCTCAGTGAGCCAGCTGAGAGCTGGGCATGGAGGAGAGGACATGACAACCACCCTAGGGTGATCATGAGGCCATGTGACCTGCTGCATTCAGAATACTAGTGTCAGTCTGCCTAGGATACCTGCCCCAATCCATGTTCAGTTTCTCTTCCTATGCTACTGGGGAGGTGGGCTAGGAAGTCCTGCCTATGAGAACACAAAACCCAAGAAACTAATCCTACGAAGTGGTCGTCCAATGAGAGCTACAGAATGCCCAGGGAGCGGTAAGCTGCACCCCACTGAGGGTTAAGCTTCTGACCCCCAAGTCTTAGAGCTGAAATGCCCCCAATGGGCTGCTGATCCAAGGGTAAAACTCTTGAGAGACTCCCTGGGTGGGGGGGGGACGACAACTCAGGCATGCCGTAGAGGGATGCTGCCTGCATGAGGGAGGTGGTGCCTTTGTTTTAGATACCACTTTCTTTTCTAGATGGAACCAGTGGGTCAAAAGGATGGGCTACTCGATGCCGCAGAGAGAAAGTCAATGAAATGTCCATCTCAGGTAGGAGACACTGGACTGGGTGAGCCGGGGTGTGGACAGGCACATGGAATTTGCTGAAAAATGGGGTCTTACTGAGACGTTAATCCCCTGACAGTCATGGGTCTGGTGTCCTGGTTCTGAGCATAGGTTGTACATGTAGCTGTCCTAAAACATATTCCTGTGGACTGTGAAAGCAGGCTAGCAGAGGGAAGGCCCTCCATACCCACGGAAGTCACAGGAACAAAGCCAGCGCTCTCCTGGTCTCCAGCTATGGTCCCATTCACCTTCTCCGGGCCCTGGTCTTGTGCCCCAGGTGCCACTTGCAACCCTTCCTCTCTCCCTTAGGAGGCAGAGTTGATGAATTGTTTCTAAAGTTCTTGAAGGCTGTATCCTAAATATGTGCCCAACATGTAATAGATATATAAGCAATCTTTCCAAAGACATGAATGAGGACATAACCAAACATTAGTTATGGAAATTGCTTCTATTGTGGAATGCAGGCTGATTCTTCTTGATGAATTAGTAAGTTAATTATTTTACATAATAAGAAACAATAATTCACATTTCCCCTCTTCACTATGGCCTCCAAAAAGCTTAAAATGGGGTTCTCTTTTGGCTGAGATATGTGTGCTTAGCCCAGCGACACAGACCTTGATGCTGGTTTGCAAAGGAGCCATTTCAAAGTCTCAGGGAACTTCTTCAGAGGGCCAAGAGGTGACTAGAAGGAAAGAGCCAGGGAAAGCGTTAGCTTCATTGAGAAGATGATATGTGTAAGAATACGATGTTAGAATCCAGTCACTGTGCAGGCCGAAATACCTGCAGCAGCCTTTTCCCAATCACAGAAATTCACAGGCACCTCCTGGGGCCAGGGTCTGTTCCGTGGGAAGTGAACTTATAGCCAAGAGGGTATTGGTCACACATATCCTGTTCCCTAGCTCTATCCCTGGCTCCTGCCTGGCTTACAGGAGTACACTGTGAAGCCTTCCCCATTCTTACTCTGCCACCTGGGCTCTACCTCTCTTCAGACCCCACCATGCTGTCTCTCTCTGGTGCTGGGGCCTGGACTGTCTTCAGAGCCCATGCCATGACATTATGTTTCTGTCTGCTTGTCTGTGACACTCATAACTTGTTAAATAAACTCCTTATTCCCCAATAATCCTCCTCAGTTCTCTCTTGAACCCCTTCCCACCTTCTGAAGCCTTTCAACGTGAAGGCTCCAGTTAACCATATCAATAGGACAAGCTTGATTATTATGGATAGAGAACTCTGGGTCACGGTTACATGTCACCATTTTTCTGCAGGAGAGCCCCTATCTGTTCACCTACAAAAATAGCAACTACCAGGCCAGACAGAAACCCATAACAAAGCTTCAGGTAAGGAAGGAACAGTCTTGAATCTTTGTAACTTTCTACTTAAAGGCCAGCCTTGACCCTTTGTAACCTTCTGCTTGACTCTCTGTGTTGTCTCTGGGCACACTGAAAGGCCTAGTGTTGTGGAAACTATAACAAGTTCCTGAAATTCAGCCAGGGCTGGCTGAGGAAGTGTGTGTCGAGTGTTCCTTTGGTGGCCTGGATCAACACAGTCCTTAGACCTGTTTCAAAGGGTCAGTGGGGTTCCACGGCACTGTGACAAGATCTCTCAGACCCATCACAGACCTCTGGTTAGTCCTTGAGCCTTTAATCTAAGGAGAAAGGGAAAAAAACAAAAACAAAAACAAACAAACAAACAAAAACTTGGCTGAATAAGAGAAGTGAATTGAGGTCTGGAACCCAGAGAGTTGAGACCAGATAGCTACAGAGTTAATCCACGCCTACACTGTTTTCTTCTTATTTGCAACTTGATTGTGAGTTATCTCAGTTGCTTTCAGATTCTTCCTGCTGAGATTAGATAGGGCACTTTGCACTCTTCCAGGGACTCGGAAGCCTAAAGCGTGGGATCATCAAGCCAGGACAAAGGTAGATAAGGGTGAATTTTGTCCTCCTCTTCTGAAAAAGGGTAGTATTCACCCCAAGCTGTAGCCTGTACTTCTCTAAGGTACCCAAGGTGAAAGATTCTTGGGTGACCAGTGGGCCCTGTATTTTCTCATATCATAAAGACACCTAAAAGGAAACAGGTATAGTGAGATGAAGCCGCTGGCTCTGTATGCAAATCCAGATTCTTCCATAGCCTGGCTCTATGTCAATAAGCAACCTTCCTGTGCTTTGGGTTTTCATCTGGGAAGTAAATGGCTGTGACTGTAATGGTCTTGCCACAGAAAGTTATAAAGTATGCAAAATTTAAAAAAAAAAAAAAAGTAGAAAGCATTCCAACATCTGGCATGCAGAGAATGCTAGGGAGGTGTTGGTATTGTTTTCTCTGTATTGCTATTCTCCCTTAGGCTATATTATTAAGTCTCTTCTACAGCTCTAAAATGCAAGCTCAGAGAGGCAAGGACTCAGGGCCAATGCCCAGGCATGGTCTGTTGAGTGGCTAAGTAGATGGATAGATGGGTTTCAGACATGAGACTTTAAAACACAAATAAGCTACACTGCTGACCCAAAAGAACACAGTTTGGTAGAGGAATGGACACACCAGCCAGCAATGCATGCAAGTAATAGCAGTTGGAATTAAAATTTGTGTTGGGTCTTCTGGGGACACAGAGGATGAAACACCAACTCAGATGGTTAAAGACAACTTTCCTAAAAGGGGTTCATGGTCTCCATTTTGAAGAGTGGCTAGGAATGAGCCTGGTGGGTAGAAGGCTAAGAAATGGAGAGAAGAAAAGAGTAGAGAGAACTGTCTACACAAGGGCTCAGAGGTGTGGGGGAAGACAGAGTCCTTAGTCAAGGACAGACTAGAGTCGGAAAATGTTAGGATCAATGGTTTTATGCTGAGGTTGGTATGTGGTAGCCATTGGTTTGTTCAATCAACAAATAGTATTAATCTTCTGTGGTGCTTGGCCCCATTCTGGTCTTTGGGGTCACAATAAGAAACAGCAGGGATGGAACAGCCAGGCTTCACTGAGACTTTAGGCAGGGGAGGGTCACAGTTGCAGTTTCCTGAGAGAAACCACTTCAAATGGAGAAGAAGAGACCTTCCAACCTGGGGGTGGTGACCCTGTTGAGGGTTGCAACATTCCAAGTGAGAGTATTAAAGGCCTGAGCTCAGGTGGAGGAGGCCTCAGCCCTGTAATGGAGGAGACCGATTGAAGCAAGAGCGTAACAAACACTGAAGCTCTATTCGGTTTTAACTGTATGTGGTCTTCTCCAATATAATGGCCCACTTCCCACCCTGCCTCTATCCCAGTATCTGCATTGACTTCTAACTTCCCTGTGCGTCTCATTTCAGATGAGAGAAGGATCAGAATTCACCTGTGCTGACAAGGACCCCTCGGACTCAGTCCCCACAACAGGTACATGGCTGTCATGTTCAGTATGAGCTTCAACTCAACTTGAGGTCTGAACTTCCAGTCAGAGCAACTTTAAAATGCCAAGCATTCCCAAGATGTGAACTCGAGATGGGCGAGAAGGCCTCGGACGGCATTTATGGCTCTGCTCAAAGCCACGGGTCACGTTTATGCTTGATTATTCTTTAACGAAAATAATAGCATCGTTATCAGAAAGCATTTATTGAGCATTGGCCCCACATTTAGGCCATGCTGTGCAAGGAGCCTAAGGGTTGTTGAGTTCAGTGCTTCTGTCTTTTTTTTTTTTTTTTTCCGAGACAGGGTTTCTCTGTGTAGCCCTGGCTGTCCTGGAACTCACTCTGTAGACCAGGCTGGCCTCGAACTCAGAAATCCGCCTGCCTCTGCCTCCCGAGTGCTGGGATTAAAGGCGTGCGCCACCACTGCCCGGTGCTTCTGTCTTAAAACCTTCATAAGTGAATTTGTTCTTTTAAAAATAATAACTTTTAAACAGGAAGCAAAATTAGCCAGTCCATACTTCTTACCCAAGGAATGTACAGAATATGTTCAAGGGCTTCACAGAACATTATAAATGCACCATTCCCATGGTCTCAACTGTGTTTTCTTCCTTTCTTTCCTCCCTCTTTCCCTCTCTCCTTTCTTCCTCTCACTATATTTCTAAAATGTTGCTGGGCGCTGGATATGAGAATGTTCTAGACAGTCATTAACAATCTTCCTAAAGAGGAAACCATATAGCTGGGCAGTGGTGGCGCATGCCTTTAATCCCAGCACTTGGAAGGAAGAGGCAGGTGGATTTCTGAGTTTGAGGCCAGCCTGGTCTACAGAGTGAGTTCCAGGACAGCCAGGGCTACACAGAGAAACCCTGTCTCGAAAAACCAAAAAAAAAAAAAAAAAAAAAATAGGAAACCACATGAGCACTGCAGCTTTCATTGCCATGAAGCAGCTTGGGAAATGACTGTACACATGGAAAGTCACATGAAGGTCATAGTGGGAGCCAGGTCACTCAGGACCTTAGCTATGACATTCGTGCTATAGGTCCCCATGCTTGGCATTGGAGGGTAATTAGATATGCTCATTTCTCAGTTCGCTTGTGAGCAAATTGTTGAATCTCTCCTATAAGCCATTGGGAGTCTCTGTCCTAGCTGATCTATTTTAACCTCTGATTACTGAAAAGAGAAAATTAGGTTTGGAGAAGCCATAATACCTATGAAGAGTCTTACATTTGTATAATACTGGCTCCTTTGTAGTAACACTGGCTCATTATGTTGTGAGCAGAGCAAATAAGTACCATGGCTTAACTTATCTCCACAGGCATCTTGGCTTTGCACAGGCAGATTAAGTCATAAAATTATCAAGTTTAAAAAACTCTCCTTGCTGGGTAGTGGTGGTGAGCACCTTGATCCTAGCACTCAGGAGGCAGAGGAAGGCAGATCTCTTTAAGTACTGAGTTCAAGGTCAGCCTGGTTTACAGAGTAAGTTCCAGGACAACCAGGGATACACAGAAACCCTGTCTCAAAAATCCCAAAACAACAAGCAAACAAACAAAAATCTTACCAGAGCCTGGATACAAAATTTATTCTTCTTCAAAGCTATAGTGTAACAAAATAGACAATCATATTTAATCCTTTGCCAGTGAGTGCCTGTTACTGTAACAAAATAACCTGAATCTGGGACTTTAAAAGTATTGAAGCTCACTTTAGTCTATGGCTTTAGAGCCTGGTATTCAATATTAGATTGCTTATCTGTATGGCCTCTGGTGATGGCCCCTGTGGCAAAGTTAAAACATGGTAGAGAAATGGCAAGGAACTTGACAAAACGGCCATGTGTTGGGGTAGTTCTATTGAAAACTAATTCATCTTGCAAGACCAGCATTAGCCCTGCCACAGGCACACCCCAGTCCCCAGTGACCTAATAACCTTTGCATTGGGCCCATCTCTTAAGTTTCTACCTCCTTCACACCACCATATTGAGGACCAAGCCTCCGGAACTTGAGTCCTTGGGGGACCAAACCACATCCACAAACCCCACAGAAGTGATACAGATCTTACAGGAAGATGAGTTTAGTCTTTCTACTTCTTGCTTCTGTGTTTGATGACACTACGTTTCTATTGATCTATTTACTGGGTGAACTTTAACAGCAGAAAGGAATGATCATTTTTATATATGTGCCCTCCCCCAATTAAAACCCTTATTCTAAGCCATAGATAGAGGTCTGCGTATAGAGATATTGTGTATATCTAGATAGATAGAGTATCAGTTTGAAGGCTTTAATAACCATACTTTAATCTTATCACTCAGAGATGATGGTCTGTAAAGTATTTGGCAATCTCCCTAAATTGTGTTACTGTCATGGTAACCATCCATTCGAACTATCTCCACATCAAAAAACCAGATAAAGTACAGTCTCTTCCTCACTCCCTGACCCTGGTGACTATTGCGTTTATTAGGGCTCGAAGAATTCAAGAGCAGATCTCAAGGCCTTACGATCTGAGATACCTCGGTGATAGGCGCTGTTTAAGTAAACAGATAGATAGGATGATTCAAGCCTCCGCTGAGCTAACCAGATGGCCTGTGACTAAACACATGCCCACCCAGTGAAATTCACACTCATTTAAGAGTGTTGGATGTACTACCGAGTCGCTTGGGAAGTATCACTCAGGAAAAGGACCGCAGAGACATAAACAATAAGGAAAAAAATTCATTTTTGTGCCACTGATCTATGACAAAGCATTCTAACCGTATTTGCACCTGAAGTAGTTACATGTTTAAAAAAATAAAAGAGGGAAAAAGAAAAAGAAAAAAACCTCAGCAAAGGAGCACATTGCTGTTTTCCTTTGATTGTTACCATGTTTCTGGTAAATTCCTCCCTCTCTGGAGACCCTGTTAGTGATGTCTAATTGAAATGGGAACATGTGGTACATATCCTGTTAGAGCATCTCCTTACATCCCCACTGGCTTAGCAAATGAGAGGAACCACTAAATACGTATTGAGCAACTCTGAATAACTGAGAATTTCTAATTCATCCAATGATTCTCAGAGTTGATATGTAAACTAGGTCACAGTACCGCCACCCAAATCTTTGACTATGGTGCAAAACAGCTATTTTGCCTTCCAAATTATTTTCAAAACCTTTTTGGTTGCCACCTTTCCTACTGTGTCCCTCAACCCACAGATGCACAGATCAAAAGCTATGTTACAGACTAGATACTGCCTGGCATCACTGGTCATGGTCCCTGGGGAGTCTAGGTCCCCTTCTCATCACACCCCAGAGCTTGTGGGTGATGAATCCTCACCTGCTCACCTGTGGGGGGCTGTGCAGGATAAGGTATAGAAAGTTGGTGCAAGTAATTTTTTATAACTAATCAGCATGTGGAATTCAATAAAGGATAAAGTCTGGCAAGGTCTCCCTCCTGCTCCAAATACATGTAGGATTTGCAAAGTACTTTGTGGCTTTTATAAACACTGACAATATTTTGATTCTTACTGTCATATAGCTGAGATGACTTAAATATCTACTTGGGGGGGGGGGTCTACTGCTGATGAGTTTTTTTTTTTCCAAAAATGAGGGGCCCTGACGAGTGGAAGGGAATATGGCTCATTGGTTATCTGTTGGACTCAAGCTGCTTATTCTAATTCCATGCAGAGGAAACAACCCATCCTTTCAAAAAATGGGAGGCATTGCTATGCTGCCTGTGCGTGACTGTCAGCAGCAGAATAGAACAGGAAAAGTGTGATTACCTCAGTCACTGAGTCTTGCTAAATTCCCAATACTATTATTTTACCCCAGTTAGGTAAACTGAGCTCTCCCAAAGCTAAGGTGAGAACATGGCCATGTTGCAGCAGTAGGCAACCCTTCACAGGCCTTTCACCTCACTGTGACCCAACTGCCCGTGCTCAGTGGAGGTGCCAAGCCGCCTGTTCACAGGAATTGTGACTTGGTATAGCCTGCCATCAGCAAGAAGTGTTGCTCCATGGAGACTAAGAACCTGCCTGTCCCTTAGTACATCCAGCCTACTTAGCAAATTCAAATTCTTCCCCAAGAGGCTTGTTTATCTGGGTGTTTTCCTCCCTCAACGTTATTTTTTTCTAATGTTATCTTTTAAAAAAACAAAACATTTAATATGTTTAAACAAATAAAAATGAATTGAGGATTTGATGAAGGAGCCATCGAATGCTAAAGAACTTTTAAATATAAGAACAGGGTTGTAGGGATTGGAACTGGGACCCCTGCTGATAAGTTAAATGACATAGACGGTAGAAAGTGAAATTAGTGAACTGGAGGGTAGACACGAGGACATTATTTGGATGTCAGCATCAGTTGAGTGTAACCAGGGAGGAGAGGAGAAGGTCTGATAGCTATGTTGATGGAGTCAGCCTCTCTATCCACAGCCTCCACGTCAGCAGATTCAAACAAGAGTGACTCAAAAGTGTTTAGGCAAAGAAAGAGAAAGTTCCATCTATAGAGAGCTTACAGGTTTTGCTTCCTTTGTTATCCCCTAAATACCCATTATATATTGTTTCTTGTTTTGAGATAATATACTTTCATCATTTCTCCTTTCTCTTTTCCCTTCAAACCTTCCTGTATACCCCTTCTTTTTCCCCAAGTTTCTTATTTAAACCTCTGAAATCTGTAAAGTTACCATCACAGACCATATGAACTTTAATTCAAGCTAATATGTTTTATTAATATATTTATAGCAAGTGCATAGTAGTGACCCGCACTTCTCAGGAGCAAAGTGGCCTTTCGACAAACGGATACGAGTATGCCAGACCAACCCAGGACACTGGCACTTCCGTCACCTCAGACCTGTATCGTTTCTTAGTGAGATTAATACATTTCTTGTACTCCTCATGTGTGCAAGATCCCGTTTATCCATATATATTTAGATTAAAATCTCCAAAGGCAGAATAAGGGTTTCAGTCTAATATCAGTAAATTATCATCATTGTGGAAATTTTTCCATGAAATTCTTAAAACTGAAGGGCAAGTGGATTGGGAAGCCCTAGCTAACAATTTACCTAGCAAATTGGTTTCTTAGATTCAAGTTGTTGGGCGACACAAGAATAAAAGACCAGCCTGCTGCCCGCTGCTCAGGAGCACGGCTCTTCATGGACTGAGACGCATCTTTACTCTGTGCGGGTTGCTCACTGTTCATAAGACAGCACCAGAGCCTGGATGGCCTCCTGATAAGGGCTCCATAGAAACGTCCATGAATTAATGATGAGTGTTAAGTTTCTTTCGAGGTAGGGAACTGTTCGTTCCAGATAAGATTTATCTAATCAACCCACATAAATTTAATCTTATCTGGAAATAGTTATCTTTCCAGAGAGCAATTGCTAAAGTGTTTTTTCTACATTTCCAGGCTGCATCTTTGACATATGAGATGGCATTAATAAACCTCAAACCAAGGTCTACAGAATATTAAACCAAAGAAATGCATGGGCTCAATCTTAACATTAGAATACTAGATAAGTCAACTCCCACCAAGCCTTGCTTCATGTGCCTAATCTCTCCACTGAGAATCCTACAGAGTGGCCAACTAGAGATGCCACCACAGAAACAATCTATACACAGTCATGTGCGCACACACACACACACACACACACACACACACACACACACACACTAGGGGAGCAGGGGAGCTCTGTATATGTGTGCATATTTTTTGTTTCCTTTTTACCCAATTTTGAGAGATAAGTATGGACTGTTTGAGGTGCTTTTTATATATATTTTTTAAATTTTATTCTGTGTATGCGTGTATATATGTGTGTGGACTTGCTTGTGCTATGGAGCATGTGTGGAGGTTAGAGACCAGTTTACAGGGGTTCTCTCTGTCTACCCTGTGGACCCCGGGAACAAAGCTCGCGTCTTTAGACCTGGTAGAAAGAGCTTTTAGTCACTGAGCCATCTTGAGGACCCTGGACTGCTTTTTCTCTCAGCCTATAATAAATGTTGAAGCTTTGGAGGCAAGTCTGTCCATTTCCTTTACATGTAACCAACTCCAAAGACCTTCCCCAGCCTGCGCATACCATCAGCATTCAGAGACTCCACCATTATGGCCCTAAGAATATAGTGATTGACTGCCACCACAAGCTAAAATAAACCACTTTGGAGTTGAGGGAAGGGATTTTTTTTTTCTCCCCACCCCCATAGCCTGATTTCTCTGGGAAGAGGTCATTTTAAAGTTTCCTTGCTTAGCCCTGTAGGCGTGTGTTAATGTGTGCAGCTGGGTTTGTGATTTGATATTGTTCTTCTAACGGCAGAGAGTAGCTGTGGATGGCTGGGAAAGGCCACGTAGGCTATAATCACATAAAACGGAATGTGTATGTGTACGTGTGTGTGTGTGTGTGTGTGTGTACGCACGCACGCGCGCTTGATGAATTCAAGACATGGTGATGGGAGAGGAGGAATAAAGAAGGGACACCGGTGGTTCTAGAATCTAAGAAAAAAGACTGCAAAGCTGTCATGAGGCTTTGCAACAGCAGCCACAGTTGTGCGAGCCAATTTGTACCTAGACTTGGAAGGAAACAGTTATGGTCTCTTCTACGAATGCAGAAATAAACCACTGTCCGTGGCTTCCAAATGAAAACATATCTTCAGTAGTTCTCAAAATGTGGTACCCAGGCAGGACTTAGGGCAGCCACAGTGCCTGCACACCAGATGTAAAAATCTTAGACCCACCACAGACCTGCTGAATGGAAGTTCTTGGTAGTTTGGGGGTCACAGGTGATTCTGTTGCCCAGCCCAGCCTGAGGACCAGTAATCTCCATATTCTCTCAGGTATACACTCATGAGCCATGTGTGTGTCAGTCTGCATCCTGTCAGGGACTTTTCCTTTCCGGTGCAAGTCCTCAGTGGGCGTGGCAGCTGCCCCTCTGCTAGTGGTGTGAGAGTGGTGGAAAAGCCTAAGTAGGCTGCTGGTGGGAACAAGGATGCCACTGGGGAAGCTAAGTTTCTCAGAGGCACGGGGGACTGACTAGGTCCAGGGGCTTCCTGAAACCCTCATTTTCCATTCACCCAGCTTTGCTTTCCAGTTCACAGGCTGAAGCCAGCTGATATCAAGGTCATTGCAGCAATGGGTGACTCGCTCACGGTAGGTGACCTCCACTGTAGAAGATGAAGAGGAGAGATGTTGTTTATGCTTTTGAGGCAGGGTTTTATGTAGCTCAGGCTGGCCTCAAGTTCACTATGTAACTGGGGTTGGCCTTGAACTCCCGATCTTCCTGTGTCTACCTCCCAAGTGCTGGAATTACAGCTGTGGGCTGTCACGTTCAGCCAGGAGAGATTTTAGTGAACATGAAAACATGAAACTGAAAGTTGAGGTTTTACTCTTAGCCTGTTTCTGGTCCCAATCCTCAAAGGCTCCTTATGCCCTCTGCCTGGCATCCAGCTGCCTCACCCAGCGTGACTTCATTCCAACCTCTACACTCCTCTGCCACGCTGGGGTGAAAAGAAAACGTAGAAGGCGTCCTGAGGGAGCATGAGTGACAGATCAGTCACAAGGCAGCGTTGCCTGGTGTTGCCTAAGTCCTCTATCCTGCCCAGCATCCCTCTTGGGGGCAGTGGGTGAGACGGCAGGAAATCAACTGCTCAGACTCCGAGAGCAGATGAGAATTCAGCAGCAGGCTTATTTATTAATCCTCAGGAGCGCCCTTTATTCCCTCCAACCACATCCCATTGGTCTTCCAAGTGGCAGTTCCCCATTAGCTGTCATCTGTGTCACCAATCTCTAGGCTCTCAGGCAAGCTTCAGTTTGGCCCTCATGCAGAAGTTGCCTCTGTGCCTGTGCACCTGAGCCCCACCCACACCCCATTTATGTGGAAGCGGTCACTGCCTTGGCAGTGGCCTTTCTGTTCCTCCTACAGCCAGGTTTGAACTCTCCAAGGAGCAGATATCTGGCCACAACTGTGATTTAGTCACAGTGAAGTCAGTTCACTCTGTAGCCCCATGACAGAAATCCTGTGAGGTCTGACATTCCTCACATTAGTGAATGCTCAAGTCACTCAGCTTGTGAGTCTAGAAGCCAGGCCCAGAATGTAGGATGTAAGCCCCATAGCAGTCTTCACCATGAGACTTCAGCAGTTCCTTATGCCAAAGGTCCTACTATGTGTTATCCCTGAGAGAGACTAGCAGGCTGGTCATTGGCACCTTACCAGCCATATATCTCAGGCACTTACTGGTGAGTGAGATCTGATACCTGACCCCTCCCCATGGTCACTGGAAGATGCTCTCAGGACAGAAAGCCACAGAGAATCATAAAGGTGTTCGGGACTTTGTGGGGAGACAGCACGTGTGACGTGGTGGCAGTTAGGTACTGTGGTGGTTTGAATTTGCTTGGCCCAGGGAGTGGCACTATTAGGAGGTGTGGCCTTGTTAGAGGAAGTGTGTCACATGAGGGTAGGCTTGGAGACTCTCCTGCTAGCTGCCTGGAAGCCAGTTTTCTTCTGGTTGCCTTCAGAAAAAGATGTAGAACTCTTAGCTCCTCCAGTACCATGTTTGCCAAGACACTCTATGCTTCCAGCCATAATGATAATGGACTGAACCTCAGAAGCTGTAAGCCAGCCCCCAACTAAATGTTATCCTTTATAAGAGTTGCTTTGGTCATGGTGACTCATCACTGCAATGGAAACCCTAACTAAGACAGAGGTAGGTACTAAGGACTGGCATATAGCTGTGCTAGGCCTAACCATGCTTTTGTTTGGAGGAATATGGATTTTGCAACTTTGGATCTGGAAAGCCATAGAATGCTTTAAATGAGACTTAATGGACCATCCTAGTAGGAATATGGAAAATGTTGGTGCTGAGGGCCATTTGAATTCTGGAGATCTTTCTTATGATGTTTTGGTGAAGAATGTTGCTGCTTTTGTCCTTGTCCAAAGAGTCTGCCTGAGGCTAAGGTAAAGAGATTTATATTATTAATTGCATTGACAAAGGAAGTCTCTAAAGAGCCCAGCATAGTCTTTGTCCTCTGGTTTATTTTCATGAAGAGCGTTTTGATCAGGCATAACAAGCTTAAAAAAGAAAAATATAGCCGGGCAGTGGTGGCGCACACATTTAATCCCAGCACTTGGGAGGCAGAGGCAGGCGGATTTCTGAGTTCGAGGCCAGCCTGGTCTACAGAGTGAGTTCCAGGACAGCCAGGGCTACACAGAGAAATCCTGTCTAGAAAAAAAAAGAAAGAAAGAGAGAAAGAAAGAAAGAAAGAAAGAAAGAAAGAAAGAAAGAAAGAAAGAAAGAAAGAAAGAAAGAAAGAAAAATGCAAAATATGGGTTCAAAGAGTAAAGGGGCACCAGGAAGTGAAATGGAGCTGAATGCTGTGTTCGAAAATATTAAATGGAATTAAGGGAGTGGTGGCCGTGAGCAAGGTCCCACCCAGCGTCTGAGGAAGAGTTATATTGTGTTAGGCATTATTAGGACTTGGTTATTGTTTTTGTCTGGACATAAGGAGATATAAATATGTGTCAAATTGACAAAGGATAGATTCTGATGGTTATTCTCAGTTTTCAACTTGATTGCGATTTATAATAAAAAAAAGCTTAGGTCCAGGCATGTTGATACACACCTTTAATCCCAGGAGACAGAGGCAAGCAGATCTTGAGTTCAAGGCTAGCCTGGTACAGAACAAGTTCTGGGAGCGGGGGGGGGGGGGGGGGGGGCTTAAGTCCAGGTGTGATGGTACATGCTTTTAATCCCAGCATTCAGGAGACAGAGCCATGCAGATCTCTGAATTCAAGAACAGAGCAAGTTCCAGAACAGCCGAGCTTAGACATTAAAGTAGTTGGAAAACAGAAAACTGGTGATGATGTAATAGAACAAGGGGGCCATGTTGCAGCCCCAGCAAGCAACAGTACTTGACAGCTTCAGCCATGTGGTTTTGGCTTTAAAGTCAAGAATAGAAGGGATTACTGGGACAATTGATGCTGGTTAGCAGGAGCTAAGAAGTTAGCAGTGAGTGAGAGACTAGCATCACTGAAGTAAAATCTTCCAAGAAGTGTTTTCTGAGAGCACAAAGAAGCTGTGTTCCAGAGATAGCCAAGGTTGTACCTCGTGCTGCAGCTGAATGTGGTCGTGTGTAAGAGTCACCCAGGTGGTACTGGTTTTGAAGGCATAAATAGGTCATGAAGAGCAGCCGAGGCTTGGCACTGTGAAAGGCCAAAGAAGGCCATTAGGGAAGGTGCAGCCTCAGTTGCAGTTGATAGCCCAGGACTGAAGGGGTCATGTAAAGAAGTTGAGGCTTGGCACCATAAAGAGAGCCTATGAGAGGCTGTTGGCAAAGCCTAGTTGCAGTGAAAGACTCCAACATATTGGAGATGCCAGTAGCATGGAATGCTCACCAAGAACAGCAGCGGTAGTGGAGTGGAGTCAACCAGAGCCTAGAATGCTACAGAGGGCAGAACTGGAGGTGTGGCCCACGCCCTTTGGAGGAGTCCAGAAAAAGAAGATCATGTGTGGATCCCAGATATTGGAATAAGAAGCTGTGAAGTTGAAGTTGCCTTGGAGACCCCAAGATGTTAGAGATGCCAGAGCTGTGGGCTCTCTGCTGAGGAAAGCTGCTAAGGGAGTGGAGCAGCCTAAAAGGAGTTGTTGCAGTCCACAAAGATGAAGGGAGTTGAGGGTCTGAAGAGTGCTTTGACATCAGACTTGGAGGTGCAGAGTTCGGAGTTGGCCCAGCTGGTTTTTGAACTAGCTTTGATCCAATATTTCCTCACTATGATGTTTTGGAATGCTAATATATATCTTGTAATGTTGGAGGTATGCAACCTGCTTTTTGATGCTGATTTTATAGGGGATTCCAGTTAAGAGATTGCATGAATCTCAGAAGAGACTTTGAACTTTGGACTTTCAACATTATTGAGACTGTTATAGACAATGGGAGTTTTGAAGTTAAATTAAAATATTTTGCATTTTGCTATGGCTAGGTATGGCCCCCAGTTTGAACAAGCTATGGGGACCAGAGAGTGGAATATGGTGGTTTGTATATGCTTGACCCAGGGAGTAGCACTATTAGGTGTGGCCTTGTTGGAGGAAGTGTGTCACTGTAGGGGTGGGTTTTGAGACCCGCCTCCTGGCTGCCTGGAAGCCAGTCTTCTCCTGGTTGCCTTCAGAGCAAGATGTAGAACTCTCAGCTTTTCCAGAGCCCTGCCTGCCTGGATGCTGCCGTGCTTCCAGCCATGATGATAAAGGACTGAATCTCAGCCAGCCCCAATTAAATATCGTCCTGTAGAAGAGTTATCTTGGTCATGGTGTCTCTTCCCAGCATAGTTAGGAAACTGCAGTAAACATAACCCGGGAATTTCTACTGGAATTTAGAAATATATGCTTCAGAGAAGGAGATGCCCCGGGTATAGCATGTCTTCTGGCTCTTTCTCGCCTCACCTGCACGTGCGTGGGATGTGATAACGTTCAAAGGTTTAATTCCTCTGATGATATGTTTCACAATTTTCAAAAATGGACACAGCACCTCCAAGCATGTGCTTTTGGGAAAAAAAAAAAAAAAAAGCATGCTACAAGCTCGTGTTTCTCCTACTTGCTGTCCAGGCAGGGTTTCCCTGGAAGAGGTATAGTTATAGATGGTACGAGGCTCGCCCCAGAAAGGGTGGGAGGTATCTCCACAGGATGTTTCATCTGGATTCTAGAACTTTCCTAGGTATCCTGACCAGGATAAGGGTATGGGCCTTCAAACAGGTGGACAGCCGTGGGTCCTGAGAAAATGCTTGGATACCTCCGGCTATTTGAGTTCTCTTTCAGGCAGGCAATGGGGCTGGGTCCAGCCCTGGGAATATCTTGGACGTCTTAACTGAATACCGCGGTCTGTCCTGGAGGTGAGTGAGCACAAAAGCCCCTGGGCCTTCTAGAAAACAGTACATCAATGGGAGGATGGGTCATTTAGTTCTTTCTATAACAAATTTCTAAATTCAATTTATTTGCCCCCCAAAAGGCTATAATCCTTGTAACAGGCGGCGGTGTTGCCTGGACAGGAGTTTTGGGGGTAAAAGTGCACAATTGTTTTGTATCTAGAAGAAGCCAGGGGGATCTCCCATGGAATCTTAGCCTTGGGTTAGGAAACCCTGACTTTCCTAAAGGCACTCTTTGAACAGGGTTTTCCAAGCTAAGCAGGAAGAGAAAGACCCAGGATAAGCTATCAACAGTAATGGAGAGGTCAAGTGGTCCCCTGGTGGCCCCAAAACAATCCCTCTGGATTGGGAAATGTAATGAAAGAGACCAACTCCAACATCAGAGCAGGTCTCAAAGCTGAAAGTATAACAGCAGCGGCAACAGTTTAAGTTCTCTTGTCTGTTTGCTCGGGTGTCCGGGGAGGGAGGAAAGGAATTGCATTTCTGTGATGTGTAAAGGGCGAGTCCCCGGGGCTGTGATTCGGGAGGGAACTCTGTCTTGCATAACATTTTAAACCGTCATTTTCTTTCTTGCTTCTCACCACCAGTGTGGGTGGAGATGAGAACATCAAAACCGTGACCACCCTAGCCAGTGAGTACCCTAGTGCTCGGGCGGGTAGGCTAAGCCTGAGTCCACTGCGCCTCCCGCTGGCAGCCGCCAGCCTCACAAGGCAGCAGGATGGAGCTGTGTGCAGTAGGGGGCGCTGCTTTCCCGAGGCTGCGGTCCCGGGTTAGCTCCTGAGCTAATTAAAACCTTGGAGGGTTTTGTTTGCTTTTTTATGGTCTCCTCCCCCCCCCCCCAAACGGGAAATCGTCTTTATCCAATAAATGAATTGAATGAAAAAAGAAAAGAGAGCTTAAACCAAATCTTAGGACAGATCATTTAAAGTAATCATTAAAAGTAATCCAATAAAGAAGGCATTCTAGACACATCACTCACCTAGGACGAGGGGTGGAGGGCTAGGGGCTAAGCATCTCTGTTCACAAGACCTTGCTGTGTAAACCCACAGCAATTGCAGCAGTGAGAGATGAAGCTACCTTGTTCGGGCTGTGCAAACACTGCTATATTTTAGACTCAATATTTTTCTTAATTGCTTTGACAACACCCACTTGGATGAGTTTTTTAAAGGCTGTCTACACTTTTCTGAGGGGTCTGCCTTTGACCTTTTTGGTTATAGCTAATGCCACTGCTTTCTATTATGTTATTTGATTTATTATCTTTGTACTGCCCAGTCCAATGTTTATTCCTGAAATTACACTTTCATCTAATAAGATGTTAGACAATATTTACAGTATATTCTTTGCTCCTTAGAAACCCTTAAGGATTTTACCTGGGAGGGACTGGATTGGTTTTATTCTGACTACTTTTTCTGATATATATCCCTTTGGTACATTATCTTAGGCTAAGACACAATTTGAATTTTAAGCCAGTAAGGTTAGACAATAGGAATACTTAATGTCCACAGTGGCACTCCTGATCAGACCTCAGGTCTGTTATCTATTTTAGTTCTTAGAAAACTATGAATTTAAATCGACATAGTTCTGCTTCACGAGTACTCCTTGTTCCCCTGTTGCCAGGAGGTGACTTAGACTGCTCCTGTGTGTGTGCTGAGCTTGGCTTTGAGATGGCCCAGCAAGATGGCTGGACATCATATTGTTCAAGATCATCCACCATTTACAAATGGTGGCGACAGTGTCACCCACTTGGGTGGACTCCCCTGATATGCTTAGCTTAGCTGCTCGGCTTTCTTTCCTAGAGAAGGGAGGACAGCCTGACGATAGAGCTGAGGATTCAGGGCACAGCAGCTGGGAATAGGTAAGCTATGCTGTGTCAGGGCAAGGGCAGGACAGAACTTATCCCCAGCGCCATGTTTTGTTTAACCCAGCAGATGCTCTAGTACAGGGTGTGTGGGAGACAGACCTCTGCCCTGATCAGCAAGTCTCCAGGGTGCCACCGAAAAGACAGACACATGAATTGATCGTTAACAAGTGTGGATGAAAAAGTCTACAACATGGAAAAAAATCAGCAAGGAAGTTGAGATTGGGGTTGGGGACAGAAATGTTAGAAATGAAAACACTCAGTGAGCCAAATGGCCTAATAATGAAAACATTGCCAATAGCTATAACTAAATAGAGAAAGCATCGGGAATAGAGGGAAAGGCTAATGAACTCTCTGATCAAATATCAATTAAAAAAAATAAATGAATGTGACCACAATGTCTACGAATTCTGGGATATGATCAAGAGGCCAAACCTAAGAGTGGATAAAATAGAAGGAGATAGCCGGGCAGTGGTGGCGCACGCCTTTAATCCCAGCACTTGGGAGGCAGGGGCAAGTGGATTTCTGAGTTCGAGGCCAGCCTGGTCTACAGAGTGAGTTCCAGGACAGCCAGGGCTACACAGAGAAACCTTGTCTCAAAAAACCAAAAAAAAAAAAAAAGATAGAAGGAGATGAGATACATTCTAAAGGAATACGGAATTATCCAGTTAAGTTTATAGCACAAGATTTCTCAAATCTAGAGAAAAACTTCAAGCACAGGAGTCATGTGTTTGCACCCAAAATAGAGCAGACCAAAGAACCTCTCCACAATGTGCTATAGTCAGTGTATCAGAAGTTAAGCGCAAACAATATTAATATCTGTAAGCAGGGAAGGCTAACTCACCCACAAAGGCAACTAGATCAGAATAACAGCAGATCTCATTAGCAATCACAAAAGTCAGGAGAGCATAAAATAATATATTTCAAGCCCTGAAGGTAAATAACTGCCAATCAAAATCGCTATACCAGCAAAACCATCTTTAAAATTTGATTAAAAAAATAACATTTTAAGGACAAAATGAAAAAACTAACTTTGATGAAGAAAAGCTCAGACTCACTAATGAATTCCACCAAGTCTTTAGAGAAGAGCTAACAACTGTCCTAAAACCATCCCATAATGTGGGGAGGACAAGAACACCACCTGATTCATTCCATAGAGCAAGCATCAACCTCATACCAACACTGCTGAACACAGAGTAGCAAAAAAAAAAAAAGATCCATTTTCTTTGTGATTATAGATGCCAAATTCTCAATAAAATGCTTGTAAAGTAAATCCAGGAACACATTGTAACCATATGCAAGTCAGTTTCTTTCTTTCCAGAGGTACAAGGATGCACTGCCATACACAAATTAGTGTGGACAGAAATCACATGATCATCTCAGTAGATGCAGGAAAAGACTTCAGCAGAAAAATCCCAAAAGAAACAACGACCTCAATGTAGTAAATTATTATGTGCTATACATATTCTCAACCTATGGATCCTGACCTCTTTGGGGGTTTAACGACCCATTCACAGGGGCCACCAAAGACCATCCTTTATGTTGTAAACTTACATTACAATTCATAACAGTAGCAAAATCACAGTTACGAAGTAGCAACGAAAGAACAGGAACTGCATTAAAGAGTCGCAGCATCAGGAAGGTCGAGAGCCACTGGTGTGAGTCTCAACCTGCTCAACATTCTGTTCTGGGCTGGGCTGTGGCGTTGGCTCTGCTCTGTCCTCCACACTCAGTGTTCAAAGGAATTTGACAGTTGGCTGTGTAATCCCAGCACTCACCAGGCTTAGGTAGGAAGATCACCAGTCGAGGTTAGCCTGGGCTATATAGGTGTCTCTGTGGCAAAGCATCAAAAGAAAGGGTTTGGGAAGATTGCTTTGGGGCCATTGGTAAACATGTCCCTTGTATTTCCAGACATCCTCCGGGAATTCAACCCCTCCTTGAAGGGCTTCTCTGTTGGCACTGGGAAACAAACCACTTCCCGCGCGTCCTTCAACCAGGCTGTAGCAGGAGCCAAATCTGAGTGAGCCTGGGTGTCCTGGGGGAGGACAGAAGTGGGGGTGCCTGGGGAAGCTTGCTGTAGCCTGGGATTTTAGTGTAGGCTCTGAGAGGCTTGGTTTGGGTAAGAGTAGGGGTAAGAAGCCGGAGTGGGCTCTCCTGCGAGCACCCTTTGCTGTTGCACACACAGACCTGGCCAGTGAGCATTCAACCCCCCCCTGGCAACTTCCTCTGATGCCAGGCATACACTTGATGCACACCACCCAGCCTCCTCCGTAGACCTTAGTCCCTTACAAAGCAGTGGCTGTAAGTAGCCTCATGGTGAGTCCCAGCCCTTAGCTTGCTGTTGCTGAGTTTGAGTCTTACACGCCCTGCCTTCATCAAAGGGACATTTGGGGCTCTGCAGTCCACATGCTTCCGGTGTCATAGGAAGAACACTGACAAGGGAGAGGAGGCCCTCAGTGTCAGCCACATTTCTTCCGTGGCCTCTGCAAATCTCTGAAGCAAAGAGGCAAGGCTGTTGGGAGCCTCTCTAACGGAAATTGTGACATTGACCCCATCTTAGATGTGAAAGCTCTAATAAGGTGTACTCCTGCACAGCCTGATGGTGGACCCAGCACTAATTCACCAGGGCTGCAGAGCTCTCCTGAGGAAATTTCCAGCGGCTCAGAGATCGTGTTCCAGGGTACTGACCCAATGGTCCCTAAAACTAGCCGGTCAACCCTCCTGGTCCTGTCATCCCCACCACACCACACCCTGCCCCAGCTATGCTTGCATACTGTTCAAAGCCTTGAGTGTTCCTTGGAGCCTTGTTTCCTAGCCAACGAGCATACAACACCACATCCAGTTAAAGGGAACATGTAAAAAAAAAAAATCCCTTTCTGTTTTATCAATTTTTCTACCAGATTTAGTCCAGGGTCTTGAGGTTCCTGTAGTTTGGTTTCTAGATTCCCTGATGGTTTCCCAGTTCTCAAGGCCATCCTTAGAGGAGCTATCAGCTACCTCTAAGTAGCTTTCCCATTTGTGCCCCATCGGGAAGACAGGTCATACCAAACCCAATAGATTTTAAAATGAACGTAAAGGCTGCTTCTCCCTGTGGTGAGGATAGGGTTGAACGTGGTTTGCCATTTTCAAGCTAAAGGTTGCTTTAACATTAACAGAGTGTCTCTTTCCCAGGTAGGTACCAGCTGGTAGCAGCAGAAGTGAGGCAGTTCTAAGCATGCTTAGATCAGGGAGACACATATGTAAGAATGGACCTTCAGAGACAAGGACCTATGGTAGCCACAGTAAACATGGCTCATGGCCTTCAATCTGTGACTGTACTTTTCCCTAGGCTCTAGGGAAGGCATCCAGGTGGCAGAGAAAAGCAGAGGCAGGCCAGTTGTTCCCATAGTGCACTTGAAACTATAACACAAAGAAGTTATACGGCCTCAACAGGTACAGCAACCAAACCCAAGGGTCTAGCCTTGGGTCCTGCAGTCTTTATTCCAGGTCTGATCATAGCCCTGCATATACACACAGCAGTGCCTGAGTTGCTGTATAGGTTCGTGAATGTCATCCTTGTGTTCTACACAGTAGCTCTGTCAGATGGACAATGCAGAGGGCTGATTCCCTGTTTTATCAGTGATTAAAAACTAAGCCTCTGAGCCATGGAGCACCCATTCCAAATCTTGGTCCAAAGAAAGAGGGGTTGCCCTGGCAACCTCCGATCCACAGGTAAGAAGCAGGTTAAGTGACTGATTCCTGGTCACCCTCCCAGGTATCTGATACCCAGTGTTCTAGCCAGGTCAGAGCAACTGAGCTAGTAGATAGTAGCTGTGTTGAGCATCGTGGTGTGTTGTGTGTTGGGCATGATGCCAGGGAACTTTGTGGATGGTGACAGTGACAATAGAAATCGTTCTAACGATGCTCGCCTTGTGGTAGGCACTAAGGCTGTCACTTGACCCTCATCTGACTCTCAACTTCATGAAGAAGGCATGGCTACTGCTTTATTTTACTAAGGAAAGTCCTGGGTTTGTAAGGTAAAGTTCTCCAAGGTGGTCATGGTAGACCTGGCGTTCAAACCCTTGCTATCCAGCAGAGCAGTAGCTCTTATCCAAGGGACCGCTTGGGTCCCATTTGTACCCACAGTGACTTCCATGAGCAGGTTGGTCTTTGTTACTGTCTTTGCTTTATAGTATAGATACTGAGCCTAGGGCTTTGTTCACACTAAGCTAGCACTCTACCACTGACCCCCAGCTCTGTAGTCATTTAAACTGATGTCACCTTTGAGGGGTGTAGGTAGGCCATGATATCTATTCACATGGGCATGAGTTGAGTGACACATGATGTAAAATAAATATGTAGCTACCTATTTGCGTTGAACAAGCATGGCTTGGAAGAGAAACCAAAAGTTTATCATTAACTATACCAGCATGAAAATAAATCCACTGAGAGTCAACCCCTCAAACATGCAGGCCTTTCCACCTCTCAAGCAGTCCGTCCTCCCCAGTGAAGCCTGGGCGGGGATGGAGCTGTGTGTGGTGGGACTTCAGTGCTGCCCCAACCTTCCTTTCCTAAGTCGATTGCCAATTGCTTCTCTCTCCACTACATTGACATTCTACACTTTGATTCTCATTCATCTCCTTTCTGTGTGTTCCCACAGTGGCTTAGCGGCCCAGGCCAGAAGTCTGGTGAGCCTAATGAAGGCAGACAAGGTGAGTCTGGGAACATCAAGGACTTCTAGACCAGCAGAATAAACCCATAGACACAGAGAAGTCAGCAGTCAGGTGAGAGGGGCAAGGGGCTCAGGCTGGGTTTCTGCAGAATCTGAGCCTCTGCACCTCTGTTCCTTTGCAGACAGAGTCCCCATTCTCTGTACTAGCCAGCTGAGCAAGCATGTAGAGCCAGTCAAGCCTTGGGCTGTAGACAGAGAAGGAAGATACCACACAGTCCTGTCCTTCAGGGGCTTATAAGAGGAGACAAACATGAAGAAACAAGATTATGAAACAGTTGACTCATATTTTGTAAAGAGTTGTGCACAGAGTAGAGGCGGGCACAACAGGGACAGGACCCCTGATTGGGCGATTCAGAAAGGAAACAGAGGTGATTGAGCTGGGTTCTAAAAAATGAGTGTGAGATCCTCTCTTAGATCAAAGATCAAAGTGCAGGCTCAGGGCAGATCTGGTTGGGGAGGTGACATCTAGTGGATAAAAGGACAAAAGTAGGAAGTCACAACTGGCTATTTGTGTGTGATGCATCACCACCCCAAAATCAACTATCAGGAGCGTTTCAAAATTTGTTTGTGCCCCAAGTCAGGCTTTCCCGAGCCCCCCCCCCCCCATTGTTTGTCTTTCACACTCATTTGGAAGCAGAGGCCAAAGAGACGATGTAAGAGGCTGTGAGCACCACAGCTGCCCTGACCATGGGGTGTGGAATGCGTGCGCCCACATCTTCCCATGCAACCCTATGACCTCAAACATTTCCCTAGATCTCTCTTGCAGGAGGTTCTAGAGGTGGCAAACTCCCAGAACCTCTGTGTTGCTCTGACCTGCCACTCCAGCTGCAGTCAACCTTCCTTCCTCCCTTCCTTCCTTCCTCCCTTCCTTCCTCCCTTCCTCTTTCTTTCTTCCTTTCTTCCTTCCTCCCTCCCCCCTCCCTCCCCCCTCCCTCCCCCCTCCCTCCCTTCCTTTC